>OU343218.1:15976350-16176440 GCA_910596185.1 Chrysanthemum makinoi
GACATTACATGATCTTGAAACTTAAAATGAAACAGCTATATAGTGAAGGCATTACCACAAAATTTCCAAGGCATCCTAACATATTTGATCACTATGCTAATGCTACGCAACTATGATAAATTTTCTAAATCTCCTGAAGGAATAATCTTATAAAGGGGCTCAACTAAAATTAAGAACATGAATCAAAATGATCTTTGAAGGAAAGATACCTAAAAGAATGTCTTATCACATAGTCTACCCAATCCTCACCGGTCATATCTGAAGTTTCACAGGCGAAACCTAAAGCAATTTCTCAAAGGTCAATTCAATGCTCCTATAGTGCAAACCTAAGGGCCACATCTTCACGGGTCATCACTTAAGGTACTACAAGTCGAAACCTAACGCTCTGATACCATAATTGTAACACCCCAACCCGACAATGGTCAAAATGTCACACTATGGTGTCACTCATAACATAATAAATGCAAGAGAAAGTCTTAAATAAATAAAATACAAGTCATGAAACCATTAATCTTCTAGGGAAATACAAAACTGCTCAAATTCTTAAACGAAAATAAAATAAACAAAGCATAAATTTCAATCTAATTCCAGATGAGAAGGAAAACTAAGGTTGGGTCGATGCACTAAAAGCTCCTACTCTCATCACTCAATCTCAGCATCCCACTTAATACGCGAGAAAAGAAGTGAGCTAGCTAACGGTGAGCAGGATATAAATAACGAAAAGCAACTAATCAAAATGAACAAGCGAAACGAATCCAACGAAAACCTGTTGATCAAGCTGTTAAATGAAATAAGGACTGAATATGGTATAAAGGAATAATCAAAGGTTTATGAAGGAATAATAACGGAACTGTCAAGGAATTGCCCAAGTGCCTAAACATGATACATGAATAGACCAAAACAATCACAACAAACATTTCACATCATATCCTGTCATATCATAATAAATCATAGGAAATTAAGTAGTAAACTCCCAGAAGTATATGGCACACACATATATCTGAACTGAGTACCTAGGATGCATCCATACGCTCCCTGCAAAATAAACATCATACATAACCATACACATGTTTTTGGAAAATATACTTACGTATGGAATCATAGTCATAATCAAATGCTAGCACAAAAGGGAACACTGTGGACAAAAACACACCTCCACAGATAGCATCATGCCATTGGTGCCTCAATGACATGGCCATGGTACCTCCATGGCTAGTTAGTACCTTGGGCACTAGATTTGGTCAAACAATATAAATAAACATAGGGTAACGATCAAGGGTTGTTCATCAAAGATAATATGAAAGTGGAACCAACTGAAATAAATCAAATAGCGTAATCAAACGAATATCGTAACAAAAGAATCATATCAAATGGGATCACAAACGAATATCATAAGAAATAAAACAAAATAAAAGATCAAAGAGTCATGAGAAACCCTTATTAATAAAGGGCAGAATATATGTACCTTAGCAAATGAAATGAAAGCAAACGGATAAGTGAGCACAAGGAAACAACGTCACGTCTTCTTCAACGAATCTACACGGTTTAGGGTTCATATAATACTTATTAGCTCATTTAGTGTCATAACTGATTTATTGCTTATTATTAATCACGTTCTCAACTTAGGGTTTACAGACTAGGCCAGATTCATAATTATTTCAAGTTCTTACAGTTAATAATGATAATTAAATAGAAATAAGCTTTATATGTGTTTCAAATCATTAGTTAACCTAATTAGGGATGAATGTGCCAAAACATATTTTTTGGTTTAGAAAGCAAAGCTGACTCAGTTTCCTATGAATTTATAAATCTATCAAATGAGCTCCAATAAATCTGAGAAAATTCCCAGTGGTTCCCATATCAGTTAAGTAAGTTCACAAATTTTTACAGATTTTATTTCAAAGCATAAGTATGATCTAAAAATTCATCTTTCTAGAACTATACAGAAAATGACCTACTGTTACACCTTTAAAGTATGGGTCTGGTAGACCAGTTTAGAAAATTCACAAAAATCCCCAAACATTCCAGAAATAAATTAACATGCCAAATATTTACCATACCAATTTATAGCCCTTAAGACCTTATGGTTTGCAAATGAAAAATCAGCCATTCCAACTGATTTCCAGACTTAGTTTAACAACTTTGATCACCCAACTTGGAAAATTCAAAAAGTACCCTTCCCAACCTCTATTTGCTATGAACCTTATATTTCTAGAAAGTACATGGTTTTAACTTATGTTTAGACTCAAGAATCACCCAAAAACACGTTGGTATCATTTATTTACACCTCCTTGAACCCGACCCAATTTCTAGACAGCATGTTCACATAAAATCACAACGAAACCCTAAACCCTTTTAAACCCAATTCGACCCATAATTACTTCCTAGGGTTTTCCAGGTTTTATATCATAATTAGTGCATCATTAACGTTCATATTAGGGCTTCGAAACATAGGTCTAGGGCTGGATTAGAATCAAGAATAACTTGTTGTCGAATCAAAGAGGAAAACGATTAGGACATCAAAGAACAAAGACCACAAATCAACAATACACCAACACCCTAGAGTGCTATGATCTACCAACACCCAAGAGTGCTTCACACCTTCGAATATTCTTGAACTTTGGAGGGAAAAATATTGATTTGGGTACAAGTTAGGGTTCGGTTTGAGAGAAAGAAAAAGAAGGCCGAATATATATTTTTGAGGGGAAGGGATATATGCCGCAAGTTTTGAGGGGATAAAAAAAGGAACCGTGTTTTATTTTAGGGCAAAAGGGGAGGCAAAATCTTCTATTTGATTAGTCATATACCTTATGTTTTATTTTGTTCTTATTAAGTCCTCAAACAAAACGCGTAGGGCTTTAAATTGTTACAAATTTTGGTTCTAACTATAATATACCAAATGTGTACTTTGACAAAAAGAAAACAAATGTGTCGCTAGATCTGTTGAAGTCTAAAAGAGAAACATGTAACGAATTGTAGGGATTTAGAAGCGTAATGATTTATTTTTAGTTAATTACTTAGGTTTATTTCACAACGCATTTGACTATCATAAATCATATAGTTTAGTGTGTTTATTAATCTTTTATGTAATAAAAGAATTACATCATTTCGGAGTATTTTTGTAAAACTCTTCTCATTGAAAAAATAATTGGGCCAATAGGAGAGCTCAATTTCGCCACGTAAGCAAAATCGTGTGATGTGATTGGTTAATAAAAGTTAAAATTAAATTGATTTTGGTCAAACTTTAATAAACTTGATGGAGAAATTTGGTTGATAAAAAAAATACATAAAAATATAGGTGTCAAATTTGTGAAAATAAAAACCTAAAAAAAGAGGAGGTAATTAATTAAACTTTAGTGGTTGAATTTTTAAAAATTATATAGAGTTAAATGTAATATTATAAGGCTCCATGTTTTTTAATAACTTTGGATTATAAACAAATACCCCCTTATACTTTATACCCTTTATACTTTATATCTTAAAAAATACAATGTATATGTTGTTTTAAAATAACAACATATAAATTTAAATAAGATTATAAGTATCAAAATTTTTTACTATATACGTTCAGTAAGGACTCATTTATTTCATTTTTAAAAGTTTAACCCATGTAGACACGAATTTACATTTTAAATACGGCTAAATTACTGAAAACGGGAATATAATTATCAAATTGTAAGCACGGGTTAATTTAATATAAAAATAATTATACGCGATTGTACTTATAACAATGACTCATGTAATTCTTATTTATTTATATAAGGATATCTAGAAACATTTTTTAAAAAACTTTAAGGAGTATACTTAACTTTATCAATGCTCATTATGTGCTATTAAACTTGCATCATGTGTATAACATAATATCAGTAGTGAAATTTAAATAACAACATCAACATCTTTGTCAGCTAAATAAAATTAAATCTTGAATTACCTAAAAGAAATTTTTACAAATATTTTATCAAAGTCGAATGGATATTAATGCATAATGAAAAACTCATGCATAAGTATTAGTTGTACTTATATCACAATTTTCATGCGCAAATTCTTATATGTGTATATATTGAACTAAAATGTTAAAATAAATTTGATTTATGTGTAAACTTCGTTCGTGCACGAAACTTATAACTATATAATTATATGCAATTACCTTTAAAGACACAATATTCAGTATTAATATAGAATAATTTTTTTTTATCAAAACCCCGTGCGTGCACAGGTATTATAACTAGTTATCATATAACTTAGATAAAATTCAAATTTGACGTAAAATTATGAATTCAAAATTTTGGATTTTACATCGTAATACTTTCTTAGCAGCTTTCCAGTGATGCGGGCCAGGATTAGATTGAAACCTGCTTAATATGCCAAATATATAAGCGGTATCTGGTCGAGTACAAACTTGAGCATACGTTAAGCTTCCTACTACGGAAGCATAAGGAATTTGCCTCATTTCCTCATGTTCAACCTCGGTTTTTAAACATTATCAACCTTAATTATGGGAGCGAATGTGGGGGAGAAATGTTGCATATTGAACCTATTAAGTAACGTTCAATATATGCCTTTTGGGACAATCCTAATGTCCTATTGGCTCGATCTCGGTGAATTTCAATTCCAATAACAAACGAAGCCTCACCGAGATCTTTTATGTCAATATTTTTAGAAAGAAAACGTTTTGACTCAAGCAACAACTCAATATTATTACTTGCTAAAAGAATATCATCAACATAAAGCACAAGTACAATAAAGTTGCTCCCACTCATTTTGAGGTATACGCACTGATCTACCAGATTTTTGATGAAGTTGTGTTTCTTCATCAATTCATCAAATTTTAAATACCATTGACGGGATGCTTGCGTAAGCCCATAAATAGATTTCTTGAGTTTACAAGCTAAATGTTCTTGGCCTTTAGATTTAAAACCTTGTGGTTGAGACATGAACACATCTTCATGTAAATCTCCATTAAGAAATTTTGTTTTGATGTCCAGCTGATGTAACTCCAAGTCAAAATGAGCTATAAGGGTCATTAGGATCCTTAGGGAGTCTTTTCTTGACACTGGAGAAAATGTTTCTTTATAATCAACACCCTCTTTTTTAGTATACTCTTTTGCAACCAAACGAGCTTTGTATCGCTCAACATTTCCATTTTGGTCAAGTTTGGTCTTGAAGACCCATTTGCATCCAACGAGTTATGCACCCTTTGGGAATTCAGCAAGTTCTCAAACGTTGTTTTTGCTCATTGAGTTCAGCTCGTCTTTCATTACCTCCCTTCAATGAGGTGATTGGTCACAAGTAATGGCATCCTCATATGATTGAGGGTCATTGCATTTCTCTAAGTCAAAATCAGCCTCATTCAAATAAGTATAGTAATCGTCAAAGTTTGTTTGGTGCCTATGTTGTTGTGACATGCGCAATGGCTATTGAGTTTCTTGTGGTTCAACACTAAGTTCGGGGTTAGGTTCATTTTCCTCGACATTATTTGGATGATCTTGAGCAATTAAGTGATCATTCGAGGTGTCAAGTGGCATGTTAATCTAGATGGGCACATGAATTATTGGTGTTTCATCTCGAGCCACTTGTAGTTCAACTCTTTTAAATGAACTGCTCCCACTGTTGATAGAATTTTCAAGAAACTCTGCGTGGCATGTCTCGACAGTTCTGGTACTATGAGAGGGCAATAAAATCGGTAACCCTTTGATCGTTCTAGGTACCCCAATGATGAAGCAACTAATGGTTTTCAAGTCTAGTTTTCGTGATTGAAGATTTTATAACTTAGCTTCGACTGGACATCCCCAAACCCGTAAATATCATAAGCTGGGTTTTATTCCTGTCCAAATTTCATATGGTGTTTTTGGAATAGATTTTGAAGGAAATTTGTTAAGGATGTGGACATAAATTCAAGAAGTTTTGAATTCCATAAGGGTGGGATTTCTCTTCTCAGCTACACCATTTTGCTGAGCGGTACCCGGCATGGTATATTGGTTAATAATCCCATGATCTTTGAAAAAGTCAAAGAAAGGTCCAAGAGCTTGACCAACATCCGTATGTCTGCCATAAAATTCACCTCCCCTATCCGATCTCACAACTTTATTTTTTTCCAGTCAAGTTGATTTTCAACTTTCGCTTTAAATTTTTAAACATTTCAAGTGATTCAGATTTTTCATTAATTAAGAACAGGTACATGTAACGTGAGTAATCGTCAATGAAGGTAATGAATGATTTATGAGCACCAATGCCCGAAGGAAAAGGTCCACATATGTCGATATGGATTAGTTCTAATAATCTGGTACTTCGTGTGGCACCTTTCTTGTTTCCTTTGGTCATTTCCCTTTATGCATTCTACACATTTTTCAAAATCGGAGAAATCAAGATAGGGTAGAACTTCATCTTTCACAAGTCTAGTCATTCGGTCTTGTAAAATATGGCCTAAACGTTGGTGCCATAACATTGATGAGGTTTCTACATCTCGTTTTCCCTTATTTGATTCACATTCTCATTAACGTTATATGATAATAGAGATTCCGAAAATTGATTATCTAAACATAACTTGAAGAGGTTTCCCTCAGGACAACCGTTTCCAACAACATGGGAATTTAAACTAATCTATACTTTATTGTATCCAAACGTAAAGACAAAGTCATCAATCATTAGTTTAGATACAAATATTAAGTTTCGAGTCATGCTCGGTACATAAATAGTTCCACCCTCCTGTATTAATGAAAGGGTCCAACAGCTTCTACATTCAAATTAACTCCATTCCAGACTTTAACCGTTCGTTGGTTTCTTTCCAATCTCTGGATTGTACGGAATTTTATTTGGAGTAGAATTATCTCCACTTGAACCTTTGCCCTTCCAGACCCTTTCTCTTATTGGTGTTAGTGGTAGCAACATGCACGACATCAGGCTTTGAACTTTGAGGCATTCTTCCTGTTGCACACACATGGCAATCAATTCACTCATTTTCCATTTCTCCTTTTGCGTATTGTAATTGTTCTTGAAAGGACCAAATTGCATTGGGAGATATGTCATAATGAAATGAACTAAGAAACCTTCATTGATTTCCATGTTCATGCCTTTCAGTTTATTTGCCATATCGCTCATCATCATAATTTGCTCATGTACACCACTAACACCGTCATTCTTGATAGTCAAGTTATCATACAAGTAGCCGTTGGGTTCATTGAGTGGTAACATGAACAATTTTATAATATGGCATGAATAAACTCGTATATTAATCTAAATAATCAATCGTTGGAGTGATTATCTATATTAACATACAAGTTACCATTTAGTAAATTCTAATACGTTTAGAATTTTGGTTTTCGCATAATTTCCTTAACTACCGATCATGTGCAGATTGTTATTAAACACACAATATTGGAATCATATAAATTTTTTTATAACAGAACAATTGTAGAATGCAAATAATCATGTTCATGTATATTACAGTAAGTGTTGAAACAATATTCATGATATTCAAAAGTAAAAGTATATCATCATGCATTAATTTTATACCACATATTCTTTAGTCATACACAATTTTCTAAAATAATCAATATAACAATTGAATTGGAGAATCACGTGGCTGCAAATAATAATATAATTTTTCTAATCACTTTATTGAATAAGAGCATTCCCAATCATAACATCATAACACCAATAACACCTTTCACGTCAGCGGCACATCAGCTTTAACATTTAACATTAACATCCCCAAAAAACACCCACAACCATAACATCCCAATAACATCAATAACATTCCTAACAATTTACAAAAACAACCCCTCATTTAGGAGCATAAATGAAAAAAGAAAAGAAAAACAAAAAAAAACAAAAAAAAAAACAAATAACGGGCGTTATGCCACTAACGGGCAGGGACTAACGCCGGAAGTCCAAGGGTAATAACGGCATAACGCCGTTATTTTCGTCTTCAACGCCGTTGGGGCGTTAACATTGAAACTGCTCTAAGTGACATAGTTGCATTAATTTGCCTTACGACTATAAAATCAAAACATTTGACTATAAAATCAAAGAAAAATTACTAAAATAGATCAGTTGCCTTACGACTTATCACTTTTCAGACTTGAAATTTTTAAAAGTTTAAAATAGACTGGGCAACTAGGCAACTTGTACAACGCAACTACAAGCCAACAAGTGTCCAAGTATTGTAGGCAGTTTAATCTTTATTCGATTGTTTAAGGACACGTGTAAAACGTAGACACGAGTTGCCTAAAAAATGAGTCGCCTTAAAAATGAGTCGCCCTTGGTCTATTTTAAACTTTTGAAAATTCTAAGCCTGAAAAGTGATAAGTCGTAAAGCGACTGGTCTATTTTAGTAATTTTCCGTACAATCATCTATTAAATTCACTTAAGGAATCCTAATTAAAAAGCAACACGTAGGCACCGATATATATCGTGGTTCTTAGAGCACCCGGTGTCGGGCTTGTCATGGCTCGTCGTGCCACGCTGGTAGGCTCGCCGTGACACCTGCGTGCCTCGCCATTCCATCACTCGCCATCTGCACAACGAGTATAAAGCCTGACAAACAAAACGTTTATATTTCATTTTCAAAAATACTACCGTTATTAAACGGACATTTTTTTTTAAATAAACTTAACACCCCTATAAATACGAAACCATAAACCACCATTTCTCTCACTACAATTCAACCAACTTATAAACTCTCTATATCTCTACTTAAAAAATAATAATAATAATAATAATAATAATAATAATAATAATAATAATAATAATAATAATAATAATAATAATAATAATAATAATAATAATAATAATAATAATAATAATAATAATAATAATAATAATAATAATAAAATCTCAAAACCCGAATGAAGGAGGGTATTTCATGAACCTCCTCAATTCAAACCCACCACAATACGGGGGTTCGTCAAACCCGTCTACCCCCTCCACGCAAAATTCTAACCCGTCTCCCCAAGAAATTTATCTTAACCAACTATATGCGTTTCAACAAGGATTCGCAAATTTCCCCGGACGATTTCCGGCTCCACGGTTTTTTAACCCGTCACAACCTCCAACGTTTCATCAATCGCCAACGTTTCCCCAAATTGAATCACAACCGTCCGGTTTACAATTCAATGTACCAAAACCACGTGAACCATCCAAAAGTAGAGGGAAAAAGACGAAGGCAAAAAAATCTAAACAAGGTGTGGATTTGGACGCAGACGATGACGATGATGTGGAAGTAGTAGGCTAGACAGGAAAGAGGAAATGGAGGAAGGTCAAAGAAAAGTTTCTTGCGCAAATTTGTATAGAATTTTCGCAAGACAGGGATATGGGAAATGACCGTTCCGAAGATTTCTTTTGGAACGACATTATGGAGATGTTCAACGGTCAAACTGCCGATGACCCTCGTACCAAAAATATGATCACGAGTAAATGGACGAGGATTAACGGTGATTGTCAAAAATCAACGCTATTTATAAACATTTTCAGCATAGAAGTGGTGAAAATGACCACGATCATCTCGATAATGCGAAACTGAACTTTGAACAATGCTTTGGTGGGAAGGAGTTCGGGTATATTCACGCTTGGGAGAACTTGAAAAATAACCCCAAGTGGGATGCCGAGGATCCGATAGACATTACATGTCTCGAGGATATATTCGGCCCGGACAAACGACCTCGTCCCGAAAGAGATGGCGGCAGAAAGAGTTGAGCTGCAAAGAAACAAAAGTCGACTTCAATGTCGAGCCTTGCGAGCTCCGGTGGGAGTCAATCGAGTACTTTTTCGGGACAATTATCCGAAAGGTATTCGCAAAAAGCCGACGTTCAAATGGCTTGTTACGAAGCAGGCGAAGGAAGTTGTTGCGTTAGAGATGAAGGAGATGAAGTTTCTCATGATAGATCCCAATATGGCTAGTGACCCAGCAAAAGCAGAGATCATCCGAAAGAGACAAGAAAAAATAATGAAGAAATATGCCAATGCCGATGACTAGTAAAATGTTTAAGTTTCTTATTATTAATATGTGTTGTATTTTTTCCCCGTATCGTTTTTTTTTCGTACCGTTATTTTAAGTTGCGTTTAATATTATTATGTTGTTAATGTATTTTAGTTTTTAATGAAATAAATTTAGTTTATTTGGAAATTTGAAAAAAAAAAGTTGTAAGTGGTGAGCCCCAAATGAGTAAGTTGATGTTTGTTGTGAGTGAGGGGGGGGGGGGGGGGGGGGGTGTAGTTGTGGAGGTTTGTTATAGTGATGTGAAGGTTTGTTATAGTGATGTGATACCCGTAGGCCCCGAATGAGTAGTTTTTGTTAGTCATGGCACCTTGTGCTCTTATAAACGCATACATATTGTTGTTCTTTTAAAAGTTAAAACGCAACAAATAACAATCTGCCAATATTACTATTTCTCGTTTCTTTTAAACACATACTGTTATTTATGATATGATCATTAAATCAAAATTAATTCTCGTGATTTTTAAGTTTTTAACCACTTTGATGCCATATGTTACATTGGGATAATTGTTTCTAAATGTAACGAAGTTACCACTTTTTGCTAAGTTGTATATGCATCTATTAATCCTTCTAAACAATGCGAACAATTTACTAATCCTACTATTATATGCATAATTTAACATTTGTTTAGAGTTATTTACATAAATCGTCCTTGTGGTTAGGACCAAATTGCAACGAAAGTCCTTACTTTCAGTTAAAGTTATTTGCATAAATCGTCCTTGTCGTTAGGTCGGTCAACGGGTCGGGTCGCCACGTGTCACCACCTGAATGGTGCCACGTGGCATCAGGTCGGGTCGGTAAACGGGTCGGGTTGCCACGTGGACCAATGAGGTGGTGCTACGCCCGGATTCGAAACCGGGTCTATTGTGTGGGAAGCGAAGCTATGCCCAGCTGTGCTAAGGATAATTTCAATAATACTACCCAAAATCAAATATATAACCCTTCCTTAATTTTGGCCCAATTCAATAATTAAACTAAATTGAACCTTTTATTATTATTGAATTGGGCCAAAATTAAGGAAGGGTTATGTATTTGATTTTGGGTAGTATTATTGAAACTATGCTTCACAAGATAGCTTCTGGTTCCCACACAATAGACCCTAAGATTTCAACCGCGGCGTGGCCAAAAAGGGGTATATTATACCAATGCCACGTGGCACCACCTCATTGGTCCACGTGGCAACCCGACCAGTTTACCGACCCGACCCGGTGACACGTGGCAACCCGACCCGTTGACTGACCTGTTGACCGACCTAACGACAAGGACGATTTATGCAAATAACTTTAACTGAAAGTAAGGACTTTCGTTGCAATTTGGTCCTAACCACAAGGACGATTTATGTAAATAACTCTAAACAAATGTTAGGATGCGTTTGGTATCCCACTATGAGAATTACACTATGACTATGAAAGTGATTAAAGATTTTTGTTTAAGATGAGGGGGCTCACCACTATGGTAATGAATGATAAATATAATCCATACTACATATACATCTAAAGAGGTAGGAATGGATCTTTCATTGATGAAGGACCCACCACTACTATCAAATACATACCCATTGTCATTAATGACAGCATACCAAACGCACCCCTATATTATGCATATAATAGTAGGATTAGTAAATTGTTCGCATTGTTTAAGAGGATTAATAAATGCATACACAACTTAGCAAAAAGTGATAACTTCGTTACATTTAGAAACAATTATCCATGTTACATTAATTAACATATATAGGATCAATCTCATGTAATCACTCTCGTCATTGTCTATGATGCATTTTCTAGAATACATGCCTTCAAATATGTACACTTTATTACAACACTTAAACCATTCAACCCAATTAAAACATTTTTAGGAGAATTTCATATATATATCCATCATTTGGTTCAAAATTTCATATATATCCAATCTAACTTGAAATTTTCATATATATCCCTCATTTGGATCAAAATTTCATATATATCCAACATAACTTGAAAATTTCATATATATCCAATCTAAAACTTAAAATTTTCATATATGTCCAAATACCCAATTTATATATAATTAAAACCTTAAAATACATATTAGTACACATGGGTTACGAATATTATTATGATCCGTAATAAACAATTTCAGTACACAAAACATATGTATACTTCATTGCTCCAAATACAATATATAAATCATAAAAGAATGTTTCAAAGCATATCTACAGTTATATGCTTTTAAACATGCTTTTATGATTTATATATTGTATTTGGAGCAATGAAGTATACATATGTTTTGTGCTTTGAAACATGCTTTTATAATTTATATATTGTATTTGGAGCAATGAAGTATACATATGTTTTGTGTACTGAAATTGTTTATTACGGATCATAATAATATTCGTAACTCATGTGTACTAATATAGTGATTTGAGAGATTGTTTGTATGGAAATAAGAAATATACACGTGAATTAAAAAAAAAATTAATGGTCATTTAACATTTAATGATAATAAATATGTATTTTATAAGGTTAATTAAATATAAACTGGGTATTTGGACATATATGAAAATTTTAAGTTTTATATTAGATATATATGAAGTTTTCAAGTTAGATTGGATATATATGAAATTTTGAACCAAATGAGAGATATATATGATTGTTCCTTCTCTTGTTCAACCTGTGTAGACACGAAGGTACAAAGATGTTTCTTTATGATTAAACTATCCTATATAGACATGTGCTAATAGTTTAATCACTTAAGTTTAATATTGTATTAACACTTGACCCAACACTGATTGATTAAAATAATAAGATAAAAACACCATTCATATATATATATATATATATATATATATATATATATATATATATAGGATATGATCTCCTCAAATCCAAGTTGTCTAAGTATGAATAGGGTATGTGTAACAGGAGCAGGAGGTTATGTTGCTTCATGGGTTGTTAAGCTTTTGCTCTCCAAAGGTTATACGGTTCATGGAACTGTTAGAGACCCATGTATGTTTTTACTTTTTACTACGAGTGATTATCTAGTACTTCATCCGTCCCGATTTATAAGTCCAAGTTTCTATTTTGGTTTGTTCCACTTTCTTATGTTAACCAATCAAAAGAGTTTCTAGTGGGTAGAGATGATATTTTATTGGCGAAAGGTGTAGTTAGTGGGAATTTCTTAAACTGTGTGCAATTTGAAAGTGGACTTGTAATTGGGACAAAGGGATATTTCCTTTTACTTGTTTTCTGGACTTTGGGTCATCACCGTGCTCTAGTAAAAATTTGACTTGGTTACTTCTTAGTATTGTCAGTTTAATCTGTCTCGTTAGCTATGTTCTTGCACCTTAAATCCTTGATTATGTGTGTTAGACATGACAGTAATTGTTGTGAAGGTAATGAGGAAAAGAATGGTCATTTGAAGAAATTGAAGAATGCTGAAGAGAGGTTACATCTTTTCAAGGCAGACTTGCTCGAATACGAAGGCCTTTGTGATGCGTTTAGCGGTTGCAATGGGGTTCTTCATGTCGCATCCCCTGTTCCTGGTAGACATGTATCTAATCCACAGGTAACCTATTCGTTTTCATGGCAGGCTATTTACTAAAGAATGATTTCGGGATATCAATAAGAGTATTAGACCACATGTGTTAAGTCAATCCTCCATTCACAAGGTGTTCGGGTCAAAGCAAACAGGGGTTGGGTTGACCCTCAAATTCTTGTCCATAACCATCAACAGTATTATGCATAATTAGTATGTTTATATATACATATATAGTGTAGCGTTCAATGCAGAACCAATTTTTTTATAATAATTTAGTACTTGTTTCGAAATGATTTAGGAGGTTTATTGCATCACACATGTAAACTTTAGGCAGCTTTTGACCTGTTCAACCCACTTGAACCCTTTCTATTTAAGCTAATTATATTTTAATGTTACTAGAATCATACCCCTTTACCTGTTATAATCAAAGACTCGAAACATAAGCTGAATCTACCCATTCATAATAATGAGAGTAACTAAAATTGTGTTGGAACTAACACTTTACAGTTGGAGCTACTCGATCCGGCTATATTAGGAACACAAAATGTATTAAATGCATGTTTGTAGGCTAAAGTGGAGAAGGTTGTGGTTGTGTCTTCTGCATATGCTATTTTATGGAATCCAGAGTGGCCCTTGGACAAGGAAATGGATGAAAGCTGCTGGACGGATATAGAATACGCCAAATCACTAGATGTATCCTGTCAATATATAATCCAATAGTCTTTTTCTTTATCAGCATCTTAGATAAATTGTGTAAGAAAAAAATTTGTATTTTGGTTTTCAGCAATGGTATGCGGTATCTAAGACACTAGCAGAGATTGAAACTTCGAAATTTGCGGAAGCTTAGGATGACTGACATGGTAACGATTTGTCCATCTATAGTCATTGGGCCAATGTTACAGTCCACCATAAATGCTACTAGCTTACTACTATTGAGCTACATCAAAGGTAAGCGACGAATTTCTGTTCACCGTTTATCTGGCGTCAAGAAATCTGAAATCCCAACATTTCTTCTTCTTTTTTTTGTTTTTTTCCTTTCACAGAAGTATTATTATTCCATATTTCCATTAAAATGTATTTAAAATTCATCTTGTACATTCTTTAGATTGTAGAAATGATGTATACTTAAGTACTTAACATATGCCATCTATTTATAGAGGAAGGTAGAAGTGGAGGGGTGACAATGGAGAATACTGAACGTCGATATGTAGATGTCCGCGACTTGTCTGAGGCAATTTTACTACTTTTTGAAAATCCAAAGTCGGAGGGGAGATATATATGCTTTGCTTACTCGTTTAGGACCAAGGAGTTTGTTGCAAAAATGGAGACCATGTTTCCAGGATATAATTATCCCAAAATGTAAGTTCACCTCATTACAACTTCCAGATTCATGTTATAAGCCGTTGCCATTAGTCAGCTTGGAAATCTTTATCTGTTTATAATAAATGGGTTTATTTGGGTTTGGTCAAATCTCTAACGAGTCAAACAGGCTGAGAGTCATACGAAATATATTCCAATTCATTAAAGCTCTGAAATCTTTTTAAGCTTAAAATTAAGTTGGATTATAATTATAATAATAACTTTTGACATCAAATTGAACCATTGGCCATGTACTAAAATTACTTGTATTGTCTTAAACTTGTTTTAACCGGTTACCCAATCCACCCGAGATTCTATAGTAGTCCTTTTGTTGGTGTCTAGATCTCTTCAGCCAATGATTGAATCGTGTCCCAATGTGTTAGTAATAGATTTTGATATGTGTTTTGTAACAGCTTACATACTAGGGTGCTACAATGCAAAAATGTGAAAACCGGGCTAATCCGGCCTCAAAAAGCACCTACAGTAAAGAAGGCCGTTGACTTTTCAAATAATTAGAATTAAAATTGACTGGAAATTACTTTAGGCTGAAGTTGGATACAATTAGTAATTATGAAGAATTATAGGGAAAAAGGAAACCATTTCTTGACACTTAGATAAGGTCAACCACTGATGAATCCCAGATTTATCACAAACGGAAAGGTTTTGGAAAAAGGCAAAATTTCCCAACTACTTCCTCTTTCTAATATGATATTACGTATGTGTAAGCTAAAACGATAACAGGGAACTTTTACTCTCCTGAACTTCCTCTTTTACGATGTGTTGTTATTGGTAGAAGTGTTTTGGCTATTTCAACAGTTCTTAAGATAGTAGATGAAGATGGCAATGTATGTTTTTTGACCTTAGTATTTGTTTTGTTATTTGAATGGTCAAATCTTGGGACTTCTTTTCAAATCAATGTTTTGATTTATTTCCAAAGTCAACATTTTTCATTGAATTTCTTATGGGTAAAACTGATTAGGCAATTTTGACCTTCTATCAAATAATTTTGTAGGATTTAGGTCTTCATAGTCCATGAAAAGTCCAACAAGTAGGTACAAGTGAAATGTCGAAGAGCTTGGAGTAGGATTTAGCCGGGTAATAGAGTGATGGTGACTGCTTTTCAAAATCCTTTAAAGTCATCCGCACTTAACAAAAGGACCAATTTTTGTCAAATTACCAAGAGTCTCTCCTTCCTACCAATTGAATTCTAATACAGCATCATTTTTTCTCCTTTTTGACCGCTAAATATTTTGATAATGGTATTGAGTAGTTACGAGATCGCGGAAGCTCGATTTTCGATTACATAACATGTCCTCTCTAACGGTACATACACGGTTTTAACCCGTTTGTTGTTCCATCTACGCTTCCCGTTTGTTCTCATTCATCTTCATCATCTGTAATCATTTCATTACGCCCGCAAGTGATTACTTCAGGAGTGTTTTAATGGCGAATATGAACAATAACCCTAATCCAAACATCACTAATTCATCAAACCCAGTCAATCTTGACCAAAACACCATTAACAATCCAGATTTAGGTTCTTAAAACATGGCTAATGATCCGTTGTATCTTGCAAGTTCTGATCACCCAGGCATGATGTTAACCAATACACCATTCAATGGTGGTAACTTTCTTGGTTGGAGTCGTACGATTAAGATGGCGTTAGGGGCAAAATTGAAGTTAGGGTTTATAGATGGATCATCACCTAAGCCAGCATTGACTGATGTCAATTATCAGCGATGGATTCGGTGTGATTACATGGTGACGTGTTGGATCTTGAATTCAATGATTGCTGAATTGTCTGATTCTTTTCTTTATGCTCATTCTGCTTATGATCTTTGGAAAGAACTGGATGAAAGGTATGGACAGAGTAATGGCCCTCTTATCTTCCACATTGAAAGAGAATTAAGCAAAGTTTCTCAAGGCAATCTTACTGTGGCAGCTTATTTCAATAAGTTGAAACGGTTTTGGGATGAATTACATAGTCTCAATGGTGTGCCTGTTTGTTCTTGTGGAAAGATGAGGGAATGTTCATGTGGAATTACTAAAAAGTTTCTGGAAATTGATAGTAGGTCCAAGTTGATGCAGTTTTTAATGAGGTTGAATGATGAGTTTGAGTCTGTGAGGAGTCAAATACTCTCCATAGATCCTTTGCCAAACATAAACAAAGCTTATTACATTGTTCAGCAAGTGGAGAAGCAAAAACAAGTTACACATCAAGTTGGTGATCCTAATGCTTTCTTTGTTAATCTCAAGAATGGTCAAAGAAACAATCAAAGTTCTAATCCCATAAGAGAAAATAGGCCTGACAACAAGAAAATATGCACTTTTTGTAATCAAGAAGGGCATTTGGTTGAGCAGTGTTTTGAAAAAATAGGTTATCCTGATTGGTATAAGGGTAAGAAAGGAAAGAAAGGTGGGTTCAAAATGGCTAATCAAGTTGCTTGTGATTTTGATCAGTTTGCTCGAAAAGATACTCCTTTTCAGATGGATTATGAGAATGAAGTGATTGGTGAAAAGTTGGATTTAGATCAGAAATTGATCAATGCAGTTTGCCAAGAAATGATGAAAATGTTTAAAGGCAAAGGAATTGATTACATAAGTGTGGCTAGTTCTTCCAAGCCACATGCATGTATCTTCTTTCATGGCATACATGTTCCAACCGTCGTGTTTTCATGCTTCAATTAAACTCATGGTTGACAATGCTGGTCTTAAAATTGATATTGATTGGGTTGTTGACACTGGAGCTTCTGACCATATGTCACCACATTTACACCTTTTTGAGTCCATCAGAATATTGAGGAAGCCCATTAAGATTAAGTTTCCTGATGGGACTTGTAAATGGGTTACCAAAGTAGGAAAAATAAGAATCAATGACACCCTTACTCTTATTGATGTTTTCTATGTGCCTGAGTTCAAGGTCAATTTGTTGTCAGTAGGAAAACTTCTAAACACTCAGCATCTTATTGCTATTTTTTTCCCTACCTGGTTTGCTTTTCAGGACCCTTCAACTAGACAAATTCTAGCTGCTGGAGAAGGGTTCAACAATCTCTACATTTGCAGATCTTCTACAAAAACCCCTACTCAAAGTTCATTTCCTGTTTTGTCTTCTTTTGTTAATCAAGTTGTTCAAAATAAACCAAACAATGTGTCAATTGATTTGTTTCATTCTAGACTTGGGCACAGTTCTGTATCAAAATTGATCCATGTTCATGATTGTAACAAGGTCAATATATCTCATTTCTTTTGTGACACTTGTTTACTTGCCAAACATCATAGGTTGCCTTTTCCTTTGAGTCATACTAGATCAAAGGCACCTTTTGAGCTTATTCATGTTGATTTATGGGGTCCATATAAGTCTGCAGCCCTCAATGGTGCACATTACTTTTTCACTATAGTTGATGATCACACTAGATGCACCTGGACTTATTTGATTCATACAAAGGATCAAATTCATAACACTATGTCTTCTTTTCTTGCTTACATTGATAATCACTACAAGGCAAAACCTAGATTCCTAAGATCTGATAATGGGACAGAGATAGTGAATAAGACATGTTTGGATTTGTTGAAATCTTTTGGCATTATACATCAGAAGTCCATGGTGTATACTCCTCAACAAAATGGAGTAGTGGAAAGAAAGCACATGCACCTTTTAGATACTGCTAGAGCTCTTAAGATTCATGCTAACTTGCCAAGTAAATTTTGGGGAGATTGTATCTTGGCTGCTACATATTTAATCAACAAAATGCCAATGAAGATTTTAGATTGGAAAAGCCCTTTTGAAATATTACATGGTATAGCACCTTCATATGACAATCTTAGGACCATTGGCTGTCTTTGCTATGCTGCTGTAACAAAGCCTCATAAAGACAAGTTTGAGCCTAGAGGCAACATGTGTGTCATGATTGGCTATCCATCTGGGCAAAAAGGGTACAAGTTGTATGATTTGCAAACAAAAGAGGTCTTTTGTAGCAGGGATGTTATTTTCAGAGAAGATTGTTTTCCTTTTAAAGAACCAACACCAGCATCTTCTCCTTTACCAAAGTCCTTTACACCAGCATATGAAGATGATTTTGAAGTTCAGAATAATTTGGGAGCATCACACAGTTCTCCAGTTGATTCAGAAGTTCCCATTCCTCCTGAATCAGAAGTTCCCATTCCTCCTCAATCGAAGTTCCCATTCCTCCGAACCAGAAGTTCCCATTCCTCCTGAACCGAAAGTTCCCATTCCTCCTCCACCAGTTGTTCCACTTAGGAGATCTACAAGGTCTTCTACAAAACCAACTTGGTTGCAGGACTTTGTGACACCTAAAGCTGGAATGGCTTACTCTGTACCTAATGTCAAACAACCTGCTTATCCACTTTTCCATACTCAAGACTTTGACAGTTTTCCAACGGATTATGTAGCTTCTTTAGCTCATGTTCTGAATGCTAATGAGCCTGCTAATTACAGACAAGCTGTTGTAGATGTTCAATGGGTTAAGGCAATGGATATAGAATTACAGGCTTTAGAAGAAAATGAAACATGGGAATTGACAACTCTTCCTGATGGTCACAAAGCAATTACTTCAAAATGGGTATTCAAGACTAAATACAAACCTGATGGAACTGTGGAAAGATTCAAAGCAAGACTAGTCATAAGAGGTTTTGATCAAAAGGAAGGAACATATTATAAACATACTTTTTCTCCTGTTGCAAAAGCTGCATCTGTGAGAGTTTTAATCGCAATAGCAACAGCTAAGGAATGGCCTTTATATCAGTTAGATGTAAATAATGCCTTCTTACATGGCTTTGTTGAAGAGGAAATTTACATGAAGCCTCCTGAAGGGTATACAAAAGTTGCACCAGGGCAAGTTTGCAAACTAAAGAAATCATTATATGGCCTAAAACAAGCTTCAAGACAATGGAATATAGAATTATCAAAATTCATTTCTTCTTTGGGGTTTGTTCAATCAAAACATGATTATTCTTTATTTGTCAAGGATACTGGTGATAGTTTTACAGCTGCATTGGTTTATGTGGATGATATTTTGGTCACTGGTAACTCGAAGAGGAAATTCGAAGTTCAAAAGGCTTTGGATCAGAAATTTACCATTAAAGATTTGGGTCTTGCAAGATATTTTATAGGAATTGAGTTGTGCAGAACAGAGAATGACACATACTTACACCAAAGGAAATACATTCTTGATCTACTGAAGGATGCAGGCTTAACAACAGGAAAACCAACTACTTTCCCTTTACCTCAAAATTTAAAGTTATCTTTGGACAAAGGAACACCTTTGAAACAACCAGATTCTTATAGAAGGCTTGTTGGCAGACTTCTTTACCTATCAATGACAAGACCTGACATTTCCTATGCAGTTCAACATCTGAGTCAGTTCATTTCAGCTCCCAAAGATCCACATATGCAGGCTGCCATTCATCTTTTAAGATACTTGAAAGGTACCATTTCCAAGGGTTTGTTTTATCCAGTGCAGCCACAACTTAAGGTTGCAGGGTTCTCTGATGCAGATTGGGCTTCCTGTTTAATGACTAGAAAATCATTAACAGGATATTGTATTTTTCTGGGACATGCTTTAGTATCTTGGAAGACAAAGAAACAAGCCACAGTCTCAAGATCTTCAACTGAATCAGAGTATAGAAGTATGGCAACTACTACTTGTGAATTAGTTTGGCTTACATATCTGCTTAAGGACCTGCACATTCCAGTTCAAGTTCCTATTACTCTTTTCTGTGACAACAAAGCATCCCAACAAATAGCAGCCAATCCTTGTTTCCATGAAAGAACAAAACATTTGGACATTGATTGTCATTTCACAAGAAACAAAGTCCAAGAAGGTTTTCTACAGACTGCATATATTCCTACTCATCTGCAACTTGCAGATATTATGACCAAGGCTTTGGGACAAGCTCAACATTCTTTTTTGAGTTCCAAGTTGGGTTTCACAGATGTTCCAACTTGAGGGGAGGATATAGAATAATAAGTAGGATTTAGCAATACATGAAAAGTACAAGGGTAGAAAATGTAATTAGTTTAAAGTTTTAGTTGTTAACTGTTTTTCTCCTTCCTCCCATGTATAAAAGGAGTACATCTCCTTCCTCCCACAATTAATTCAATAACATCATTTTTTCATTTCCGCATATTTTGATACCTTGTCATATAATTCTTTTAAAGTTTATTTCGGCATCTATTCAATTCATGAGATACACAAAGATTTCATGTCATAAACCAGATATAAATCGAGACATATTACTTGAATTTCAACGAGTAACTACGCGGTAAACATATGTGGTTTAAATTTCGTTAATAAATAAGGTTGATATTGATCTCAAAAAACTAAGTGAATGGAACTTACAGTGTAAAAGTACCAAAAAAATTATGATTTCGCATTGAGTTAGCATGGCTCTACGTTGGTCTTAGTTATATATACACTTCTCATGGTACAAACTTTCTTCCAGCCAAGTTGGTTATAAAATTTAACAATGAACAATGAGAATTAAAACGGGATAATAACTTTAAAAAATATTATATTTGTCCAAAAATACTCTTCTAGGTATCGAACAAATTTGTTTGCTTATATTGGTGCTAAACTTTCAATTTCGGACTCTTTGAGGTACTTTGTGATATTTTTGCCCTTCAAATTGATAAAAATCTAGGGGTAAAAATGTTACAAAAGTACCTCAAAAAGACCGAATTTAAAAGATTAGTGCCTCAAAAAGTTCGAATTTGAAAGTTTAGCAGTCGTACACAAAAAAAAATGTTCGATACCCAGAAGAGTATTTTTGGACAAGTGAGATGATTTTTAAAGTTATTAAGTCAATCAAAATTAAAGATTAGTAGCGGCAGACGTTGAAATTTGTCACATGGTATGCACTTTTAAATAAAATTTGAAAATGGTATGCACTTAGTATTAAATTTTGAAATATTAAAAAAAAAAATTTGTTTTATACTAGTGAACAACATTCACCATCGATCGAATATCACCAGTGACCACAATGTGGTGGATGGTGGTGAAGTAGCCTCATAAGAACCAGTGACCACGTGTTTTTTGTAAATTAGGTTAGCTAACTTGAAATTAAATAAACAAAATTAAAACACATGCTCTTGTTTTTCTCAACTGTTTTTGCGGTTTTGTCTAAAATGTTGGACCTTGGGGTGTTATATTACTTACATATGTAAAAAAAAATGTTTGTACTATTCATACGGGGTCTACCCCCTTTACTGCAAACGGGGGGAGGGGTACTTTTTTCAGATTTTGTCCCTTTTTTTTTTTCTCTGTTTAAATATTTGGGTGGGGTTATTTTGTCCCAAAAGATTTTTTTTTTTCCAAGTATTGCACAAAGCACACAAGCAGTTTTCGGTGGGGTTATTTTGTCCCAAAAGTGCTTTTTTGTCCAAGTGCATAAGCACACAAGCAGTTTTTTGTCCAATGTCCAAGTTTTTTTTTGTCCAAGTGCATTAGCACACAAGCAGATTGCACACAGGCTCAGATTACATCATCGCCTAGTTTTTTTTTGTCCAAGTGCATAAGCACACATGCAGATTGCATTATCACACAAGCAGATTGCATTAGCACACAAGCAGATTGCATTAGCACACAAGCAGATTGCACAAAGGCTCAGATTATCATCGTCGATTTAGAAAACCATTTGAACAATTGATAGAAAAGTGTTAGGCTCGGATATGCAGGTTGCAAAGTGATAAAAATATCACTTTGCCATGCCGTTCGGTTATAAAACCAATCGTCATCGCCTTTTTTTGAAATTTTTTTTTGTCCAAGTGCAGCAGATTGCACACAAGTGCACAGATCATATTGCAAAATACCAGATTGCAACCAAGTTAGATTGCCCAAGTGAAACACATGTTTCACAATGTTCACAAGCAAGTACCAAAAGCAGAAGTAATATTCCCAAACTGCAGGAACTCACAAGTGAAGAATCTTAAAGATTGCACAATACCAGATTGCAACCAAGTTAGATTGCCCAAGTGAAACACATGTTTCTCAATGTTCACAAGCAAGTACCAAAAGCAGAAGTAAGATTCCCAAACTGCAGGAAGTCACAAGTGAAGAATCTCAAAATGGTAGGTAGTGAAACCTCCCATGTTATATTCAGCCTCATCACACAAACAGATCCATTAAAGTACCCCCAAGTTACCACAAGCAGATCCATTAAATTAAACCCAGAAATCACACAAACATCACACAAACATCACCAAGTTACAACAAGTGAAGATTCCACAAATTACAGATAGGGTTGGGTTATATTGACGGTGGCAGGTTTTTTATATTAACCCTCTCTAGTACCTAGGGTTGGGTTATAACACAAGCCAAGTGAAACACAAGCCGCAAGTGAAAGCCACAAGTAACAAACCACAAAGAAACAACAAATATCTTAGGCTGCCGATATGTCTCAATCACCAGAGGTAATGACAATTTTACACATTAATAATAGAGATAACATTAGGCTCAGATTAAGTTTTTTTGCAAAATCATATTATCATATATGGCTGCAACATCAAAGGTTGCAAAATAAAATTTTTTTTTGCCGTCCATTCGGAAATGCCAAGCCAAAATCATATTATCATATATGGCTGCAACATCAAAGGTTGCAAAATAAATTTTTTTTTTTGCAAAATCATCATTGCCTTATCCCAGTTTAAAATAAAAAACTGCTTATCAAGCATATAAGCAGTTTATTATTTTCAGATTCATAAGCAACTTCATCTCCAAACCCTCTAAATAATAGAGAGGGTTAATCTAAAATTATAGCCACAGTCAATATAACCCAACCTGTAAAGTACTATTGGAACGGGGTCTAATCTGAGCCTGTGTGCAACCTGCTTGTGTGCAATAAGCAGTTTGCCAAGAAACCACACAGAGCCTGTGGACTGGGGTAGGCCAGAGGTGTATTCATACCACTCAATGGTGGCAGATCAAGGTGTTAACCAACCCTTTTGCACCCACATAACTCAGGCAGTTTCAATAATCACATAAACATCATCACAGAACCAATTTACCCAAACCCTAAAAAAAAATTAGGCATTTTTTAATTTTCAAATAGATCCATTAAATTAAACCCCGAAACATCACAAACATCACACAAACATCATCACAGAACCAATTTACCCAAACCCTAAAAAAAATTAGAGAGAGAGAGAGATAGTGAGAGAGAGAGAGAAACATCTCCGTAACATAACCACAGTAGCAACATCACCACAACATAACCAACAATACCACGATCTAAAAAGTTTTTAGATCTAAATCTAAAAAATTTTAGAGAGAGATACATAGTTAGATAGAGAAACAGATATACATGTGTGAGAGGATAGTGAGAGAGAGGACAGATTATCAACTCAAGATACCACATGGAACGAACGCGTAACCACATCCATAGCCACACACGTATATCAATAGTTTTTTAAAAGTATTTATAATAAAATTTTGTAATAAAATTTATAATAAAATTTTGTATTAGTTTGTTAAAAAAAGTTTGTTATAATAAAATTTTGTTAAAAAAGTTTGTTAAAAATGAAAGTTATTAAAAATGTACAAATTTGTATTTTTTTATAAAAGTTTGTTAAAAATGAAAGTTATAAAAGTTGTTGTGTTTTTTATTTTTTAGGTTTTCGGTTTTCACGAGGAAGTATCAGAGGATTGCCCATTTATCAGACAAGAGGTAAATATAGCCTCGGGGCTTTCCGTTATAAAAGTATTAAAAAAGTATTAGTTAAAAAAAAGTGTGTTATAAAATTTATTATGTATTTTCAGGCTTTCCGTTCTCACGAGGAAGTAACTGAGTGGGTGCAAAATATAGCCTCGGGACTCGGTTTTGTCATTGTTAAAAGAGAACCAAATCAAAATGGTCGATGTACGAAATTAATTATATGTGTACAAAGAGCGGGATTTATGAATATCACGGTAGTGGAAAACGGAAAACCAAAAAAAAAAAGCAATTGTCCATTCAGATTAGTTGCGAAATATAGACCAACACGATATAATTGGATTTTGAGGGTGAAGTGTGATAGCCATAATCATGAGTTGCTAGAGTCGTTGCATGGTGTGCCATATGCAATGCGATTAAAAGATGATGAGTTGAGTTTGGTCAAAGAATTGTCGAGTATAGCGTCACGACCACGTAATATAATTTCGACAATAAAGGGACGTAATCCGGATAACGTGTCTAGCGTTAGAACTATATATAACGCACTTGATAAGTTTGGAGAGCTGAGTAGGTGATAGAACTCAAATTCAAGTCCTTTACTCGCATCTGACGGATTCAAGGTATGCATATTACCCGAGGGTGAATGAGCATAATGAGCTTGAGGAGCTATTTTTTGTTCACCCCACTTCGTATGCTCTATGCGTACGTTCCTCGAAATCATGCTGATGGACTCAACGTACAATACCACCATGTTTAAATTGCCATTGTTGGAAATTGTTGGAGTAACTCCAACGAATAAAACATTTTCAATGGCATACAACTTTATACACGGTGAAAAGGGGCATAATTTTCAGTGGGTATTGCAACGCGTGAAAGAGGTGATAGACGAAAGATACTACCCACGTGTTATTGTCACCGACAGAGATTTAGCATTGGTTGGGGCATGTAGAACAGAATTTCCTACCGCTCACAAATTACTTTGTCGATGGCATATAGAGCAAAATTTGCTCAAGTTTATGAGAAACAGATGCAGTGGGATAGATGAGTATGACTCCATTAAAAGGAGATGGGATCGGTTGGTTAAAGCTCCGACACGCCTCTTGTTCGAGCAACATTATGAGCGCCTACAACAACGCTTGGTCAACCATGCGCGTACTAAATTGTTAATTCTATTTTTTTTATTATTCAATTAATAAGCACCCGAATGACCTTTGATTAATTCATTTTTTTTTCAGCTATCGCTGAGTATCTGGATAACTGGCTGCGAGATTACAGACACATGTTTGTCTCGTACATCACCGATGAATATCGCTCTTTTGGCCAGACAACAACCTGTAGAGTTGAGGCTCACCACGCGTTGTTGAAATTATATTTGGGTGGCACACAGTCCAATTTAGACAGGTTGTTGAGTGCAATCGATAAGATTGTATTTGCGCAAGAAAATGCGATAAAAGAGAGTTTTAATAGAAGCATCGGCGAGAAAATAAATGATTGTAATATAATACTATTTCAAGAATTGTGGTATAAAGTTTCTCACCATGCTTTCAAACTCATGCAAAAAGAACTCCACTTGTCTATCACCGTAGAAGATTGTAGCCATAAGTTGCGTACAATTTACGGACTGCCATGCTTTCACGAGATGCAATACTATGTATATAATGGTAAGTAAATTTATAACTATCAAGTTGTTTTCCCCATTAATATCAATGATTTATTTACGGTCAGCATTGTAATATACTACTTTTAATGATTTCAGGAAGCCCCATTCCACCGGAAGAACTTAATATTTTTTGGAGAACCCTACATGTTCCGTGGCCTAATATCAATAGGCCACCGCCTGAAGATGGCTCTTCCAGTAATGATGATGATGATGATGATGATCATCATCATCATCATCATGATACTTCGTTTAGAGATGACATTCGGCAATTCAAGAATGTTTTTACCAAAGCATCGTCGTTTGTCAAGAATAATATGATAACGAAGTTGAGATCGATATACCAACCTGCATCTGATGACACACGGGAACCTGTTATTCAGAAAAATACCCGTGGACGTCCGAGCGCAAAGGACAAAATGGGCAAGGCTACACAAGTCCCGGACTTGAATGAAGTTCCAACCGTAGATCACCGAAGAAGCACCGCTACAAGATCTACACAAGTCCCGAACTTCAACAAAGAACCTGCCCGACATAGTTCTTTCACGGGTCCTAGTGATCAACCAAAAATAAGACACAGGTTGTACGATGGAGATGCAGAAAGCGAAATGCTTATGGGTATGCTTCCAGTCCTTTGGCATCCATACATAATCAGTATATATAATGTGGTGGGTGATGGAAATTGTGGGTTTCGGTGCGTTGCCCATGGTGTTTGGGAACAACAACATTTGTGGCGCCAAGTTAGGCAGATGTTATTGCAACAGATGGACCTACATTGGCAGGTTTACATGGGTTTGTGGGGGGAAGTTGGTTTTAACGAAATTCGCCGTACAATAGACTGGTTCGGACATGGAAATGCACCGACTGATCGCTACATGGAAATGCCAAACACGGGGTTGGTTATTGCAGAACTGATTAGACGACCCGTTGCATTTATATCTTGGCGGGGTTGGAATATGTGTTTTCCGCTTCTCAGTGGTCCAGACTTCTCACAAAGAACTGACCCCCTTGTGATAGCCCGTGTGGGGGACGAAGTAGGTCATTACATTGTTCTGACGCTAGACGAACATTCTCCACTTCCGCATCTCCACCCACAATGGAGGAGGCATAGATCCGAAGCTGCATCCCAGTGGGAATCATTATATAGGCATCGACTACGCTAGATTACTGATTTATGTTGTAAATAATTGATTAATGATTTATGTTGTAAACATAGTGATTGATTACTGATTTATGTTGTAAATGATTGATTACTGTTTATATTTAAATTAATAATAACATTGTAAATGATACGTGTTTTATGTTGTAAATGATTGATTACTGATTTATGCAAATTCTTTTGTCACGTGGGCCAAGGAAATCCTTTATGGTGTCGATGTAATAGATGATTTATTATAGAACGGAAATCCACGAAATCCTTTCGGGGCCGACCGTATTATGCATGTCCTCTTTCAGTGGTAAATAATCATACGTTTGCTTAGGGGTTTATGTAAATAATTTGTTTGTTAAAAATATATTTCTTATTATTTTCTTAACATGTAACAGCCAGTACTGAGATGACTATGGGTGTCGATACTTCAGTTGGAAAGATGAATTTGAAAGAAGGTACTTTAGTCGAGCCTCATCTTCAACGCAGTGCTCAAACTGCGTTGCTAAAGATAATGAGATCAAGCTGTTGAAGACAAGAATAAAGACGCTGGAGATGGAGTTAGAATTGACAAGGCATCCTGAGGATCACGCTTGTCAGTCGGGTGCAAGGCTCCATGATCTTTTAAACGAGATGAATAATCTTCATATGTCGTAGATGTTGTTGTATTTAAACAATATGTTAACGTTGGCGTAAAATTCAATAATAACAGTTGTTGTTGCAGTTATTTAATGTGGTAATATTTAACGTGCTATTATACAAACTAAATAATTATAGATGTACAATACATTACATGTACAATACATTATTATACACACACTTATTTCTAATTATTAAAAAAGAAAAAAAAAAGGGGGGGGGGGGACAAGGGGACAAAATGTACCCCTAACATTATAGAGAGGGTTTAACTAAAATTATAGCCACCGTATGAATAACCTAACCCAAAAAAAAACATGTGTAAGTAACGATTAGAAAGAGAGTCTTTAATTGCATTAAGGTGTTTTGCTTATTGAAAATAGATTATGAGTTTTGAAAATGGATAATCAGATAATCAGCGGTTACAAAACGTGATTATGAAAAATAATGTTTGGATTTGATTATGCTGTTTGAAATCGCAATAATCAGAAAATCAGTTTTTTTAGTGTTTGGCAAATCTAATTATTTTTTAGTTAATATGTAAAATGACCAAAATCAATGTTTTAAGGGGCATTTACATACATCCCCACCCAAACTTCAATAATTACATATTTTCCCCAAAGCATGCTTTAATAGCATTGTACATCATGCATTAGAAACTTGTGTTTTGGGGAAATATGTAATTTTTGAAGTTTCCTTGGGTATATATGAAATTCCCCCATGTTTTAAAAACCGGGTCTTTAATCGACCCGGTCGAGTCATCGGGCACCGGTTCGACCGGTTCAACCGGTTGGACCGCCGGGTCAACCCGGTTTTTCATTTATTATTTTTTTATTTTTTTCGACCGGGTCAACCGGTTCGACCACCGGATCAACCGGTTCGACCGCCGGGTCAACCGGGTTAACCCGGTTTTTGTTAAAAAAAATTTTGAAAAAAATCAAACCCGGCCGGGTTTCAAGACCCGGGTTGACCCGGGTCACTCAAAACCCGGCGGGCTAACCGGTTTTAGAAACCCGGGTTTTTTGACCCGTTTTTGTGCCCGGGCACCGGTCCGACCGGTTGAACCGGCCGGGTCGACCCGGGTTTGAAAACATTGACTAAAATAGACATTCTTTTGTATTTCTTGAATTACTTAATTTTAGCATATAAAATAAGGTTTTGTAAAGTGAACAATGTTTTTTGCTCAAATTTTTTGTTAACGGTAAAAGACATTATAATTTCAACGATTATACATTTATGTAAATGATATATAAAACAAACTCAACTAATTTTAAGCTAAACATACAATCTTTAAATCATAAAAGACAATAGAAAAAATAATACCTACATGATTGAAAACTAAACAAGTGGCGATAATACATAATATAAGCTTTACTTATAGTTCATTAGCTCTGTTGCAATCATATTTCTTATTGTGCTCATATATAGATCATTACTACGACTTGAACTTGCGTCATCACATGACTGGCTAATACTATTAGATACCTCGTTATCAAAATCGTGACGTGAGGGATTGTATGTTTCTTGTTGTGTCGTGTTAAAAGCTTCATCGAATTAACCTTTCTTTCTTATATAATTGTGGATTGCCATCGACGCTATTACAATCCTCACTTGTGTTTCGTAAGAATAATTTACATGCATATCTTTTAATATTGCCCATCTTGGTTTCCATACTCCAAACGTTCGTTCAATCACATTTCTTAACGACGAGTGATAGTAGTTAAACGTCTCTTTTTTTCCTTTTGGAGCACGTTGGGCAGAAGTTTGGCTTCGACGAAAATCAGGTAACAAATAATAACATAGTATTTATCTGTAACAAATAACAACATATTGTGTCATGTGCAATATATGTAATACACCAATATTATAACTAAAAATATTTGAGTAAACTTACCACCAGTTGGATGTGGAAAATTTACTTATGGCCTGCGTAATGCTTCAAGAAAAATTCTTGTGTCGTGTGCAGTCCCTTCCCATCCCGCCCATGCGAATGTAAAACACATGTTAAAATCACAAGCCGCCATGATATTTTGAGTCGCATATCCTTTTCTACCAATATATTTCGCATGCTCGTGCTCTCTAACCGATGCCCTCACATGTGTCCCATCGATAGCTCCAATACAATTCTATAGAAAAGAAAACGTTTCTCATTAATTAATCGCACAACAAGTATATTGTTAGAAGATAAAGTTAAACATAAATAATACCTTGAATATCGGATAATAATGGGAATTATTTAAAATTTGTGGTGGTACTTCTTCGTTATAATTTGCATTTGGCCTGATAATGTCCCCGCTAAGCTTAAGCACGCTTTAAGGACTTTGTGAAAATGCCTATGAATAGTTTCTCCATAATGATTAAAATTTTCTTGAACTAATCTATTGCCACATCCATGTGCTAATGTCATCAGAAAAATACCAAGCGACTCCTCAATCGATACATTACGTGTTGCGTTTAAACTGTAACGTTCTTAAAGATATGAACACTAATCCTTAAATACATCAAGGTGTAACCTAAAATCCTCGTAGCAACGCCTAGGATGACCATTTAGTATTTCTTTTTATTCGATTTTTTTAAAATGAAAGAACAGTGAACGAAGATTCTTAGGTACTTATTCGATCGGTAACCATCCAGAATATTAATTTTGAAGAGTAGGGTTTTTTGATAAAAATAAGTGTATAATGAAAGTAGATAGTGGTAGTTGGGGCTGTTTTTGTAATTTACATGTAAATATAAAAAATGCGTTTTGTGGCAGTAAGGTCCTACCAGCAGTTTCAAAACTGCGTTTTTGATGGGCTAAAACGCAAATAATCAATTATGAAGATATCATTGGCAAACACTCAAATTTGATTTTTCACGTTTTATAATCTCAATAAGCAAATAAGTTATTTTCAAACGCAAATACAAACACCCCCTAAGTGCTTTCAGGTTTGTTAAAAACATAGAGCATGAGGTGCTCTTTGAGTTATAGGGTCATGCTATACTTGTCACGTGTCTTTTTTATTTTTATTTTTTTATGTATAACTCAATTCCTAACATATTAAAATAACAACACAAAGTTAGAAAAAATCACGGGCGGGGGCAACAAATAAAATCGCATCCTAAACGCAGATTTTGACTTTCAGTTTAGAAAAGGATAATACTTTTTTTTTTTACTTTGTGAACAGCAGAAAAAAGGATAATACTTTTAAGGAGGCAAACTACAAAAATAACTCAAAAGTCTTAAAAATTTGAACTACATTTTTTTGGGGTGGGGAAGCTGCCCACCCTACCCCCAAGATGGCTCCGCCCCTGCTCGTAAACCCGGGTTATACGTACACCTAGAGCGCACAAACACGAACAAAACACAAATAGCACAAGTACCAACACGAAAAGAAGAAAAAGAACAAAAAAATCTATAATTCAATGTGGGGTGTGGTGGCTCCAAGCCTCCAAGCCATTGACACCCAAAAATGCGTATAACTTGCCCATACCACATGCGATATGACCAATGATTCCAGTTAGTTATGTAAACTGTATAGTTTTCAAAATATAGTGAACTATAACTTAAGAAGAAAAGTTTAATGTAGATCCAATATTTTTTAAAAATCTAATGACCAATCATGATCATTTATTTTTTTATCAAGACAAAACAAATAAACTTTCACAGTTTTTAAAAAAATTAAATATCTCGCAAACCGTTAATCGTTACACAAAAAAATCAAACCATCGCGACGAGAACTAAATCATCTTTCTATAGACGGGCTACTTATAAGGTACATAAATGTTCAGAATCATCGTGAGATCAAATATCTTCCTTTTATATATGATGGCAATTTCACCCAACAACTAACAAGACTTTATTTACTCCAAATATTCCTAACCTCCTTAAAAACTTTATATTGGTGGTGGTGGTCATAGTGGTACTTGCGGAAGGGGGGAGTTGTGAAAGATTGAGATAGTGAGAAATGGTGGCCTGCTGGGTGAAGGGCGGCTATAAGTGGTATTTGGGTTATCTGTGGTAAGTGTCGAAATTATGGACATAGATGATCAAAATTTTGAAATTTAAAATTAAAATGGGTTAATAACCTTTTAAAGCACTATACTTGTCAAGAATTATAGTTTTGTCTAGCGAACTAAAAAAATAACTCTTTTAGACATTAATTTTGACATTTTTGTCTTTCTTTAAGTATTATGACCATATTATAACCATGTTACCATTTTTAAATTTTTTTCGGAATACTTTTTTTTTCGAAATCTTTTTTCCAAAATTTTTTTTTTGAATTTTTTATTTCGAAATACTTCTTTTTCGAGATTTTAAATTTTTTTTTCGAATTTCTTTTTTTTATTTTTGAAATATTTTTCGAAAAGTAAAATGGTCATAATTTTGTAATAATACTTAAAGAAAGACAAAAATGTCAACACTAATGTCTAAAAGAGTTATTTTTTTAGTTCGCTACGCAGAACTGTCATTCTTGACAAATATAATGCTTTAATAGGTTATTAGCCCAATTAAAATGGTATTTTGGATGTACAACATTTCTCATTTTCAAGTTTTATTACTCCATATGTCCCTTAATAATTCTTCAGAGACAAAAAACTACACAATTTAAGAGAAACATTATCATACAATTTTGAATTTTCTTTTTCTTACTTTTTGCAGAATGCCAATTTTACATTTAAATAATTAATTTAAAACTTCTTTAATGTTTGTAATAATAACCTCAAGTGAGGGTAATAAGATAGACTCGAACTAAATTCCCTATTTATTTTTTGAAGTAAACAATTAATTTAAGACAACACAAAATGAAAATATGGATAATGAAGATGGGATGGAGGGGGTAATTTTTTAGAAAAATATTTTCATAAATTACTCATTTTCAAGTTTTATTAATTTTTATAAAAATATATTTTTTTTATATGTACACTTTGATTTGATACATAAATTCATTATTATATTTATAAGAACCATTTAATTAATCAACTTACCTTTTATTAAATCAAGTTTGTAATTTATTAGCTTATTTAATAATGGAATGTAAAGGGTCTTGATGTAATTATAGAAAACATAATTTATTAGGATTAGGAAAGTGTTTTTCTACAAGAAATCTTAATAAGCCTATAAATATTAGCTACTAAAAACCTTTAAATATCCCTCTCACATTAAATCGACATCTTCCCTTCTCCTCCCGAAAGTTTTGTTTATATTTTTATCCTCATTGAAAATTTCACGTTAATTCTTGAGGTTTGTTGGTGATCACAAAGATGTTGTACTATAAGCGACGACTAAAGTTTTGTCTATATATACCTTTCGAGATCCAACTAGAGATCATCAAAAGACTTGTTGATGTCAAGTCATTGATTCGATTCAGATCAGTTTCGAAACAATGGAAGTCTTTCATTGATAGCTCTGACTTTATTGCTAGTTACGGAGTTCGACACACTCAGCCGCATCATTTACATTTCTTTTACAAAGATGTTTTAGATCCTTCTGAAAAAAAATATGAATGTTTTGTAGATGATGACAATGACAATTTTACCCAACAACAACAAGATTGTGCTTCCACTCTTTCTATGATCACGAAACAACTTAGAGACCCAACAGTTATTGGTTGCTCTCGCGGATTGTTGTGCTTGCATGGTCGTATACTGTCTAATGAAAAGAAGGTTGTTCTTTGGAACCCTTGTATCAGAAAATCTGTTGTTATTGTTGTCCCGTTTGAGCCTTATTTTATACAAACTGACTATGGTTTCGGGGTTTGTCCGGTCACTAATGATCCTACTATTGTCAAAATTTCATATCCTAATAGGATTACGATAATAAAGAGAAATATGGATAAAACACATTGGGAAGTTGAAGTTTTTACATTGAGCTCGGGGGTTTGGAATAGGCTTCCATGTAGCAATATGCCTCGTGGATCAATTAGACTTGACTCGTCGCAGGTTGTTATAGATAGGTTTATTTATTGGGCTGCTTATAAAAGGATTGATGATATGCATGGTCATTCTCGCGATAACTATATGATCATGTCATTTGATTTAATTGCTAAACAATTTAGAGTCATAGACATACCAGATGGTTTAAAGTTTGGCGACCCATTGTTTTCCATATCTAAGCTAATGGAGTCTCTTGTTCTGTTTGTATGTGGTGAAGGAGTGTGTGATGTATGGAAGATGGAGCATGACGGTTCTTTTGCTAAGCTATTCACTATTAACACACCTGATAATTCGATACGCAGTATATTGGGATTTAGGAAGAATGGTGAACTTGTAATGGAAACTCGAAAGGAGGGTGAACAGTTTGAAATTGGTAGAGAAAACGGTTCTGCAGTTGAAGTTTTAGAGTCATGCTCAAAACGCACCAAGAATCTTGGGATTCATGGAAAACAAGGTTCATTTTTCATGTGCTCTTACAAGGAAACGTTGCTTCTGCTTGATCACTCAGATTGTTATGAGTATCCTGTCATTAATGATCATTGAAATAATGGTCACATTGCAAGGTGTGGAGTCAAAAAGTGATATTTTGCCTCATGAGGGAGGGGGCTAGTGTTAAGGCTTGGAAAAATCACTTTCAATACACAGCGGTTTATGTATTTAAAGTATTGCTAATGAAAAGAGTCCATTTGTAAATCTCACTTATCTCTTTCTAATATATACTATTGCGTGGTCATCGTCTATAATGCATTTTTTATAGAACGAAGGATGTCCTTCATACATGCCTTCAACTATGTATACTTTAAACAACTTCCAAACCGTTCAACCCATTTAAACCATATCTTTTTAAGCTAGTTTGCAAAGTTACCGAATCGTTTTTAGTTTAAGGCTTGATTGTTTGTACTCTTGTTTTTCAAGTTGACCTTATTAGACACGAAGGTACAAAGATGCTTTTTTATCTCTGAATGATTAAATTACATACATTGTGTCATGGAGTTCTATCCTATAGACATGTGCTAATAGTTTAATCACTTAAGTTTAATATTGTATTAACACTTGACCCAACTTTGATTGATTAATAAAGACTAGAACACCATCTTAACTACATTATAATGCATTTAGGCCATTCCTAAAAAGGAAGTATTAAAAAAAATAAGCCTACATGCTTACTATATAAGGAAGGATTAAAATTCAATACATCTCATTATTAAAATTCAAATGCATTTAAATGCACACGTTTTCGTTAAATTAAATATAGTTTTCAACTCATTTACAACCCATTATTAAAAATGTGTAACCGCTAAAGATCATTATTATCAATAATGATTATTAAAAACATATAACCGCATCCACTATATAAATACACACAAACTATTTAATATCTCTCTCACACGCATCTAAAACATCAGCAAAGAGGCCGATTCTAGTACTCCCTCCGTCCCATTTTTATTTTCCACTATTGACTTTTTTAGTCATTCTTCTTCAACTTTGACCATAATTATTTTTATTTGTGTTATATAATACTTGATGAAAAATATATGAATGTATTGGGTTTTAAAATGTATTTTCATTGGTATAATATTCATCAAATATTATATAACACAAATAAATATATTAATGGTCAAAGTTGAACAAAAAAGACTGGTCAAAGTCAAATGAGACAATAAAAATGGGACGGAGGGAGTAATATTTAGTCACAGGGTACCCGTCGCTGTATTGCGCGGGTACCCTGCTAGTTTATATATAATGTATATGATATCCTTAAATCCAAGTTGTATTAAGTATGGATAGGGTATGTGTAACAGGAGCATAAGGTTATGTTGCTTCATGGGTTGTTAAACTTTTGCTCTCCAAAAGTTATACGGTTCATGGAACTGTTAGAGACCCATGTATGTTTTTACTTTTTACTAATTATCTAGTTAGTGGTCATTTTTAAAACTGTGCGAATTTGAAAATAGACTTATAATATGGGACGGAGGGATATTTCCTTTGATACTTGTTTTTTCGACTTTTGGTCAGCACCTTGATCTAGTAAAGCTTTGACTTGGTTACTTCTTAGTATTGTCAGTTCAATCTGTCTCATAAGTTATGTTATTGCACCTTGTATCCATGTACGTTTTTACTTTTTACTAATAATCTAGTTACAGTTAACTTTGTTTTAGTATACGCAATTACCAAGGTTAAAATAATCAAGGGGAATATTTCCCTGATACGTAATTACTCCGTACTTTTTTGGTCCCAAACTAGTTTTAACCTGTTGCCCATTTTGCTACTCTATTCCTTCTATTGCAGTTTACACTAATAGATTTTGATCTGTGTTTTATTGAATTGGCCAACAGATCCTCTAGAGAGGTATGTGCTTCTAGGCCATTTGATATCAGTGTATCTTTGGCTATGTGCCATTTGTGTAGTGAATGAAAGAATATTGAGTGCAATGATTTTGTGCAGAGTTGTGTGCAAATAGAATAGTGCAGATAAAGAAAATAAGGAGGGAAAGTTAAAACAAGAAATATAACTGTATTTGATATTAACAAACGAAATATACAATACTATATATAGTTTATGAAAGGGTATGACCAAAGGTTGTGTTGGTTCATGAATAAAACAGTTATGTCTTTTAACAACCTTAAGCGCCACATAAGCGCCCTTCCAATAACTGTCTAAACGACCATTATATATGGTCAATGACATGTCTGAGTAGCTTATAGCCATATCTAACTTAGCGATCTTTGATCATTTATAGGATCAAGACTGCATATGTCTTATAAATACAATACAAACAAATGAGAATTGTCTTTAATATGGCATGAACAACAATGTTCAGCATTTTGAACTTAATAAATATCCAACATTCCTCCCTAAGGAGAAAATGCTGGTGTTCTTTGTCTTCCTTCCTAGTCCAATCAGATGATGATTGTAAAATCATCACTGTCATAGTCTCCATCAATCTTAGAGCTTCCTGTCCCTTCTTCTTGATAAATCATGTTGCTTGATTCTTCATTCTTTGTTGAGATTTTCTAGTATCACACCAAAATGCTCCAATCTTTTGTCTTTCTGCTTGTTCATGGGCTCTCCTTTTAGAATCCCTCCAATTCATTTCTCCATGCTTCCTGAAACAAGTCCTTCTGTTTCAGTCTTTGAGGCCCTAGTAGTGCTGTAATAAGACTTAAAGACATCCAAATAGTGATTGTAGCATGCTTTTATCTCATGGCCATTTTCTTTTTCAAGGCCAAAAATTTCTGCAATGTAATCAAAGTCTTGTGTAAAGACTACACTGAGGTATCCCCCAAGTGTGTCCACAAGTTTGTAGAGATCCATCAAGTGGATCTCTCTATTTCTTATTTTGGGTGGAATGGGTCCTGGTAGGTCCCTATTCAAATGGACAGTGTAAAACCAGATGAATGCATTATCAAATGCTTTTCTAAAATTGTCCCATTCTTGGCTTATTATTTCATCATTTTGTATTAAGTCAAGAAATGAAACAAAATCATTAAAAGAGGAAATTGTAATAGGATAATGTACACCTTTAACACAGATGAATTCATCTTGCTTTGTGATGGTGCCATTCTGATTCTCCTCTCTTTTCTCCAAAGAAATTTCTTCAAGTAATTTATAGAAGTCTTCCATATATTTATTCTACCTATTCTTCATCTTGTTTGGATCAAAACATCAATCTTGTGGGCATTTAAACATTGGTACTGGCTTGCATCTATTGCCTTTGAAGGTGAGTTCCAATCCTTGTGACTCCAATTGTTTGGCTGATAAGATGTTAAGAGAAACATCTGGTGTGTAATACACACCAGGGATGATAAGGATGTCGACCCTATCGAATTTGTACCTCTCCTACCCTATGGACAAACATAAGTTTGTGTTGTTCTTGTATCTTTTCCGCAGCAAACTTCTCTTTAATCTTAGCAAATAGGTTCAAGTTTGAACAGACATGTTTGTCTATCCTATTGCTGATATAGCAGATCTTATCCCACCCTTCTTCATCAGTCCCTTCCACCATGAAATCTGTGGATAGGTGTATGTATTCTGGATAAGTAATTTGGATATTAGAATTTTTTGTTCTCTCCTTTGATTCTGCAGCCTGCTTCTTCTTCTCTTTGTTGGGACAATGGGCAAAAATATGTCCCCTAACACCACAACCAAAGCATATGTACCTTTTATGCTTTTCTGTGTTGGTTTGTGGTTTTGGCAAGGCCTGGTTATATGCTTCAATGTCCAACAATTTTTTCTTAAGCATGGCCTTGCACTCCTGTGATAGTTGCCTCATGCATCTCCCAAATTTGGTGCTACTCTCTCTTTGTATCTGTCTTGATATGAAGTCTCTTTGGAATCTGTTTGGCAGGGTTCTCCCAGTTTTTATGCTCTGATGCCATTTATTGAATTGGCCAACAGATCCTCTAGAGAGGTATGTACTTCTAGGCCATTTGATATCAGTGTATCCTTGGCTATGTGCCATTTGTGTAGTGAATGAAAGAATATTGAGTGCAGTGATTTTGTGCAGAGTTGTGTGCAAATAGAATAGTGCAGATAAAGAAAATAAGGAGGGAAAGTTAAAACAAGAAATATAACTATATTTGATATTAACAAACGAAATTTACAATCCTATATATAGTTTATGAAAGGGTATGACCAAAGGTTGTGTTGGTTCATGAATAAAACAGTTATGTCTTTTAACAACCTTAACTGCCACATAACTGCCCCTTCCAATAACTGTCTAAACGACCATTATATATGGTCAATGATATGTCTGAGTGGCTTATAGCCATATCTAACTTAGTGTGCAGTCTTTGATCATTTATAGGATCAAGACTGCATATGTCTTATAAATATAATACAAACAAATGAGAATTATCTTTAATATGGCATGAACAACAATGTTCAGCATTTTGAATTTAATAAATATCCAACATGTTTTGTAACAGCTTTTCAGAGAAAAGTGGTCAGGCACTACTCAACTCGAAGAAGTTGGTAAACTTAGGATGGAATCTAGTGGAAGAGACCATAGTCGACACGGTCAAGAATTATGAAGAAGCTGGTTTTTTGGATGAGGGAAGCCATTTCCATCAACAACAAGGTTCTAATATGAATTCATATGTGCAAAACGGGAAGGCGATGTTTCATGTACTTCCTCTTTCAAAGATATTAACCTAGATGGGTGGCCAATTGTGTTGGGTTTTATAATCAAGTTAACCAATTAACACTACGTGTAACACCCCAACCCGACAAGGGTAAATATATCACAATACGGTTTCATATCAGAACTTTAGATAATATATAATAGCGGAAGCCTTTACAAAATAATCAAAAGAAAACATATATAACTTAATAATCAAAATAAATCTAAGATCTCTATAGTCAAAACTTGCTCTCAGTTCTACTCTCAACCCAGATCAGCCATCCCACAAGCTCATCTTGAATACCTAAAAACCTGCCGCATGAAAAGAAAATGCGGCTGAGCTTACAAAGCCCAGTGAACAGATATAACGAAACAAAAGCTAAACAAACAAAATTTCGAATAACGGAATCACAACGAAATGAGAATGATGAATCATTGAGGATTCTGCGGAAACACAATTATACAGAAATCCAGAAGAACACATAACAGTTAACAATCACCTCGGAGCACATTTATGACACAAACGCAAACACATTAGAATAACCAAACAGTTAACATATCAAGAATAATAGAATACATATAAGCCAAACGAAGAGTCTAAAAACTAACGGAAACACTTTCTAAACCTTCATTTAACACACTTAATTCAATATTGCAGCAGCGGAAATAGCAGTCCAATCATGGCAGTCTCACATACAGATAGAAAACATAGTAAACATACTATAACTAAATAGACAAAGACATAACATAGCCATTAGCAATTATCAGAACAGATATCATAAGCTAAACCAATTCTCGGATCGAATCTTAACATTATTAGAGTTTTAACATAGCGTGATCAATCATAAGCGACAGATAACTAACATATAGGCAAGGTTGACCCATTAACGGAACAATTGTACTTATCAACTTTCAGGATGCTTACTTTCACATTAGCACATTCATCTCATAGATAAACGAATTCACATAACAATAAACTAACAATACATCGATGACATGCAAATCATATTTAAACATATTAATCATATCCTAGCGTAGTAGACGGCGAAATCACATAAGCATACAAAAGCATAACAACATATGGTAACATATAATAAGCCTAGCTTATAAACACTTGAACATACCGAATCATAATCAGAATACTTAACACAGAAATAACAGATAAAGATTTAGTTAACTACCACGAGCCCAAAACATATCATATCAGAAATATCTTTCTTCTTCAGAAGGTAACCTCAGAAAATAATTGGAGTAGCTAGCTCCCAGAATTTTGTGAAGACGCGTATTGCACACCGACATCATTCACGAAAAACATATCGATAACGATCAGATCTAGGATGCATCCATACGCCCCCTTCCTACATATACAAAATATGCTTCACCATCCAGAACGTGGCGAACATCACTCTATGCCCTAGAGTCATATCGAGGTGCATCATCGATACGGACATGGAACCCCCATGACTAGTGAAATATTTGGCTCGGTGTCAAACTAACTCAGGTCAAACAGATTTTCATACATGACACAGATCATAATTCATCATAAAGGTCACAGATAACATATCGATAACTTCATGTTATAAAGTTCATATTCAGATATTCAGAAGTCAGAAGTTCATATCACAGTGGCATATCATACATTCATACGCAGAAGTTCATAATCAGCCATAGCAAGGTTCAACGATTGTGCACATCAAAATCTTCCTAACATAAGTTCACATCAGATATTGCATAGTTCACTAGAACATGTATTTTACACAAGTAACAGATCAACAAATCAGAAAGGGTTCATAGCAATGGCATCGGAAACCCTAATAAGTAAAATAGAAAAGCGAACGAAAAGAACATCATAAGGAACCTTTACTAAAAGGTCAGAATATCTGTACCTTAAAGCAAATGAGAGAAAAGCAAACGAATGTAGGAACACGAAGAGGTAACGTCGCGTCTCCTTCAACGAATCTACACGGATTATGATTTATTTAATACTTATTAGCATCATTAATGTCATAACGGATTAATCTCATTAATACTTTTAGAGTTGTCAGAATATTCTCATTTTTAGTGATGGACGGAATTCCAACATTTTAGAGTATTAATTATTACTTAGCCAAACTTATGGGTTGCAAATGACAAACGGTAAACTTAAGGGTTTAATATGGCATACATCTTATTTGAGAGCTTATATAATCATCATTCAAAGTATAGGGTTTATAAATGTCAAAACAGATTTTAGGACTCTCTTTCAAAACAGTTTACACCAACTTCTATACCTTACGTGATTGACCAAGACTCACATGTCATTATTCGCACACAAACTTAATGAGACCACGCATACAATACTTTTTAATTCATGACACTTGATTCCTTGCATAAAATCATAACTCACACATGTTTACAACACACTTAATACTAGCTCATTATACGCTTAATCAACGGTTATAATCACGCTTTTATAGTCCCATTATTTTAGGTTACAAACCCCCTTTATATAACATATATATGACATGGTTAATAGGCTTAAAAGTGCACAAAAAGGCTATCAATCCCCACGACCAGGTTCAAAATGACACAAGGACCAGATTCGGATTACAAGTCGACATACATAATAAGGTTTTAGGTCATGAACTATGTGTGATAAATATTTAGTAAGTCTTAGCTTACGTTAAACATTAAATGGAACACGTTTTAGGTTTTACATGGCGCGCGTAGGGTCTCCAATTACACGACCAGAAACTTAACCAAAAATCAGATTTTACAAGGTTCCACTCGACATACACAAGGCTCTTAATGGTTATACGACTTCGTTAAAAACATGTTATAACATAATTCTTAGGAGTCCAAAAATGCGTATAAAGGCTGGAAGAAACCCACGACCAGACTAGAAAAATACGACCAGATTCACAACCAACATCAGATTTATAGTCGACATAGGTAGGGTTTATCTCATGCTTTTGTGTAGCAAATTATTAGGTATATCTTAGCTTGTATTAACATTAACTGAGACACGTATATATATGAATTAAAACATGCGTATGGTGTGCACAATACACGACCAGAATTGTAATCAGGAAAACAAGACGAGACACAATGGTACCTTGTAGCGAGTGAAAAGGAGAGGAAGACAATGGTTAAAAGCAAACGAATCCAACACCTTGAGCCCTAGGAAACACGACAGCAGCAACAATATACTCACAACCAAAAACCATGACAACCTTCGAACTAAAACACACCGACTTCAAGCAACCTTACAAGAGCCTTCAAAACCTTCTCCTTGGGCTGTTCGTGATGTCGACAGAAAGGAAGATGGAGAGGGAGGACTTATGAGTTTTTGCCGTAACTTTTGAGAAGTTAGGGTTTTCATATGGAGGGATTTATGATGTATTTATACATGTCGAACATGTTGGGTTTTTGGTGATAATCGGCTCACACAAGAAACGAGATCATGGGCTGCACATTGGGCCGGAATGTGGGTACAAGGTTTGCCGTTCTTTCTTTTTTCTAAATCATTTATAAGTTAGATGGAATTTCATTTAATGAGTGTTGATTTATTTTACGTATTTTATAAATGTTAATTGTGAGGGTAAAATAGTCTTTTAACACATTTTATATTTTTAGGGTTTTACAACTCCTCCCTTCTAAAAAGAAAATTTCGTCCTCGAAATTGAACAAGACGGAACAGAACGGGAAACGAAACAGATTTCAGAATTTCAAAAAAAATATAGCAAACGCGAAACTATCTTAAAACAAACAGATTCTTGTCAGAACATTCATACTTATACTTTTCGGAAATCAATTCAACAGTCAAATACTTATAACAGATAATCATATACTTATCAAAGTAATGGCAGATAACAGATGAGATATAGACAATTAAACAACACGCTCTAACTTATTCAGATCTCTAACGATGAGAACAACATATGCATAGACAGAACGAATCCTAACGGTCTCACTAGTCGCAGATAATCGAACTAAAAGGGTCTAATGTTCCTCAAACACTTCACGAAGAATCCTATGACCACAATAAGGGTACACGGAGACGTACACATTTAGAGCAAACTTAGCAATCCATAGTTCACACAAATCATAACAATTTCGGATTCCAAGCGTACAAAACTTATATGTAACAGATAGCAACGAAAATCTCACAATTAGGTACAGAATTTCAAACGAACATGAGGAGTGCCAAATAACAGATACAAGTCAAAGTCCATTCACGTATCAACCACAGGCATTTCCCCAGACGTCATATGATTTCAATAAGTTCAAATTATATGATCTCGGTATTATTACGTTGATCAGGCGTCATAATACTTGCATCACATAACAAGTTCTTATTGTCTTCATATTCTGTCCCGGGTCATGACAAACCACATAACTAATATCAAAACGAAACATATCACATACGATAACATATCGATAGCAAGTAACATACTATAACAGACCAGATTCACATGAGTATGCCATCATAATGGTCATACTTTATTTCAAGCTGTGACTAAGCAACATCATTAAGAAAACAAATAGCGATCGAAACTTATGAGGACTAACGGAAATCTAACGAATCTATCAGAAAGAAACGACAAACAGGAACTATACTTTCAAAATTTGTTTTATTCTCACTAATCAAACAAATTGCAGAATTGCCATAAGATAAAATTCCAAAACAAGACTTAATAATCAAAGATCCAATCATCTAAATGAAAACAAAAGGACCTAAACTCAAAATCCAATGTCAGAAATTTCTCATAAAGAGGACAACTAATCAGAAGCGCAATTTCTATTCTTGTATTGGATTAAACCTACTAGTGGCCGTAGACTCTAAATCCGAGTCCACCTCGTATTCTTCCTCATGACTCACTACTGTCGGTCCAAAAGAAAAACTGAGATATACCAGAATGCTAAACGATAAAACTTCACGATTCAAACCGAGTTCTGAACGAATCAAAGAGAAGTAATACGAGGTCGAATCACTTAGCGAATATCCAACCGTCACAAAACGCATGACAAACGAATCAAAGTGACATAAGTCGCGCTAAATCGGATGAAGTAGATGAACCTTCTCAGCCACCGGTTAAATCTTGTCTCCGTCTTTGCGTCTTTGGTTGATTCGTCCAGCTTCCTCAGCTGAGCATCCGATGTCTTCACGCACGGCGGTCGAGTGTGGCTTCGCTTCACGAACCTCTCCAGCCGGGGGAACTGTTGCAAAAGAACGCTGGGTCGGCACTATCTTCTTCGGCTCCACGGGTAGTCTCCATCTAACGATCGAAAACGGACGAGCGAAAACAAAATAACAAAATTCGATCGCGAACGAGAGGAGGCCAATTCGGTGAAGGCAAAAGGATATCAAGTCAAATCGAACGACCATCAAAAGGAATCGAAAATATCCGAACAGTACGAAACCTAATGTCTACCCAATCCTCACAGGTCAAAGCCTAAGCTCTAAGGGTCCTAAAACCTAGAGCTCTGATACCATAAATTGTAACACCCCAACCCGACAAGGGTAAAGATATCACAATACGGTTTCATATCAGAACTTTAGATAATATACAATAGCGGAAGCCTTTACAAAATAATCAAAAGGAAACATATATAACTTAATAGACAAAGACATAACATAGCCATTAGCAATTATCAGAACAGATATCATAAGCTAAACCAATTCTCAGATCGAATCTTAACATTAACAGAGTTTTAACATAGCAGATCAATCATAAGCGCATGTGATAACTAACATATAGGCAAGGTTGACCAGATTAACGGAACAATTGTACTTATCAACTTTCAGGATGCTTACTTTCACATTAGCACATTCATCTCATAGATAAACGAATTCACATAACAATAAACTAACAATACATCAGATGACAGCATGCAAATCATATTTAAACATATTAATCATATCCTAGTGTAGTAGACGGCAGTCACATAAGCATACAAAAGCATAACAACATATGGTAACATATAATAAGCCTAGCTTATAAACACTTGAAAATACCGAATCATAATCAGAATACTTAACACAGAAATAACAGATAAAGATTTAGTTAACTACCACGAGTCCAGAACATATCATATCAGAAATATCTTTCTTCTTCAGAAGGTAACCTCAGAAAATAATTGGAGTAGCTAGCTCCCAGAATTTTGTGAAGACCAGCGTATTGCACACCGACATCATTCACGAGAAACATATCAGATAACAGATCAGATCTAGGATGCATCCATACGCCCCTTCCTACATATACAAAATATGCTTCACCATCCAGAACGTGGCGAGAACATCACTCTATGCCTCTAGAGTCATATCGAGAGGTGCATCAGCGATACGGACATGGAACCCCCATGACTAGTGAAATATTTGGCTCGGGTGTCAAAGTAACTCAGGTCAAACAGATTTTCATACATGACACATATCATAATTCATCATAAAGGTCACAGATAACATATCAGATAACTTCATGTTATAAGGTTCATATTCAGATATTCAAGTCGAAGTTCATATCACAGTGGCATATCATACATTCATACGCTAGTTCATAATCACCATAGCAAGGTTCAACGATTGTGCATATCAAAATCTTCCTAACATAAGTTCACATCGGATATTGCATAGTTCACTAGAACATGTATTTTACACAAGTAACAGATCAACCAATCAAAAAGGGTTCATAGCAATGGCATCGGAAACCCTAATAAGTAAAATAAGCGAAAAGCGAAAAAAGAACATCATAAGGAACCTTTACTAAAAGGTCGAATATCTCGTACCTTAAAGCAAATGAGAGGAAAGCAAACGAATGTAGGAACACGAAGAGGTAACGTCGCGTCTCCTTCAACGAATCTACACGGATTATGATTTATTTAATACTTATTAGCATCATTAATGTCATAACGGATTAATCTCATTAATACTTTTAGAGTTGTCAGAATATTCTCATTTTTAGTGACGGACGGAATTCCAACATTTTAGAGTATTAATTATTACTTAGCCAAACTTATGGGTTGCAAATGACAAACGGTAAACTTAAGGGTTTAATATGGCATACATCTTATTTGAGAGCTTATATAATCATCATTCAAAGTATAGGGTTTATAAATGTCAAAACAGATTTTAGGACTCTCTTTCAAAACAGTTTACACCAACTTCTATACCTTACGTGATTGACCAAGACTCACATGTCATTATTCGCACACAAACTTAATGAGACCACGCATACAATACTTTTTAATTCATGACACTTGATTCCTTGCATAAAATCATAACTCACGCATGTTTACAACACACTTAATACTAGCTCATTATACGCTTAATCAACGGTTATAATCACGCTTTTATAGTCCCATTATTTTAGGTTACAAACCCCCTTTATATAACATATATATGACATGGTTAATAGGCTTAAAAGTGCACAAAAAGGCTATCAATCCCCACGACCAGGTTCAAAATGACACAAGGACCAGATTCGCATTACAAGTCGACATACATAATAAGGTTTTAGGTCATGAACTATGTGTGATAAATATTTAGTAAGTCTTAGCTTACGTTAAACATTAAATGGAACACGTTTTAGGTTTTACATGGCGCGCGTAGGGTCTCCAATTACACGACCAGAAACTTAACCAAAAATAAGATTTTACAAGGTTCCACTCGACATACACAAGGCTCTTAATCTGGTTATACGACTCAGGTTTAAAAACATGTTATAACATAATTCTTAGGAGTCCAAAAATGCGTATAAAGGCTGGAAGAAACCCACGACCAGACTAGAAAAATACGACCAGATTCACAACCAACATCAGATTTATAGTCGACATAGGTAGGGTTTATCTCATGCTTTTGTGTAGCAAATTATTAGGTATATCTTAGCTTGTATTAACATTAACTGAGACACGTATATATATGAATTAAAACATGCGTATGGTGTGCACAATACACGACCAGAATTGTAATCAGGAAAACAAGACGAGACACAATGGTACCTTGTAGCGAGTGAAAAGGAGAGGAAGACAATGGTTAAAAGCAAACGAATCCAACACCTTGAGCCCTAGGAAACACGCGCGCAGAAGAATATACTCACAACCAAAACCATGACAACCTAACTAAAACACACGACTTCACAACCTTACAAGAGCCTTCAAAACCTTCTCCTTGGGGTCTTGCGTGATGTCGACAGAAAGGAAGATGGAGAGGGAGGACTTATGAGTTTTTGCCGTAACTTTTGAGAAGTTAGGGTTTTCATATGGAGGGATTTATGATGTATTTATACATGTCGACCATGTTGGGTTTTTGGTGATAATCGGCTCACACAAGAAACGAGATCATGGGCTGCACATTAGGCCGGAATGTGGGTACAAGGTTTGCTGTTTTTTTTTTTTTTTTTTCTAAATCATTTATAAGTTAGATGGAATTTCATTTAATGAGTGTTGATTTATTTTACGTATTTTATAAATGTTAATTGTGAGGGTAAAATAGTCTTTTAACACGTTTTATATTTTTAGGGTTTTACACTATGAGTATGCGCAGCGAATATGGATCTAGTTAATGTAATCAAGTTAACACGTAATTAATAAACAATAAAGTATAAAAGGGAACCAAGAAAACTAACCCTCGAAGTCACCATAAGTTTAACAAACAAAGAAACCAAATACTCAAAACGATCACCTCTACGAGTGCTCACACAAACACTTTAACATGAATAAGCCCGATAAAGCTAGTCGTATATGTTTAACCAAACAACCCCTTGTATTACTTGAACCTTCTTGAACCAAACAGACACAACCTACTGCTGCCCTTGTCCGAGATCAGGAAACAAAAACAAAATCGAATCTGCCCGAGAACTTTTGCTTAGACTTGTCCGATATCGGGTAAAGAACACCCGATGTCTTTTGTCTTTCTGTCCGAGAACTAGTAAACAAACCCCTTTGTTGCTTCACTTATTCGACAAGGAACTGAGCAAGGAAACACTAATCATAACCCCCTAAAACAACCTTGGATCGATGGAATGCAAGTTTAGGGTTTCAAGGAAACGAACCCTAATCGGATAAATGTTTTCCGATCGGGTCTTGAGCTTTGGTGGTGATAGATCGATTATAATATTGCAGAGGATTAGGGTATATATCGTGTGTTTTGAGCTAGGGAGTAAGGGTATTTATAACCTCAAAACCCTAGTACACTTGGGCTCCAATTGAGCACCAAGTTAAACCACATTCCTTATTTGAATACAATTTCTCTTATGCCCATGTTCATCCCAACGACCCACCATGGAAACCGGCCATAGGTTCTTGGTCATGGAATAATCGAATCATGCATTAACAGGTCAAGTATTAAACGTATAACGTATTCTATGTGTATAACGTGTATGCCCCAAATAGGCTCACACACTTTTAGTCGCTTTTATACATATCCAACTCTCATAATCCAACAAATTGCAGTTGTTTTACTCAGGTGGAGATGAAGCAGCATAAGTTGTGTTGTTATTTATTTTGTTATTTCCATCTCTTCAGAAATAACTTTGATGCAATGTAGTTCGTTTTCTTAAAGTGAAAAGAGGTAAATAAGTCTATAAAATTAAAAAAAAATCAATTAAAATACAATTTAATAATGTTTTGGACGTATGTGAGTATTAACAAGTTTTAAAAGGATGATGTAATTATCAATTTAGCAATGATATTAGTGTAATTACTGAGTTTGTCAATGATATAGATGAAATTCTCCATCTAGATAGCTACGTAGATATATAAATTTATTTAAGAAAGATAATCGAGCTAAACCTTATTTTAGTTGGAGGAAATTACCAAATGGGTCAATTTGGTTTATGCCATTTTACAAACAGGTCATCTTTAACAATAAGTTTCAAATCAAGCCATCCATTTGATAAGTATTGGAGTCGAAAGCTCATGAGCATAGCGCTACGGGGTGATAAAACTTAGTTTTGATCGATCATTTTCTCTTAGCTTCTAGTCTTCGCTATTATCAAGTGACATTTGCTCTTAGCTTCTTGTAATGAGCAAATACCTTTTTACCTTTAGGCAGCGTCTTTTCTTATGACATTTCACATTTTTAGCTAAATCTATGATCTGATGGTCTGACATCCCCTAAATTCCTTATAATAGGTCTCATGTTCAACTTACCTAGTCAAACATATCGGGGATGGCCAAAGAAAATGTTCAGAAACACTCACGGGGATATTCCGGTTAACAAGCATATATCTGAGTCAAACACTAACCCTTCCAAAGTAACATGAATAGAGAAAATCTAATTGGTTTACTATTTTTTATACAATCAACACTCCAATTTACAACGAGCTAGTTTTACAAAACACACTTATGTATTTAAAATCTACTAGCAGGGTACCCGCGATGCGGCGGCGGTACCTCACTGTGACTATATTTTCTTGCAGTGTGATGTTATGCGGACATATATTTTTAACAATTAATTTACAAATAACAATAAAATTATATAAGACAATAGTATAATTGCAAGTAGTTAAAAGGTTATGTGATTGTCAACGTGTTGTTGCGGTGAAAAGGAGGCGGAGTTGCGTCTCGACCCTCAACGACCGACACCACTGCGTGAAGGAAACTTTTTCAACTCAAGTAGTAAAATAATCGGATAGCATTTAACCCAACAACCAGAAACAAACTTAAACTATTATAACAATAGCTCAATAACAACCATTTTTGGATATTTAATGAAAGCCCAGTCCAGTCTCTTTTAATGTAGATGTTGAGCCCGTCATATGAATTGAAAGACCCGGGCCCAAAATAATACCTAAACATTTGTATCAATCCCAAACCCAATATTAGATAAAACCTAAACATTTTTACTCTTTAACCCTACACACACTTCTGGATATCATTGCCCCCACCTCCTCTCTTTCACCTAAACTTTTCACAACCCCCATCAAATACTCATCTCATCTCACGATTTCATCCTCTTCAAATCGTATTCACCATCATGAATTATAACCAAATCACAAATCCAACAATTTTAACGACACAAACATAAGCACAACCGATCCATGAACTTTTCTTCGTTTGAGTTCAATTCAAATCAAGAAAGCATATTAATGGCTTCAAGATCCTTTGGAGGGTCTTGGGTAGGTTCATCTTGTGTTGTTTTCATTTTTGTTGTTATTTTTGAACGAACCAAAGAGAGATTATAACATAGTAATTGTTATGAATCTTTTCTTTCTTTTTCGAATATAAAGGAAGCTTTAGCTTCGAAAATGATATGTGAAGATATTCTTTCGTGTAGATGAAAGAAAGTGTTTTGTCAGCCCGTTGAAATCTTGACGTGGATTTGTATTTTTGCACCAAGTAAAGGTAGTGAAAAATATTTCAAGTCAATAGCTAATGATGTTCCAAGTTAATGTGTATTTATATATTTAAATATAGCATTTGGTAACTTGATTTGAGTAGCTAATAAAAGTTATGCTTGCGGCAAAATGACGGTATTATATTTTTATTGGGTCTTATACGAACGAAAGATAGAATGAAATTTATTTAGTTTTGTTTTTTTTTAAAGGTTCGGATATTTCAACATGCTTTATAAGTAGGATGTACTATATAGGTTTGTACATTGTGCTTTACATTTTGTATTAATTGGCGACGGGGTATATTAATTGTATGCATTAATGTGGTTTCTATATTTAATATGTGTATCAATGTGTTGTATATTATGCATATGTGGTTGTAAGTCTGAAATTTTGTGCTTTAATGTGTTGTACATTATGCTTTATTACTTTCAAGTCTGAAAAGTCTGAAAATTAAATAGAAGAGAGAGTCGTTTGTGCATTATAAGTAGTAGTGATTAATTAACACAATTGATTTTTTTTCCCCCTAAGTTGAACTTTATAGATGCGAAGGTTACTTAATTTTCTTAGTGTTGTAAATTTAATACGTCCTATGAGTTATGTTAGAGTACTTTGAATCCTTAATAGTGTTTGTTACTTAGGAGTAGCAAAGAAAAAGTTCACAAACAGTTCTGGAGATACTCTGTTAAGCCTCTCACATCCGAAGTCGCCTAGTCCTTCCTATTTAACCTGAATAAAGAAAATATAATATGCTTACTCCTAATTTACAACGAGCTAGTTTTAAAAAACATACTTATGTATTGAAGTCTGTTAAATACAATTGGGGTATTTTTGCTCGTTTGTTTTCCGTTGTCTTTAAATAGGCTTTTATAGATAAGAAGGTTACTCAATTCTCACTTTATAGTTTTCTAATTTTTGTTTGTTTAATGAGTTATGTTATTGTACCTTAGTAGTGTGGATCTAGTGAGAATATTTATTTAAATGAAAAGAGTGAGAAAGAATTCTAGCTATATATTTTAAATAAAGAAAAATAAATAATAAAGAGATGCATTTATTTTCATGGATGCATCTAATATTTGTGGTTGTGGTTTCTTTTCATTCTTCTTATCTTAGTAGATATTGTTTGCATAAGTATGTATTTGACAAGGAGTAGACAAATTTATGCGTTCTTGAATTTTATGATATAGAGAAACTCTTGATCACAAATACTATAGTTAAATAAGCAAAACTAGAAAAAAAAAAAAAAAAAAAAACTTTACCGAACGTGTTTTATACTTATATATTATAAGATCGTCTTGACCGACTATCTACGTTACGTGTTATGTCTTTAGTAAGACATAGTTAAATTTATTATGTTTTAACCCATATTTAACTAGAAATTTTCAATATAGTTCGTAATCACCTCCTTTGTTTACCTGTATAAGATTAACGAGATGGATGCGTTATAATTAGTGATACAGCAGGTCCATTTATAATTATTTAGTATCCTCTACCGTTTACTTTTTACGCTAAAGTATAACTGTGACTAATTTCCATAAACTAATGGCCAAAATGCATTTTAGTACTTCGAATTTGTCAAATTGGGTCATGTAGTACCCGTTACTCTTAAGGGTAGAGAATATTACCCTCAATTTGGAAAAGTTGATACCTTAGTATCAAGACTCAGTGTAAATCGCTCACATGATTTTTACGTGACTTACTCTGTTAGTTTTTTAACGTCCACAATAAAATGACGTTTTTAAACCCCAATTAGCAGTTTTCTTTAACTCTAATCTACAACTGATCAAAATTAGCATGATCGAATAAAAAATCCTTGCTTTTTTCGAAGATGTCACAACCTTTCGAAGATCATAAACAAATTCATACAGATTAATTCATAAATTGAGTCATGTAAAATATGTATTATTGAATTGTAATCTATAAGTAAAGAAGGTCATATTTAAATATATTTGCTTTGATTTCTTCGGAGGTTATTGAAATATATTTTTGTGAGGTTATTATTAGTTGTGCAATGAAAAAAGTTAATCTGTCTTATACTCATTTGTGCATATACTTCTTTTTGAGATTTTAGACACATGAAATTAGCATCTAAGGAGCACATTTTGAAATTGCTTTGTTACAAATAAAACTAAAACCTATGTTACTTTTTCAAAAATTCGGCATGAATAATTTGTAATGACATGAATTTTGGGTTATTTTTTGATTTTGGATTTTTAGAAACGTCATTTTATTATGGACGCTAAAAAGTAATGGAGAAGGTCATACGAGAATTATGTATGCGAGTTAAACTGAACAATGGTACTAAGGTATCTATTTTTCCATATCAGAACATATCATATCACGAGTCCAGAACATATCATATCAGAAATATCTTTCTTCTTCAGAAGGTAACCTCAGAAAATAATTGGAGTAGCTAGCTCCCAGAATTTTGTGAAGACGCGTATTGCACACCGACATCATTCACCGTGAAAACATATCGATAACGATCGGATCTAGGATGCATCCATACGCTCCTTCCTACATATACAAAATATGCTCCACCATCCAGAACGTGGCAGAACATCACTCTACTGCCCTAGAGTCATATCAGAGGTGCATCACCGATACGGACATAGAACCCCATGACTAGTGAAATATTTGGCTCGGTGTCAAAGTAACTCGTGTCAAACAGATTTTCATACATGACACATATCATAATTCATCATAAAGGTCACGATAACATATCGATAACTTCATGTTATAAGGTTCATATTCAGATATTCAAGTCGAAGTTCATATCACAGTGACATATCATACATTCATACGCAGAAGTTCATAATCAACCATAGCAAGGTTCAACGATTGTGCACATCAAAATCTTCCTAACATAAGTTCACATCAGATATTGCATAGTTCACTAGAACATGTATTTTACACAAGTAACAGATCAACCAATCAAAAAGGGTTCATAGCAATGGCATCGGAAACCCTAATAAGTAAAATAGAAAAGCGAACGAAAAGAACATCATAAGGAACCTTTACTAAAAAGGTCAGAATATCTGTACCTTAAAGCAAATGAGAGGAAAGCAAACGAATGTAGGAACACAAAGAGGTAACGTCGCGTCTCCTTCAACGAATCTACACGGATTATGATTTATTTAATACTTATTAGCATCATTAATGTCATAACGGATTAATCTCATTAATACTTTTAGAGTTGTCAGAATATTCTCATTTTAGTGACGGACGGAATTCCAACATTTTAGAGTATTAATTATTACTTAGCCAAACTTATGGGTTGCAAATGACAAACGGTAAACTTAAGGGTTTAATATGGCATACATCTTATTTGAGAGCTTATATAATCATCATTCAAAGTATAGGGTTTATAAATGTCAAAACAGATTTTAGGACTCTCTTTCAAAACAGTTTACACCAACTTCTATACCTTACGTGATTGACCAAGACTCACATGTCATTATTCGCACACAAACTTAATGAGACCACGCATACAATACTTTTTAATTCATGACACTTGATTCCTTGCATAAAATCATAACTCACGCATGTTTACAACACACTTAATACTAGCTCATTATACGCTTAATCAACGGTTATAATCACGCTTTTATAGTCCCATTATTTTAGGTTACAAACCCCCTTGATATAACATATATATGACATGGTTAATAGGCTTAAAAGTGCACAAAAGGCTATCAATCCCCACGACCAGGTTCAAAATGACACAAGGACCAGATTCGCATTACAAGTCGACATACATAATAAGGTTTTAGGTCATGAACTTTGTGTGATAAATATTTAGTAAGTCTTAGCTTACGTTAAACATTAAATGGAACACGTTTTAGGTTTTACATGGCGCGCGTAGGGTCTCCAATTACACGACCAGAAACTTAACCAAAAATCAGATTTTACAAGGTTCCACTCGACATACACAAGGCTCTTAATCTGGTTATACGACTCAGGTTTAAAAACATGTTATAACATAATTCTTAGGAGTCCAAAAATGCGTATAAAGGCTGGAAGAAACCCACGACCAGACTAGAAAAATACGACCAGATTCACAACCAACATCAGATTTATAGTCGACATAGGTAGGGTTTATCTCATGCTTTTGTGTAGCAAATTATTAGGTATATCTTAGCTTGTATTAACATTAACTGAGACACGTATATATATGAATTAAAACATGCGTATGGTGTGCACAATACACGACCAGAATTGTAATCAGGAAAACAAGACGAGACACAATGGTACCTTGTAGCGAGTGAAAAGGAGAGGAAGACAATGGTTAAAAGCAAACGAATCCAACACCTTGAGCCCTAGGAAACACGACAGCAGCAGCAATATACTCACAACCAAAAACCATGACAACCTTCGAACTAAAACACACGACTTCAGCAACCTTACAAGAGCCTTCAAAACCTTCTCCTTGGGCTGTTCGTGATGTCGACAGAAAGGAAGATGGAGAGGGAGGACTTATGAGTTTTTGCCGTAACTTTTGAGAAGTTAGGGTTTTCATATGGAGGGATTTATGATGTATTTATACATGTCGACCATGTTGGGTTTTTGGTGATAATCGGCTCACACAAGAAACGAGATCATGGGCTGCACATTAGGCCGGAATGTGGGTACAAGGTTTGCCGTTTCTTTCTTTTTTTTTCTAAATCATTTATAAGTTAGATGGAATTTCATTTAATGAGTGTTGATTTATTTTACGTATTTTATAAATGTTAATTGTGAGGGTAAAATAGTCTTTTAACACGTTTTATATTTTTAGGGTTTTACACTATGAGTACGCAGCGGAATATGGATCTAGTTAATGTAATCAAGTTAACACGTAATTAATAAACAATAAAGTATAAAAGGGAACCAAGAAAACTAACCCTCGTAGTCACCCGCAAGTTTAACAAACAAAGAAACCAAATACTCAAAACGATCACCTCTACGAGTGCTCACATAAACACTTTAACATGAATAAGCCCGATAAAGCTAGTCGTATACGTTTAACCAAACAACCCCTTGTATTACTTGAACCTTCTTGAACCAAACAGACACAACCTACTGCTGCCCTTGTCCGAGATCAGGAAACAAAAACAAAATCGAATCTGCCCGAGAACTTTTGCTTAGACTTGTCCGATATCGGGTAAAGAACACCCGATTTCTTCTGTCTTTCTGTCCGAGAACTAGTAAACAAACCCCTTTGTTGCTTCACTTATTCGACAAAGAACTGAGCAAGGAAAAACTAATCAAAACCCCCTAAAACAACCTTGGATCGATGGAATGCAAGTTTAGGGTTTCAAGGAAACGAACCCTAATCGGATAAATGTTTTCCGATCGGGTCTTGAGCTTTGGTGGTGATAGATCGATTACAATATTGCAGAGGATTAGGGTATATATCGTGTGTTTTGAGCTAGGGAGTAAGGGTATTTATAACCTCAAAACCCTAGTACACTTGGGCTCCAATTGAGCACCAAGTTAAACCACATTCCTTATTTGAATACAATTTCTCTTATGCCCATGTTCATCCCAACGACCCACCATGGAAACCGGCCATAGGTTCTTGGTCATGGAATAATCGAATCATGCATTAACAGGTCAAGTATTAAACGTATAACGTATTCTATGTGTATAACGTGTATGCCCCAAATAGGCTCACACACTTTTAGTCGCTTTTATACATATCCAACTCTCATAATCCAACAAATTGCAGTTGTTTTACTCAGGTGGAGATGAAGAAGCATAAGTTGTGTTGTTATTTGTTTTGTTATTTCCATCTCTTCAGAAATAACTTTGATGCAATGTAGTTCGTTTTCTTAAAGTGAAAAGAGGTAAATAAGTCTATAAAAAAAATCAATTAAAATACAATTTAATAATGTTTTGGACGTATGTGAGTATTAACAAGTTTTAAAAGGATGATGTAATTATCAATTTAGCAATGATATTAGTGTAATTACTGAGTTTGTCAATGATATAGATGAAATTCTCAATCTAGATAGCTACGTAGATATATAAATTTATTTAAGAAAGATAATCGAGCTAAACCTTATTTTAGTTGGAGGAAATTACCAAATGGGTCAATTTGGTTTATGCCATTTTACAAACAGGTCATCTTTAACAATAAGTTTCAAATCAAGCCATCCATTTGATAAGTATTGGAGTCGAAAGCTCATGAGCATAGCGCTACGGGGTGATAAAACTTAGTTTTGATCGATCATTTTCTCTTAGCTTCTAGTCTTCGCTATTATCAAGTGACATTTGCTCTTAGCTTCTTGTAATGAGCAAATACCTTTTTACCTTTAGGCAGCGTCTTTTCTTATGACATTTCACATTTTTAGCTAAATCTATGATCTGATGGTCTGACATCCCCTAAATTCCTTATAATAGGTCTCATGTTCAACTTACCTAGTCAAACATATCGGGGATGGCCAAAGAAAATGTTCAGAAACACTCATGGGGATATTCCGGTTAACAAGCATATATCTGAGTGAAACACTAACCCTTCCAAAGTAACATGAATAGAGAAAATCTAATTGGTTTACTATTTTTTATACAATCAACACTCCAATTTACAACGAGCTAGTTTTACAAAACACACTTATGTATTTAAAATCTACTAGCAGGGTACCCGCGCGATGCGGCGGCGGGTACCCTGTGACTATATTTTCTTGCAGTGTGATGTTATGCGGACATATATTTTTAACAATTAATTTACAAATAACAATAAAATTATATAAGACAATAGTATAATTGCAAGTAGTTAAAAGGTTATGTGATTGTCAACGTGTTGTTGCGGTGAAAAGGAGGCGGAGTTGCGTCTCGACCCTCAACGACCGACACCACTGCAGCGAAGGAAACTTTTTCAACTCAAGTAGTAAAAATACGGATAGCATTTAACCCAACAACCAGAAACAAACTTAAACTATTATAACAATAGCTCAATAACAACCATTTTTGGATATTTAATGAAAGCCCAGTCCAGTCTCTTTTAATTTAGATGTTGAGCCCGTCATATTAATTGAAAGACCCGGGCCCAAAATAATACCTAAACATTTGTATCAATCCCAAACCCAATATTAGATAAAACCTAAACATTTTTACTCTTTAACCCTACACACACTTCTGGATATCATTGCCCCCACCTCCTCTCTTTCACCTAAACTTTTCACAACCCCATCAAAAACTCATCTCATCTCACGATTTCATCCTCTTCAAATCGTCTTCACCATCATGAATTATAACCAAATCACAAATCCAACAATTTTAACGACACAAACATAAGCACAACCGATCCATGAACTTTTCTTCGTTTGAGTTCAATTCAAATCAAGAAAGCATATTAATGGCTTCAAGATCCTTTGGAGGGTCTTGGGTAGGTTCATCTTGTGTTGTTTTCATTTTTGTTGTTATTTTTGAACGAACCAAAGAGAGATTATAACATAGTAATTGTTATGAATCTTTTCTTTCTTTTTCGAATATAAAGGAAGCTTTAGCTCGAAAAATGATATGTGAAGATATTCTTTCGTGTAGATGAAAGAAAGTGTTTTGTCAGCCCGTTGAAATCTTGACGTGGATTTGTATTTTTGCACCAAGTAAAGGTAGTGAAAAATATTTCAAGTCAATAGCTAATGATGTTCCAAGTTAATGTGTATTTATATATTTAAATATAGCATTTGGTAACTTGATTTGAGTAGCTAATAAAAGTTATGCTTATGCGAAAATGACGGTATTATATTTTTATTGGGTCTTATACGAACGAAAGATAGAATGAAATTTATTTAGTTTTGTTCTTTTTTTAAAGGTTCGGATATTTCAACATGCTTTATAAGTAGGATGTACTATATAGGTTTGTACATTGTGCTTTACATTTTGTATTAATTGGCGACGGGGTATATTAATTGTATGCATTAATGTGGTTTCTATATTTAATATGTGTATCAATGTGTTGTATATTATGCATATGTGGTTGTAAGTCTGAAATTTTGTGCTTTAATGTGTTGTACATTATGCTTTATTACTTTCAAGTCTGAAAAGTCTGAAAATTAAATAGGAGAGAGAGTCGTTTGTGCATTATAAGTAGTAGTGATTAATTAACACAATTGATTTTTTTTCCCCCTAAGTTGAACTTTATAGATGCGAAGGTTACTTAATTTTCTTAGTGTTGTAAATTTAATACGTCCTATGAGTTATGTTAGAGTACTTTGAATCCTTAATAGTGTTTGTTACTTAGGAGTAGCAAAGAAAAAGTTCACAAACAGTTACGGAGATACTCCGGTTAAGCCTCTCACATCTGAGTCGTCTAGTCCTTCCTATTTTACCTGAATAAAGAAAATATAATATGCTTACTCCTAATTTGCAACGAGCTAGTTTTAAAAAACATACTTATGTATTGAAGTCTGTTAAATACAATTGGGGTATTTTTGCTCGTTTGTTTTCCGTTGTCTTTAAATAGGCTTTTATAGATAAGAAGGTTACTCAATTCTCACTTTATAGTTTTCTAATTTTTGTTTGTTTAATGAGTTATGTTATTGTACCTCAGTAGTGTGGATCTAGTGAGAATATTTATTTAAATGAAAAGAGTGAGAAAGAATTCTAGCTATATATTTTAAATAAAGAAAAATAAATAATAAAGAGATGCATTTATTTTCATGGATGCATCTAATATTTGTGGTTGTGGTTTCTTTTCATTCTTCTTATCTTAGTAGATATTGTTTGCATAAGTATGTATTTGACAAGGAGTAGACAAATTTATGCGTTGCGGCTGAATTTTTATGATATAGAGAAACTCTTGATCACAAATACTATAGTTAAATAAGCAAAACTAGAAAAAAAAAAAAAAAAAAAAAACTTTACCGAACGTGTTTTATACTTATATATTATAAGATCGTCTTGACCGACTGTCTACGTTACGTGTTATGTCTTTAGTAAGACTCGGTTAAATTTATTATGTTTTAACCCATATTTAACTAGAAATTTTCAATATAGTTCGTAATCACCTCCTTTGTTTACCTGTATAAGATTAACGAGATGGATGCGTTATAATTAGTGATACAGCAGGTCCATTTATAATTATTTAGTATCCTCTACCGTTTACTTTTTACGCTAAAGTATAACTGTGACTAATTTCCATAAACTAATGGCCAAAATGCATTTTAGTACTTCGAATTTGTCAAATTGGGTCATGTAGTACCCGTTACTCTTAAGGGTAGAGAATATTACCCTCAATTTGGAAAAGTTGATACCTTAGTATCAAGACTCAGTGTAAATCGCTCACATGATTTTTACGTGACTTACTCTGTTAGTTTTTTAACGTCCACAATAAAAATGACATTTTTTAAACCCCAATTAGCAGTTTTCTTTAACTCTAATCTACAACTGATCAAAATTAGCATGATCGAATAAAAAATCCTTGCTTTTTTCGAAGATGTCACAACCTTTCGAAGATCATAAACAAATTCATACAGATTAATTCATAAATTGAGTCATGTAAAATATGTATTATTGAATTGTAATCTATAAGTAAAGAAGGTCATATTTAAATATATTTGCTTTGATTTCTTCGGAGGTTATTGAAATATATTTTTGTGAGGTTATTATTAGTTGTGCAATGAAAAAAGTTAATCTGTCTTATACTCATTTGTGCATATACTTCTTTTTGAGATTTTAGACACATGAAATTAGCATCTAAGGAGCACATTTTGAAATTGCTTTGTTACAAATAAAACTAAAACCTATGTTACTTTTTCAAAAATTCGGCATGAATAATTTGTAATGACATGAATTTTGGGTTATTTTTTGATTTTGGATTTTTAGAAACGTCATTTTATTATGGACGCTAAAAAATAATGGAGAAGGTCATACGAGAATTATGTATGCGAGTTAAACTGAATGATGGTACTAAGGTATCTATTTTTCCAAATTAAGGGTACTATTCTCTCCTCTTAAGAGTTCAGGGTACTAGAGACCCGGTTAAACAAATTTAGGATAATAAAATGCATTTTGGCCCTAAACTAATACTAGACATGGGCTAAATAATTACTAAAGAAGTTGGGCATTGGATTTGGAAGAAGCCGAACACCAGTCCACCCACCAATAAAAGGTAAGTTTATATAAAAAGTTTCTTTTTTGAAATTTCCAATTTTTGGTAAGTTTTTCATAAGACGCCTCATTATATAATCAAACACAACTCTTTCCTCGAATTGATGCGAACAACATGTCTGAATGCATACCTTTCGAAATTCAACTAGAAATCATTGAAAGAGTTCCCGATGTCAAGTCATTAGCTCGATTCAGATCCGTTTCAAAACCATGTAAGTATTTTATTGACAGCTCTGACTTCATTGCTAGTTAGGGAGCCCAACACACTCACCCACATCGCTTTCTTTTATTTTACAAAAAAGCTGGTGATAACTGTGAACATAAATAAACATCTTTCGTAGATGATGATAAGGACACTTCTACACAACAACAAGGCTTTGATCCAATTATTTATACTATCATGCAATTACAAGGTTATCATCCAGAAGTAATTGGTAGCTCTCGTGGTTTGTTGTGCATGCATAATCACAACAGGGATATGGTTGTTCTTTGTAACCCTTTTATCAGAAAATCTGTTCGTATTGTTGTTGTCTGTGCATTATATATCAACTGATCACTTTGGTTTCGGGGTTTGTCCCGTCACTAACGATCCTACCATTGTCATGATTTCATTGTTGGATCGTAAACTTGAATTAGTCCAATAAAGATTGGACTATCTATAAAAGCCAAAGCCCATCATCAAGAAGTTTCTAGAAAATCGAAGAATGATCATAGAAAATATCTATAGAAGTGTATAGAAGATTGTAGCTAAGTATGCTAGAAATATCTAGTAAGAATTATCTAGAAGTAGATATGTAGATAATTATGATGATGGTGTTAAGATAGATCTTGATTATGTAAGAAGATCCATGGAAGTATCTCGGTTGTAGAACCTTCCATATAGTAGTATAAATAGGAATTATGGTGATGCATTTGTAATATAGCAATGAATCAAAGTTAAGCAATAAAGTTACATTGTACAATGAACTCGTTCCAATTTCCTAGTCTTACCAAAGACAACTCTGGTAGTTGGTGCATTCGGATGAAGGCGTTACTCGGTTCACATGATGTGTGGGATACAGTCGATAAAGGTGTTGAGAAAGTTGATGGTGAAAGTTCATTGAATGCCAAAGGATGGAGTTGCAAAAGGTATAGAAAGAAGGATCAAAGTGCTCTTAAACTTATCTATCAATGTCTTGATGATGCGATGTTTGAGAAAATTGCAAATGCAACCACTTCTAAGGAAGCGTATGATATCATTCAAAATGCTTTCAAAGGAATCGATAAGGTGAAAGGTACGTCTTCAAATTCTTAGAGGAGAGTTAAAAAAACTCCAAATGGAGGAATCCGAAAACATTTCGGATTATTTCACTCGTGTCTTGACCATTTCAATATACTTTATGGGTTAATTTGGGCAAGAGTTGGGTAGTTTTGATGATTAAGTGTATTATTTGTTGTGTATAATGTGTAGTTTGTAGGTATAAATAGGTATTAATTGTAGCGTTAACTAAAAATAATTTTTAACGGGACAAAATAAAATATATTGAAGTCATAAAAGTTATAAAAATACATTTCTTGCAAGAATTGAGTGAATAAATATTTATCGAATTGAATTTACGAAAACCGTCGTAAATATTTATACATAACAATTTATATACAAAATAAATTGAAAACATCGAGTAAAATAATAATATAATTTTTATAGTCTTAAAATGAGTATAAAAATATATTAGGATTATTTTTGGAAGTGTCGGATCAATTTTCAAAATAATTGATTATGCGATTGCGCTTATTTAATATGAAAATAAACGTTTAATGAAATATGCAAAATCATGCATGAACTAATATGATGATGATGTTACTAATGATATGTAGACTAAATCTAGTCTATATGAAATGTCCTTAATGATACCTCAAGGTTACGCGTATTTGATACTCGTAAACCTAGTTTACGTTAAATGATGAATAGTGAAGCATGAATAGTGATTTTTCTCCGGGAATGAATAGTGTTTCGTGAATAGTAAAATTTTGAAATACGTTCTCAGAATATCAAATCGACTTAAAAAACGATGAATAGTAAAATGATGAATAGTAACCGATGAATAGTAAATTCCCGAGATGAATAGTGAAATTTTCAAAAGTTTGTAAAATGACCTAAAACTACAAGTTGTCACATTCGCCCACCCAAAAAGGAATTCAGTTCGTGTTGGTCTCTCCGGTTTAGGGTTTGATGTGGCAAACTTTCTCATTCTCGTGCAAAGCCCTCAAAAGACTTTTAGGTAACCAATTTTTACTTAATCTCACAACTCATCAAACGAGAACTGTCATGAGATAGGCTAAATTGGTTTGAAGGAGGTATTTTGAAAATTTGGCTCGATTACGGAATTGCTTACACATATGAGACTACTACTCCCTTCATTGCATGATTCTTCCTGAATTAAACATAGGTGATCAGGCTATGTATAATTTAGGAGTAACTATGCGATGCTTGGACTAATTGACTCATATGATGTTTGGTGTTGAGTCATAAACCCGCATGTATAATGAGTATGCACTTATAATGATATGATGAGATGCTATGATGATGTAGTTATAGTCTAGGGTCAATGATGCAACCTAGTTCTCTATAACCGATGCTCTGATACCAATCTGTCACACCCCCAAATTACATGTTTTGCAGCGGAATGGAATTCCTGGGGGTTAACTGTCATATCATCACAGTTACAGTTATATTGAATGACCTAAAGTGTCGTTTGGAAAACACATCGTTTGATTTAATAAAACATTCAGAGTTTACAAAATATAGGTCCCAAATGAAAATCATCATGTGCGGAAATAAGTTTGTTACAAGCCAAACGATGTTTTTAAAGTGCATAAATTCCCATGTGAGACGCGTCGTCACCACGACTCTATGATAAGTCCACATGCATGCCATGAAGTGTATGCCTTAGATACCTGAGATAAAACATGCTTAAAAGTGTCAACACAAAGGTTGAGTGAGTTCATAGAGTTTGCATTGTCATGAAGAAAACCTTTAAAGAATGTTCATACAGCAAAGGCATTGCAAATCCACTCAGTTCCAAGTTCCGCCCATACAAAACTTGCAACTTGTGTGTTTACAACCCACTACCAAAATATGTATAGTTTATGTTCAAGCACATGTTGTCAAATGAATTCACATAATAGTACATAACTTAATGTATCGATGGTCAATTGATATAACACATAATTCGTATAGTTTCAAATAGTTCCAAGACCATTAGTTCATGATTATACCAAGACCGCGAGTTCAATGATTATACCAAGACAGACCGCTAGTTCAACGATTATACCAAGACCGCTAGTTCAATGATTATACCAAGACCATTAGACCGTGATCATACCAAGTCAATTAGCCCAATGATTTATGATATAGAAACTCTAAGTATGGCAATAATGTTACTTTGTATGACTAAACATTCAGTTCAGATAAACACATAGTTTGCAAATAGACATGAATGTCATAAAAGTTGATGAGCATGTATCTCCCCCAAAAGTAGTATAAAAACAATTGAAAATGGGGCTATGGAACTCACCTGATGCAATGATTATGATGACAAAAGTGAGTATACTGAAATGCGGTGCAAAACTCTAACTGCGACCTATTATGAATGATATGATCTATTATAATTCATGAATATATATCGTACATGCAAATCCACATGTAATCTATACCACTTATGCATTTTTGGAAATGAAGTTTATCGTCGAATTATATGTTTTTGACATCTCGTCATGTTATAAAATACTTTTCAAGTATTTACGTTGAAACAACATCCTACGATAGTCGTTTAGTGATTTATCAAGAAATTATAGTTTTTCGTCACAAAACAGTATAATTTGACAATTCATGAAAGTGACTAAATAGCCTCGAAATGCTAGTCGTAAAATAGTGAATATCGAGTGTTAGGAAACAAACTCAACGGTTTTGGAAAGCTTGTAGCATTATCTCAAAGTCTTAGCTTTTAAATTTTTATCATAGAGGTCTCGATCATGGAGAAAAACATAGGTAAAGTAGGGTACTTGTACCAAAAATATTGTTTAAGGGTAGTTTTCGGCAAAGTTTGAGTGACCGTATTTTATTCGTTACAACTCCGTTTGACGAACGGTTGAATATTTTGGAAAATAGGCTAGCTGAACTCACTTTTATTAGAAGACATCGTTTTCTAAAAAGTATTCTATCGATGTTAAAAACGACTCTCAACATGGTCACTAGCGACAACTAGTTTTTGTCTAATAGGAAAAATATATAAGTGTTTTATACTTGTATAAAAAGTTACGATAACCTTGTTTAGAATGTGAATAACTTAATCGTTATAAGTCCGTTTTCTACGTTTTATATGTCCTTAGCTTCGTGTTAAATTATACTAATATATTTTTGATAAATCGACTCATTTAGATAACACTTAAGACTCATTTTTAACTCTTAAAAATCTGGACAGCATGCTGATTTTCCCGAAAAATATAGTTTTCGTCGTTAAACTTGAAAATAGCATAACTTTTTAGTTATAAATCCGTTTTAACCCGTTCAAGCGACCACGGTTTCGTTTTAAAGTATATTTTCTAAATATCTAGCCCAAAATACTTTATCTCCTGTCGAAATTTCCAGATTTCACCAATATGATCAGACCCTATTTTAATGTTGTCGAAAATGATTTCTCTCGCGTAATATTTATTCTAACCACTTCAAATCAACACCAATTCTATTCTAAACCTACCATACACCTTCTTAGGGTGTCATGGGCTCCTAGACATCATCAAAAATGATATGTTTCAAGGGATTAATTATAGGATGATATATACTATTTATAAGTACTAAAAACAATAAAAGTGGTATAGATTCACATGTAACTTGCATGTTTTCTTGCAAAAATGATGAAATAACATAAATATGAATATGAAAGAGTTATGAAGATCATGAAATGCTTACTTGAATGATTTAAGAGTTTTTGAGCTAGAACCTTAATTAATCTTTAGGTTTTTATTTCAAAACCTTGAAATAGATTACTAAATGAGTTTGATAAACACTTGATCATGAAAAATCTTTGATTTCTTCTTGGTTTCTTGAGATGGCCGGTTCTATCCAAAGGAGAGGAGAGAATTTTTGTGGTTCTCACCTTGAATATATGTGTAACTATGTGTTTCAAATAATTGGTACTCTTGTATATGGCATGATATCTAGTAAATTATGAAGAGGTGTCATTTTAGTTAGGATATTTGTAAGAAAAGATGGCTAGGGGGTAAGAAAAGATGGCTAGGGGGGTAAGGTGGCCGGCCATGGGTTAATTTGGGCAAGAGTTGGGTAGTTTTGATGATTAAGTGTATTATTTGTTGTGTATAATGTGTAGTTTGTAGGTATAAATATGTATTAATTGTAGCGTTAACTAAAAATAGGTTTTAACGGGATAAAATAAAATATATTTAAGTCATAAAAGTTATAAAAATACATTTCTTGCAAGAATTGAGTGAATAAATATTTATCGAATTGAATTTACGAAAACCGTAGTAAATATTTATACATAACAATTTATATACAAAATAAATTGAAAACATCGGGTAAACTAATAATATAATTTTTATAGTCTTAAAATGAGTATAAAAATATATTAGGATTATTTTTGGAAGTGTCGGATCAATTTTCAAAATAATTGATTATGCTATTGCGTTTATTTAATAGGAAAATAAAAGTTTAATGAAATATGCAAAATCATGCATGAACTAATATGATGATGACGTTACTAATGATATGTAGACTAAATCTAGTCTATATGAAATGTCCTCAATGATTTTTCATGAATACGCAGCTAAACCCTCAAGGTTACGCGTATTTGATACTCGTAAACCTAGTTTACGTTAAATGATGAATAGTGAAGCATGAATAGTGATTTTTCTCCTGGAATGAATAGTGTTTCATGAATAGTAAAATTTTGAAATACGTTCTCAGAATATCAAATCGACTTAAAAAACGATGAATAGTAAAATGATGAAAAGTAACCGATGAATAGTAAATTCCCGAGATGAATAGTGAAATTTTCAAAAGTTTGTAAAATGACCTGAAATTACAAGTTGTCACACCATGGTATATAGATTCCGCTGCAAGAAACCATATGACGGGCGAAGAAGACTTATTCGTGGAGATGGAGAATGGTAAAGGTAATGTCACATTTGGAGATGAATCAAAGGCACCGGTGAAAGGCTTTGTTGTAAAAATCGGCCCAGGCGGCCGATTAATCCCCGCATAATCGCTAATCGCTCAGTAAGCGCCTTGATTTATCATAATCGGCCTATTTAATCGGTTTGGTCAAAGATCGCTTAAAAATCAGTCAACAAACCGATTAATCGGACAAAATTTAACAAAATCGAAATAATCGGACAAAATCGCTTAAAAATCGGTTAACAAAATCACTTAAAAATCAGACAGAAACGCTTAAAAATTAGTCAACAAACTGATTAATCGAACAAAATCGGTCAAAGATCGCTTAAAAATGGTCAACAAACCGAGTAATATTTATGTTTGACTTTGAACTATGAATAATTATGTATTTTGTTTATATTTGAACACTTGAAATATTTGAACTTTGATGCACTATGCTTATCTCATGCATATAATATAATACAATGTAACACCCCCAAAATGGTCGCAACGGAAGATTGTGTCACTGGGTGCTACTTCATAATACAAGTACAAGTTATAGAAAACGACCTCTACATGAGATGTTTTTGAAAATTTACCATTCGATTAGTGAAATCAGAGTTACAAACAATGAGATTCCAAAGTATGATACATAAGTGTTTACACAATGCTTCGAATGGTAAAACGAATGTATAATGTCTTCAAAACATGTCGTGCGACTCTAAGTTCCATGCAACAGCTATTGCCTTATTGACCTGAGATAAACATGCTAAAAAGTGTCAACACAATGGTTGGTGAGTTCATAGAGTTTGTTTAACATGTAAGAGCCTTTAAATAATGTTTACACATCAAAGGCATTGTAAATCCACTCAGTTCCAAGTTTCGCCCATACAAAACTTGCAACCTGTGTGTTCACAACCCACTGCCAAAATATAGTTTGCACAATACACCGAATTGTATTCACCCAAGGTCATGAATCTGGTACATATGGGTGGGGGCATATACCCGACTTATAGTACTATCAATATCTCTCCGACAGTATAGAGTATTGTGTACGTATGTAAATACAAATCATGTATTTAAATTAAGCGAGTAAAGTGTTTCCAAGCATGTATAACGAAATCAAGTATAACGCAATCAAGTATAATGTAATCATGTATAAATGCAATCAAGTATACTACAAGCAAATGCAATCAAGTATAAATGTTTTGAGTATTTGTAAAAGTAAAAGCAAGTAGTTGAGCATGTATCTCCCCCAAAGAGTTTATAAAGTAATTAAATGAGTAACAGTGGGGCTACAAACTCACCTTAATAAAGGTGATATCAAATGTATAACGAATCGATGGATAAGCCGAGAAACCTCTAAGTGCAACCTAGAATATGATGTTGTGTCTTAGGTTCTAAAATATCGATCTCAATGTATAAACATGTATTATATAGTTATTACATCAATTATGCTTGGATACTTAACATTTTTGTAGTCGTATAAGTGTTTACGTTTCGATTATGTAAGTTTTCCCCGTCTAAATATACCCGTTACTTCTAAACCGTAAATGATCACGACTCTGTTTTTATGTCCTCGGAAAGGTAATTGAATGTACTAAACAGATTAGTGGGCCCTACTGCCCCAAAAACTATTTAACTAATGTGAACTTACCAATTTACCCTTGGATGTACTAGTTATTTCAATCAGCAGCAAACTATCTCGCGGTTTTGGTCATAAGTCGAGTTCTACAACTCCGTTTAATGCACGCCCAGCGGCCACGTTCAAGTTAGGGTGTTAGTAAAAACTTTTATTCTTTGACCAACAAGGGGTTATATGCAATTTTTATGAGTTTTAGCCGTTTAAAATCTTTTACTCAGTTTTGGACACGTTTAGCCATTTTGGCTCTAGTTTATTCATCGGGATGAGTTACGGCACGAGCCACCCAAAGAAATGACCACAAGACATTGGTATATAATCATATATTATTACCTAAGTTTCTCAGTCAGAGAATTTTACCCAGTAACTACGTTTACGGCCCCTGTCCAGTTTCTGTTTTGCAAAACTAGTCCTTTCGACGGTTTCTAGTGTTTTTGTTCATCTATCCAAGCACAATCAAGTATAATAAGCATATAGAACATATTACATACATGAAATACTAGTATTTACAGGAATCAAATAAAGAGGTATAGGGTTTTCTTACAACATTTTTGAGGAAAATTAACAAGAAACCAATGACAAGATCACTAATCATAAGGTTTCAACCAAAGCTCTAGCTTACAATACTTTAACCCTAGCTTCAAAATATTTTAACCACTTGATTAAGACCTTAGTACCCTTGTAATAATCTTCTTAAATCAGCCCTAGAACCCTTGTGTAGCTCCTAATTCAACCATGGAAAGATGAAACAAAATCTTGAATCAAGTAGAGATCTTTAAAGGCTTGAACTTCTTTGTATAACTCGTTGCTTGAAAATTAAAGATGAAGTGTGTAATGGATTTAATAATGGGCTGTTTTTGGATGAAGAAATGAAGGGAATGGATGAGGATATATGTAGGATAATTGAGGAGGTTAAGTATTTAAGATATTTTGGAAACTTTACTTGTAAGTTATACACTTGTATGCTTCTTAATAGATCAAGACTTATCACCAAGCCAACAAGGCTTGGTGAATCACTAAAATTTCGTCCATATTGAGATATGGGGTGACTAGGTGATTAACTTGGTATTATCTAGCTTACGGAGTGAGTTTTGGTCACGATAATTGCTAACAGTAAGTCTTAAAGTCACGAAACTTAAAACCGGGTATCTTAAAAATATAAAACTTATAAATATGTTAAAAATTATCAATATACTCAATATAAGCATATTAAATGAGTGATAAGTTCTATCGGGTTGCTTAAACGCTGCTAAAACTGGAAACGCGGGTGTAAAACGCGCAAATAGCATAAAACGCAGAACTGGAAAACGTAAAATTCCAAAACTTATGAAAATGTCACTGAAGGTGAAAAAATTATATTTCTCTTGTTTGTAATGTTTTCGGACATATCGGGATGCCTAAAGGTCGTTTAAACCTAAACGTAAATCTAAGACACTGTTTCGTGAAAGTTGCAGAAATGACCCGATGCATGTCAAATTTTCGGATTGTTGCTAAAATAGGTTAACTTACAAGAATATGAAATAAAAAAATTTGGTGATGAATATTAAAAATGAATAGTAATAGTGAATAGTAAAAATTCGAAAATGGATAGAAATCCTAAAAATGCGAATTGTTACAGTCTCTACCCCTTAAGGAACTTCGTCCCGAAGTTCTATTGATGTTAACTACTTATAGTGTGTCTAAGAAAAGTGTAGTCTCTAAAACAGTGGAGTTCTCTCTTATTCAACTGGAATAATGTATGGGTTACGTTGTAATACACCCATAATGTGGTTAGGGAATCGTATCGGATGCAAATAAGCTCACTTATTTATAATTCATTACTTACATAAAGACGCGTCCAAATTTATGTAATTAATGGGTTATAAAACTATGGTTCAGTGGTTTATAACTTCTTTATTTGAATAAAGAGGCGTCCCAATCCACTCAAATAAAGAGATTATAAATCATCCTACTTAAGATTTTCCGACAAAAAATTCGCTTTCTGAGACAGATAATAAGATAACCAGGTCATCAAATCCCTAAAGCTAAGTAATAATACTATTTAACTCAAATCTCATGTCTCATCAAACAAGAACTGTCACAAGATCAAGTTAAATAATTAGTTATTACTGAGCTCTGATCATTCTATCATCTGATCAAGTGTTTACACACCATTGAGTCTCCGTGGGACTTAACGACCCGGGAATTCATTATATTCTCCAGGACTTCATTGTATTTGTGTTTTAGCAGTTTTAAGCTTCTTACGGTTAGCTATTCACAAGTGGCTAGCTTGTGTGAGGTAGCTTGACGGTTTAGCACAGATCAAATTTTGGCAAAATTTGATCTGTGTTAAACCGTCAAGCTACCTCACACAAGCTAGCCACTTGTGAATGGCTAACCGTAAGAAGCTTAAAACTGCTAAAACACAAATACAATGAAGTCCTGGAGAATATAATAAATTCCCGGGTCGTTAAGTCCCACGGAGACTCAATGGTGTAAACACTGATCAGATGATAGAATGATCACTAAGGATAGTGATCAGTAAAGGTTTTAGATTGAATATTACACTACTGATTGATTGGAATGAGATTGGAAACAGAATTGGAAAGCACAACAATCAGACACAACAAATGCAAATGCGTAAGTTTAAAAACTACGTAAACGTACAAAATAAAAAGTGATATCTAAGAAATAAAAGACCTAAAAATATGAAAATGACATTTTTGAAATCCAAAAAATAAAATAAAATTATTAGAAAAAGAAAATTATTTTTTACAACTATTTAATTAATTATTATTAATTAAAAACTATTTTAAACTATTTAAAAATAACCTAAAATAAAAGAAAATATGAAATAAGGCTTAGAAAAATAAGATTATGATTCAGAAAAATCTAAAATATTATAAAACTAATTTTAAAATTAAAAATATATTTTTCACACTTTTTATCTAATTATTACTAATTAATTATTATTTAAAATACACTTAAATTCTAGAAAATATAAAGTAAACCTGGAAAAATAAAATTTTAACTTGGAAAAATCTAAAATATGATAAAACTAATTTTAAAACTGAAAAGATATTTTTTATGCTTTTTAATTATTTATTACTAATTATTTAAGACTTTTAACTATTTAAAATTCTAATAAATACTAAAAAGATAGAGAAAAATATGAAACTTTTTCTAAAAATAACTTAAGGTGACAGAAAACTAAGAAAAATATAAAAACAAGATTTGCTTATTAATAAGATGAAAAGAAAAATCAAAAAGCTAAAACCTATTAAATAAACACTATCACTGTTTTAAAAATAAAGTTTTTCTGGATTTTCTTTTTGAGAACTACTTAACTACTTAAAATATGAAACTTTAACAAAGACAAAAATTTTACAAGCTACAAATAAGCTGATTTATAAGCTAAAATTCTCAACAGTTTTGATAATGAGCTTATAATGATGAAATAAGCTCAAACAAGCTTACAGATTGAAAACAAAAATGGAATAAGCTAAAACAAGCTATAAGCTACTAATACTAAGCTAGAAAACACAAATAGGCACACTGAAAAGCTGGAATAAGCAAATAAGCACTTAAAACTGAACTACTCAACCAAACAGGCCTGCAGCCATGTTTAAGGGCAAATTAAGCTAAGCAAATAAGCTCAAAAGCTCAAAACAAGCCTTGAGGTGTCAAGATGAGCAGGTTGGCTTTCCAAAAAAACCAAGCTCACACTGTGGGGGCCACTGTAGAGCTTGTGGTGAGCTTATGAAGATGGCCATAAACACTGATTACTCAGTGTATACTGATTAACTCAGTATGTACTGATGGAATGGGACAAAGTTTAAGCTGATAGCAGCCCTAGCAAATAAGCTACAAAATATAAAATTAAGCTTGGGATCTCAAGATGGCTAGGTTAGCTACCCAAAGAACCAAAAATCACAAGATTTGAGCAACTAATAAGCTCTATGTGAGCTTATCAAGTTGGACCACCCAACTGTGCACAGGGCACCATTTTCAGACAAGTACTCAAAATAAGCTAGAAAATAAGCACTTAAAAAGCTGATTAAAAAAGAACTAGTAATTTTCTAATTAAGATTAGCTACTAAACTTTAGTACCCCAAAAGATTTTAAGCTAAATCTTACTATTAAACTCACACTAAAAATATCTTTTTTAATCAAAAACGACCAAAATGAGAAATTTGACTTTTATAAAAACTAGCTAAGTTGACTAAAATGAAATTTAAACTGATTCTATTCACTGATTATGTTGTTTTAAGGTGAGCTAAGATTGATTTGAGCAATTTAAGCAACTTGTAAACACAAAACAATGATCATAGATCATGAAATTCCAACAGTGGACACACAAGATGTGATCAAATGAGATTTTGACTTTTCCACAAATGACCACTGATTTTTATGGTTAAACTGAGATATTAGGTGTGTATATGACACAAAACAGGTACAAACAATCAACTCAAACAAGACCTTCTATAGTTTAAACAGGCAAATCCAAACACCCTTTAAGTGACAGTTTTGGAACTTTACAAAGCAAATCACAAATTTAAACAATAAAACTGATTCAAAACCATGTATTATCATATATTAGGACTAATGAAACATTAAACAACAACAATAACAACATACAACAAAGAGATTAAACTTATACTATTAAAACTGTCAAAGTGAGATTTTTATAAACTACAAATCTAAAAGAACAACCAACTGATATTAATGATTAATTTCACTTAACTATAACTAATGATCACTAAGAAACATAAATTCAAGCTAATGAACAACTACAACAGTGAAATGCAAAAATGAACAAAAAGGCTTACAAAAGCTTCCAAGCTCAAAACTGAGAACAAGGACCAATTAACACCCCTATTAGCTTACCACTAAGCCACTAACCCAAGGCCATCCAAAATTTACCCTGCTCCAGCTGTGAACACCATTTCCAATGGGATTTTTTATTTTCCAACTATTAAATTTGTATTTTTGATGATTTTTGGTTTTTGCTTCTAAACTGGATTTTAAGATATCTAATAGCTTTTATAAGCTATCTAGGAGCTTATGTGGCTTATTCAGTCCATAAGAACATCTACAAACAACATTTGATCATTCATGAGATTTTGAAAATAAGGAAAATTTGCATAATCTGAGATATAACTTGATACTTGAATTGAGGTTTCACAAAAGCTTTATTATAACATAAGAACTTGAAATACAGAGTTTTAAGACTAAAACATACACTGAAATTAAAAGTAAGCTAAAAACGACTTAAAATTTAAAGATTACACTAGATACATTGATACATTGCTTCTTCTTCCACTTTTATAGACTTTAGAGACTCTATGTTGACCTCTGAATGTTTCCCACCAATTTCCAGCCATTGGATCTCTCTAATTCATCATATCCGTCCAAGTGGATATTTGGCGCCAATTTCTTCTTGAGCAGGTTTAAGCTATTAATGGGGTTGGTTTGAGTCAATTAAAGATTTTTGGTGTTAGTGGAGGTGGAGGGGACAAGGTAAGGGGGGGAAAGTAAATCATGGAAAACCATGCCTGGTTTTGGAATCACTGGTTTGGCGCGATTTCTGTGAGGGAGATGAACATAAGCCCAATTTTGACTTATTTGACTGAGTGGTATTAATAAAGGGGAGTTCACAATGGGTAATGACAGGGGGTCAAGTGGTAAATGGCAGGGTTCTTTTTGGTTTTGGATGGGGTTCTAAATACAAAAGGGGTCCAATTGGTATTAATAAAGCATAAGGACCATTTTTGTAATTCTGCAAACTTGAGGGACCAAAACTGAACTTTTTCAAAATTATCAAAAGGACCAATCTTGACAAACTTTGATAGTACAAGGATAACTTTTGCATAAAATTCCATTTTAAAATATCCAGGGACTATTTTTGCAATTTTTCAAAGCTCAGGGACCTTATCTGCCATTTGACCAAACAATCATTCAAGGACCAATTTTAACAACTTAGAATATTTCAAGGACCTTGAATGATAAAATTCTACATTTTGATTTCCAGGGACTAGATTTGACAACTTTTAAAACTTGGGGGACTAAAACTGCCAATTTTGCGAACTTGATACATTTTTCATCTGATTTTGATCTTTTTGCATTTAAAACACATAGAACACTGATTTGTGATATTTTCATCATTTTAATGCATTTTTGAGTGTTTTCAGATTATTTTGCAGTTTAGATTGTACAAAAATGATGAGTATTTAGACACTAATCAATCCCCCACACTGAGATATTGCTAGTCCCTAGCAATGATTTAGAATTTTAATGGATTTTAAAAACTCTTTACCAAAAGCCATCACTTCTGGAGTTGCCAATTGTTTCAGTTCAAGTAAGAACCTTGGTACAATGATAACCAAATGATTTTGAGCAAATCATAAGTCAGAACGGATTTGATTTGTCTTTACCGAAGCCGCTTGCTCGGACTAGCCAACTCTTAGATAAATTATCAGAATTATCTTTGGTGAGCATAATACCAATTATGGATTTTCCACTGCCTTTACCACAAGCCATAAACTTGCGGGCTAGCCAACTCTTCACTTATTAGGATATGGTGAGTTGAATACCATACAATTTTGGGCAAATTGCAAGCCATAAACGGATTTGAGAAATCTTTACCAAGAGCCGTTTGCTCCTGGATTAGCCAATCCTTTTGTTTTTAGACATGGCGGACTGATTACCATATGATGAATAAGTGAAAAACACTTATTCCAAAAAATTTTTGGCCAAAAACGGGGGAATTGGGTGGATAATACATGATAAAATTCGTGAGAATTCCCCCCCACACTTAGAAATGAATATTGCCCTCAATATTCAAAGTACCGGCGGTTATGCCGAAACAAAGAACGTAAAAGGGAAATACTACGGCCATTTTTTTTTTTTTTTATATAGATATATATATATAACATGTGGGGCAACTCCCCCACACTAGGGTGGTAGAACAGAGAAAGAAGACAGAAATATGGGTGAAAACCCATATGGTGTGTGCTACTGTTTTTGATTCCCGAGTCGCTAGCTTGACTCGACCCCGTATTCATTTGTTCATGGGGAAAGTAACGTGGAAAAAACAATCTCCATCGGACTTTCATTCAAGATGTTTGGACAAACATTTGAAGCACGTGAAAGTTCCACACCGATGAGATATATTCCCGGCTCAATATAATGGTACATGGAAATGCCGGGATCAAAGATAATGTCTTCATTCCCGAAGGAGTGAAGAACAGGAGAAGTGACAGAATATATGAAGAAAAGAAAGAAAATCATGATGACGATCATGATAAGATCTTCTTCCTCAGGATCAAGTGCAGTTGCACTCGTTTGGATTTTGTTGGTTGAGCTCTTTGGGTTGGAAAGCATCTCGGGAGGGAGGGTTGGAAAATTTGTCATAGAAATACAAACTCTCATGATTGAGAACTTTTCCCCGCGATCATGATTTTTGCCATCCAAGCGATCATACTCCGGCGGAGTCATGATATGAGTGAGTTCACCGGCGAACTCCTCATGAAGAGAATCATTCACATGATGTGAATTTGTGAACTCTTGTTCCATTGTGGACTCATCACTATCCTCAATCTGAGTATCAAAGAGTGGATTCTCATAAATTAAAGTGAATTCAGAGTCGAATTCAAATAGAGGATTGGTGAAAGTAGCTTTGAATGTTTCGGGAACAAAGTGATCAACATTCTCTATTGGACTGTTGGGATAAGAAGTGAGTGAACGATCATTATAAAGGAGACTTTCAATTTCTCCTAGGTCGGCTTCGAAATCAAAGAGATCATCATCACTTTCGGATGAAAGTGGACTGATGTGAGTGAGTTCATCGGTGAACTCCTCAAGAAGAGGATCAGACTGTGGGAGTGATGCCTCGACATACTCAATGTCTCCATAAGATTTACAATCATCGCTAAAATCGGAGAAAGTCTCAAAATGATCATTTGAACACTCAAGAGGGGAAGAAGAATCACACATATGATCAGAAATTCCCTGTGACTCTCTCGGGATTGGGACAAGGTCCTCAACACTCGACTTTATAAATTCGTCCGATTCCTTTTCAGGAACAGTGTCAAGAAGCTCATACCCCATGTTTAGAGAGTGAGTGGGAATATCGGGTGTGATAACAACAGAATGAGGGAGTTTAGAAGGACTAGCATACATATGTTTTATACTTTCCATTTGTTCTTCGGCTAGTAATTCCATCATAGTCTTTTCTCCCTGATTTTTCATGGAATGAGTTTCAACTGATGAACTTGATGAACCATTATAAAATTGTAGGATATCAAGGATATCTTCATCATCATCGTCATCAGGAATGAAACGGAATCGAGAGCTAGATCTGTGCTTTTCTTTTGCAATTGGTTCCCTAATAGATTTTTCAAAGGCAATTTGGGAATCTAATTTAGCAGTCCGCTCTTCGGCTAACAAAACTTCCATGGATTTTTCATTTGGATTATCTTGGGAGTGTTTAGATTCCTTCAAATCTTTCACTAAATCCAAAAGATCAAGGAGAAGATTTTGAGGAAGTGGCTCAGGCTGGTAATGTAGAGGTTGGTCATGATACGAAGAGCCGTAATCGCTACAAGGAAATGGATTCCTTGTTTGACAATCCGAGCTAGAGTGAGGACCTCCACAATACTCACAACAGTAAACCTGATGTGGCTGTGAGTGGTATGTGTTGTAGTCATATTTGTTATCAGGAACCTGCTCATAGACAAGCGTGTTTCACTGATTGACAATCGAACTGGAATGTGAACCACCACAGTACTCACAACAGTAAAACTGCGAGTCTCATGCGGTAGCTGATGGAATAAATCGGTTGTGTTATGGTAGGAATAGGGATCCTGGTTATAGACAGACCCGTTTCCTGATTCCACCATGCTACAAGGGGTAATTGCCACCATTATAAGGACCACCACACCATTGACAACCAAGGGGGTGAGGATAAGACATAGAAAGAATCAAATGGTTTTAGAGGGTAAGAAATGAAGAATCAAAAGGGTAAGAGGGTAAAGAGGAATATTTTTGGTATTTTTGAAAAACATGATGTAAAAACAAAGAATGAAAATATTTTTGGTGTTTTTAACACTTTAGGAAAAGTGCTAATGAACTTTTTGATTTTCTAATAACTTTACAAAAAAAACTTTTTACAAATGGCGGTATATGTGCAAGAATGGGTCTGAAACAGGTTTAACACACGCTAAAGCCTCCCCGGCAGCGGCGCCAAAATTTGATCTGTGCTAAACCGTCAAGCTACCTCACACAAGCTAGCCACTTGTGAATGGCTAACCGTAAGAAGCTTAAAACTGCTAAAACACAAATACAATGAAGTCCTGGAGAATATAATGAATTCCCGGGTCGTTAAGCCCCACGGAGACTCAATGGTGTGTAAACACTTGATCAGATGATAGAATGATCACTAAGGATAGTGATCAGTAAAGGTTTTGGATTGAATATTACACTACTGATTGATTGGAATGAGATTGGAAACAGAATTGGAAAGCACAACAATCAGACAAAACAAATGCAAATACGTAAGTTTAAAAACTACGTAAACGTACAAAATAAAAAGTGATATCTAAGAAATAAAAGACCTAAAAATATGAAAATGACATTTTTGAAATCCAAAAAATAAAAGAAAATTATTAGAAAAATAAAATTATTTTTTACAACTATTTAATTAATTATTATTAATTAAAAACTATTTTAAACTATTTAAAAATAACCTAAAATAAAAGAAAATATGAAATAAGGCTTAGAAAAATAAGATTATGATTAAGAAAAATCTAAAATATTATAAAACTAATTTTAAAATTAAAAATATATTTTTCACACTTTTTATCTAATTATTACTAATTAATTATTATTTAAAATACACTTAAATTCTAGAAAATATAAAGTAAACCTGGAAAAATAAAATTTTAACTTGGAAAAATCTAAAATATGATAAAACTAATTTTAAAACTGAAAAGATATTTTTTATGATTTTTAATTATTTATTACTAATTATTTAAGACTTTTAACTATTTAAAATTCTAATAAATACTAAAAAGATAGAGAAAAATATGAAACTTTTTCTAAAAATAAATTAAGGTGACAGAAAACTAAGAAAAATATAAAAACAAGATTTGCTTATTAATAAGATGAAAAGAAAAATCAAAAAGCTAAAACCTATTAAATAAACACTATCACTGTTTTAAAAATGAAGTTTTTCTGGATTTTCTTTTTGAGAACTACTTAACTACTTAAAATATGAAACTTTAACAAAGACAAAAATTTTACAAGCTACAAATAAGCTGATTTATAAGCTAAAATTCTCAACAGTTTTGATAATGAGCTTATAATGATGAAATAAGCTCAAACAAGCTTACAGATTGAAAACAAAAATGGAATAAGCTAAAACAAGCTATAAGCTACTAATACTAAGCTAGAAAACACAAATAGGCACACTGAAAAGCTGGAATAAGCAAATAAGCACTTAAAACTGAACTACTCAACCAAACAGGCCTGCAGCCATGTTTAAGGGCAAATTAAGCTAAGCAAATAAGCTCAAAAGCTCAAAACAAGCCTTGAGGTGTCAAGATGAGCAGGTTGGCTTTCCAAAAAAACCAAGCTCACACTGTGGGGGCCACTGTAGAGCTTGTGGTGAGCTTATGAAGATGGCCATAAACACTGATTACTCAGTGTATACTGATTAACTCAGTATGTACTAATGGAATGGGACAAAGTTTAAGCTGATAGCAGCCCTAGCAAATAAGCTACAAAATATAAAATTAAGCTTGGGATCTCAAGATGGCTAGGTTAGCTACCCAAAGAACCAAAAATCACAAGATTTGAGCAACTAATAAGCTCTATGTGAGCTTATCAAGTTGGACCACCCAACTGTGCACAGGGCACCATTTTCAGACAAGTACTCAAAATAAGCTAGAAAATAAGCACTTAAAAAGCTGATTAAAAAAGAACTAGTAATTTTCTAATTAAGATTAGCTACTAAACTTTAGTACCCCAAAAGATTTTAAGCTAAATCTTACTATTAAACTCACACTAAAAATATCTTTTTTAATCAAAAACGACCAAAATGAGAAATTTGACTTTTATAAAAACTAGCTAAGTTGACTAAAATGAAATTTAAACTGATTCTATGCACTGATTATGTTGTTTTAAAGGTGAGCTAAGATTGATTTGAGCAATTTAAGCAACTTGTAAACACAAAAAATGATCATAGATCATGAAATTCCAACAGTGGACACACAAGATGTGATCAAATGAGATTTTGACTTTTCCACAAATGACCACTGATTTTTATGGTTAAACTGAGATATTAGGTGTGTATATGACACAAAACAGGTACAAACAATCAACTCAAACAAGATCTTCTATAGTTTAAACAGGCAAATCCAAACACCCTTTAAGTGACAGTTTTGGAACTTTACAAAGCAAATCACAAATTTAAACAATAAAACTGATTCAAAACCATGTATTATCATATATTAGGACTAATGAAACATTAAACAACAACAATAACAACATACAACAAAGAGATTAAACTTATACTATTAAAACTGTCAAAGTGAGATTTTTATAAACTACAAATCTAAAAGAACAACCAACTGATATTAATGATTAATTTCACTTAACTATAACTAATGATCACTAAGAAACATAAATTCAAGCTAATGAACAACTACAACAGTGAAATGCAAAAATGAACAAAAAGGCTTACAAAAGCTTCCAAGCTCAAAACTGAGAACAAGGACCAATTAACACCCCTATTAGCTTACCACTAAGCCACTAACCCAAGGCCATCCAAAATTTACCCTGCTCCAGCTGTGAACACCATTTCCAATGGGATTTTTTATTTTCCAACTATTAAATTTGTATTTTTGATGATTTTTGGTTTTTGCTTCTAAACTGGATTTTAAGATATCTAATAGCTTTTATAAGCTATCTAGGAGCTTATGTGGCTTATTCAGTCCATAAGAACATCTACAAACAACATTTGATCATTCATGAGATTTTGAAAATAAGGAAAATTTGCATAATCTGAGATATAACTTGATACTTGAATTGAGGTTTCACAAAAGCTTTATTATAACATAAGAACTTGAAATACAGAGGTTTAAGACTAAAACATACACTGAAATTAAAAGTAAGCTAAAAACGACTTAAAATTTAAAGATTACACTAGATACATTGATACATTGCTTCTTCTTCCACTTTTATAGACTTTAGAGACTCTATGTTGACCTCTGAATGTTTCCCACCAATTTCCAGCCATTGGATCTCTCTAATTCATCATATCCGTCCAAGTGGATATTTGGCCAATTTCTTCTTGAAAGGTTTAAGCTATTAATGGGGTTGGTTTGAGTCAATTAAAGATTTTTGGTGTTAGTGGAGGTGGAGGGGACAAGGTAAGGGGGGGAAAGTAAATCATGGAAAACCATGCCTGGTTTTGGAATCACTGGTTTAGCGCGATTTCTGTGAGGGAGATGAACAGAAGCCCAGTTTTGACTTATTTGACTGAGTGGTATTAATAAAGGGGAGTTCACAATGGGTAATGACAGGGGGTCAAGTGGTAAATGGCAGGGTTCTTTTTGGTTTTGGATGGGGTTCTAAATACAAAAGGGGTCCAATTGGTATTAATAAAGCATAAGGACCATTTTTGTAATTCTGCAAACTTGAGGGACCAAAACTGAACTTTTTCCAAATTATCAAAAGGACCAATCTTGATAAACTTTGATAGTACAAGGATAACTTTTGCATAAAATTCCATTTTAAAATATCCAGGGACTATTTTTGCAATTTTTCAAAGCTCAGGGACCTTATCTGCCATTTGACCAAAGAATCATTCAAGGACCAATTTTAACAACTTAGAATATTTCAGGGACCTTGAATGATAAAATTCTACATTTTGATTTCCAGGGACTAGATTTGACAACTTTTAAAACTTGGGGGACTAAAACTGCCAATTTTGCAAACTTGATACATTTTTCATCTAATTTTGATCTTTTTGCATTTAAAACATATAGAACTCTGATTTGTGATATTTTCATCATTTTGATGCATTTTTGAGTGTTTTCAGATGATTTTGCAGTTTAGATTATACAAAAATGATGAGTATTTAGACACTCATCAAGCTCCATATTTTTAATGACTCGATTAAATTATGGGGTTTCCTTATTATTTACTAAAGTCATATCATCCAACAACGTGGATCTAAACAAACAACTAACAAGAAGCATATGCGCACGAAGTATGTGTAAGGCAATTTATAGTGGAGAGTCTTAACGTATAAAGCAGTTATAGTCTAGGCTCTTAAATGCAACCTAGTTCTCTATAACAATGCTCTGATACCAATCTGTAACACCACCAAAATGGTCGCAGCGGAAGATTGTGTCACTGGGGTGCCACTTCATAATACAAAGTACAAGTTATAGAAAACGACCTCTAAATGAGATGTTTTTGAAAAGTTATCATTCGATTAGTGAAATCAGAGTTACAAACAATGAGATTCCAAAGTATGATACATAAGTGTTTAAAAAATGTTTCGAATGGCAAAACGAATGTATAATGTCTTCAAAAAATTTCGTGCGACTCTAAGTTCCATGCAACAGCTATTGCCTTATTGACCTGAGATAAACATGCTAATAAGTGTCAACACAATGGTTGGTGAGTTCATAGAGTTTGTTTAACATGTAAAAGCCTTTAAATAATGTTTACACAGCAAAGGCATTGTAAATCCACTCAGTTCCAAGTTCCGCCCATACAAAACTTGCAACATGTGTGTTCACAACCCACTGCCAAAATATAGTTTGCACAATACACCGAATTATATTCACCCAAGGTCATGAATCTTGTACACATGGGCGGGGGCATATACCCGACTTATAGTACTATCAATATCTCTCCGACAGTATAAAGTATTGTGTACGTATGTAAATACAAATCATGTATTTAAATTAAGCGAGTAAAGTGTTTCCAAGCATGTATAACGAAATCAAGTATAACGCAATCAAGTATAATGTAATCATGTATAAATGCAATCAAGTATAAATGTTTTGAGTATTTGTAAAAGTAAAAGAAAGTAGTTGAGCATGTATCTCCCCCAAAGAGTTTATAAAGTAATTAAATGAGTAAAAGTGAGGCTACGAACTCACCTTAATAAAGGTGATATCAAATGTATAACGAATCGATAGATAAGCCGAGAAACCTCTACGCGCAACCTAGAATATGATGTTGTGTCTTAGGTTCTAAAATATCGATGTCAATGTATAAACATGTATTATATAGTTATTACATCAATTATGCTTGGATACTTAACATTTTTGAAGTCGTATAAGTGTTTAAGTTTCGATTATTTAAGTTTTCCCCGTCTAAATCTACCCGTTACTTCTAAACCGTAAATGATCACGACTCGGTTTTTATGTCCTCGGAAAGGTAATTAAATGTACTAAACAGATTAGTGGGCCCTACTGCCCCAGAAATTATTTAAATAATATGAAATTACCAATTTACCCTTGGATGTACTAGTTATTTCAATCAGCAGCAAACTGTCTCGCGGTTTTGGTCATAAGTCAAGTTCTACAACTCCGTTTAATGCACGGCCAGCTGCCACGTTCAAGTTATGGTGTTAGCTAAAACTTTTATTCTTTGACCAATAAGGGGTTATATGCAATTTTTATGAGTTTTAGCCGTTTAAAATCTGTTACTCAGTTTTGGACACGTTTAGCCATTTTGGCTCTAGTTTATTCATCGGGATGAGTTACGGCACGAGCCACCTGGCGAAATGACCAAAATACATCGGTATATAATCCTATATTATTACCTAAGTTTCTCAGTCCACGAATTTTGCCCAGTAACTACGTTTACAGCCCCTGTCCAGTTTCTGTTTTGCAAAACTAGTCCTTTCGACGGTTTCTAGTGTTTTAGTCCATTTATCCAAGCACAATCAAGTATAATAAGCATATAACTAGTATTTACAGGAATCAAATAAAGAGGTATAGGGTTTTCTTACAACATTTATGAGGAAAATTAACAAGAAACCAAAGACAATATCACTAATCCTAAGGTTTCAACCAAAGCTCTAGCTTACAATACTTTAACCCTAGCTTCCAAATCTTTTAACCACTTGATTAAAACCTTAGTACCCTTGTAATAATCTTCTTAACTCAGCCCTAGAACCCTTGTGTAGCTCCTAATTCAACCATGGAATGATGAAACAAACTCTTGAATCAAGTAGAGATCTTTAAAGGCTTGAACTTCTTTGTATAACTTGTTGCTTGAAAATTAAAGATGAAGTGTGTTATGGATTTAATAATGGGCTGTTTTGAGATGAAGAAATGAAGGGAATGGATGAGGATATATGTAGGATAAATGAGGAGGTTAAGTATTTAAGATATTTTGGAAACTTAACTTGTAAGTTATACACTTGTATGCATCTTAATAGATCAAGACTTATCACCTAGCCAACAAGGCTTGGTGAATCACTAAAATTTTGTCCATATTGAGATATGGGGTGACTAGGTGATTAACTTGGTATTATCTAGCTTACAGAGTGAGTTTTGGTCACGATAATTGCTAACAGTAAGTCTTATTGTCACAGAACTTAAAACCGGGTATCTTAAAAATTGTCAATATACTCAATATAAGCATATTAAATGAGTGATAAGTTCTATCGGGTTGCTTAAACGCTGCTAAAACTGGAAACGCGGGTCTAAAACGCGCAAATCGCATAAAACGCAGAACTGGAAAACGTAAAATTCCAAAACTTATGAAAATATCACGGAAGGTGAAAAACTTATATTTCTCTTGTTTGTAATGTTTTCGGACATATCGGGATGCCTAAAGGTCGTGTAAACCTAAACGTAAATCTCAGACACGGTTTCGTGAAATTTGCAGAAATGACCAGACGCGTGTCAAATTCTCGGATTGTTGCCAAAATAGGTTAACTTACAAGAATATGAAATAAAAAAATTTGGCGATGAATAGTAAAAATTCAAAAATGGATAGAAATCCTAAAAATGCGAATTGTTTCATACAATATCTAAAATTACAATTTTGTGCATAAAAATTCTAATCCGATTAATCCCCGCCTAACCGATTAATCGCTAGGCCCTACCCGACCGCCTCACTAGCGCCTAGCGATTTTTACAACCTTGGTGAAAGGAAAAGGTAAGATACTTATCCGAGCTAAAGATGAAAGTCACCAATATATTTCAGACGTGTACAATGTGCCCAACCTTAAAAGTGACATTTTAAGTGTGGGACAACTTTTAGAGAAAAACTACGATATTTATTTCAAGGATATTAGTGCAACAATAAGAAATATCGAAGGAAAGCTCATAGCAAAGTTCCTATGACTAAAAACCGAATGTTCCTTCTAAACATTCAACATGATGAAGCTAAATGCTTAAAAAATTGTTTGAAGGATCATTCGTAGCTTTGGCACATGAGGTACGGGCACTTAAACTTTGGTGACTTAAAGTTATTATCCTCAAAGGGTATGGTGAAAGGGTTAGATCAAATTGATTATCCCAATCAAGTGTGTGAAGTATGCCTTCTTGGGAAGCATGCTAGGAGCTCGTTCCCGAAAGAAGCAACATCAAGAGCTAAGGAGCCTCTATAATTAATTCACACGGATTTGTGAGGTCCCATTACTCCACCCTCTCATGATAATAATCTTTACTTCATGCTCTTTATTGACAACTTTTCAAGAAAGACTTGGGAATATTTTCTAAAAGAAACATCTCAAGCTTTTGAAGCTTTTAAGACATTTAAAGTTATGGTAGAAAAGGAGAAATGTTCAAATATTAAATCTATGAGATCCGATAGAGGTGGAAATTTTTTTATCGAAATACTTAAACAAATTTTGTGAGGATAAATGGGATCCGGAGATTTCTAACGGCTCCTTACTCCCCACATCAAAATGGAGTAGTGGAGAGAAAGAATAGAACCATTCTAAATATGGTCCAAAGCATGTTGAAAAGTAAGAAAATGCCAAAGGAGTTTTGGGCCGAAGCGGTTGACTGTGCGGTATATCTATTGAACCGGTGTCCGTCAAAGAGTTTGGATAACAAGACTCCACAAGAATAATGGAATGGGCTAAAGCCTATGATCTCTCACCTAAGGGTATTTGGAAGCATAGCATATGTCCACATTCCGAGCCAAAGTCGATCCAAACTTGATGATAAAAGTGAGAATCATGTGTTCTTTTGGGTACGACAAGCAGTCGAAAGGTTATAAGCTCTACAATCTAATCACAAGGAAGGTGGTAGTAAGTGCAGACATGGAGTTCGATGAAGAAGAAGCATGGGATTGGAGCATTAAGGAAGATGAAAGGTACGACTTTCTTCCTATGACTGACGAAGAAGATACAGGTGAATCAAGTGAAGAATTCCAAAAACCTCAAAGTCCAACTCCAACCCAAGACTCACCTTCAAGTTCAAGTGAAGGAGAACCAAAGACAAGAATTTTGTAGGAGCTCTAAGAGGTTATTGACGAGATACCCCTTCTTTGTTTATACACTAATTATGAACCTTTAGTTTTTGAAGAGGCTATGAAAAGAGAGAAATTGAGACAAGCCATGGACGAGGAGATAAAGTCAATAGAGAAGAATGATACGTGGGAGTCGACGACCATTTTGAAAGGCCAAAAGGTTATTGAAGTCAAGTGGGTCTACAAGGCCAAGAAAAACACCAAAGGCGCAGTGGAGAAGTACAAGGCAAGACTTGTGGCAAAAGGTTACAAGAAGAAGCATGAGATCGACTAAGAAGAGGTATTTGCTCCTATTTCTCGTTTAGAAACTATTAGATGATTACTGATGTTGTTGCTCAATATAGGTGAAAAATCCACCAAATAGATGTGAAGTCTGCATTTCTAAATGGACTTTTCGAAGAAGAAGTTTATGTGGAGCAACTGGAGGGATATGTTGCCAAAGGGCAAGAAGGTAAAGCGCTAAGGTTGAAAAAGGCCTTATATGGTCTAAAGCAGGCACCACATGCTTGGAATACTAGAGTTGACAAGTATTTCCAAGAACATGGTTTTAAAAAATGCCTAAGTGAATATCACTTTACGTAAAATTTGGAAATGGAAGTATTTTTCTCGTCACCTTATACGTAGATGATTTGATCTTTACAAGAAATTCTCCAAGTATGATTGAAGAACTCAAGAAGTCAATGACAAGAGAGTTCGAAATGACAGACATAGGACTTATGTCTTATTATCTTGGCATTGAGGTGAAGCAAACAGACGAAGGAATCTTTATACGTTAAAAAGGATATGTCAAAGAGATATTAAAGAAGTTTGGCATGGAGAAATGTAATCTCGTTGTCATCCCCCATAGAACATAAGGCAAAGCCTTTTAAGGATGACGGAGGAGAAGCGGTAGACTCAACACTATTCAAGAGTCTCATTGGAAGTTTGCGCTATTTGACATGTACAAGACCAGACATACTCTTTGTAATTGGATTAACTAGTCGTTTCATGGAAGAGCCTACGACTAAACATTTGGAGACTATGAAGAGGATCCTCCGTTATATCAAAGGTACTGTAGACTATGGTATGTTTTATTTAACAAGTGAAGACATCAAGCTGGTTGGATATAGCGACAATGACTGGGCTAGAAACAAAGATGATGGAAGTAGTATAACTGGATTCCTATTCTTTATGGTTAACAATGCTTTTACACATGTTCAGAAGTATGCTAAAGGAGCTACACATGGAGCAAGAAGATGCAACTGAGATCTACGTGGATGACAAGTCGACAATCGACTTAGCAAAAATTCTGGTCTACCATATTCGAAGTAAGCATATCAACACTCATTATCACTTTATTCGAGAGTGAATTGCAAGGAAGGATGTCCAAATGATACATACGAGGTGTGAAGACCAAGTTGCAGATATCTTCACTAAGCCGCTCAATAAGAAAGATTTATTAATGTTGGAATCACTCCTAAACTAGAATTCAAGTGTTAGTAATTAATATGTAATAGTTAGCTTAATTATGGCTTTTATGTTAGTAATCAAGGCTAGGCTCATGTAGAAATCCCATGAGCCTATGCAAAGCCCAATAAGGAAAGGATGGGAACTTGGTGTGTTGCCCTAGTTCCCTCCTATAAATAATCTTGTAAACCTTCACTTGAAGGTTGGTTGTTCATTTCATATCAAATCCTACGCATAACTCTTCTTTATCCTTTCGTGTGTTTGTGTGTCTTGTTCAACCGATCACTCTCTTCCTCATGTCTTCATATTGATGCTTGTGTTACTAATATGGTGACCTAACAGTGGTATCAATCGCCATATAGTTGGGTGAAAATGATTTTAACGTCTACACGTAAGGTTTCACGTTTTTAACTTTTCTCACGCATAAAGCTCAAATTTTTTCACTTTAAAATTCAAGATTCTTGTACTTTAAAGGTTATTTGGTGATAAAGTTTTAGTTTTTGGCAAAAAGTTTGAAACTTTACGTGTGTAGCATTGTTTTTGAGCTTGATTTCATTCGTGTACTTCTTTCTACGCGTAAGGTGAAAAAGAGTTTTGGATCATCAAGTTTTAAAATTTCTTGTTATTTTGGTGATATTGAAGCTATTTCATCATAAAAATCAAGTTTCTAAACACTTTTGGGCATAAAATCAGTTTTTGGTGATTTTGGTACTTTCTACTCGTAAGCAAAACCCTAAACTTACGCATAAGCTTCTCAAGGTTTGATCTTCAGTGCTATTGGTTTACTCAGTGTTTTCTTGCTTGGATAAGCCTGAAAACACTTCGACTTTGGATATCTTTTACACTGGTATAAGTGTAAAGGATTTTTTTGGTAAAACCCTAGTTTTACGCCTAAGCATAAAAGCTTACGAGTAAACATCTTACGCATAAGCATTTTCTACGCATAAGCTTGTCTTACGCATAAGAAAATCTTACGCATAAGGTTCTTACTATTAAGCCTTTGGTTTATGCCTAAGCTGGTTTCTACGCGTAAGCTTCTTTCTACGCGTAAGGTACTTGTCTACGCCTAAGTGTTCTTCATCAACAAACATCTAGTTTCATTCGACTACAAAGATCCATCAACAACACAAGTCTTAAAATAAAAAAAATAAAAAATAAAATAATTTCTATGGGAGACTAAATGTTCAATTTTTACGCGAGATTCAAAATTTGGTTTAACTGTGAAAAATTTTGGTCAAAAATTCAAATTTTTGGGCCCAAATTCGAATTTTTCGGGTCAAATTTGGCGTCAAAATTGTCAAAACTCAAATTTTTCTTACAACCTTAAAATTGGATTTTATAGTGAATTTCAAATTTTGGGAGAGAAAATTTCTCACAATTATTTTTGGAGGGAAATTTTGAAAATCACTATATCGGCCTTTCAAGTATGATGACTTCACAAATCTCCTCACCTTCCATCTACTGCTTAAAACCTTCATCACCAAACCTTGCTCTGATGATTCGAAGATGAAAAGGCATTTGTGGAATTGTATCGAAGGATGGATTGTTCGAAAGAAGTTGAACTCAATAATTAACAATTCCAAGCGTCAGACATCATCAAATTCCCAAAATCCCGCAGTCGTGCAAGGTGAAAGAGTTGATGTACATGGAAGGAATGCTCAAAGGGATGTTTAAAATGTTGTGATTACTGCATCTGTCGGTAATGCGGACAATGAGGTTGTAGCATTGGAAAGCAGGATGACAGCAGCAGATCTGGAGAAGATATCATACTTAACTATGACACCGAGCCCAACTTTGACGAAGAACAAATGGTTGAGGAAGATATCTTACCCATCTATGAAAAAGAACCGAACTTTGACAAAGAACAAATGGTAGAGGTACTATCTACTGTTGATCATATTCTGACTGCAAATGCGACACAACATATTGATCAACCTGAATTCAGAAATGAAGGAGAAGTTGACCAGTGTGTTGCTCAATGTCCATACAACTATCTCATGTCTGAGCCCTTACTTGTTAACAATTCAACTGAAACGTCAAATCAAAATCTTGAATCTGAAAACATTCTTCTAAAAAGACCATTGCTCAGGTTTCAAAAGATTTTTCAAAACTTGAGGCTCATTGCATATCTCTTGAACTTAAAATGGAAAACAAAATTTTAAACTCAGAGCCAAATAGTAAATTTTTGCATGAACAAAGTAATCGTGTGGATACATTAGTAAAAGAAAATGAGCATTTAAAGGCTCAAATTCAAGCAAAGGGGCTTGCACATGTTGCTTTACAAAACAAACTGAGAAGATTAACTGACAAGAGTGTGGATACTAATTTTGGAAAACCAACAATCTTGGGGAAATCTTCTCTACAACCTTTCGGAAAACAATCAGTAGTTAGACAACCAACTGAATTTAAATCTGAACATTCTAAATCTTCAAAACCACGGTTTGCCTCCCAAGTTATTGAGAATAATCATTCGTCAAAACCAGTCACTCCACATTCCTAGCCTAAGAAAAATGCTTCTGCGTCTGTTAAACCTGTTTCTATTAAATCTGTTTCTGTTGCTCCTGGCCCATCTAGGATTAGTTCAAACAATGTGTCTAAACCGAGCATTAAAATTAAAAATTCATATTATTCACATGACGCGTACAAGAACTATGATCTAGAAAAGGCTAGGAAGAGGGCACTACTCCAAAAGGATGGAATCTTAGGTTCACGACCTAACGTATCACATTCTAGTGTACTATTGAACACTGCTTGTAGTAGCAAACCAAAACCTAAGTTAATTCAACAAACAGTTAGAAATAAACATGTTGATCTAAAAGTAAAATTTCAGAAACCTAATAGGTGGATCAATATAGGACGTAGACTTTTCCCAAAAGAAGTTTCAACATCCCCTAGATCTAACCTTAGATGGATACCAGCGGGTAGAGTTTTCAAAACTGTTGGTCTTAGGTGGATTCCTAAAGGCAAGATACTAAGTAGTTGCACAATGGCAAGTGTGAAACCCTCTACATCCATCCCTAAGGTAGGAAAGGAAATCATCAAAATAGCATGTTCAGGTGTCAAGAAGATTATTGACACTACATCTTTATGCTTCTAACATCCGGAACCCAGTTTCACTTGGGGATCCATGTTTTTCTTTCTTGCCTCCCTTCTATTTTCTATACAGGTACAACAACTATGGCTCCTACTGAAAAACAGCGTAGGACCCATTTCTCACCGTCAAAATTATCCTGATCCATCAGCTGCATCACCAATTGTACTTAATCGTCAAGAATTGGAAACATTGATTGCTCCTCAGGTTAAAGAGTCTTTCTAAAGTCGTGCTTCAGATGTATCGAATATTTCTGCTGCACAACCTGATCATATTCTAATTTCGGATACACTCTGAAACTACAACAACTACCGTTGATGTAGATGCACCTCCTATCGAATCTTTGATAACAGAAGATCAAACTGTTTCCAACAACAATGACACAGCTGATATCAACTAAATGATTGAACAGAGCAGTTTTATCAGCATTTGATACTCACGAGATATTTATGGTACTTCACACTTGTTCGATTAATTGAACATACATGGTTTTGCTGTCTCCTTATACATGGTTTTATCTGTCTTCAATTCATCATCAACATACGTGGTATATGATTCTGATTCATTGAAAACATTGAGGGGGAGAGAGTGTAGGTGGTCATTGCTTCCTTGCTTTTCCACATGCTTCCTTGCAAAAACCCAATGCCTTCTTTAATTTCTTCAATTAGGGAGAAGAAATAAGACGATTTGTGGCTCGAACGTCTCACTTTGGTGTTATCGTCTCAATTTCACGAGTGATCTTGTGTGAAGTTACCCAAATATGATGTTATGATGCCTCACACACGGTCTTGATATCGAGTTATTGCATATTCACAGGTGACTAGTATTCCGAAAAACCACAACATTCAGGGGAAAGTCGTTTCATTTTAGTCTTTCGGTGGTTTGTTTTGGTGTGATGCGTTTACATACGTGAGAAGATCTTGTTGATTTCTGGCATGTTACCCTCGAACGGATTTTCCGCAATTAGTCAGATTTACCATGTGTGGTTTTCTGCTCTTCTACAAATTCCGCTGCATACTGAAAACTTCAAAAGTTAGAAGAAATGTCTACTACATCAAAGTTTCGAATCTGGCGAAAGCGGTTGTCAGTTTAAGGGGGAGCTGATCTAGCAACATCTTCTATTGGGAGACGTTAATTTGTTTCATACTTATTATATCTTTTCCCGAAATGGCTTGTGCACACATAACAGTGTACAACCCGTACTTGTAATGAAAGGACCATGTGGTGCGCTTCAGTGCCACAATCCTATAAAAGGAGCGAAAGCTTCTTACTTTTGAGTAAAACTAATCAAAACTTTCATTTTTCAAAGTTTTTCTCAAAAGAACAAGTACTTCCCCTTATGATTTTCAAAACCTCAAAAGTTAATATCATTTGTTGAGGGGGAGTATTTGCTTAAAACTTTGTTCACAAAATTTTTCTTAAGTGGTAATCTTCATAAAACTTCGAAATGGTCATATTTGATGTCAAAATTTCATCAAAAATAACATTTATATGCCATTTTTGAGGGGGAGAAAAATTATGTGATAAGAAATATATTATGAAGTGCAAATTAATCATCATGCTAAAGACTTAACCAATGAATTGACGAGATCTTAAATGTTAGTAACTCGAAAAGACTTGTCCGGGATGGGTAATAATTTCAAGCTAGTTAGCTAGTGATGTAAACGTGTCTCACAAAGGACTTGTCCTAGTAGAATGTACCATTCGAGAAAACTCTTGGTAGACATGAACTTTGACGGGTTTGACAATCTTTCGAGGTTTGTCCACACCTTCAAGGTAGTTATTAGAGCTAGTTGTCACCTAAAAGCCGACAATGTAACTCTTTAACTATGCAACGTAACCGTGTCTCGCGGGGGATTGTCTATCTTGAGTTGATCAATTCAAAAGTGCGCGCTCTTCTCTCACCGTGCAAATTTCTGTCAAAATACTTAAGCATGTGTGGAGGGGGAGTATTTCTGCAAAACCTTAAACTCTCATCAATAGTACTAAAAGCTTTTCATCATAACCACTGTGAGAGACTTTCAAGGAAAATTGGTTTTATGGCAACATAGGTTAGTCATGGAGTTATAAAGTGACTAAGGTTAGGAATAACCGTCCTATGATCCACCAGAGCCGGATGGATCTACCCAAGGACACCACCAATAGTTAGAATTATAAGTCCTTAGGTATGATTATAAAAAGGAGAAAATGAGAATCGAAGAAAGAAGGAGTTGAAGAATTAAAAAGAAATGTAAAGAAAAGGGTGAAAAGAAATAGCCCTCCAGATTATTCAACTTAGGGCAGACACCAGGTTCAATTCATATGCTACTGGTTGTCACTTGATGACACCGGTATTGAAGATTAAAGTCATCATGGACCCAGTGACGCATGCACTAAACCTTCTTAGCCACTCAAGTTTCTCTCAACAGAAGCTTGTTTCATTCTCACAGGGAACCCTACGTAAACTATCGGCTGTCTCTTAGAGATTGCTGGTATTGAAGAAGGAGACCCTCTCCCTAGTCTCCGCTCAGGAAAACCAAAGCGCACTAATGAGTCTAGAGCCACGAGATTCATCAAAAGATCTCTTAGGTACACTTGACATTTCATCACTTGTCGTTCAAAAATAAGGACGCAAGTTATGCATCATCGAGTCCTACACAGATCTTAGCAATCTGTCGAGAACATTTATGAGAGGTTCACACATGTGATCCTCAGCGATTGAATGGAAACTCCTGCCAGGGTCAACTTCAAACAGCCCTGACAGCAGGTCACTTCGGTTTGGTCAAAGATACCTTAAAAATTGGTCAACAAACCGATTAATCGGACAAAATCGAACAAAATCGGTATGATCGGATTAATCAAACAAAATCGATTAATAAATGGTCAACAAAATCGCTTAAAAATAGGTCAACAAACTGATTAATCAATCAAAGATCGCTTAAAAATGGTCAACAAACAGAGTAATATTTATGTTTGACTTTGAACTTTAAAGAATTATGTATTATGTTTATATTTGAACACTTGATATATTTGAACTTTGATACACTATACTTATCTCATACATATAATATAATATAATATCTAAAATTACAATTTTGTGCATAAAAATTCCAATCCGATTAATCCCCGATTGATCCCCGCCTAACCGATTAATCGTTAGGCCCTACCCCACCTCACTAGCGCCTAGCGATTTTTACAACCTTGCCTACAACATCACTAATTGAAGTTCTCTCAAAAGGCAACACAAAGTCAGAATGATTCTTCATCAAAGTCAAAGAATCTACAAAGTTTTAAGACTAAGAGAACTACATCGATTGTAATCCAACGTTAAAGAGCTTGTGAGCATGTTGGAGAAAGACGTAGAGACACTGGAGCAACGAAGCGGACCAGATGCAGATAATCACAACATACTATCACTGCCATCACAAAGAACAAAGATCAAAGAACAAAGATAATGATGACGTCAATCTTTGGAAAACTTCAAAGTAATCAATTTCCCTACACTAGGGAGATTGTTCAAATCAAGGCACTTCTTCTCACAAGAAAGAAGAATGTCATAAGACGTCAAAGCTACTATTACATAAGCACCTACAACGTTTAAAGATCAAATCATCAATCACTAACACTTAGGGGGAGATTGTTGGAATCACTCCTAAACTAGAATTCAAGTGTTAGTAATTAATATGTAATAGTTAGCTTAATTGTGGCTTTTATGTTACTAATCAAGGCTAGGCTCATGTAGAAAGCCCATGAGCCTATGCAAAGCCCAATAAGGAAAGGATGGGAACTTGGTGTGTTGCCCTAGTTCCCTCCTATAAATAATCTTGTAAACCTTCACTTGAAGGTTGGTTGTTGATCGGCTATGAACCGTCAAGTTTATCACACAAGCTAACCACTTGTGAATGGTCAACCGTAATAAACTTCAAACAGCTCAGAAACAATGCAATTAAGATCTGGAGAGTATAGTGTTTCCACAGGTCGTTAAGTCCCACGGAGGATTAATGGTGCTCAACACTTTCAGATGTCGAATAATCACTAAGGATAGTGATCAGTAAGGATTGTGAATGATAATTACACCTAAAGAGAAAGTTTGTAAAGTACAGGGGCTTAAATGCAAATTAAAGAAAATTAAAAAACTAAATTATATTAAATAAACGCTATCACTATTTTTAAAGTGATGTTTTTCTTGATTTATAAAACAAAATAACTTAAATAAACTATTTTAACTAAAACGTAAACTTAAATTATCTAAAAACGTGACCTAAAATGAAAACGTGCATTATGTATAAAAATTACGCGAGTGCGCAAGATAAAACGTAAAATTTGTAAAATAAAAGTCCTACGAGTGTAAAAACAATTTTCTTACTTACTATATGACAAAAGAAAATTTTAGAAAAAAGAATTATATTTTTTTGACTTTTATATTTTTTATTATGAATTAAATACTATTTTAAACTAATTAAATGATTAAAAATACTAAAACTATTCGGAAAAATCTGAAACTTTTTTATAAAATACTTTATACTAATACAAAGCTAAGAAAAATACAAAAGTTGTAAAAGCTAGTTTGAATAAGCTGAAAATAAGCTAAAGAATGCGTATAAGCTAAATGAGAAAACAAGGGGTATATATTAAATAGTGCAAAGAACTACCAGTCAAAGACCCAAGGGCAGATGGTAGTGTGTGTGTGTGGTATGGGTGGCGAGGGTTGAATCCCAGCAATGACTTTTTGCAAAATATTAATTTTTTTTGGATTTTTCTTTTTGAAACTGATTAAGCTACTAAATATAAACAACTTTTAAAAAGACAAACTTTTAGAACTTAAAAATAAGCTCAGAATAAGCTTATGAGCTCAACAGTGAGCTTATAAGCTTATTTTGGATTTTTCAAGCTCAAATAAGCTTACAAGATGGAACCAAAGGTGAAATAAGCTACCAACAAGCTAAAGCTACTAATATTAAGCTAAAAGACACAAATAATCACACTGAAAAGCTCTAATAAGCAAATAAGCACTTATGATAATCCTACTACCCAAACAGTCCTACACAGAACTTGTAGACAAGATTAAGCTAGGGGCAAAAGTTCCTAAGCTCAAAATAAGCACGAGTCAACAAGCTTTGGGTTGGTGGGCTTTCCAAAAAACCAAAGTGTACAAGTTTTGACCAACTATTAAGCTCTGTGTGAGCTTGTGAAAGTAGCTTGTAAACACTGAGTTTGCAGTTTTACACGGAAATGGGACAAACAATAAGCTTGTTGCAGCCCTAGTAAATAAGCTAGAAAATGAAATATTAAGCTTGGAACTATAAGATGGCTAGCTTAGTTACACAAAAACCTAAAATTCACAAGCTAGGGTTCAATAACAAGCTTTTTATGAGCTTGTGAAAAAGACCAGTTCACTTGTGCACAGGACACTATTTTGAAAAAGGTGTTGAAAGAAGCTAAGAATTAAGCTGCTAAATAAGCTAAACAGAGATTATAAAAAATACTATTAGGAAGATTAGCAACTAGATTTTGATATCCCAAAAGCTCAATTGTTGAAAACTAATATTAAGTGCTATATAAATTTATCTATTTTATTCAAAAACAACCAAACTGAAAATTTTGACTTTTAAGATTAACTAAAAGGTTGACTAATATGAACTTTAAATCAATACTACTCACTGATTATGTTATGTTAAGCTATAATAAGATAAAATTAAGCTAGGTTAACAAGTTTTAAACTACTATGATGAGTTTTACCTTTTAAATCTTAACATTTATGAAATTAAGTGAGATTAAGAGTGATTTTGACTATTTAACAAATAAGGACTGGATTTTATGCTTGTACTGAGTTCTTAGACACTAATGTAACATGAGACAAGCACAAACAACAACACAAACAAGCTATACCACAGTTAACATGGCAAATCCAAACAACCCTTAATGAGACTGATTTGGTGATTTTCAAAGGATTTCAAAGATTAAAACCATACAACTGATTCTGAGACCTTATATTATAATTAAATAAGACTAAAGAAACATTAAATAACAACAATAACAACATAAAACCAAGAAATTGCACTTATGCTAATTTAACTGCTTAAAATAAGATTTTTATTAACTACAAATTAAAAAGAACAAGTGACTGTTTTTAATGCTTAAATATACTTAACTATAACTAATGAACATAAAGACACAAAGATTTAAGCTTATGAACACTTAAACAGTGAAATGCCAAATTAGAGCAAAAGGCTTACAAATTGGTTTCCAAGCATAAAAGCGAACTGAGGCACACAAACACACCCTATAGCTTCCTAAGAAGCACTAAACCAAAGGGCAATCCTGTATTCACCTGCTCCAGGCTTTGACCTTCATTTCCATGGATTTTTTATTTTTAACTAATTTATTTGTATTTTTGGTGATTTTTGCCTTTTTGTACTAGACTGATTTTAAAGGGTTTCTAATAGCTTACATAAGCTATATAGGAGCTTATATTGGCTTAAAAGTCCTTAACAACAACTACTTAACAACATTCAAACATTTTTGAGAATTTGAGCAAATAACATTTACATAAACTGAAAAGAGGATTTGATACTGAAATTGATGTTCTCAAAAGATTTATTATACAATAAAAACTTGAAATCTGAGCTTAAAAGCTTAAACATACACTGGAATTTTTAATTTAATTAAAACGACATAAGCTAAACTAAAATACACTAGATATTTTCTAACACTGCATCTCCTCTCTTCTTTATAGCATTTTGAGACTCCCCATATGCTTCTGAACATTTCCCATCAAGAATTTTGACCATTGGATGAGTCAAAACAATCTTAGCCTTCAAATCCACTTTTGGCGCCAAAAGTGGTTTATGTAACTTGCAGCCGAAATATTTCAATCAATGCACTTTGGAAGCTTGTACATGTTGAGGAGACACAAAGGAAAAGGTATTTAGCCTAGTTGGTACATTTGTGAAGAAAAACAGAGGAAGGTATGGTTTAGGGGTTAAAGTGGTGGGGAAGCATTAACTGCTAGGTGGGTTGGGATGTGAGGTGGAAAGGGAGTGGGTAGACAGGTGGTGGTGAGGTGGAGAGGTGGTGGTGAAACCACTGGTTTTGGTTTACAGGCATGGGTGAAGGAGATAAACAGTATCTCTGGTTTTGGGCGGGTTTTGACCGTTTGACCCGTTTGATATTAATAAAGGGGGGTCAAAATGGGGGGTCACAGGTATATTGGCAGGGGTTCTTTTGGGTTGGCTGGGGATCAAAATACACAAAGGGTCAAGTTTGGTTTGTTATTAATATAAGGACCATTCATGTAATTTCTGCAAACTTTAAGGACCAAAACTGAACTTTTTCCAATGTTAACACAAGGACCAAACTTGACAAACTTTAATAGTACAAGGACCATATTTGATTATTTTACATTTTTAAATATCCAAGGACTATTTTTGACACTTTTGTAAAGTTGAGGGACCTTGAATGATAAAACTCCATATTTTTAGATTCCAGGGACTAGATTTGACAACTTTTGAAACTTGGGGGACTAAAACTGCCAATTATGCAAACTTGATACATTTTTCATCTGATTTTGGTATTTTTGCATTTGAAACACATAAAACACTGATTTGTGATATTTTTATCATTTTGATGCATTTCTGAGTGTTTTCAGATGTTTTTGCAGTTTAAATGGTACAAAAATGATGAGTATTTAGACACTCATCAATCCCCCACACTAAACTATTGCTAGTCCCTAGCAATCTTTTATGAAAATTAATGGATTTCATCTCTTTACCAAAAGCCATTACTTCTGGAGTAGCCAAATGTTTCAGTTCAAGTAAGAACCTTGGTACATCGATAACCAAATGATTTTGAGCAAATCACCAGCTTTCAACGGATTTGATTTGTCTTTACCAGAAGCCGTTTGCTTCTGGACTAGCCAACTCTTAGATAAATTATCAATATTATCTTTGGTGAGTCGATTACCAATTATGGTTTTCCAACTGCCTTTACCACAAGCCATAAACTTTGCGGGCTAGCCAACTCTTCACTAATTAAAGATATGGTGAGCTGAACACCATACAATTTTGGGCAAATTGCAAGCCGTAAACGGATTTGATTTATCTTTACCAAGAGCCGTTTGCTCCTGGATTAGCCAATCCTTATGTGGGTTAGACATGGCGGACTGATTACCATTTCTTTGAGTAAGTGAAAAACACTTACTCCAAAAAAAAAATTGGCCAAAAACGGGGGAATTGGTGGTATAATTACATGATAAAATTCGTGAGAATTCCCCCCCACACTAAGAAATGAATATTGTCCTCAATATTCAAAGTCCCGGCTATTATGCCGAATCCTTGAACGTAAAAAGATAACATTACTAGCTAAGTGTAGAAACACAACAATTATTCTCTTTTTTAATATTTACAATTTTCATTCATTTTTTTTTTTTTTTTTTTAGATCTTATATACGACAGCGGGGGGCAACTCCCCCACACTAGGGTGGTACACACGGGTGAAAACCCATGTGGTGTGTGCTATTGTTTTTGATTATCGAGTCGCTAGCTTGACTCGACCCCGAATTAATTTGTTCATGGGGAAGTAAGTGGAAAAAACAATCTCCATCGTACTTTCATTCACAGTGTTAATAAACATATGATCATCAGAAAGTTCCACTCCGACGAGATACAACCGATATTTTTAATAGTAGAAACTATAAAGGATAATACCGGGGTCAAAGATGGTGTCCTCATTCCCGAAAGAGAAAAGGGAAAGAGCAACAAGCCATCCGTGAAGAATGGAATAAAGATGTGCATCACAATGCATGTTCATTCCTCATCAGTAAGAAGTAAATCACCATTTTTGACATTTTTAAGCTTAAACTTGAAGCTTGTACAGTGATTGTCAATAAGATGTCCGGGAGGGAGGGTTGGAGACGATTCTTCGTTTAATAAACTTTCAAGAAAAAGGATGTCCCCCTCTGAATCCAAGTAATTATCATCAACCCTTGTTGGAATTGACTCATCACTTAGAAAAGCATCGACTTCATTCCAAAAGTTGTCATCTTCCTCATCCGAAGTGAGAGAAGGAATGGAAAAGTCGGAAACGATAAGACTCGGAGATGATGGATCATTTTGAGCAATTCTTCAACGGGAAGAATGTCTTCCATTGGATCACAAACATCATCATCCAATCCAGATGAAACTGAAGAGAGTTTGGTTTCATCCACAGAGTTAACAAACTCGATACGATAAACTGATTCCGGAGGTGGGACAAGTGGTGTGCTACTAGAGCTAGCAATTTCCACTTCTTCCGATAAAGTCTCCGATTCTAGATCATCATCATCAAGAACACTCTTGACTTCCTTGGTACAACTTTCAAACCATTTGTTTGAACCAGGGTTGATTTTCAAATCTTTTAGCTCGGCACGTTTTTGGTGACTACTCTTAACCGTGAAATTTGAGAATGTTGCATTGATTCTTTCAGATTTTTTATCAATTGTGGCAACACTATGTTTGGATAGAGGTTTGGAGTTCTGGTTGATATTAAACGTGAGTTCTTCGTTGTCAACCCGTATGGTCAACTCTTCCGCAAATACATCAATTAGAGCACGGCTCGTTCTCAAGAAAGCTCTCCCTAAGATGAGGGAACTCTAGGATCTGCATCAAAGTCTACTACAACAAAGTCAGTAGGAAAGTGAAACTTTCCTACTTTTACCACGACATCCTCGGCTATCCCAAGTGGACGAGTTATGGTACGGTCTGCTAGCTCGAGTGTCATACAAGTAGATGTAAGTTTAGGAAGAGACAGTTTCTTCCATCCTGAGAGTGGCATGAGGTTAATGCTTGCGCCAAGATCGGCCAAGGCGGAGCATTGAACCATCCCCAAGAAATCACACGGGATTAAAAACCTGTCGGGGTCTTCAAGCTTTTTAGGAAGCTTCTTGAGAAGGACCGCAGAGCATTGCTCATTGAGAGGGGTTTTAGCCATTTCAGATAACTTATCTTTGTTGCTCAGTAAGCCTTTAAGCGTGGATGCAAATTTGGGCATTAGAACGAGAGCATCAACGAAGCTTATATCAAAGTGCAGTTCATTGAAAATTTGAATTTTTTTTTCCATTTGCTCTTTGGTTTTGTCTTTGAGCTTCTCTTCATGCAATCTTGATGGGTAAGGAAGCTGACTAGACTTTTGAGCCGGGACGGAAGTCATTTCGGCTCGAATTAGTCTTGAATTTCGGGTTCGGACTTAAAGCTTGGACTACCGAAGGTGGGACGTGTCGCGATACTTGTAGGTTTGAGAAATGCACCTTGTCCGTTGTATCCTTGGTAACTTGACTCATTGCTCCGGGTGGAGGAGGCATTGGAGTCGAAGGTCCATTGTGCGTCTTACCACTTCCGGTTGTGATCGCCTTTGCATCGCCCCTCGGGTTAGCGATCGTGTTGCTCGGTAAAGTACTGAGCTCGAGGTCGATCATTTAAAGACTTCTTAATGTCGAAATCGGCTAACCAACAACTGTTCATTTCATCTTGGGATTTCATGAATTGTTTCAATAACTCATCAGATGATGGTCTAGTTGGAACAATGGCTTGAGTTTGATTAGGAAAATTCTGGCCTCTAATATTCAGATTAGGGCCTTGATTTTGAAAATTTCCTTGGTTAGGATTCACATTTCCATGAAATTGATTCCCTCGATTGAAATTGTTTTGATTAAGATTTCCTTGATGTTGGAAACCTTGATTAGGTCCAGAATAGAAATTACCTTGGTTTTGATAACCTTGGTTCATTCTAGGTTGGTTCGATTCGGTTTTGTATGTTAGGATTCTGGCTAAAACCGGGTGGTCCCTGATAAGTATTAGCACGGTAGTTTGGTTCATTTTGAGGACGGTATTGATTACCTCCCTGATTTGAAGTACCGGCTATAGCATTGGCTTCAAAAGGACTACCATCGGTGGCAGTACAATTGTAGTATGCATGAGGGCCACCACAAGTAACACAGACCTCGACTTTCTTTACTTCACCATGTGATGGTGTCTGTGTGAAAGTGACTTTCTTTTGATTTGCAAGAACCATAGCCTGAACAATATCTGTGAGTTTGTCAATCTTAGCATCGGTGCTAGATGTACTCACAGGAGTAGAAGTAGAAGGTCCAGCATTAGGCGAGAATGATATGTCTTTGCTTGGAAAGGGCGGACATGGGACTTGTTTTCTATGATTTGCAAGGCTTCTTTGGTGGTCTTGCTCAGGAAATTACCTCCCGCGGAGGCATTTAAAGAGTCTTGGTCAAACTTGGCTCAGGACCATTGTAGAAAGTATCCATTTTCATTAACTTCGGTAAAACCATGATGTGGACACTTTTGGAGCAACTCTTTGTAACGATCCCATGCCTCACCGAATGATTCCTCAAATCTTTGAGAGAATTTCATTATCTCATTCTTAAGACTTGTAGTTCGGGATGGAGGATAGAATTCGTTAACAAACTTAGTGACTAGATCTTCCCATGTCTCAATGGAACGAGGGGTTGTTTCTCAAGCCAATTCCGGGCTTGTCCCTCTAGAGAGAATGGGAACAGAAGAAGCTTAATTGCTTCATGTGGGACATTCTTGTATTTGATGGTAGATGCAATCTTGTTGAACCATCGAATATGTGCATGAGGATCATCCGGCTCAAAACCATAGAATTGGCTTTGGGTTACCAGATTAAGCAACCCGGTTTTGAGCTCAAAGGTATCAGCCATGATGGCTGGGACAATTATGGCATCTCCGTAACCCTCGATGGGTGCTTGGAGAAGCTCATTCATCGGTTTGTCTTCTGCCATTACGATAGGGGGTGGTGGTACTAGGCGTTCCTCATCACGGTGAAGGAGCGAACGTCCTCTACGTCTACGTGGAATATTTGCAAGCTCTGAAAGTGGACTTGTAGAGCTGGAAGAACGAGTGCGCATGCACTAAGTTTAAAAATCAATTTTCAAAACAAATGCGAGGCAAAACGACAAGTGAACTTAACCAATAATCACAAATGAAATGGCTTCTTTGAAAAAGGTACACCAAATCACAAGGACACAAAGGCAAGTTTTAAATCTGTTGTTCGGGAACTTATTAATGTTCACACCCCCAGTTGGTAGGTGTACTGCCTTGATTTGCGGTGGTTGATTTTTATGTATTTATTAAGTACCACTGAAAAGACGTAGGTATGGATATGTGCTAAGGGTTTAAAAACTTTTGGACAATATTTTTGGAATCGTCTCGTTTAACCAAATCGTATTGCTTTAAGAATCACCTTAAAGGAAACACAAGCTAGAAAACGTTACGATTGTTTTGTTGTTTTATATTTTTTTTTGGTGTTGTTAACACTTTAGGAAAAGTGTTAATGACTTTTTGATATCTTAAAAAAAAACTGTTTACAAAAGGTGGTATATGTGCAAGTACGGGTCTGAGAATGTTTAGAACACGCTAAAGCCTCCCCGGCAGCGGCGCCAAAATTTGATCGGCTCTGAACCGTCAAGTTTATCACACAAGCTAACCACTTGTGAATGGTCAACCGTAATAAACTTCAAACAGCTCAGAAACAATGCAATTAAGATCTGGAGAGTATAGTGTTTACACAGGTCGTTAAGTCCCACGGAGGATTAATGGTGCTCAACACTTTCAGATATCGAATAATCACTAAGGATAGTGATCAGTAAGGATTGTGAATGATAATTACACCTAAAGAGAAAGTTTGTAAATTACAGGGGCTTAAATGCAAATTAAAAAAATTAAAAAACTAAATTATATTAAATAAACGCTATCACTATTTTTAAAGTGATGTTTTTCTTGATTTATAAAACAAAATAACTTAAATAAACTATTTTAACTAAAACGTAAACTTAAATTATCTAAAAACGTGACCTAAAATGAAAACGTGCGTTATGTATAAAAATTACGCGAGTGCGCAAGATAAAACGTAAAATTTGTAAAATAAAAGTCCTACGAGTGTAAAAACAATTTTCTTACTTACTATATGACAAAAGAAAATTTTAGAAAAAAGAATTATATTTTTTTGACTTTTATATTTTTTATTATGAATTAAATACTATTTTAAACTAATTAAATGATTAAAAATACTAAAACTATTCGGAAAAATCTGAAACTTTTTTATAAAATACTTTATACTAATACAAAGCTAAGAAAAATACAAAAGTTGTAAAAGCTAGTTTGAATAAGCTGAAAATAAGCTAAAGAATGCGTATAAGCTAAATGAGAAAACAAGGGGTATATATTAAATAGTGCAAAGAACTACCAGTCAAAGACCCAAGGGCAGATGGTAGTGTGTGTGTGTGTGGTGAGCTGGGTGGCCAGGGTTCGAATCCCAGCAATGACTTTTTGCAAAATATTATTTTTTTGGATTTTTCTTTTTGAAACTGATTAAGCTACTAAATATAAACAACTTTTAAAAAGACAAACTTTTTAGAACTTAAAAATAAGCTCAGAATAAGCTTATGAGCTCAACAGTGAGCTTATAAGCTTATTTTGGATTTTTCAAGCTCAAATAAGCTTACAAGATGGAACCAAAGGTGAAGTAAGCTACCAACAAGCTAAAGCTACTAATATTAAGCTAAAAGACACAAATAATCACACTGAAAAGCTCTAATAAGCAAATAAGCACTTATGATAATCCTACTACCCAAACAGTCCTACACAGAACTTGTAGACAAGATTAAGCTAGGGGCAAAAGTTCCTAAGCTCAAAATAAGCACTGAGTCAACAAGCTGGGTTGGTGGGCTTTCCAAAAAACCAAAGTGTACAAGTTTTGACCAACTATTAAGCTCTGTGTGAGCTTGTGAAAGTAGCTTGTAAACACTGAGTTTGCAGTTTTACACAGAAATGGGACAAACAATAAGCTTGTTGCAGCCCTAGTAAATAAGCTAGAAAATGAAATATTAAGCTTGGAACTATAAGATGGCTAGGTTAGCTACACAAAAACCTAAAATTCACAAGCTAGGGTTCAATAACAAGCTTTTTATGAGCTTGTGAAAAAGACCAGTTCACTTGTGCACAGGACACTATTTTGAAAAAGGTGTTGAAAGAAGCTAAGAATTAAGCTGCTAAATAAGCTAAACAGAGATTATAAAAAATACTATTAGGAAGATTAGCAACTAGATTTTGATATCCCAAAAGCTCAATTATTGAAAACTAATATTAAGTGCTATATAAATTTATCTATTTTATTCAAAAATGACCAAACTGAAAATTTTGACTTTTAAGATTAACTAAAAGGTTGACTAATATGAACTTTAAATCAATACTACTCACTGATTATGTTATGTTAAGCTATAATAAGATAAAATTAAGCTAGGTTAACAAGTTTTAAACTACTATGATGAGTTTTACCTTTTAAATCTTAACATTTATGAAATTAAGTGAGATTAAGAGTGATTTTGACTATTTAACAAATAAGGACTGGATTTTATGCTTGTACTGAGTTCTTAGACACTAATGTAACATGAGACAAGCACAAACAACAACACAAACAAGCTATACCACAGTTAACATGGCAAATCCAAACAACCCTTAATGAGACTGATTTGGTGATTTTCAAAGGATTTCAAAGATTAAAACCATACAACTGATTACAGACGTTATATTATCATTAAATAAGACTAAAGAAACATTAAATAACAACAATAACAACATAAAACCAAGAAATTACACTTATGCTAATTTAACTGCTTAAAATAATAAAAAGAACAAGTGACTATTTTTAATGCTTAAATATACTTAACTAAAACTAATGAACATAAAGACACAGAGATTTAAGCTTATGAACACTTAAACAGTGAAATGCCAAATTAGAGCAAAAGGCTTACAAATTGGTTTCCAAGCATAAAACTGAGAACTGAGGCACACAAACACATCCTATAGCTTCCCAAGAAGCACTAAACCAAAGGGCAATCCTGTATTCACCCTGATCCAGCTTTGACCTTCATTTCCATGGATTTTTTATTTTTAACTAATTTATTTGTATTTTTGGTGATTTTTGCTTTTTTGTACTAGACTGATTTTAAAGGGTTTCTAATAGCTTACATAAGCTATATAGGAGCTTATATTGGCTTAAAAGTCCTTAACAACAACTACTTAACAACATTCAAACATTTTTGAGAATTTGAGCAAATAACATTTACATAAACTGAAAAGAGGATTTGATACTGAAATTGATGTTCTCAAAAGATTTATTATACAATAAAAACTTGAAATACAGAGCTTAAAAGCTTAAACATACACTGGAATTTTTAATTTAATTAAAACGACATAAGCTAAACTAAAATACACTAGATATTTTCTAACACTGCATCTCCTCTCTTCTTTATAGCATTTTGAGACTCCCCATGTGCTTCTGAACATTTCCCATCAAGAATTTTGACCATTGGATGAGTCAAAACAATCTTAGCCTTCAAATCCACTTTTGGCGCCAAAAGTGGTTTATGTAACTTGCAGCCGAAATATTTCAATCAATGCACTTTGGAAGCTTGTACATGTTGAGGAGACACAAAGGAAAAGGTATTTAGCCTAGTTGGTACATTTGTGAAGAAAAACAGGGGAAGGTATGGTTTAGGGGTTAAAGTGGTGGGGAAGCATTAACTGCTAGGTGGGCTGGGATGTGAGGTGGAAAGGGAGTGGGTAGACAGGTGGTGGTGAGGTGGAGAGGTGATGGTGAAACCACTGGTTTTGGTTTACAGGCATGGGTGAAGGAGATAAACAGTATCTCTGGTTTTGGGCGGGTTTTGACCGTTTGACCCGTTTGATATTAATAAAAAGGGGGGGTCAAAATGGGGGGTCACAGGTATATTGGCAGGGGTTCTTTTGGGTTGGCTGGGGATCAAAATACACAAAGGGTCAAGTTTGGTTTGTTATTAATATAAGGACCATTCATGTAATTTCTGCAAACTTCAAGGACCAAAACTGAACTTTTTCCAATGTTAACACAAGGACCAAACTTGACAAACTTTAATAGTACAAGGACCATATTTTATTATTTTACATTTTTAAATATCCAAGGACTATTTTTGACACTTTTGTAAAGTTGAGGGACCTTGAATGATAAAACTCCATATTTTTAGATTCCAGGGACTAGATTTGACAACTTTTGAAACTTAGGGGACTAAAACTGCCAATTATGCAAACTTGATACATTTTTCATCTGATTTTGGTATTTTTTCATTTGAAACACATAAAACACTGATTTGTGATATTTTTATCATTTTGATGCATTTCTGAGTGTTTTCAGATGTTTTTGCAGTTTAAATGGTACAAAAATGATGAGTATTTAGACACTCATCAGTTGTTCATTTCATATCAAATCCTACACATAACTCTTCTTTATTCTTTCGTGTGTTTGTGTGTCTTGTTCAACCGATCACTCTCTTCCTCATTTCTTCATATTGATGCTTGTGTTACTAATATGGTGACCTAACAATTAAGACAACGAATGATGCTTGGAGTCAGTAAATCAAGTCTAGGGGGGGTTTGGATAGTAAACTTGATTTAGTCCAATAAGTATTGGACTATCCATAAAAGCTCAAGCCCATCATCAAGAAGTTTCTAGAAAATCAAAGAATGATCATAGAAAATATCTATACAAAATATCTATAGAAGTGTGTAGAAGATTGTAGCTAAGTATGCTAGAAATATCTAGTAACAATTATCTAGAAGTAGATATGTAGATAAGGATGATGATGTGTTAAGAAAGATCTACATTATGTAAGAAGATCCATGGAAGTATCTTGGTTCTAGAATCTTCCGTGGACTAGTATAAATATGAGATGGTGTAAGTATTGTAAGGATGAACCAAAGCTTGAGCAATATAATAACATTGTAAAAGTTCTTTAAGTCTTCCTCTCTTCAAATAATATAATCCTAAAAGGTCTCGTGTTTTCCGACATTTGTATCCTATGAAACTTATAATAAATAGAAGGGCTAATAGCACCAAAATGTATCATAGTTGTCACTTATTCCTTTTATATGTATCAAACAATTTTTTTTGTTATTCTGTGTACTAAACTTGATTGTTTAAGCATTTCTGTGTACTTTATGACCATTTTTCCCCTCATTTTATTAACCCGAGAGGGGCAAAGTTGTCATATAGTACACAAAAATGCCGAAAAACAAATTTTAGTACACCGAATATCAAAAAAAAATATTCGATACATATAGAATGAAATCATGACAACTATAATACATTTACAGGCCATTAGCCCTAAACAGAAATATAGATAACATACCTTGGCATGTTGAAGTTTTTACATTAAGCTCGGGTGTTTAGAATATGCTTCCATGTAGCAATCTGCCTCATGGATCAATTACACTTGAATCATCGCAAGTTGTTATAGATGGGTTTATTTATTGGGTTGCTTATAAAATGATTGCTATGGATGGTGATTCTTGGAAAAATTATATGATCATGTCATTTGATTTGATTGCTAAAGATTTAGAGTGGTAGACATATCAGATAGTTTAAAGTTTGACGACCCTTTTTTCCATATCTTGTTCTGTTTGATACCAGAAATGTGTGCGGGGCGCGGAATGATGGTCATACCTGAAAATAATTAACAAATGATAATGATGAACGACGGGTCCGTGAGCTTGCCATTTATATTTTGTGATTTGGATGGATGAAAGATTGCTTGATCTTTAATCAAAACTTTTGGTGATGATGATGATGATCAATGAATTATTTTGATGTTAACGAGGGATAGTTAGATCTGCTATTTAGAAACGAAATCCAAAATTGTTTCAACAGATTGCGAGATGCGATGATCTCAGATTAAACTCAAAAGTTTAATACTTGTGTTTCACACAAAATTCACACACTTTATTTCATGAGGCAAGGCCTCTATTTATACAAGATAGTGGTAGGTGTAATAGTTACATCCTACGTCACTGCTTACCTAATTTACATAATAATACAACTACGGGGCGCGGAATGATGGTGATACCTGAAAATAATTAACAAATGATAATGATGAACAACGGGTCCGTGAGCTTGCCATTTATATTTTGTGATTTGGATGGATGAAAAATTGCTTGATCTTTAATCAAAATTTTTGGTGATGATAATGATCAATGAATTATTTTGATGTTTACGAGGGATAGTTAGATCTGCTATTCAGAAACGAAATCTGAAATCGTTTCAACAGATTACGAGATGCGATGATCTCAGAGATGCGATGATCTCAGAGATGCGATGATCTCATATTAAACTCAAAAGTTTAATACTTGTGTTACACACAAAATTCACACCCTTTATTTCATGAGGCAAGGCCTCTATTTATACAAGATAGTGGTAGGTGTAATAGTTACATCCTACGTCACTGCTTACCTAATTTTCATAATAATACAGCTAGGTGGCCGACAGGCCTCACATTATTAGCCTTACATTATTACTAAAATACAAACGACATCTCACCACTCAAAAAGAAAAAGTTGAAAAAGTAGAAAAGTGGTTGCTGAATAATTGGCGCATTATCTCTTCACGCGTCTTCAATAATTCTTCATTTTTTGTCTTCTTTGTTTTGGATTCTTGCGTCGTCAATGATTCTTGAATTTTTTTCTTCATTCTTGCATCTGTGTATCGGTACAGTATTCACAGATGTGTCTTCCTGAGCTTGATAGTTGTTGACATAGTGATATCTTGAAATCTTCCGGTAATGCTGCAAGTGGTCTGGAAAAATTTTCAAATGGCTTCTCGAATTCTGCTAAAATTTTTTGATCTTCTTCACTAATTTTTCCTCCTGAGAAACGCGAATAAATCAAAATGTTATCTCGAAAATAATTGATTTTAACTTCTGATTTTTGTCTTCGTCCTGTTCCGATTTTTGATGATGTGGTAAAAACTTCGGCTAGGGCTTCTACGAAATTTCTGATAAATGGAGTTGTTGGTGATATTTCGTCTTTTGACGGATACTCGCCGTTGCTGACTCCTAATTCAGCTATTGTGATAGATGGTACTAACAATTGGTGATCCTTGCTGAAAATTGGATAACTTGAATAGATGCTGAGAAACAATGATCGTTTCTTTGCGAAATAATCATCGTATGTTCTTATGAAGTTCTGAATGCGTGTCGGGAATTCTTGGAATTCTTTAGTGCTTCCTCCGTCTGTGTATACTGTATCCAATAGTCTATGAACAAAATATTCATGAATAACCATTGGTTCTGCTCCTGGGATGAATATTGCCTTTGGTCCTACTCTTCGGTCCTTTTGGTAAAAAGACTTGGTAGCTTGAACTTCGTTATAATGAATAATACTATCCCATAGTCGCTGGATTTTTTCAAGTGTTGGCTTCTTCATGGCTTCTTTTTCTCTTGTAGTTGGAATGCTTCTTAGTAAATCTATTGACCTTGTTCTGGATGTTTGCTCTTGATTCAAAAACATGAATCTTCTGGATCTCTTTATTTCTTTTGTTGCGACGGTCTTGTATGTTTTCTCAAGTGCTTGTTTTGTTGCTTCCTTTGATGTGTAGCTTTTGTGACCTAAACTTTTTCTGATTATGTGTGGACTGGCGAGTGCCCAATCCGAATATATGCCTCTGTTTGGTCCATCAAAGATGACGTACCATTTTTGCTTTCCAATGCTTGAATTCTGGACAATTTCTTGAACTTGTTCTTCCATTCTTGTAAAATCGTCTCTTGATGACGAGGATGAACATGATATTTGGGTCTTTTGGGTAGTATTTGGGGTTTTTTGGGTAGTATTTGGTGGTATGGTTTTTTTAGATGGAGTAGATGTTGTCGGTTTTGTTGGTGTTGGTGTTTCGGTTGATTCTGAAATTGTGTTTCTGGTTAAGTATCGTACTGTGCTTGATAGTTCTTCTTTCTCCTTCTTAACAATGGCTAGCTGCTTTTCTATGGAAATGCGTTCTTCAATTTTTTGCTGAAGTTGATGTTGAACTTGCTTCACTATTCCTTCCATTCTCTGGTGAGGGTGTCTGCAAAGGTGTTGTTGTTACTTTTGATGTATTTAATGTATGGATGAAATTGGTGTAGTTGCAGTTGCCAACGGATTAGTCGACCTCTACAATAATCTTCTTGTAATTTGTATCTCCAAAAACCTGTTACATATTTTGAATCCGTTCGTAACTCGAATCTTGTTTGTAATAGATCGATCTTCCATTTTTTGAGTGTCTTTAAACACGCTAATGTTTCCTTTTCATGAGTGCTATATTTTTGCTCAGTCTCTGAGAATGTTCCAGAGATATATTTGCATAATTTAGATTCATATTTTTCTGTTTTTAAAACAGATGTTTGCTCATTGCTTAAAAAAGCTATTTCTGATGAATTTAATAGTGCTGAATCAGATTGAGGAATTTGACTTCCATCAATACATAGTGCTGATAGATTAGATTGAGGGATTGGAATTCCGTCAATATCTAATCCTAGTAATTCTTTACCATTTTGAATGGCCTTCATACATCCTGCCCAAGTGCTGTCTGATGCATCTGTTTCAATAATCAAAAAATCTTTTGTTTCCGGGTTATACAACTCCGGTAAACATTGTACAGTTGTTTTAATATGTTGTACAAGTTGGGTGTCAGATGGTGTCCATTCCCAACGAATTTTTTCAGAAATTTTCTTTTGTAAAATTTTTCTTTCTTTTGCTAGATTTTTCAAAAATCCTTGTAAAATATTATTCATTAATAAAATACTTTTTTAAAAAGATGTATCACTAGAATAATCACTAGTATCACTATATGCATATATTTCAATATCTGAGTCTATATCTGAATCCTCAAGGGGTTCATATCCTAGATTATATGCCATTTTTAATACTTCTGTTCCTTTCTTTTCTCCCTTTTTAGGACATTTATTCGCATAATGGCCTTCTTCATGACATAGCCAACATCTACAATCTTTCTTGTTAGATGGACAATATTTAGAATTATCTTGCTTTTTGTATTTTTGACGATGTTGTTTTCTGTTTATAAACTAATTCTGTCTTGAATTCTTTTTATAAAAACTTTTATACTTTGGATTATATGTTTTGCTTTTCCATATTTTCTTTTGTCTCTTATATGTTTTCTGTGAACATCCATAGTTGCCTATTTTATCAGATTGTCTTTCACAACAAAGTTCAATTTGTGCTTATTTTTTAGATATTTCTTGTAAACATTGTTGTCTAATCCATGCTTTTACTGTAGTAATTCGAGCTCCTAAAGTGTCTTCTTTAATTCTATCATTGTCTTGTAATATTGTAGCATATGAATTTTTTAATTCTGTTGCTATGGATTCGGGAAGTTTATTAAAAAAACATTTCTAAAGCTATTTTTTGCCTTGCAATATCTAATTTATAATATTGATCTGAAAATTCACATATGAAAGAGTCTAAATAACACATGTTACATATCTTAAGATTAACTATCCTCCAATATGCATGTTCCCTAAAGGCTTCAGTTGATGCCTCTTTTCCTGGAATTCTTCCTGTAAATTCTTGTTAGATATTGGATTTCATAAACACACAAATAAGCTCAACAATGGATCGAATGAGATAGAGTTTAGAGAGAGAAAGTGGGATCCTTTCTAGAGAGAGAAAGTGAAAGAAAACATAGAAGGTTAGATTAAGAATGAGAAAGGTCCAACCCTCTACCTTGGGAGGTAGAGGGTATTTATAGTTACAAACTAAACATCCTCCTTCGGACTGTGGATCAGGCATACAGTGGGTAAAGACCCGTCCTTCCTCCACGGTGTTGCTCTAAACTAAATAACTAACTAATAAAACAGTAAATAACGATATGTCTACGAGCTAACTTATGCTAGATTATATTTGGGGTGACCGACTCTTCACTATGGAATTTCTAATTCCTAACAATCTCCCCCTAAGGGAGGTCACCCCATGTTTTACATTTCGAATCCTAGCATTCTATTTAATCTTCAGTCTTGAGCTCGTAGACATTAATTCTTCAACATCTGCATCTTTGTGCTTTAGCAGTGATTCTTTAAAGTCCGATAACTTTGTACTTTAAGTGGAGGCCTTTATACTGATCCACATCTTTGATGATCTTCGAGCTTTAATTGAGATCATCAGCCACAGTAAATCTCTGGATCACCCTTTATTGTGTTGCCATCATGTGAAGTTGTGACTTTCGGACCGACATGCTCACACCTTTTGGATCATGACATCTTTTTATCAGAGTAGCGGAAGCTATACTGGTTCAAGATATTTGCAGCAGCGTAGCAGAAGCATAGTATAAAAATATCTGAGCCAGGTTATGTAGATAGGCACTTGTCATGATGTCTTCAATTAAGTGTGGATGCTGTGAGCATGCGGCTTTGGATTGACTCCTCAATTCTGATCAGCTGCAACCGTCCAAATGTACCTGCAAACAACAGTTAGCAATAAAACATACGAAAGTGTCTTTGATCACTTTCGTTGAATTGAGGTACACGACCCACAGTTCCCCGTTGATCAGTACAAGTACTGCCTGTGATCAGGTATAATTCCGAAGAATCTCCTTGACAGGGTTTCGCAGCTGTTCTAGCTGTTCTCAAACCGGAACGTCTCAAAGAAGACAACATGGAGTGAGTGAACCAGCAAATTGAGATTTACTGATTGATGAAAAATGATTTGAAAACAATCGCGTATTGCTTGAAGACAGAGTTTTGCAATATGACGAAGGTTTTATGAGAAAGATCAATTTTCAATCAAAAATACCTTTTGTATTTGAAATAGAAGTACACAGTCGATGTGCTAGAGAAAAGAATTTTAAGCACAACGACCGGTTCTTCAAAGGTATCCGTCAATCCATTTCCTGGACCAAGGTTGATTCAATAATGAATCGCCCCATCGTTTCTATCCAGTTGTCACAAGTTTGATCTTCAGAAAAGATCTCACATGTCACCCACCAAGAGCTTGTTTGATGTTGGCTCTAGAAGGATTTCCATCTTCATCGTGAATATTTTCATATCACTCGGATGTTCTGGCAATACCACAAGGATAATGCGTAGGACTCTTAATATATATTCTTACTTTCCATATTGTGTGAAACATCAAGTCTTCATTAATTTTGTGTCCTAATGAGATATTGTGGATGATCTCTTGGCTCTAGACTCAATAGTGCACATTTGGTTCCTATGCCGGAGACTAGGGAGAGGGTCTCCTTCTTCAATATCAACAATCTCTAAGAGAAAATCGATAGATAATTTTGGTTCCCCGTGAGAATGAAACAAGCCCTTTTAAGAGGAACTTGAGTAGCTTGGGAAGTTGTAGTGCAGTGCATCACTGGGTCCATGATGTCTTGTCTTCAATACCAGTGTTACCTTAGTAACCACCAGTAGCATATGAATTGAACCCGGTTTCTGCCCTAACGTTGAATTATTGGAGGGCTATTTCTTTTCACCCTTTTTCACATTCATTTATTTTTCATTCTTCAACCCCTTCAGTGCTTACCGAGACTTCATACCTAGAACCTTGTTGGGTTTATTCCAGTACTAGCTCTGTCTCAGTCGGCACTCTTCCCATATCTCACTTTTCTCCTTTTTTCATCATACCTAAGGACTCTACACTATCTAGTGGATTATCCCTGGGTAGATCCCTCCGACTCTGGCGGGATCGTGGGAACGAATACCTAGCCTAACCATCCTTATAACACCATGCATAAAGTAAATTGGTCGGTCTTTTGGTACCGTTCATTCCTTCTCGAAACCAATTGAAAAATCATTTGGAAAAACAATCAAGGTACTTGTGATACGAGATCAAAACATTTTGTACCTTAATAGTTTTGATCATTTAGAAAACCTCCCCCTCAACATGTGCATATGATTTATAATTTTTTTAGCACATGGAGGCAAGAGGACTTTGAAATATTTTCTTTGATCACAATTTTCATAGAAAAAGCCATTTGATTTTCTTGGTAAATTCTCCCCCTCAATATGTGCATAGGATATTTGAAATCATTTTATCACATAGAGGCAAGAGGTTTTTGAAGTACTTCCACGATTGCATTGCCATACAGAAAACCATTAGAAAATCAATCAAGGTACTTTATGATGAAACAAAGAAATCTTTGTACCTTGATAGTTTATTTTCTTTTGAGATGCTCCCCCTCAATATGTGCTTCGAGATTCGAAAGCATTTAGCACATATGGGAGAGCAGTGCACATTTGAATCAAACGATCATCTATTATCAGATTTCATAATTAAATCACAAATTCTCCCCCGATCAAAAATATCAAACCCTTTGAGATTTTGGATCCCAAGTGATTTAATAAGGTTTAGAAAACATGGGAGAATATGTGCCTTGGTTTAAATACTCATCTTATTTTTGGATAAATCCTCCTCCTCAACATGTGCATTGTGTATAAGAAATCGTTTGGCACATGGAGGCAGGAGTGCCTTTGAAGGACTAAAACCGATTCCATTAAAACAGATTTGAGATTTAAATCACGATCTCTCCCCCGATCAAAAATTTCAAACCTTTTGAGATTTGTGATCCCAATTGATTTAAATCATTTAAAAGATTTTGGGGAAAGACGTGGGTTGATTTAATTTTGAAAAATGACTGATAAGGATCAATTTAAGACATTAAAGATTGTTAGTGTCAGGTATGATAGTTTTTAAGAGATCTTTAATTAAAATAAAACAATTTCACAATCAAACAAGAACAGAAAAAATTTCATTTTGTAAGATCTTTGAGTTTTAAAGAAAATCATACCATGACATAACATTAAATCTTTAGATCACCACTTATTGTTGTACAAAACGGAACTTTTGTGAAGAAATATCGTTTGAAAATATTTTATTTTAAATCACTCTCTCCCTCAATCGATGATCGTAGTCGATGATTGAGTGACTTAAGTTTTGATAAAATGAAGTCCGGTGATTTTCAAAATTAAGTCCAGTTTATTTTCAAAACAATATTTTTCCATTTATCAAAACAATATTATTAAAAAATTGTTTTTTAAACAAATGTTATCATCCACTACTTGTCCTGCACAAAGATACGTTAGGTGGTTGAGAAGCTTATGTTGTTGCTGTAGGGCTTGGAAGAAAAACCGTCTGCTGATGCAGTGAGACTTCTTACGTTTCATTTTAATGCCAACTGAGGTCAAATTAAGCTCCATTTCTTCACTTGCTGAAGAAAACCATCTGCTGATGCAATGAGACCTCTTACGTTGCATTTCATTCCAACTCTCCATTGAAGTCAAATTAAGCTCTGTTTCTTCATTTGTCGACCCAAGATATAGTTGCCCTTTCCTTTCGGCATCCAATCATCATCAATAGTGGGATCCGGATCGGGAACATTCTTATATACCAATATACCTGCATACGTTAGTGAACACACATACAGATATATGGTGGTCGACATCACCCAAACAGCAATCGACTAATACAAGTCAATTCAACATATCAATCTGTTCGTAGAAAGCATGAGAATTATGTGTTAATCAAACTCTAATCATCTAATCCTGACAATCATATCCTAGGCACCTAGTCCTTCAACGTAGGTTAACATCATTTTTAATTAAGCATATAGGATAATTAAGAAAGCCCGTTAGATGATATAGATTTGAAAACATTCTCCCTCACAATCAATGACTCTTTTTTTTTTTTTTTTTTGAAAAGTTTAAAAGCGCTGAAGTCATTGATTGAGTTTTCAATTATTATAAAAACTCTGATTCTGATTGATTTCTCAAGCAACTCATTACCACCATTTTTGAAAACAACAAATATTTTTCTAAAGAATTTTAGACGGAAAAATATTTGTGTAGGAACAGCAGTCCTTCGACATACTTTCCTTAATTAGTTTTAGGATAAGTGCACGAAATATTTGAAAATCGTTTGAGCGTAGCACTTTCCTTCTTTGAAAAACGGGTTGCTATCTGAAATAATAGCAAGCCATAGTTTTAAGCACGGGTTACAGTCTGAAGTAACTGCAAGCCATCATTTGAAGCCCGGGTTATGGTCTGAAATAACTGTAAGCCATATTTTGAGACATGTTTAGAAAGAAATATGTACACGTCCTGCTCGAACTTCATCTAAAGTCCCGTGCCATTATTGAATGACATTTCTAAGAGCGTAGATGTTATCGATACCAGAAGACATGTCTTGAGAAAATATATTTTTGGTATTTTTCAATTTTTTGATTTTTATGGGCTTTTGTTGATTTTATATTTTTCTATTTTGTTTTTTGAAAAATATTTACAAAGATAGAGAAATAGTTTTAAAAAGATGATGATACGAGTACCGAGATAAGGAAATCGTTCAGCACTTTGTAGAAGATATAAGTCATCATCTCTTAAACTTTCACCACCAAAGCATTTGAGGCTCTTGAATCGTCGCAAGAACTTGAGCCTTCAAAAAGTGAATCTTTAGTAGCTTCCCCCCAAACCGACAGACTAAGAATAAAGACCATTTCCCCAAGCAGTAGAAACGAATAAAAACGGTCTCATAGAATGAAGCTCAGCACCCCGAAGAACACGAGAACACCGAAGTAACAAGTTGAAACATTGATCGTCTCAGTGGTTATCAAATCCGGATTAACTGATTACGACCGATCACATGAACCTGTTGTGCATCCCCGATGTACACCTTACTCTTCGAGATTGACCAGTTGTCTATTTAGGGGAACAATATATCAACACCTTCATTTCACCAAATGCACTCCAGTTATCTAACATATAACCAATCAGCCCATAACGTACACATGTACCCAACAAGAGAAGAGACAATGACATCATAATAACTGGTTGAATCACTGATCTTCTTTGCGGATGTCAACTCCGGAATAACTGATTAAGCTCGATCATGTGAATATGTTGTGCGACCCAGATGTACACATATCTCTCCCTTGATGGTTGCGATCTCATCGGAATCATCATTACATTGTGTACATGAAGCACTAACCGGAAGCACTTTATCATAAATCATATAGAAGATGTCGATAAGCAATATCATCTCACGCTCCACATATTCTTCTCATATTTCTTCCTACTGAAAGCTGAGTTAACACATACCAAAAGTATCCAGAGACCACTTCCTCCCAAATGGTTGGAATAATACATCCTTCCCCCAAATAGTTAGAATAATATATCCTTCCCCCAAATAGTTGGAATAACACACCGAAGGCTATGAGTAAACACTGAGTTTCTCTATGGTTATGACATTTGTCTTTCCCAGGACTACTTCAATAGAGACGAAGTATTAGGTTCATCACGTGTACTCGTTGTGTGTTTAGATGTATGTCTCCTTCCCCCTTGCTATTTTTGATACCTCAGAATCAGCAACACATCATTCATACCAAATATTCTTGACATAGAGAAGAACAAAAATTAGCTCAAATGAATCTTGTGAGAATCAACTGCTATAGAAACTCTCTCTGACTATCTTTATCAACCCATTCGTAGACAATTTGAAGAGACCACTGATGAAGAAAACCCATTATACCAAACTTGAAACTGAAGTAGAATTCTCCGAATGTGTTCTAAGCTTGCACTTAATGATGGAAGAACGGTGTCGAGAATCTATGCATCAAGAAAATCTCTAAGTACTCACTACTCAAACAAAGTATGAGACATTAACACCTCTTGAGATTATCCACATCGTCATTTGCATGTGACACTGAGTAAAACAACGTAACTCCTAATAGTGATAGTTAACCAGGTCTTCAACCATCCACCTCGACTGCTGGCAACTAGATAACCCAAGACTTCAACTCAAATTCTTAAGCTCGAGCAAGTTATCAAACACGCCTTTGTGAAAGTCAACTTCAATCTCAAATAAGTGATAAATGATTAACTTTGAAGTAATCAACTTGTGTCAAATGTCCAACACGTGAATAAACATACAATCGGATGTACATTCACCCACTGATTGATCTGGAAGATTCACCAATAATATCTTCGAGCGGATGAGGTAGTCATTTTCCTTTAAGTTCATGTGGTTGATTTATAGCGTGCACATCGAGAGGAACAATAATCCGTGAAGATTTGGCAAAGGAATACCAAAGAGCGGATCATTATTTATGAGTGCAACTGCAATATAATGATAGTCATTATCAACGCCTTGAGGAATAACTGGAGATCGGTTTTCTTGAGTAGTCTGAGATGTACTTCTTAGATGATCAACATTCACTAGCGGTTGGAAATACTCATCAAACATATCTTGAAACAATGAATCCCAAACAGTATATCCCAGTTATCCTTAGTGAGTGAAGACATTAGGCGTTGGAGAGTCGTATTACCATAACTTAAGCATCCATCAATATGTAGTATATTCCCTCTTCTCCCCCTCAAAAATTGCAAATGAAGTTTGCCATTTTTTATTAATCAAGTGAATAAGAATGTATACCAATGAACGTAGATCCACTTGATGACTGAATGAGCATAGGAGAAGCATAAAGCTTGTTGATGAAGAATGTCGATGAGAATGGTCATAAACATGAAGATTTCTCTTCTTCTGAAGATAAAGCGCACTGAAGCGTACACCTTTCTTTTCTTTGAGGAACGGGGCCTGAAGTGTTATCTGCAGACGCCATAATGATGAAGTACGAGGCCTGAACTGATGTGAACAGACATCATAGCCGATTGAATATCAATGCTGAGTAACTTGAACCCGTGAGTTATGAGATATCAATCCTTTTGTTATCCATACTTTAAGCCAGTCCATGTATTGAAGGATCGAAGTATCTGCAACTGAGTAAGGACTACCTGCACTAATATTACAAACTTGATTGCATATATTTTGGTTATTCTCATCAGTATCCAAACCCTTTGGGGTTTCACGGTCAATATTGAGATTGCCATTGGTAAACATCTTTCCTGTAGGTATCCACCTAAGTCCAGCATCCTTAAAAATTCTACCAGATGGTATCCACTTGTGGCAAGGTCTAGGATTGTTAGGCTTCTTATGCATAGTGGAAGACTTATCCTTATTCCTAGTTTCCACAGATTTAGCAGTTCGTATCCATCTAGGCGAAGATTTTGGTTTGTTTTGCTTCGTATGCACAGTAGATGACTTAGTGCAAATCCTAGACTTAACAGGTTGAACCTTTGTATGAGCATTTACTTTCTTTAGGGATTTCAAAAAACAATTATCATGATTTGCCTTAAAGATGCATTTCAGACAATTTGAGCAAACAGCTTGTTTGGATTCAGAAAATGATCTAGAGTTCTTAGAGTGATCTGCTAAGGGAATAGATTTATTCAAAATGCAACTATTCTTAGATACAAACCAATCCCTGGTCTTTAGTTGAGTGTTCCTAGGTGATGGTTTAAAACTACTAGCAGTGCCTTGAAATCTCGCAGAGTTCCTCACCCTAGGTCTAGCACCTAAAATTCCATCCTTTTGAATCTGTGCCTTTTTCCTAGCTTCTTCTAGATCATAGTTCTTGAACAAGTCATTCATATAATGTGAATTCTTAGGCATATGAGGTGAAGTGACTGGTTTTGACAAAACTTGTTTCACATCAACTTGGGAGGCAAGCCGTGTTCTTGAAAATTTTGTTCTTTCAGATTTAAATGCAGTAGGCTGCCTAACAACAGACCGGTCTCTAATGGAATGAGAAACTGGCTTCCCCAAGGTTGATGGTTTTGTAAACTTAGTGTTCACACTTTTCCCTACAGTTTTTCTAAGCTCATTCTTTAAGGCAACAATGGCGAAATTCTTTTCCTGAAGTTGAGCTTTGAGTTCATCAATTTTTGCTATCAAAGAGTTTGTATGTTCCATTGACTTAGTTCTAGCTTCTTTGGCAGAGTCACTTAGTTCTATGTGATGCTTTCTCAATGACTCATTTTCCTTTAGTAATTTAGCCACACAAACCGCTAATTCATCATTTCTCATTTGAATATCATCAATAGCATTAACATCAGAATTACTTGTAACCAAATTACTTTTCACATGCATATCAGAAATATGTTTCTTCAGACAGTAAATGGTTGAGTCTTTGTCTTGAAGCTGATCTTTGAAAGTGTTAATTTCAAAAAGTTCACGGAATTCAGGAAGTTCCGGATTTTTACATGGTTTGACAAGTTGAAAACTTTCTTCTTTACTTTGTATCGCAATTTCAAGTGAAATGCAATGTTTTTCAAGATTTGAGAATTTGTTTGAAAGTTCATCAAAAGCCATTTTATTAACCATATCTTTTGTTTTAAAACACTTAATCTCAGACTCAGCCTCAGTTACAGAACATTTATCAAAGTCATGTTCAACATCATGATCAGTTTGATTAAGTACATTATCAGATGCACTATGTTGAACAGTAAAGAGTACCTCATTACATGACACTTGTTCAATTGTCGGTCTGATATCTGCATCCACATCATGTGTAACAAGAATCACTGGACCGCTGGCTGTGTCAAGCTTATCTATCTCTGAGCCTCTGTATTCAGTGTCAACTGATCCAACATCTGGAGTTTTACCCAACTCAACACTACAATCTTTTGATTGTGCCCGAGATTCATTCGCCTTTCTGATCACAGCATTTACTTCTTGTGTGACAGGAGTTACTGAGCAGCTGGTTACATCATTCTTTATTGTTTCTGATATTCTGCATTCAGCAACACCCGACCTTTCTGATACATTACCCGACTTATCACAAATATCTCTCAACTGTACCCGACTCTCATCTACTTTTTCATCTTTCTGAGTAACTTCCTCAATATACTTCTCCACCTTATCCATGATATGGATAAGTGTCTCTGTGAACACGCTAATTTCCATTCCAGTGTGTCTCTTGAAGGACATTTCAGTCATGTCTTGATCATAATCAGATGTGAATTCCCTTCTAATGAATGACTGAAATTGTTTGTAGATCACTTGAAGTGCAGCACTGGAACTATCCTTTCGAACCTTCTCTTTGTCAAGTTGTAGCTCCAATTGCTCTAGGTTTAACAACAAAGTTCCTGTTAATGTGGATAAGTCCTGACGGAAGAGGGCAATACATGTTTGTTCCATTGATGTGGGTAGAAGTAACATGAGGTGAGAGTGAAGTTGTTGATAAGGTTCAATGTGCTTTCCTTTGCATGGCATGTAGCCTGAACAGGTGCAAATCTTTCTCATTGGACTCAGAGCATAAAGAACTCAAATCATCATTGATTGATTCCATCATCTGTAACCGTTCAGTATAGCTAATATTCTCATGGTTGTCTACAGCATCATACAATTTGAGTACTTCTGAAATCACTAAATCAGGAGTGTAAGACATGATGTTGATGAATCTACGGGATTTTACAAGTCTATGATTTAAACCGAGAAATAGAATCTTTCGCGGGATTTTACTAAAATCAAGACCAAACTGTTAAGCAATGACCAATGGAACGAGTTAAGATGATTGATGGATTGTCACAATGATAGACACTTGTGTGTTAGGACTTATGATTGTTTGTAGGATTAGCAGAGATATTTTTTGGTTGAGATTTGGATTGGTTTATGCCCGTTTTTACGGAGAAATTTAGGTCAAAAAACATAAAAACCTCAATAAATTCTATTCAGAGCGGATTTAGGCCTCGAAGGTTGACCATTTCATTCGGCGTGCCATTCTCCTCGTTCTCACGGTCGTTTTGATGGGTAGAACGCTGAAAACGGAGTTATGGTTCAAAAGTTATGGCCGTTTGAAGTTTTGTCGGGAAAAGTCAACAAGTCGCTAGTAAGACAAGTCGCTAGAGTCCCCAAGTCGCTAAGTAACAACTCGCTAAAGGCTCAAGTCGTTGTGGATCAAGTCGCTAGACACAAGTCGCTATGAACCAAGTCGCTAAACAGTCAAGTCGCTAAAGAGCAACTCGCTAAGTATCCAAGTCGCTAACACCAAGTCGCTAAGAATACCAAGTACAAGTCGCTAACAAAATTGAAAGCAAGTCGCTACCTTCACCAAGTCGCTACCTGTAGTGGAGAATCCACTAAGTGTACTGTTTGTCGGCTTGTCTCAAAAGACAAGTCGCTAGGACCAAGTCGCTACCAAAAAGCACTACAACTCGCTACTTTTTACTGAAGCAAGTCGCTAAGATGAAATTCACTACGAGAACCAAGTCGCTACCAAGAAAAACTTCAAAAACATACTTTTCAATCCAAAACAAGCCCAACCACAGTGATTCAAGCTTTCCAAATCAAAACCTAAACACTTATGATGATTCTAAACACAAAAGTACAATCAAAATCCAAACTTTAACACTAGAAATGATCCAAATGATGTAAACTACTCTAAACTCATTAAAACCCAAAAACCTTATGAAAACCACTAGAAATCCAAGAACATGAAAGATGAGTGATCAAACCTGTCTCTGATACCAATTGTTAGATATTGGATTTCATAAACACACAAATAAGCTCAACAATGGATCGAATGAGATAGAGTTTAGAGAGAGAAAGTAGGATCCTTTCTAGAAAGAGAAAGTGAAAGAAAACATAGAAGGTTAGATTAAGAATGAGAAAGGTCCAACCCTCTACCTTGGGAGGTAGAGGGTATTTATAGTTACAAACTAAACGTCCTCCTTCGGACTGTGGATCAGGCATACAGTGGGTAAAGACCCGTCCTTCCTCCACGGTGTTGCTCTAAACTAAATAACTAACTAATAAAACAGTAAATAACGATATGTCTACGAGCTAACTTATGCTAGATTATATTTGGGGTGACTGACTCTTCACTATGGAATTTCAAATTCCTAACAATTCTTGTATTATACATGCCACTATGTTTTTAAAAGTTATCTTAGCATCAGTTGTTGCTATTCTTGATAATTCTAATTCATCTATAGATTCTAAAAATCTGTAAACATTTCCTGATGTTTTATGCATTATAAAATTGAGTAAATCTCTTGGTTGTAATGCTCGTAATTATTCAGTCAATTGTATTTGAGCGTTTAACCTATTACTCCAATCTTGAATTTTATTGTCTATTTCTGTTTCACAATCAATGTTTAAAACTTCATCATTCATTATAGTTATTGGTATTTTTGGTATATATTGACTAGGTATTTGTTCCCATTTTCCTTTCTTATTTCTAATCATTCCTTGTTGATATAAGTATCTTTCAGTGGGTGTTGGGGGTTTATAATCAAATTGTTTTTGAAAATCTTCATCTACATAAGATTTTTTCCGTTTTTGTGCAAAATTATAATTTGTATAAGAACTTTCTCCTGGATATCTATATGGGTTTTCATCCGAACTGTAATCTTGTACTATATATATATCTTCCTCTTCATTTGTTTCAGACGGTATATCTAATGATGCCATTAATTTAGTAAGAGTTTCGATTGATTCTTCAAGATTTTTCATTATATTATTCGTATTGGTGGATCTATTTTAAGGGTTGACTTTTTTAATAATGTTTCTTTTATTTTGGTAATAGTGATATCTTTATTCTGATCTTGGGTATCAATTATATTTGATAATTGTTCTATTATATTTATTTGACTTTGTTCTAAACTTTCAATTTCTTCTGTCTTTTTATCTAATAATACTTGTATATTATTTAACTTTTCTTGTGTTGTTTTAGATAATTCTGGTAATCGTCTGAATATTAAAAAACTTAATATTTCAGTTATATTATTAAGTGTTGAGATTAACGTATCTATTTTTTTTTCCAATGGGTTGATTTTTTTCATCTTTATTTATTAAATTAATACTGCATGATGTTCCTTTTGGTAAGTTTTGAGGTATTTTAAGTAATGTCTGATTATATGGTATGAATGGTTCAAAAGATGTAATATTTTTATCTTCTCCGATATCTATTTTTTGATCTGAAGAACTTTCTGAAACATGATTCATTTTTTCTTAACAAATTATCAGTTCTGATTTTTCTTCTTTTATTACTTATGTATTTCTTTCTAATGTGTTCATCATTATTGCTAAGTACAAGTGTATATAGATTGTTAAAAAACCATTAGAATGTTTTTTTTTTCTCTTTTTTCTATTCTTTTTCTTATATTTTTTATTTCTTTTAATATATGCTCTCTTGATTCTGAAAATATTTTTAGATGTCTAATATTTTGTTTATTTTTCTCTATTCTTATTTGAATTTTAGTGTCACTCATATTCTTAAACTTAATGATCTTAACATTTGTTTCATTTCTTTTATATCTTCTTGATTACTGGTAGATTCTTCATTTGATTTCTCAATTTGTGGTATCCATATTGACGATATATTAAATGTTGATTTTCTACTTCTTTCAATATATTTATTCTTTGTAAACATATTTGGTGTTTCAAGGCTAAGTAGTGGTTCAAAAAGTTTATCAATATGAATTCTATAGTTTGTTTTAAAAGTGATATTATGATGTGAGTTAGTGAGTGCATAGTTTATTTGATATGTTACTGTAAAAGGGTGATTTCCTTTATACATAAATGCTCTTCTTAATAATTCATATCTAATAGTAATACTTTTATTTATATCTTTGTCTTTTAAACTTAATCCCAATTGTATATTTACATTGAATTTTATTTTTCCTTCAGATAAATTTCCTTTTCCTTTAGCAATAATACTTTCTTCTTTATTAGTTATTATATCTTCTCTTAATTCTAGTTCAATAGGTGTATTGCAATCCATAAATGTACTTTTTAATATTATTTGTATGGTTGATATATGAATATACGCTAATTTACTTCTATCATTTTCTTTCATTTGTTTTATTCGATCATTTATCTGTTGTTTATTAATTATAGGTATAATAATATTTCCTTGTGTTTGTTCAACAGGAACTGGTTCTTCTCCAATTATTTTTCCAAAATATATTATATCTTTTCTTGAAAATATTTCCCTTAATGACCTTTGAATATCAAAATTATGTTTTTCTGATAATGTAAAATTAGATCTTCTAATAGTTTTTCTATCAATAATAGCATCTAGCATAAATCCTGATTCATTTTCACTTTCATGAATAATAGAAATTTCTTCTTTACTTATTGTTGGTGACTTCGACATGTTTAATAAAAATAATACTTTTAAACTTATTAAGATTTTTAAATGATACCTCTTATCTCTTGCTTGGGTGCAGGTATAAATGCTTGTGGAATGATGGTGATACCTGAAATTAATTAACAAATGATAATGATGAACGACGGGTCCGTGAGCTTGCCATTTATATTTTGTGATTTGGATGGATGAAAGATTGCTTGATCTTTAATCAAAATTTTTGGTGATGATAATGGTCAATGAATTATTTTGATGTTTACGAGGGATAGTTGGATCTGCTATTCAGAAACGAAATCCGAAATCGTTTCAACAGATTGCGAGATGCGATGATCTCAGAGATGCGATGATCTCAGATTAAACTCAAAAGTTTAATACTTGTATATTATTTTACTTTTCTTGTGTTGTTTTAGATAATTCTGGTAATCGTCTATTTCAGTTATATTATTAAGTGTTGAGATTAAGGTATCTATTTTTTCTCCAATGGGTTGATTCTTTTCATCTTTATTTATCAAATTAATACCGTATGATGTTCCTTTTGGTAAGTTTTGAGGTATTTTAAGTAATGTCTGATTATATGGTATGAATGGTTCGAAAAATGTAATATTTTTATCTTCTCCGATATCTATTTTTTTATCTGAAGAACTTTCTGAAACATGATTCATTTTTTCTTAACAAATTATCAGTTCTGATTTTGCTTCTTTTATTACTTATGTATTTCCTTCTAATGTGTTCAGCATTATTGCTAAGTACACGTGTATATCGATTGTTAAAAAACCATTAGAATGTTTTTTTTTTCTCTTTTTTCTATTCTTTTTCTTATATTTTTTATTTCTTTTAATATATGCTCTCTCAATTCTGAAAACATTTTTAGATGTCTAATATTTTGTTTATTTTTCTCTATTCTTATTTGAATTTTAGTGTCACTCATATTCTTAAACTTAATGATCTTAACATTTGTTTCATTTATTTTATATCTTCTTGATTACTGGTAGATTCTTCATTTGATTTCTCAATTTGTGGCTTCCATATTGATGATATATTAGGTGTTGATTTTCTACTTCTTTCAATATATTTATTTTTTGTAAACATATTTGGTGTTTCAAGACTAAGTAATGGTTCAAAAAGTTTATCTATATGAATTCTATCATTTGTTTTAAAAGTGATACTATGATGTGAGTTAGTGAGTGCATAGTTTATTTGATATGTTACTGTAAAAGGGTGATTTCCTTTATACATAAATGCTCTTCTTAATAATTCATATCTAATAGTAATACTTATATTTATATCTTTGTCTTTTAAACTTAATCCCATTTGTATATTTACATCGAATTTTATTTTTCTTTCAGATAAATTTTCTTTTCCTTTAGCAATAATACTTTCTTCTTTATTAATTATTCTATCATCTCTTAATTCTAGTTCAATAGGTGTATTGCAATCCATAAATGTACTTTTTAATATTATTTGTATGGTTGATATATGAATATACGCTATTTTGCTTCTATCATTTTCTTTCATTTGTTTTATTCGATCATTTATCTGTTGTTTATTAATTATAGGTATAATAATATTTCCTTGTGTTTGTTCAATAGGAACTGGTTCTTCTCTAATTATTTTTCCAAAATATATTATATTTTTTCTTGAAAATATTTCCCTTAATAACCTTTGAATATCAAAATTATGTTTTTCTGATAAACGCATAAAAAACCTTGGGAGTTATGGATATTTTTCATGAGCTCTTACAAGGAAACGCTACTTCTCCTTGATCACTCCGATTTGTGTGTATATCATGACATTATGATCATCATCGAGATTTTGGCGACATCGCAAGGTGCAAGTGATATGTTGCCTCATGAGGGAGGGCCTAGTATGTAGTTAACACGTGGAAAAGTCGCTTTTAATCTTTTATTATTACAGTTTTAAGAGTGTAGATTCATCAATATTCCATACACATCGATGATTATCGTGGTTTATGCATGTATTTTAAGTTAGTATTGCAATGAGAAGTGATGAGTGTGTAAAAACTCATCATTTTTGGTCAAGTCTGAACTGCAAAACATCTAAAAACACTCCGAAATGCATCAAAATACTGAAAATATCTCAAAATTGTGTTTTATATGTTTCAGATGCAAAATTATTGAAAATAAATGAAAAACGAACAAAGTTTGCATAATTGGCAGTTTCAGTCCCCCAACTTTCAAAAATGACAAAACAAGTCCCCGGGAATTTCAAAAAAAAATGGAAAATATTATTTATGGCCCTTGGTTAATAAAGTTTGTCATTTATGGCCCTTATAATAATTTTGGAAAATTACAGCTTTGGTCCCTGGAGTTTCAAATTTTACACGTTTGGCCCTTGAAATTTCATTTGGCTTCATAACTAATCCTATTTATCTACAAACCCAATCCACCCTTTTCACCCATTGAACCCTTTCAACCCCCATGAACCCCCCTTTCCTATGACCCTTTCCCTTTCCCCTAAAACATAAAGCCCAGAAGAAACCACAAAATAAAACCAATCTCAGAAAAAACAAAGTGGCGCCAATTTTCCCTCCTCCCCTGTCCCTCTCAATCCTGAATCTCCAACCCACTCTTCTCCATCACCCAAGAAAGGCTCACGTGTTTCCCCTCTCACATGATTCCACTCTCCATGTCATCAATCCTAGTTGTTGCACAAAGATAAAAAGCTCATCAATGGCTGTGGAGGGCACCTAAAAGTAATCCAATGGCTCAGAAAGTTTTCAAGAAGCACATGGGTGTGTTTTTGCTTGTTTTGTCTCACAAAGAAAACACAAACAGAAAAGACAAGAATGAAGAGAAGAAGATTTTTTTATTTTTTAGTATAAATAGGATGATAGAGATTTGTAGAAAGTTGTCTAGAATTTGTTTTGTTCTAGTCCTCTTTATGTTTAATCTCATTTTACCTTTATTGTACTCTTTAATTTTTCAATGCAATTTAATTTTTTTTTTTCAGTTTACTCAAAATTTATGTAGTTTAACTCTTTTTCTTGAATTTGTCTATTGTAATATGAATTGGTTTTAAGGTTATTGTGAGGTTTTGTTTAGGGAAAAATCAGTTTTAGAGGAAAGTCAATGTAAGTCAAACGTGGGAGTCTAAATTAGACCAGATACACCTATGTTCTTAATTCAGTTTCTAGTTGAGCCTTAAGATTGATTTTGAGTTCTAGAATTAATTTGTGGTCAATGCTAACTTTGTTTCTAAAATATTGCAAGTCTTAATTCTGAATTGGTGCAGCACTTGATAGGATTTAGATATCATTTGTTCATGTTGCAGCATTAATTTGTTCTGTAACCTCATCAGTTGTTGCTTTAGCTGATATGTCAGTTTAATTTGATTCATTGTATGATTGCAGTTTACTCTTTTAGTTAGTCTCTAGGATTAGGATTTAGTTGTTTCCCTTTAATAGCATTTAGAAACTAGTTCTGTTGCCTGCATTATGTTTTCTTTAGTCTGCTGTATTGATATCAGATTTAATTCTCAGCATATCTTGTTAGTGATTTGAACTGATTCCTGCTTCCCCTAGTAATTTAGGTAGAGTAGTTGTTTGAAGCTAGTTTTTAAGGTGTCTAGAGCTTAGTACTTAGCTTATATCAGGTCTGATGTGCATTCCAATTTCAAGAAGCCATTTTCTGCCATGGAAATCAGTAGTTAGTTGTAAGAGCTTAATCTGTGTCAGCTTATTTGGACCTTTTGAGCTTATTTGGTTGCTTATTTAAGGACATTATAGGCTGCTTTTAACCCACTGTTACAGCAAACAACCCCCTCAGCAGCCCACTAAGCCACCTTGACAGCTTATTTATAAGCTGTCAAAAGGACTCATTTGCCCCACTCTTATTTTCCTTTGAATCTTTGTAGTGTATTCTTAAAATGCCTTAAATTGTCTTCCAGCTTAGAACCCTCTAGGTGCTCATTTTTAAGCTCCCTAGAAGCCCTTATTGCCTGTTTAGGACTGCATCAGCAGACGACATGCCAACAGCTATCTGTAGCAGTTCATTGTTTTTCTCAAGAGCTTATTAGGACTTCAGCTAGCTTATTTAGGATTATTTAGTTAAATTAGTGTAGCTTAGTTTGATTTTAGCTTTTATTATGCTTATTTGTAATATTCAAGTGCTTATTTCCATGTTCTTGTATTTAAGGATCCCTTAGTATAGTTTTTTTTTATCCAACTGTTTTCCCCTTGTTTTGCTTAATTATAGCTTATTTGTGAATATTCTAGCTTATTTCATCTAGATTTAGCTTGTTTTCATTTGGCATTTGCTTATTTGTCATTTACCCAACTGCTTACCTGCTTTTGTTGTCCATACTTTGCTTAAAAATCTGTGAAGGGTGTTTGGTTGTGAACCTGTGAGCTAATAAGCTGTTGACAGCTTATTGGAAGGTTTTCAAAAGTAGGTTGTTCACAGAAATTTCTTATTTTGATTGTATCTTCAAATTCCAAAAGAGAAATTTTCAAAAAAAAATAAATAAATAAAGTTGCAAAAAAGGGAGAGGCAGGGGTCGAACCTGAGACCTCTCCCTTATGAGAGTGTTAGTGTGTACCTGTAATGCCAGTCGCCCTTGGGTCTTGTCTTGGTTTAAGTTTGCAAAATCTAATACTTAAGGGTAGTGGGCAGTTTTAGGCATAAGCTCTCCTTAGCTTATTTTGAGCTTATTTTCCAAAGCAACCATTACTGTTCTTAATTTTCTTAGATTCATCATTGTTCAAAGTACTTTCTGTGAATTTTTTAGATTTTTCTTAAATAGTTTAGTATTTTTTATTAATTAATTAGTTTAAATTAGTTTTTAATTCGTAATAATTATTTTAAAAGTCGTAAAAATACCCGGCTTTTTCCTAAAATTATTTTTAGTCGTTTAGAATGTAGTAAAATTGGTTTAGCATCCGTAGGCCTTAAATTTCAAAATTTTCACGTTTTAGGCTCGGTGTGCTCCCGGTTTTTGCGGTTTTTTAGTTTTAGCACCCTAGGATGTAGTCTAGCGTCGTTTTATTGTTACTTAGGATTAGCAGTAGTTTATTTAGTAATTACATTGTTTTACATGCTTTATTTTCATTCCCGTTTTTTTATTTTGTAGATTAGCGAAATCAAATTCCAAAAGTCATTTAACAAATTCAAGTCCTTATCGCGAAACTCATCGGAACCGTCAATTTCACACCTCGTTGGGACACGACCCGGGGAAATCACTTTCCCGGTATCACTTTTATCACACTCGTAAGATTTGATACGTTAACCTTTTTTCCTAAAGGGTTAATTTGTCGAATTTTGAGGTTATTTTGATATACGTTGATATTGTGTTTTTCACCACTCACTTCACAACGAATCAAGAAGAATCCATTGATGTAGATCTAAGTTATCTCCTTCGAATATATACTATTGCTTCTGGTCATTGCTTCGAATATATAATATTGCCAAAAGGCATCCGGGGTCAGGGTGTTCCCACCAATCTACGCCTTTTTGTGGGATATACTATTGCTTCTGGTCATTGTCTATGATGCATTTTCTAGAATACATGCCTTCAAATATGTACACTACTTAAACCATTCAACCTAATTAAAACATTTTTTATTCTGTTTTTAATGTTACCAAATCGTTTCTGGTCTGATTGTTCGTTCTCTTGTTCAACCTGTGTAGACACGAAGGTACAAAGATGCTTCTTTATCTCTGAATGATTAAACTATCTGATATAGACATGTGCTAATAGTTTAATCACTTAAGTTTAATATTGTATTAACACTTGACCCAACTTTGATTAATTAAAATAATAAGACCAAAACACCATTTATATATATATGTATATATATATATATATATATATATAAATCTATACATTATATATAAGAGGAGGCATGTCACATAAAATGCCACTTAGCATCCCATAATGCCACGTCATATTTCCATGTCATCACATTAAGTCCACCTAAGCATAAAGGCACTAAAATTCGAGAGTAACTAAATTTAAAAATGATGTTGGCGAGGATCGAACTTGGGGTGTCTACTAATTAACATTAACAAATACCTCAACCACTAGAGCAACACGATATTTGTTTTAAAGTTCGCACATCAAAGATGATAAAGCTATGCAATGTCAATCTTCTATGTTTTTGAAACATCAAAATCTTGAACGACCCTATATCCCTTAAACCCTAATGTCATTCATCACACCTCAAAATCATCCACCTGCCACCACAACTACAAACCCTAACAACTGCAGGTGAGCTTCGTTTTTATATTAAAACATATTTTCTATTTATATAAACCTACTACTAAAACCTACCTCAACATCCAAAATCATATTCCACCTTATTCAACCTCTATTCAAGAAACCCTAAGATAGCCGCTCATAATACGCCACACACTAAAAGCATATCCCATCATGATCAGGTAAATCATATCAATAAATTTTTTATTTTTACGATTCCATAGCAGTTGTCGTTAATTACATAATGACCTGATATGATTTATTTTTATGAAATGTCTATTGTTCATTGAAACGTATTTATATTTTTCTTTTTAGTTGATGTTAAATAATGCTAGATGAATATGGATGCGAATTTGTTTTAGTAACAAACTTTAGCAGTAGAAGTCAGGGAAATTTATGCCATTTGAATGTTAATGATGTTACTGTTTTTTTTATACGAGTAGATTTAGTTTTCGTTTGAGGTTTAATTGCATTAGGATCACTTGATTTGTTGACGATATAAGATTTTACTATTTAATTTTATATATAGTCGATGATTCGGCTGCTAAGAAAAAGGTTTGAGAGTTGTAATTAGTTTTTGGTTTTTTGGAGGTTTTTTTAGGTGATTGGAATGACGTGAAGCTTACATTATTAGATTTAGGTTTTATTCTCAATACTTTGGTTGCAAAGAAGATCTATGATTGTGTACTTGGCTGAGTTAGGTTTTATTTAAGGTTTTTGCAGTGGTAGTGATTTGATTGTGAATCGAGTTTGATTTTGTAATAACCTAGATATATAGTTGATAGTTCGGCTGCGAAGAAGAAGGCTTGCTAATTTTGTTAGTCTTAGGTTTTATTTGAGGTTTTTATAGGTGATTCAGTGATGTGATTTTTAATTATTTTGAATGATTAGATCTAGGTTTTACTGTAGATGCTTTGGTTGCGAAGAATAATGATTGTGTACTCGGCTTAGAGTTAAGTTTTATTTGAGGTTTTTTTCTGCGGTAGTGATGTGATTGTGAATGAGTTTGATTTACGTAACGAATTAGATAAAATTTGTGGTAAATTTTAGCTTAAGGTCTATGAATTGTGAATCACTATGTATTTATTAGTTTAAAGTTTGGAGATGTGTGCTATGTGTTCATAAAGTAGTTTTAGGTTAAGGGTATTGCTGTTGAAGTATAAAGCCGATGATTTGGTTGCGACACTTAGCATAGAAAAACAGGTTCGTAATTTTTGATTGAATATAGGTTGTATATCAGAAAATTTGAAACTCAATCATCATCTTTTGAAACACATTCTTCTCATGAAAAAACTGAGATTGATTCTTCAAACTTTGAAACTCAATCATTAGGTATATTATCAAGTGCTGCAAGCAATTATGGCACTCTTGCAGCTTCCAATCCAGATATCCAGTGGACTCACAACTTTTGGGAACCACCTTCTGTATGGAGGGTATGTTTATGTATCTGATATACCAACTTTTTTTCTTTTTTTTAATAACGTCCGTCATTTCAAATAATTAAACTCTATTTCTAAGATGAAAATAATGGTTTATGTTCCAAGCAGGGCATGCTTTGACCATCACCCGGAGCTACAATGCAAATCCCATTATAAGTGGATCTTGTCTGTGGAGGTGAGAGACGTTCTTTAGACTTGATCGTTGGATTTATAAGCTATATAACATGCCTTATTATTTATTTCTGTAATCTGCCGCAGTTGTTATCCCATTTTATTGTAGGTTATTGCAGATTAAGGACCCTGGAGCATTACTGATGTATGCCTTGCGAATTGATAATAAAGCTATCACATGATATGGTGTTCTTAAGGTAAGAAAAGGGTTAAAAAAATGTAACAACTGGTGTAGTGTAGTGTTCTTAAGACTAATTCCTTAGCCACAGTTAGATCCCAAGCTCAGGAGACAACATTCTCGCCACTGGGTGACTTAAAATAAACCAAATGTTGTTGCAGTTCGGGGTTATAGATCAGGGATTTACCGACCGACTACGTGATCAGGGATTTACATCTTGTGATTCTGAGAGTGAACCATTTATTGCAGCTCATAATATGATCCTCTCCCATGCTACAGCTGTTGATGTTTATAGGACCAAATATCAGGTACTCTAATAAAATCTCCAGACTGCAAGGCGCTTAATAAAATTGCTACGCATTGATATAAGATATAATGGGAGGGAGCCTCTCATAACCATTATATTTTATTCCTCCCTTTAAATATTCTACTCCGCCTTTTATCCCAGCCCAACACTTTGGTCCACTTTGGTTATAACTAAGCCCGTTTTTTGTGTTTTTATCACATACATCCAGATTAGTATCAAACCTTCCACACACATATTCAAGATCGGTAGCAGCAGTTGTTATTTTTTCAATTTATTTTCTTTCATTTTCTCCTTTCAATTTATATTCACTTCGATGATAAGTGTTACCAACTTATTCAGCTACAATTATATCGCCTATGCCTTATTCAGCTACACATGTTTGAATGAGATCGGATTGCCACACATGTTCTTGCTTGCTTTATATCCTGCATTTATTATGCACAAAGGAGAAGGGGCGATTAATTTCGAGATGTATGCTTATTTGTGTATATTAGGTAGACATAGGAGTTACTCTTAGCGAAGCTCAGCATGACAAATGGCTCGAAAAGAAGGGGATAAAGAATGCCAATTTTGCTGTGGTTACTTGGTCAAACTGGGACTGTCGAGTCATGCTGGAATCAGAATGCAGATTCAAGAAAATTTGTAAGCTTCCTTATTTCAACTGGTAATTTTTGTACTTGCCATAAATTTTAAATCTGATATATAAGGACACATGTTTCATAGCTTCATAGAACTTTACACTAGCATCATTGTTGAGGTGTTTGGAAATACATTTTTGAACTACGTACACCCAGATTCTGCTTTTGGTTATCTGATTATTTAATGGGACCAAATAATGAAAGTATGAAAATCATTATTATTGTAGATGCAAAAGAACTGATTATCAAAGGATACGAGTTATCACTGAAATTTTACGGATCCTTCCAACCTAATTCGAGAGGCTTTACTCTCATCTCAGAAAGCGTATATTTTTTATTTAACAATGTGCGATTTATATAAAAATCAAAATTTTTCAAACTCTTGAGCAGCTGTGACAAATAAACAATAGCATAACAGCCGAAATCCGTAAATTACCCATTTCAATTTACCCGTGTTACAGGCCCCATAGCGAGCTCAACAGCATCGGCTGCTGGCGCAGGTTGGTCATATTCAACAGATTGCTCCATAATTTTCACAACGGCCATCACTTTTTCTTAGGACATATCGCCTGATGGTTTTTTGGTTTCCCATTTGTGAAACATTCTGTATAAAAGTTATAGATTGTCTACGACATCAATGTGAGATGTACCTGTTTGTCATTTCAGTTTGGCCGCCCCTTAACAAACCTGACATATTACTGTCAATGCAGGCACATCTCAATCAGCAGCTGCAGCTACACCAACATCAGCTGCACATCAAACTAGAGGGCCACAAATGTGACAGGTTTCATTTTGTTCCAAATGTCCGTAACTTTTTTGTTATTTATTTAATTTTAATTTTATTAATCGTAATCTGATTTATCATATAAGCTTACGAAAGAATGTTTGTAGTTCCTGTTTAATTTTATTTAGCGTACCGGTAACATATAAGCTTACGAAAGAATGTTTGTAGTTCCTGTTTAGTTGATAAAATGCTGCGCTTACATATATTTATCATGCTTTCAATCATTATAAGAGGGCGTCATAAATGTGAATTTTGGAGCTGATTATTTTTATATTTGTGTTTTCTTATGATTTTGCAGCCTAAATTAAGTAGATTTTTGTTTGCCTTAAGTTTTGGTATTCTTAGTATATCTATTTGGACAAAAGATTAGCGGATACTCGACTGATATTCGTTCATTTGTGCAGGTTTATGTTAAGAGGAGGGAAGTGTGATTGCAGCCATGTCGGCAGCTTCTTGATCCCAGCCAATCTTTTTGGACAAGAGATTGGAGGGTTGTGCAAGTTCTTGGCCCTCGAGGATTGTCCCTTTATTCAAAAACAAGTAGATCCGAGCCTTATTATGCACAATATACCAATGGTAAGCATTGATTGTTTACTATCAATGTTCGGATTGCTTTTTTTTTTTGTTTTTTTTTGTTTCCTGTTTTGTTTTGATATTTAGGAGAACTTCCTGTTTTGTATTACATTATATGCTATTTCTATTTTCCTTTCCACATATCTAGAGCAATCTTTCATGCTTGCTTTCTCAGAGGTTCGCTGATAATTGCAGCTGCGCATTGTCTGCAATCTATTGCTTAAATAATTTTACAGAAAAAAAAACCATCAATAGCTGCGTGTTATCTGCATTGATAATTGCAGCTGTGATCTTGGGGTTCTATCGGGTGTTTTATTAGATTTCATGTTCAACGTTGCTCCTAACTTAAAATATACTATTGTTTTAGATATCCACATTAATATAATCCTTAATTTCAGTTGTGGTTCATGTAGATAAGGGCGCAAGGTAACGGCTCAGAAGATAGCGGCTTTGGCACGACAAAGGGCATAAGAAGAGTAATCGAGCGGTGTCAGATTATGCTGAACAACATGGTATGGGGAGGTTATAGCTTGGTGGAAGTGAACTAAAATTAAAGCATTGGTTTTGTCGGAATATAGTCTAATAGCAACACATGGGATCACAAAACTTTTGGGCCCTCTATATTATTGTGTGAAGCTGGTAACTATTTTGGTAAGCTGATGTCGGTTTCTTCTCTACTGGCAGGTTTCTTTGCTTCTTTTAAAACTGTTGCTTCCTTTTATAAATATATCTTGAACATTGCTTACTTATTATTGTAGGCGCACATTCTGGACCGAAACTCCTTGATTTTACTAAACATGCGGTCTGTGAATTAGGTAAAATTTTTTTTGCTCCTACTGTTGTATGTAACAGTATATTTCGATATTAAAAAACAGGTTTTTTCAATCAAAATAACTGACTAAGGGTCTTAGGCTGTGTTCCAGGTTCATTGGTACCTGATTTTACATCTGGTAGTGTATCAGCAGGCCGCCACTTACACTGGAACAACTCCGTGTTGGACATCTGAGTCTCCTGGTACGTTACATCAACTGGTTGGGCATCAAAAGTCAAGTGGTAATTTCTTTCTCTGAATGTGAAATGTCTATGCCATGCCTTTTAGCATTTATAGACACAACACAAAATGAAAACGTTTTTTTTGGGGCTGCAGTTAATATGGTTACCGCCAGAGCTGAAACACCTACTGAATCTAACAAACAAACAACGCACACCTATGAAGGTAACGCTCCCCACTGTTGTTCACCTCCTTAGGCATCTACAAATTTACACCATGCTTTTATCTATGGCTTCTTATTTTTTCAATCAGATACACGCGAACAACAACCAAGGTATCCAAATGATTGTGCCACACAAGATTCTAGCAGTATCCGGGCAGCAAGTGTAGAAGAGTTTCCAAGTGAACAGGGTAGGACATGTGGACGATGGTGATGATGATTCAAGGCAAAGCAGAGCAAATAATGATGTTGCTTTCAATTTTCAGCTGATGGCTAACGTTTTTTGAGCTGCCGAAAATCAAACCATCGGATGCTCAAAATGTAACATTACCTATATTGCTAAGTAATATTCAAGTTACGGTATGTAGTGATCGGAAACATGTTCTTCTGAAACGTTTTGTAGCTAAATTGTTTCTGAGAACCGATGAGAAAAATATTTGCTAAGGTTAAAAGAAAAATCTGGCCAACAAGCTATAAGTGTAGCTGTTGAGTATTTAACCATTGTTTCGTAAAATTTTGTATCTACAGTCGTATGAGGTAGGGCATTAGTTCACAAAATATTGTATCAAGCTATAAGTGTAGCTGTTGAGTATTTAACCATTGTTTCGTATAGTTTTGTATCTACAGTCGTATGAGGTAGGGCGTTAGTTCACAGAATAATGTCTCAAAACACCCCGCCGCATCGCGGTGGGTTCAAAATACTTGTTAATCTTAAAGGAGTGCATATTCAGCCCTAGCTCAAGACACAAGATGTATTATTGTTTATTAAATATGTAAATTAAAAGTTAAATGAAAATTATATTATTGTTTATTAAAGGGTTTATTAAAAGTTAAATGAAAATTATACTTGCCTCGAAGTGCACTAAAGAGTAAAGTGCTTTAGTGACATTTTGTACATATTTTCTCACCCCATCTGAGGAGAAGTTAACTTCCGATATGTACAAGACTGAAAAGGGACATGAGAAGGATAAGAAACTTATTATGTCGCACCACAACTGCAAGTACGGTAAGATTATGTCATTACCCTCTTTAAGAGGTTAACTCTTATATGTGTTGTTTGTTGCAAATTGATAAATAAGTTATTAAGTCTTGGGAAGAACTACTCGAGCTACGTCATTTAAGTCTCTTCCTCTTAGCATTTATCATGCTTTAATTGAATATAACAGTGTATTTAAGTTTCCCATATTACAGAACATAAAGAAGCCGTAAAAAGTTTGTCAAAGGATACAAAAGTTATTCTGCTAAACTAAAGCTTTCATAGTTGCAATTTTTCAGAATTTTGTGTTTTTGTATAGTCGACGATAATTTTGGAACGTGAGAGTTATAAGACTAGAATAATAACCAGACATGAAGAAAAAAAGTACCAAACGAAGAGCTTTGAGCCCCAAATGGGCTGCTGCCAAATGCAAATGCTGATTGACTGTCATAATGAAATGCGTTAATACAATTTATTTATTTTTTCATTGCGATATTACATGTTTGGACAACTTAAAGAAAGATCAGTTGATGATAAGTTTCTGCTATCAGCTTACGGTAATTGACTTATAAAGATTGAAAATAATACCTACAGTCTCATTTTTAAAGTAAAAAAACTTGATAGAGAAGGGCATGATAAGTTTTTGCTATCAAGTTAGCAATCTAATATGACCAAGAATAAGAATGCATAAATAAACAAACGAACCATTTACTTTGACATACTTTTCTTTTCTTCACTTCAGTAAAATTTAGGTCCTTGACTCTTACCTTTGAAGAAAGTTTGTAACTGACATAATTTTTTTTAACTCAGCCATATGTCCTAAAGAAAATCGAGGGAATCCCTTGAAGAGCGTCTTTTCAACCTCATCAAACGATCTCAATTTGCCGAAAAAATTTCTTCTTGAATGTTCCCAAGATAATCTTGACCTGCTGTTTGTGTTTCTGACCAAGTATGAACGTCGAGCTACATATATGCGTGGTAAGTTATTAATTTGTTTCATCAATAAATCCTTATTATGTGAAATAAGGATGACAGGTCGAGCCCTTCGGTTGCTGCAATATGTATTGTTTTAGATTATCCTTTTACTAAGTTTTGCATTTATTAAATGCCTTCAGTTTATGAATATACATTTACATAAATACCTTGAACCCTACAATATAATACCTGAAAGAACAAACATGTATCATAGGGGAGGCGTTGGAGTGATAGGCTTCACTATGCAGCGGAAGCCAAAGAAAGACCCGTCCAAAATGAGACTGTGACTCTGGCCTCAATTAGTTACCAACAATTCTTTCTTCAGGTTCACATATTGGAAGCATCTTTATGATCTTTAAATAGTTAAAAAAGTTGTTGTACTTATTGAAAATCATGAGTTATACCTTTGGAAATATTACAGTTCCCAAACTTTGTGGCATGACATTCCGAATACCCTAACTTCTGTGTGCTTCATCATCTTTTGGTTTATGTTACAATAAATAAAATAGTAATTAATAGAAGTTGCTATTTTTTTTCCATTTGATTTGTGTTTTTGTTGTTAATGTGAGCATCTGTAAGGTAACTACTGATACAAGACGACATAGTGTGCTTTCTATATATTCAGATTCCATGCCGAGCTTTCATGCATGCATCTAATCTTTTATTTTGTGAGCTGTCTATATAGTAGTAGGTGATTATGTCTCTTTTTTTCAAAACCCTCATGATTTTATGTTCGTTTATTTTGCAGAAGTATGATGGAGGATTTTGGTGAGGTTTGGTGAGACAAAAAACAAAGTATGTCTCTTTTTCTCAAAACCCTAATGATCTTATGTTGATTTTTGTAGTTGAAGAACTATGGTGGACGCTTTTAGTGTGGTTTGGCTCGGAAAAAAACAATGGTATGTCTCTTTTCCTCAAAACCCTAATGATATGTTGGTTATGTTAGAGCTGATATCATAGCTAAGGTGATTGGGCATTTAGGATTCATGTAACTTGTGCATTACTATATGAGAAAACACCAACATGCCGTGAACCTGTGTTCATAAGGTAGTTGAACCATTGCAGGCTCAAGTATTGCGAGTAGCCACAAAAATAATCATGTGTATCATCACTTTAAATATGGAGGTTTTTAAAGGAGGTGAATGTGAGCATAGAGCCTAAGTTTAGTTTAATGTGTTAAGGAGTGTAATTTATTAGGTTATTGGCGTTTAATTTTCATAGGACATAAACCAAAGTAAAGAAAAAAAGTTCAGAACCTAACTACTGAACAAAATTATGAGAAAGAGTATGAAACATGTATTTGGGATATATTTAAGGGCTCGAGATTAATAATCATAAGATACAATTACAATAAGTTATCGAATAACCATTCTTTTTCTGTTGAGTTCATTATTCACTATATAAGTGTATCATAAAATTCATTCTCATGCTTTTGCCTTTGCCTTTTAGGAAAGTAAATTATGTAGATAAAAATTAATAAAAAAACTAACTTATGAAAAAATAAAAAATGCATATATAATTTTATTGTGTAGCCGGATCTTGTGCCAAGTCACCATTTCCACATCATCATATGATGCTCCATGTCATCATTAATGTGCCCAGTAAGCAATAGTGACGTGTCATGTGTAGTCCCATATATATGTATAGATATATATATATATATATATATATATATATATATATATATATATATATATATATATATATATATATATAGTGTCAAAAACCCGTCCGTTGGACGGGTATGATTTGTGATTTTATTTTTATGTTTTAGTAGAACAAATATATACTAAAAAGTAATTAAAAGTTAAATTAAACAATTTACAACTATAATGATGTTTCCATATATATATATATATATATATATATATATATATATGGAAACATTAATTATAGTTGTAAATTGTTTAATTTAACTTTTAATTACTTTTTAGTATATATTTGTTCTACTAAAACATAAAAATAAAATCACAAATCATACCCGTCCATCGGACGGGTTTTGACACTAGTATATATATATATATATATATATATATATATATATATATATATATATATATATACATATATATGAGACTACACATGACACGTCACTATTGCTTACTAGGCACATTAATGCTGACATGGAGCATCATATGATGATGTGGAAATGGTGACTTGGCACAAGATCCGGCTACACAATAAAAAAAGGATGATAAATTGCAAGGTTCGAACTTGAGTTTTGTGGTTGTAAGATTAGCGCCTCAACCACTGGGCAATCCACATTTGTTGTATAAAACTCTCATTTCCAAAATGGTATTCTTTCTTCAACCTTAGCATCTTCAATCTCATCAACATAACTAAAACCCAGCTCATTCGGATCTACCATTACTCCTCCCCTTTTCACTCCTAAAGTCCTACAAAATTCAAAATAAACCAAAACCAAAACTGACTCCCCCATTATATCAGCATTTCCAGAAAAAAAAATCACCCAAAGAACATAACGCACAACCTAATTCAAATAACAGAGACACAAATCGGGTTATCTAATACACCTAAAAACCTCAATGGATTCGACATCATCATCGAAGGTATCGTCTTGCTTTACATCGTCTAAAGTCATTATTCTTTTTATTTTTTGTTCCAATTGAATCGAATTAGGTTGGCTAATCAGTTTTGATGCGTGATCATTTAGAGATTAGTTTCGATGCCTTTATTAATTTTACTTTTGAAATCAACATTGATTATATTGTTGCATACCAAGTGTTTGATGAAAGTCCTGAATGGAATTTTATTTCGGAAACGCGTTGTTGTTTCCAATAGTAGTTTTGCATGTATAAGGAACGCAACATGGTCAAAAATTAGTTATAAAGGGGAAAGTTAGGTTGTAATGATGATATTTAGGTTGTTAGTTATGAACCTAATTATGCGATGTCAGTTTGTATTGATTCTACTTTTAGTATTGCAATTGGACGAGAAGTTGGTGGTACAACGCTCATAGCCCTATCACAATCTCATAATAATGTGAGCAGCTCTGTTTTATCTCTAGCTATAAATGAAATCTTTGTTTATATACTATTCCTTTGATGTTTAATACTCTACTTATTTAAACCTATATTTGAGATTGAAATTGGTATTCTGTTTCGAGGGTGTTTGAATATTTTATTTAAATCAAGTATTTGTTTGAGGAATAAAATGGTTAATTTGTAGTTTTCAATGTCGACCGTGAACTCCAACTATATGAAACCTAACTGATCTATTGGGAAATTACCAGGTTCCGGAGCATTTAATAAAAAGAACAGTCATGCTACTATTTCAACTCATGCTACTATTTCAACTCACTGTCTTACACTCATGAAGTGGTCTTTCATTAACATGCATCGTGATCTTGGATACTACTGGCTGCGCCTCACCATCTATTTAGCATTGTCTCTTGGTCGTGGAACAATATTCTATCCTGTTGGCTCAAGTTACGGCTCGACTCAGGTTATAGACTATTTAACATTCATGTGGTCTCATTTTTAACATTCATGGAAATTGGTTGATTCCCCTCGGCCTTTATAATTTGCAAATTTTTTCTTTTGTAAATTACAGTGGCGAGAGAGACTTGAGTGCTTATTTTCAGATGCTAAAGAATAGTATCGTACCCGAGGCATCAACAGTTGAACCAGAGTTTCTTCCTGAAGGTAATCCTAGCGTGCCTTTTACTATAAACGATTAAGTTTTATATCGATTTTTGAATCATTCTATATTTCTTGATAAAGGTATTCTACTACATATTTTTTTATAAAATTTAGTGGTTACGAGGATGAGGGAATTGGAGATGAAAGATATAGAAAAAAAAGTACGTTTGACAGGGTAATAGTTTACCTGCAATACTTAGGGGTGTTTGGATTTGCGTTTTAACACTGGTGGAGAGACTTCCTTTTCACTTTCACAACTTGATTCGGTCTTTGCAGGATGGTTCATGCAGTGGAGTGCGACACTGTGTTGCTTTGGGATGGCATTGATTTGGGTTTCGCACGCCAAATACAAGTGTGCTGGAATTGTTCCTAGAAGCACGTCTAACGATGTGATGGTCATATGAGCAAAATCATAAGGTTAAGGTTATCAGAAAGTGGGTGTTCTTTGCCAAAATTTGCAGTATTTGGTTGACAAAAATGTGAGAATAATGATGGGAGTTTGAGGAGAGAGTCAAAGATAATACTTTCGTAGTTTATAAATCATGATGATACACTAAAAATGTTAAAATAAATCTATAGATAAGAAACCTATAAATGATATCTCTTCTAGCAGATCAAATGACTTACTTTCACTAATTGGTGGCAGTGGCCGTCAACCTACTATTATCATATATGCTCAATCCATTGCATCCGGCTTATCATACATGGGGTTTGGACTTACTAAAATGCCCTCAGACTCGAAACAGTTATTCAACAATATGAGGCAAGAGTGTACACCTCATGTTGCTGTTGTTCTTACATCTGAGGATCCTGAACAGGCTATACTGTCAGAATATAGTGAGAAAAGTTCAACATTGCAGCCACCACTTTCCGATTGGAATGTTTCTGGTCCAGAAAATGTGGTTTCTCGAGCCGTTGATAATACTACAACCAATCACTTGATTTCATTGTTACAGAAAGGAATATGACCCTTCATCGACGATAACTCCTAATCAACAAGCGGGTTCGGGTCAGAATCTTTCACTTGAAGCACTTTTGGGTTTGCTTTTATGCAGGAGCTGCAATCGGCTCAAGCTCCTGTTTCTGCCCAGAGGGGCTCAGCTGGGTCCGCCAAAATGTGCTAATGCTAAGGGGGATATGGAGGTAGATAATGAAACTGATAAAGTTGAGATTACGAACTCTGAAAGTGAGGCGACCCATTTCCTAGATGTATGCCATACAAATCCAGGTATCTATGTTTTTAGAACCACATACTGTTAATTGAAGTATAACCTATGGTCTAGGTAGATTTTTTCTTTAGTATTGTAAACATATATGGTTGAGTACCTATATAAATATGTATCTTTAATAATCTATCATTGTTGTCTCATTTGCTAATTGTTTGTATGTTTCTTGCTTCCTGACTTGTACACATGTTGATTCCCTACGGCGCATACTTGGTTAGGCAATGTCTTTGGGTATTTTGAATTGGTGTTTAGCATGCCAATTTATGTCTTTTCAATATCTTTCTATTTTTATTGTTTCTTCTTTTTATGCGGTGCTCATAGTATAAGTGTATAACAATGTATGCTCCCGTCACCAACAATAAAATTTGTACGTCATGCAGGTATGCATCCAATATGTCACGTAAATTCAATTTTAAAACCACTAATACACAGGATTATCTTATTGCATGCTTGAGGTGGTTAATAATACATTTTTGATATCTTAACGTGTCATCTTTACTCAAGATTTACGAACTAATTTATGGCTTTGAGTTGTTAATATTAATCCTATACCCACCCAGTCAGTGTTGTCGGCCTAAGTTAACTATCACTTATGTACTTGGTAGGACGAAAGACAAAAAAAGGATGATGCAGAATCACAATTAGACATGAAGCTTGCTCACGAGGTTGATCATGCCAAAATGGCCCAAGAATAGAGTTTCGAAGTAAGTTGAAGTAATTTACATGATTAACTTTGTTTTCTATATGTTAATATTATAGACATAATCTTACTTTATTTTGGCTTGTGCAATACTTATGTCTCATTGTGGTAGTTTTTTTTAATGGTCATTGTTTAAATTGTGAATCGTATCTCCTGCATTAGACATTGACTATTTATCTCTAAACACTCTTATAACAAGTGACCATTTACTACAATAATATTTGAGGAATGTCATTTGAAATGCTAATCCCTTCCTTGCATCAGGACCATTGGATGTTGAGCATGCCGCTGTCAAGTTACAAGAAACACTGAAGTGATTTCCAATACTAACCGAAAGTACGTCAGAAACGTCTATAAAAAGTGGCTACTTATATTGTGTAGATTGTCAAGGTTTTTTTTCCTCTTAAAGACGGTACTACACAAAGTATACAACAAACGCTCTGTATGAAAATGTTTTATTCAGTCTATTAATAAGTACCATCTAATTAAGTTACATACCTTTCATTCTTATTTTTACACATAATACATCAATATTTTCATTTTTGTGTCTACAATATTTGTCGTCATTCAATATTTATTTACTTCAAGTTAAATTACGTCAAACAATATTATGAAGCGAACCCGCCCATCGGGCGGGTCAAGAATGCAAACGGATATCAATAATTACTAAACTACAGTTTTTACACGAGATGTACTTATCTTTTTTCTACACTAATGAACTTTGTTTGCAGCTAAGCTCTAACATTAGTTCATGGCAACAGGACATATGCGGTAACTCTTTGGATCGACACTGGAAAGTGAAAGGTATATCTTCTTATGTCTTTAGGATTTCTTTCTATTTGAGTACCAACATGAATTTTTATTGCCGTATACTCTTTTGAAATAATACAAATGTTGTTTTCTAATATGAAAGAGGTGAAGCCTGGTATTTATGTCACATACAATGGAGACTTTTTCGATTTGCCATTCATGGAAAAAAGGGATGCTCATCATTGCTTGAGAATGAATGATGTATGCTTCAAACTTTTGTATTTTATTTTTTAACAACCGTAAAGGTCATGGTTATCCATTGCGTGCTTTCTTTATTTAACATGATCCAAAAACAAACGAGAAAGTTAGGTTTGTCACTGATACACGGCTATTTAGAATGAAGAGTAATCTGCTTATTGTAAATATATGTCATAAGTTTGGATAAATAATTATTTGTGAACACTTAAACCCTGTTGGATATCATAGTATTAGTATTTATCTTTGTAACTGACTTGTGAAAAAAGTCAAGATTGAAAGGATTTGTTTGAAGGCCAACATCAAATTTACTTGAATGGTGACAACATGATAGTTATCTACCTCAAGGGAGTCATGGTTTGAAGGTACATGCTATTTCTTCTTTTAGCTTTACTATTTTAGTCAATCTGCTGATAAAACTTGCAAAAAAGCAACACATTAATAGTAGATCAATAGCCATATATCAAACACAAACAGACCCCCATTGAGTATAGTCAGCTATTATGACCCATTTACTTAGTTTTTATCTTGAGCACGTTAAATGAAATATGAAGAATGTTAGCTAACAATGAGACAAGTCAAATGGATCAAAGGTGTCCAAAGTGTTTTGGGTCAACCCACCCGTTGAGATATGTACAAAAAGTTGTCTTTTTTTACCAGGTCCATAACTATCTTTGACACGTTGCCCAACCCACGCAACCTGCCGATATTTCAACCTCTATCATCATGTATAAATGCATTATCAAAAATTTCTTTTTCTGTTGTAGGTGTCCTACTGGTTTCAAGTGTGGAATCAGCAACTAACCTCCCACCATGTTACCCGTTGGTGACTTTGCTAAGACAAGACGTGCAGTCTGCATGATAAGCAACAACGCAGCTGTCACCGACGTTTTCAATAGGATTGACCATAAGTTTGACCTGATGTACGCCAAGCGAGCATTTGTACACTCGTATGTGGGTGAAGGTATGGAAGAAGGTGAATTCTGCACGTGATGATCTTGCTGCTCTTGAGAAAGACTATGAGGAAGTCTGGCAAAATGCTGAAGAGGGATAGGAAAATGACGTTTTGCAGTTCTGAAACAAGTAAGAAATGGATACAACTTTGAAAATATTCTTATTTAGTTACTTCTTACTATATTGTAGTTTTTAGACAAAAAAGAAATGAATACATATTTATTTACTACTTTGTCCATTCGTTTGGTGTATCAAAGTTATCGATAATGTAACGAATTGAAGGAGTTTGACATAGCCATTGTACCAAATAAACGTTGTATAGAAATAAGCCTTATTTTGTATTTGAATTTATTTGGTTGTACTTTGTTCTTGCTTACCACTTTATAACCTTTTTTCTCTCATATTCGATAAACATTTGTTTCTTTTTGCTCAAAATACATTCAATAATAAATTTGGTATGCTTATAACTTATTTTCATCAACTTAATTTTTTTCAACGATAACAATACGGTTTCGTCAAACATTTAGCACGTTATTCTTTTTTATAACTTTTTACATGGTTTACACTTTACATATATTTCTCATAAAACTTCTTGAAGCTAGCCCGCCCATCCGGGCGGGCTATGAAGCTAGTATATATATATATATATATGTATATGATATAGGATATGATATCCAAGTTGTCTTAAGTATGAATAGGGTATGTATAACAGGAGCAGGAGGTTATATTGCTTCATGGGTTGTTAAGCTTTTGCTCTCCAAAGGTTATACGGTTCATGGAACTGTTAGAGACCCATGTATGTTTTTACTTTTTTACTAATAATCTAGTACTTCATCCGTCCCAATTTATAAGTCCAAGTTTCTATTTTGGTTTGTTCCACTTTCTTATGTTAACCAATCAAAAGGGTTTCTTGGTAGAGATGATATTTGATTGGTGAAAGGTGTAGTTAGTGGGAATTTCTTAAACTGTGTGCAATTTGAAAGTGGACTTATAATTTGGGACGGATGGATATTTCCTTAGACACTTGTTTTTTCGACTTTTGGTCATCACCTTGATCTAGTAAAACTTTGACTTAGTTACTTCTTCTCTTAGTTATGTTCTTGCACTTTGTATCATGATTATGTTTGGTAGTAATTACTGTCTCGTAGACTGTGTGTAAGACATGAAAGTAATTGGTGTGAAGGTAATGAGGAAAAAAATGGTCATTTGAAGAAATTGAAGAATGCTGAAGAGAGGTTACATCTTTTCAAGGCAGACTTGCTCGATTACGAAGGCCTTTGTGATGCGTTTAGTGGTTGCAATGGGGTTCTTCATGTCGCATCCCCTGTTCCTGGTACACATGTATCTAATCCACAGGTAACCAATTCGTTTTCATGGCACGCCAATTACTAAAGAAAAGGATGAGAGGAATTTTGAACTTAAAATTTACCTTCTGTTTTCTTTTTTTAGTTCAAATGCAATTTAATTGACATATAGTTTATGCTATTTATTGCTTAAGAATAATTTTGGGATATTAGTAAGAGTATAAGACCACATGTGGTAAGTCAGGCTTCCATTCAATAGGTGTTTGGGTCAAAATAGATCAGGTTGGGTTGACCCTCAAATTCATGTCCATAACCATCAACAGTTTTATACATATATATGATTACAAAACTTATTTTTATATGAGTAATAACTAGTACCTGTTTTGCAATGATTTAGGAGGTTCATTGCATCACATATCACACCTGTATACTTTAGGCAGCTTTCAACCACTTCAACCCATTTAAACCCTTTCTATTTAAGCTAATTTTTTTAGTGTTATTCAAATTATACCCGCTTTACCTGTTATTGTCAAAGACTCGAAACATAAGCTGAGTCTACCCTTTCATAATAATGAGAGAAAATAAAGCGTGTTTGAACTAACACTTTACAGTTGGAGCTACTCGATCCGGCTATATTAGGAACACAAAATGTATTAAACGCATGTTTGAAGGCTAAAGTGGAGAAGGTTGTGGTTGTGTCTTCTGGATCTGCTATTTTATTGAATCCGGAGTGGCCCTCGGACAAGGAAATGAATGAAAGCTGCTGGACAGATATAGAATACGCCAAATCACTAGAGGTATCCCGTCAATAAATATATAATCCAATATTCATTTTCCTTATCAGCATCTTAGATAAAATGTGTGAGAAAACAGTTTGTATTTTGGTTTTCAGCAATGGTATGCGGTATCTAAGACAATAGCAGAGATTGAAGCTTTGGAGTTTGCAAAGCGTGATGACCTGACCGTGGTAACGATTTGTCCATCTATAGTCATTGGGCCAATGTTACAGTCCACCATAAATGCTACTAGCTTACTACTATTGAGCTACATCAAAGGTAAGCGACGAATTTCTGTTCACCATTTATCTGGCTTCAAGAAATTTGAAAGCTATTTCTTCTTCTTCTTCTTTTTGTATATAAAATTTCTTTTCACCATTTATATTTGTAGAAATGATGTGTACTTAAGTACTTAACATGTGCCGTCTGTTTATAGAGGAAGGTAGAAGAAGTAGAGGGGTGACAATGGAGAATACTGAACGTCGATATGTAGATGTCCGCGACTTGTCTGAGGCAATTTTACTACTATTTGAAAATCCAAAGTCTGAGGGGAGATATATATGCTCTGCCTACTCGTTTAGGACAAAGGAATTCGTTGAAAAAATGGAGACCATGTTTCCAGGATATAACTATCCCAAAATGTAAGTTCACCTCATTCTAACTTCCAGATTCATGTTATGAGCCGTTGCCATTAGTCGGCTTGGAAATCTTTATCTGTTTATAACAAATGGGTTGATTTGGGTTTGGTCAAATCTCTAACGAGTCAATCAGGCTGAAAGTCATCCGAAATATATCCCAATTCATTAAAGCTTCTGAATCCTTTTATGCTTAAAATTAGGTTGGTTATAATTATAATACTCCGTAATAAGTTTTGACATCAAATTGAACCATTGACCATGTACTAAAAATTACTTGTATTGTCTTAAACTTGTTTTAACCGGTTACCCAATCCACCCGAGATGCTACAATAGTCCTTTTGTCGGTGTTTAGATCTCTTCAGCTTTGGCAATGTTGCTTGTAGTAATAGATTTTGATATGTGTTTTGTAACAGCTTTTCAGAGAAAAGTGGCCGTGCACTACTCAACTCGAAGAAGTTGATAAATTTAGGATGGAATTATAGGCCAGTGGAAGAGACCATACTTGACACTGTCAATAATTACGAAGAAGCTGGTTTTTTGGAAAAAGGGAAGCCATTTCCATCAACAATAAGGTTCTAATATGAATCTGTATGTGCAAAACGGGAAGGCGATGTCTCCTGTACTTCCTCTTTTAACGATATTACCAAGATGGGTGGCTAATTGCACAGTTTCACTGAGGTGAAGATGAAGTAGCATAAGTTGTTTTGTTATTTGTTTTGTTATTTCCAAAATTGAATGTTTTGGGACTTCTTTTCAAAATGCTTTTGTCTTTCATTCTCTTTTATAGTTGTCCTTCTCATATAGTTCTTTTAAAGTTTATTTAGGCATCTATTCAATTCATGAGATACACAAAGATTTCATGTCATAAACCAGATATAAATCGAGACATATTAGTTGAATTTCAACGAGTAACTACGCAGTAAATATATGTGGTTTAAATTTCGTTAATAAATAAGGTTGATATTGATCGTAAAAACTAAGTGAATGGAACTTACAGTGTAAAAGTGCCAAAAAATTATGATTTCGCATTGAGTCTTAGTTATATATATACACTTCCCATGGTACAAACTTCCTTCCAGCCAAGTTGGTTATAAAATTTAACGATGAACAATGAGAATTAAAATTGAACATTAGCGATGGCAGATGCAGAAATTTGTCACATGGTATGAACTTTTAAATAAAATTTGAAGAGAGTATGCACTTAGTATTAAACTCTGAAATATTTAAAGAAAAATTTTGCTTTATACTAGTGATGACGATTTTAGGATATACACGTGCATACTCTCTGCCTTTAGTATGTCTGCCCCAGATTAGTGTTGGCAACAACATAGAACATCACCGCTAAGAACAACATTCATCATTGTTCATTGAATATCACCGCAGCACTGCCGCGCGGCGGATAGTGGTGAAGCCTCATAAGAACCAGCGACCACATGTTCTCAGTAAATTGTTTAGTTAACTTGAAGTTAAAGAAACAAAATTGAAACACAGGCTATTGTTATCTCAAGTTCTCAACTGGTTTTGCTCAAAATGTTGGACCATGGAGTGTTATACTTACACATGTAAAAAACATTATTATCCATGTAAAACAAATTTTGTAAGCAACTCCTACTTAGATATTTACTAGAAAGAGAGTCATTAGAGCACTAGGTGCCATGAAGAGCCAACTTTACTCATTCGAGGCCTACGGGGTGCCACATCATTATAACAAACCTCCACCAATAACTCCTCCTCATTCACAACTAACCTCAATTACTCATTTGGAGCCCAACACTTACAACTTTATTTTTTATTTAAATTTCCAGATGAACTAAATTTATTTCATTAAAAATAAATATATAATACAACATATTTAAAAAAAGTTATAAATTAAACATTAAAAAATAACAAATAAAAAAACTTGAATGTTAAGAAAACGTTATCACAACCCCACTAAAAAAAAAAAAAAAAAAAAAAAAAGCCTTTCGTCTTCTTCCTCACAAACACTACACACACTTGAAATCAAAATACGAATAAAAAGAAAAAACAAATCACCTGACAATCGTACAACCTTAACCCTCGTCGTGCAAACGGCGAAGAGGGCTTGAATGGCGAGCGATAACAAGCTAAGGCGATGTCATGGCGAGGCATAACAAGCTTGCCATGTGGCACGGCGAGCTATGATTTCAATGGAACCAGGTGCTCTTAATTGCATTAACTGCTCTCAGGTCTGTTAAAAGCATAGAGCACAAGGTGCAGTTTGAGTTATAGAGTCAAGTATTTTTTTTTAAACCATGATTTCCGACCTTTGGCTGACTAATCCACGGGGTTTGAACCCACCGCTACACAGACTCAAACCAGGTAAAGCCCTCACTTTTCAAGAGGTTGGCGTGACCACTTAAGATTGTTTGTACCTAGCAGGAATTGAACTTAAGACCTCACAAATATTAGAGTAATAGTCACAAATCCTTTTATCACTAGGCCACCCTTAAATGGTTCTCATAGTGTCAAGTTATACTCGTCAGTCGTCACGTTGGGTTTTTTTTACATACAAATCAATTTCTAACATAATAAAATAACAGTCTTCCTCGTAACCATGGGCAGAGCCAGAAAAACCCATGTGAGGAGCAAAAAATAAAATCGCATCCTAAACACAGATTTTGACTTTCAGTTTAGAAAAAAAAATACTTTTAGGGAGCAAACTACAAAATGTACCTCAAAAATCCTAAAATTTTGAACTACAATTTTTTGGGGTGAGGGGGAGCTGCCCACCCTGCCCCCCAAGGTGGCTCCGACCGTATCGTAACCAGAGGTTATAAGTACACCTAGAGCGCAAAAACACGAACAAAACACACATACGACAAGGAGCAACACGAAAAGAAAAAAGAAAAAAAAAATCTTTAATTCAATGTGGGGTGTGGTGGCTCCAAACTATAGGCACCCAAAAATTCGTATAAGTTGCCCATATCACATGAAATGTGACCGATGTTTCCAGCTAGTTATTCTTAACATATTTAGTATATTTTTTTTCTTGACAAAGTTAACAAAAGAAAATAAAAATAACAGTAAATTACAAAGATGGTCCTTGTCGTTTGCGTTGACTTTCACTTTTGGTCTTTTGACTTTTTTTTGCACAAATAATCCCTAACTCTGAAACTCTTAACACTTACGATCCTTTGACCAAATGGTGTCAGTTTTGACCGTTAAGCACCCCTCATGTGACTTGTACATGAGGGTAAAAATGTTATTTGAGTCTCTCTTTTTAATCCTTATCATCCTTTTCTACCACAAACACCTAAATGCCACCACCATTATTTTCAGCATCAATTTTTCCGGCCATGTTCTTGAAATTTCTACCACCTCAATCAAACACCCATATTCCATTGTTCCTTTAAATTCCATAAATATCTCTCTTATACACAATTAACATACTTCATTTATTTCACATTTCAAACATAACTATTTTCATCTCTTCAAGCCATCTACTACTCCCTTTCACCATTCCTTGACAATCCTGCACTTCCATACATCCAATTATACCTTAAAGGAAGAAAAAAAAATGCTAATCATTGATGAGTTCAGGTAGAAGCTGACTTTATTTTACTGTTAATAAATACAATTTCAAAATGACATCAGTAACGAGATGAGAGAAAGAGATGGGATGTGTTTTGAAGAGATGGGGTAGAATGTGAGTAAATGGGTCACATAAAAAAGCATAAATGAGGAAGAAAGAGAGTGAGTAAAAAGACATTTTTACCCTCACGTGCCTTGCACATGAGTAACTTTTAACAGTCAAAACTGACGCCGTTTGGTCAAAGGACCATGAGTGTTAAGGGTTTTGGAGTTAGGGACTATCTGTGCAAAAGAAAAGTCAAAGGACCAAGAGTGAAAGTCAATACAAACCACAGGGACCATCATTGTAATTTACTCTAAAAATAAATCCACTATGTAGACTGTATATTGGGCCGATTGGATTTCTTTAATTGGGCCTCTGATAATTGGACTATTTTGAATTTCTTAGTATTACGGGTAGGGTTTCTATAATTCTCCTTCACAGCGCTTCACTTATTGCTTTACACTCACCATAGCAAGACCTGCAAAAAGAAAGAACAAATCATATCAAAATGTCAGACAACATCCCTTTCGAAATCCAAACAGAAATCATCAAAAGGGTTCCGGATGTCAAGTCATTGATTCGATTCAGGTCGGTTTCCAAACCATGGAAGTCTTTCATCGACAGCTCCGAGTTTATCACTGGTTACGGCGCCCGCGACACTCAGCCGCATAATAGTTTACTTTTAAGGTACAGAGTTATTGAAAACCCTCGTGAGATAAAATATCTTTCTTTTACAGATGATGACAATTTCACCCAACAACAAGACTTTACTCCAAATATTCCTAACCTCATTAAAAAACTTTATAATTCAGTCGTAGTTGGTTACTCTCACGGTTTGTTGTGTTTGTTTAGTAACAACCAGAATCCTGCCAAAGAGATGCTTGTTCTTTGGAACCCTTCTATTAGAAAGTCTCTTGGTATTACTTTGCCTTCTTATGTCCATGCTTGTGATGTTTTTGGTTTCGCGGTTTGTCCTGTCACTAATGATCCTACTATTGTAAAGATTTCATTCGGTCCTTGGAAAGTTGAAATGTTTACATTGAGCTCTAAGAGATGGAGTGTGGTTGAGTGTCGTAATGTGCCTCGTAAATTAGTTAGACTCAAATGGTCGTCGGTTGTTATAGATAGGCGTATCTATTGGATTGGTTTTGAGATTATTGCTGCTATGGGTAGTTTTCGCTTTGATCATACGATTGTATCATTTGATTTGGTTGCTAAAGAATTTAGAGTTGTAGACGTACCAAATAACTTAGCAAACCCGTTCCCTGTAAGTTTTTCCATTTTAAGTTTTTCCATATCTAAGCTACGAGAGTCTCTTGTTCTGTTTGTACCCGATAAAGGGGCTGAGATACCAGCTTGTGGTGTATGGAAGATGGAGGATGATGGTTCTTTCACAAAGCTATTCACCTTTAACACACCTGATTCATCAATACACAAGGTATTCGGGTTTAGGAAGAATGATGAACCTGTAATGGAAACTCGAAAGGAAGGTGAACATGGTTCTGCACTTGAAGTTTACCAGCCATGCTCAGAACGCATCAAGAATCTTGGGATTTATGGTGACGAGTCTACAATCTTCATGGCATCTTACAAGGAATCGCTACTTCTACTGGATCACTCGGATTGTTGTGTGTATCCTGACATGAACTGATATGGGAGATGATGGCCACATTGTGAGGTGTGGAGTTACAAAGTTATATGCTGTCTCGTGAGGTAGGTGCCTAGTTTCTAGTTCGGATGTGGAAAAATCACCATATATTTTGTAAAACTGTTTTAATGCAGACAAGTTATGTTATGCTTGGTATCATTTGAGTGTGTAGATTCATCAATATTCCATACACATCAATGATTGTGAGGGTTTATGTTTTTCAAGTTAGTATGGCTACTAAAAAGAATCATTTGATGATTTGTGTTCCTAGCTTGTAGTAATTGTCTGTTATGCATTTTCAAGAATGGAGGATGTCCCTATACTTGCCTTATTGCTTATGATGAAACACGTTTTAGATCTTCATCACATGCAGTAATTTTGATAGCATTTCTTAGCTTAGTTACATCCATGTTACATTCTCCTTTCGTTTTGTGAAAGGACTCCATATTTTAAACAGTAAATCAGACCAAGTTGCTAGACAAATAACATTCATGCATGGCATAGACCAGAGCTTGAGCTATGACTTCCCGCGCCTACATCAATATGGTATCACTAGGTGGCTCCAATCAGGCTCTTACTGCATGTGCACTAGACTTCGCACCAGTGGGTAATAGCACAATTCAAACCGGTTCGCATTTGAGCCTTGTGGCTCAGCTTTTAGCTTTTGTTCTCTATTGTCGGTATTGCACTGGTGCAAAAACTTTTGGGTATGTTATGGAACTTGGTTTGTGATGACTTTCTCCAACTTGTAAAATAACATAGTAGAAACTGAGCTACGACTAACATTTACCACTATGCTTGTATGCTGAAGTCTAGTATAAACATATTTGACTGTAACTAAAGTTTAACATCTTAGGTATTGCTTTAAAACAACCACTCGCCCACTCTTGCCATGTCTTTTGCATTACCCATCTGACAAGTTCAATATTACCCAGTAGTCCAGTACTTCCTCAGCCCAACTAAACCTTGGAGTGCTTTTTTTTTTAATAATTTATCTCAACCTAGCGGTTGCAAGTTCAAGTCTCAAGGTATTCATATTTGATTGTAAGGGAAGTTCAACTAATTTGGGGAGAACGTGGCCTAATATTTGAAAATAGTTCTTGAATACATTTAGATGGTGAGAAAGTTGAATCCAGTTTGTGGAGTATGAATGATAGACCATGGTGTTTCAAAGTCGTTAACTATTTCTATACGTGATGCATTAATGGCAGAAATTCTCAGGGTTTAGGAAGAATGAACCTTGTGTTGAACACTTCAATGATCTTAAAAGTTATGGTGAGTTGGTTTCAGTCTGTGTGAGCTCCTATAATGATAAGCCGAAAGTTAAGACTGTAGTATCTAGCGTACCATTAATTAGATTTGAAGCTAAAATGGGATGAGTATTAGAACAGGCAATAGGCAACCCCGGTATGAAGATCAATATGCAATTATTACATTCATGCCATAATTTGTTCGGATTTTAGTTATGGTAATTAAAAGGATAGGTGCGTCTTAGATACATTGATGCTTGTAAGAAAGAAACACGCGTTAGTCTCGCCCCGGGTTTTATCCCAGGACCAAACTCCGACGTGAGAATAAGTATGATATTTAGAGTAATGTAGGTGAAAGTAAAAGTGAGTCAGTTAAGTTACCCTAGAGTGAAAATCCTTCCTCCTTATATCGGAGACCTATTCTTGTCTGTATCGGATACTGCCAAATGGGATAGTGATGCTTTTGAGCGGTAACTTTGATCTTTATCTTTTTGGTCTCTGCTTAGTCTTGTTGTTTATTCTGAGCCACTGCCATTTACTCTTTATATCAGGTCTGACTTTCAGTCAAGAAGTTACCGTTGATCCGAATGATCTTATGAGGTTCGTTCGGGTATGAGGTTCATTCGTCATGGGCCATTCAGCCACATACGCCAACATACATGACACATCTAACAAAATTAAATTCTAAATGCATCAATGACGGAGAAAAAGCTCACGAACAAGAACGAAAATACATATAGTGCAATATAATGAGGGCTGGAAACTATAGTTTAGGTAAGGTAAAAAAAGCCTATAGGTCTAACAGCGTGCATTATTTTCTTAATTGGTTTGTTGGATAGCAACAATTTTTTACCATAACGGTGAATGGTTGATGATAGAATGTTCAAGACCTGTTCGAAAATGATAATATTCACAATTCTCGTGTTGAAACCTATCATGGATGTAGCTTAAAACTATTACGTGTGCTCGTGTGTATGGCATCGAGGGTATGTTAAAGCCTAAAGGCTCGTTTGAGGCATTTGTGAGATAGATGGTTTAGGTGTACAAATTATTTGCGGTTCAAAAAATTTATAAAAAAGTGATTGTCCTAATATCGTTGATAAAATTTCGCCATTCTAGCAAACTCATACAAATGGTATCATTGCAAAAGTTTTCATTAGGCATTCCGCGTTTCAATTATTCAATTCTTAGTTACAAGTTTAGAAAAAGCTTTTGCTCGTATTATTATTTGGTAATTAATGGGTTACATCTGATCAATTTTGTGCTTATATGACTGAACGACATGACTAAGACATATGGATGGAAGTAAAACCTAAATTATCGAAAACCCAAACTTTGGACAAATATACATGTTTCGTCCCTGTTGTTTACCCAAAATTACACTCGTCATCCCTATTCAAAATTTTAATATCGTTATAATACAAATCTGTAAGACCGTAAGAGGCTAGTTCTTTGTAAAATATTAATTGGTTCTTGATTCCCATATTATTGCATAAATCATATTGTGAATGGTTAAAAGTAATAATGTACAAATTGATTTTCAAGATTATCAATGACAAACAAAAAATGTTTTGGGCAACGTTACTCTTCAACGAGGCATCTCAATAAGACAACCAACAGGATCATGGCGGGTTTTGTATGAGTTTTAGTTATCAGACCAGGGGATGAGATGGTCACCCCACCCCGAACCCGTCACGTTGCCACTCCTACTACCATATTTGTTGACATTTTGGTTGTGGTTTATAAATGGCCAAATGCATAGTTAAAGGCATGGTTGTCAGGATCCCGATCCTGATCTTAGGATCTTACGATTTTACGATACTGTAAAGCAAAAACGATCCGGATCCTATATAGGATCTTTGCAAGCTTAAGATCTTATAGGATCCCGATCTTGACCATACGATCTTACGATCTAATCCGATCCGATCTTACTCTTCTCGGATTACAAACTAAAAAACTACAAATTTATGAGTTGTTTGTTTGTAGAATTCAAAAAACAACATGTTAATCTTTTTAAACATTTTATAATCATAATTTATGACAACATTTATATGAAACATTCATAATATTTTGTGGTTATAATGTATTAGAATTTGTAGATTTGTATAAAATTACATAACCTATTAAGAAATAACATTAGAGTAGGATCTTAAGATCCCGATCCGATCTTACGATCACGATCTTGCAAAGACAAAAACGATCCTGGGTAGGATCCCGATCTTGACAACCTTGGTTAAAAGACGAAACATACCATTATCACTGAAACAAGTAAAACCCTATAAACTAAAATCCCAAATTTCAATTTCAACATTGTCTGTCACTGGTAAACTAAAACCCTATAAACACAATGTCTGTTGACATCCCTTTTGAAATCCAAACTGAAATCATCAAAAGAGTTCCTGATGTCAAGTCACTGATTCGATTCAGGGCCGTTTCGAAACCTTGGAAGTCTTTTATCGACAGCCCCGAGTTTGTCGCTGCTTACGGCGCCCGCGATACTCAGCCGCATCGTTTACTTTTAAGCTACAGAGATAATTTCGATGAGGTAAAATATATATCTGTAAATAATGACACATTTATCCAACAACAAGACCTTGCTCAAAATGTTTCTGCTCTTATGAAACAATTTGATAATCTGGAAGTAATTGGTTACTCTCGCGGTTTGTTGTGTTTGTATGCTTTCGATAATGGGTTTTTTCAATTGGGGATGCTTGTTATCTGGAACCCTTCAATCAGAAGATCTGTTGGTATTCTTGAGCCAGGATACTTTGATCTTTTTGGTTTTGCGGTTTGTCCCGTCACTAATGATCCTACCATTGTCAAGATTTCATTTCCTTGGAAAGTTGAAATTTTTACTTTGAGCTCTAAAATATGGACGGTCATTCAGTGTAACAAGCCTCGTGAATCAATTGAAGTTTGCCTTTGCATGAGGCAGGTTGTTATTGGTAGCTGTATTTATCGTGTTGCTCAAAATAATGAATATATGATTGTGTCATTTGATTTGATTGCTAAAGAATTCAGAGCCATAGACTTACCAGATAAGATAAGATTCCCTGAACCTGTACGTTTCATCTTATCTAAGCTAGAGGGGTCTCTTGTTGTGATTGTACCGCATAGTGTGGTCAAAGTATGGAAGATGGGGCCTGATTGTTCTTTTACACAACTATTCACCATTAACACACCTGAAACATGTATAAGTGATATAGTGGGATTTAGGAAGAATGGTGAACTTGTAATTGAAACTCGAGATTGGGGTGGAGGGTGGAATTTTTATGCACTTGAAGTTTACGATCCGTGCTCACAGCACATCAGTAATCTTGGGTTTTCTGGACAAAGTGGTTCATTCTTCATTAGCTCTTACAAGGAAACACTATTTCTGCTTGATCACTCAGATTCTTGCGTATATCCTGAAATTAATTGATCACAGAGAGGGTGGATTTACAAAGTGATATGTTGTCGCATCAGCGAGGGGCCTTCTTTGTGGTTATGGTGTGGAAAACTCGCCTTCATATGTTTTTCATAATTGTTTTAATATAGACAAGTCAAGTAATGTTATGTTTGGTATCATCTTAAGTATGTTGATGATGATAATTAGTGTTGCTTTTGATCATTATCTATGATGAATATTTCGAGAACGGAGGATGCCTTATATACATGCCTTGTCAGCTTGAAATATCAACAATGACATGCTATTTTAGATGTTCATCACATGTAGGAATCTTCATAGCATTTTTTGCTTAGTCACAATCTGGTTACGTTCTCCTCTCATCTCAACTGACGTGAGAAATATTGGGTATGTTATGGAATTTGGTTTGTGATGAATTTTTCCAGCTTTATAGTATGTATGGCTAAGCATGCTTGGATGAGGAAATAATTATGTGATGTGGTACACAGGCATAGCGGATGATTTGCGTAACGGGTCAAAATGGGTACTTTGATACACACTAAAGAAACATGTGGGGTTGGGTTGGGTTGGGTCGAGTAGACCCGCAGTATTACTATCGAAAACTAATATTCCAGTTTTATAGTATGCAAAGTAGTTTTTTATTCGTTATTTTTTATGCAACACTTGTTCAATATCAAAATTACAACTTGTAAATGCTGTTTGGCTTTGTGAGCAATAGTAGCAATGGTATTTAGTTGACCTTATGGTTTCTTTCTCATTCCAGGTTGTAGTGGTCTTAAATAGGAGCCAATTAGATAATACATTGCTAATACTTGCAGATTGTTGGATATTTGGTTCATTGCACACTTATTACATGTTGCATCAATTACCTCATTCATCTTTAATGTGAACTAAATAATGTTTTTTTTTTTTTTGGCCCTTTAACTATTCTTTCAACTGTCATTACGTACGACAAAACGTATTTATAAACGGCTGCTAAGTCAACTATTCGATGGGTTATGTATAAACACGTTGGATTGATATTTTTCTTACTGTTCATAAAACAAGTCGATTATTATGCTGAGCAACAAGAGAAGGTAAAGCAGTTGGCTGAAGAAGATGGCAGAGACAACGATTCTGGGAACTAGTAAATGGCATCTGATGTAAAGAGTTTTGTTAACCAATGTTTAATTTATACGGAGTAATACTCTAGCCTTAAATTTGGAAGTACAAAAGTTCCCAAGTTTATGTTTAGGCCTTGCGTAAGGGAAAATATTTTGTGTCAACCACTTACGCATTGGCTAAACCAATGATCGAAAGAAGGTGTACTTGTTCTTACAAGTTACTACTATAATCTTTGTGGTCTAGCTTCTAGAGATGGGCAAAAGTCACGTTTGGTTAAATCATTTTTTTGAACTATGGTTTGATGACTTGATGGTTCAATTGTTTTCTCTAGTGGCTCATTGAATTTGGTCAACATAATGTAATGATCCCATCGTTTAATGGGTTGGAATTTGGAGATATATAAGCATCCCAACAGACACTTCCTTTGTCTTTACTTGATTGCTAGACCAATTTACAGTTTAAGTGTTAGCCAAACTTTTGCAGTAGGTATGTCTTAGAACTGCTTGCCGAGACGTGGCATGCCACATCATACCTGTTGTCTATGTGGCAAGCTATTTAATGACTAAGACTCTACAAAAGGAAAAACTACTAATTGTATGTACAACAATCGGAAACCACTCGAGGTTGGCTTAGTGGCAAGCGAGCTTGCGGCTATCACACATATATGTGAGGTCTCAAGTTCAGTTTTTGCTAGGTCTTTGAAGTGGCTATGCCAACTTTCTGAAAAGAGAGGGTTTTAATTAGTTTGAGTCTGTGTAACGATGAGTTAAAACCTCGTAGATTAGTCGGCCAAAAAATCAAAAATATAGTTACCCAAAAAAATGAGTATTTTAAGGGACTAGACGAGTACCCGCGCCTAGCGGCAACGGTGTCTAGTTTTCTGCAAAATTCTGACGATCCATAAGTTTCTTTCAACAAACTGTATTTGTAGCGTCAGAGAATCATTTTCGAATAACTATAATTCGGATGCGTGGTTGCATAGCAGCAGAAACATACATTTTTCAAGAAAATTATGTGGAGTCGATCTAAGTGTGGGAGTATATGTCTAATAGGATTGTTTTAACTTTTAAGTTATTAAGATTTTAGTAATAATAGATTCAAGCATTACAAAAAGCAACAATATTATGTAGTTGACAATATTATATTGTAGTTTAGAGTTAGTCAACGTGTGTGACCGCCTTTTCTTGTTTTGTCAGTAATTTAGGCAGTGATAATTATTATTTTTTACATGTGTAGCGTTTATTATTTGGTGTGTGGCTTTTAAACTTGTAACCTTACAAATTTAATATCACCATAATAAGATTATCTTGTACTATCAATTTGCACATATATTTAAGCATTGTTCAAAGTTATTTGTTTGAGGTACAAATAATTATCGCTAAAGATAACAATACTATCTAATTTTTGTGATTCTAATAAACTTACATAACATTATTGATATACCGGACAAAGGGCTATACAATATATATTAACTTTTAAAAGACGATTCGTATATGTTAGTCCCTTAAGTGGTGCAAGACCAACAATTTTTAAAATAACATTATACAAATGACAACGTACATGTGTCAAAGCAAAATAAACAACAAAAAACTACAATTACTTGGTCTATCGTTTTTCCAAATTTGTCACGGGTTTCACAACTACTTCATTATTTCTCATATAATTTTGTCAAATTTGAAACCTGGTTCGACCCGGATGGTTCAACCGGTTGAACCGTTCCGGTCAAAAAAACAAGTCAATTTAAACCGAGTCAACCCGACAGGTTGGGTCGAAAACAAGTCAAATTAAATCGGGTCAACCCCGGGTTTGAAGCGTCCCGGGGTCAACCCGGTTTTCGATGTGTATTAATAGTTTCCTTTTGAAATATATGTCTGCAACATTTTCACTTTTAGTTTCAACTTTTCACTTTTACTTTTGGTTTTACTTTATATATAGTATATAGCATAAGGGTATCGTATGCGTTTTGGCGGCGGTACCTGCGACGATTAACCGCAGAAATAGATCTCGATGAGACCTGATTCACCAGTTTGTATCAGTTTCAACGAGTTCTCTCTAGTTCATTTTCGGATGGCTTTAATTGGTTAGCCGAACCGGTGGTGACACCAGTTCCCGGTTGAACACGTTGGTCCGGTCCGGTCCGGTTCTCAAAACTATATGTGACATTAACTTGTTTGCTTGTATGAAGTTTTGTGTGTTTTATTAATTTGTATAATGTGAATAATAACATGTATTTTTCATTTTAGGGTGTTTTAAAAATATCATTAATTAGTGTGTTTAATTATTTTATATTTTGGATTATGTTGTAGCTTCTTTAAATTGTACGTTATGAAAATTTTATTGTACTTTTTAGTAAGGGGTGTTTTAATTGGTTGTTTTTAATTTGGCAGATATGCTTTTAATTGGTTGTACAATATGAATAAATTATTGTACTTTTAAGTAATGGGGTGTTTTAATAAGAGTATTAATTACACTATGCATTTCTTTCTCATTTGACCAATTTCAACAATTCAACTTTTTAACTTTTCACCTTTGACCGTTTTTCTATTATATGTAGTATAGATAATGGTTTAAAAATGATTTCTTTAGTTTGTATCAAACTGTTTTCCCCTATCAGATGTATATATAAACTTTTAGTATATCTTATTTTGTGTATCCTTACGAGTAATGTTCGACATATTGTGAATGGATAATCATTTGATAATGCATTATCTTTATTTTAATTTGAAGTTGGACATATGTATGATACTTTCTTTTTTGTATTTTCTCTTTATACAGTCATGCTTTTTTCTTTTATCAAACCTTTGATAGAATCATTACTAAATTTAACGAAATACAAGTTTAATTTTAATAAAATGTGTGGCATAGAAGAATATATCTTTATCTTTACTACATAAAAAAGAAACTAGACGAGTACCTGCGCCTAGCGGCAGCGATGTCTAGTTTTCTGCAAAGTTCCGATGACCCATAAGTTTCTTTTCAACAACTGTATTTGTAGCATTAGAGAATCGTTGTCGAATAACTACATTTGATGCGTGGTTGAATAAAGCATAAATATATATTTTTAAAATTATGTGCAATCGATCTAAGTGTGTGAGTATATTTTCTAATAGGATTGTTTTAAGTTATTAAGATTTTTAGTAATAATAGATTCAAGCATTACAAAAAGCAACGGTATTGTGTAGTTGGCAATATTATATTGTAGTTTAGAGTATACCATAACCGCTTTTTCTTGTTTTGTCAGTAATTTAGCAAGAATAACTATTTTTTTTTTTTACATGTGTAACGTTTATCATTTGGTGTGTGGCTTTTAAAATTGTAACTTTGCAAATTGGATATCACCATATAAGATTATTTTGTACTATCAATTTGTATAGATATTTATGCATTGTTCAAAGCTATTTGTTTGAGGTACAAATAATTATCGCTAAAGATAACAATACTATTTATTTTTGTGATTTTAATAAACTTACATAACATTATTGATACAATGGACAAAGGGCTATACAATATATATTAACTTTTAAACGACGATTCATATAGCTAGTCCCTTAAATGAAGTGCAAGAGCAAAGATTTTTAAAATAACATTATACAAATGACAAATTACATGTGTCAAAGCAAAATAAACCAAAACTACAATTACTTGGTCTCTCCTTTCAAAAAAATTGTCACGGGTTCCATAACTACTTCATCATTTCTCATATAATTTTGTCAAATTTGAAACCCGATTTCACCCGGGTGGTTCAACTGGTTGAACCGTTCCGATAAAAAACAGTCGATTTAACCGAGTCAAACCGAGGTCGGGTCGAAAAATGTCAAATTAAACCGGTCACCGTCGGGTTTGAAGCGTCACGGGTCAACCCGGTATCGGTTTCAACGGGTCAACCCGGTATCGGTTTCAATTGGTTGTTTTAATTTGGTAGATGTGCTTTTAATTGGGTGTACAATGTGAATAAATTATTGTACTTTTAAGTAATGGGGTGTTTTAATAAGAGTATTAATTATATTATTTATTTCTCTCTCCATTGACCATGTTTTCAACATTCAACTTTCAACATTTTTCACTTTTTCCACTTTGACCATTTTTCCATTTTATATAGTAAAGATGGTCAAAGTTGAAAGTGAAAATTGAAAGTTGAAAGTTAAAAGTCAAATGTGAGAGAAATGTATAATATAATTAATTCTATTGTTAAAATACCCCATTACTTAAAAGTACATTTATTTATTCATATTGTACAACAAACTAAAAGAATATCCACCAAATTAACTACAAACAATTAAAACACCCCATACTAAAAAGTACAATAAAATTTTCACAATATACAATTTAAACAAGCTACAACAAAATCCAAAATATGAAATTATTAAATACACTAATTAATGTTATTTTTAAAACACCCTAAAATGAAAAGTACGTGTTATTATACACATTATACAAATTAATAAAACACACAAAGTTTCATACAAGCTAACAAGTTGATGGTACATATAATTTTGAAAACCGGACCGGACTAACGGGTTCAACCGGGAACCGGTTTCGCCACCGGTTCGACTAACCAATAAAAGTCATCCTAAAATGAATCAGAGAGGACCCGTTGAAACCCATACAAACTGGTAAATCAGGCCTCATCGAGATCTATTTCTCCAGTTAATCGTCACAGGGTACCTGCGTATACTATATATAAAGGCAAAAACAAAAAGTGAAAAGTTAAAACTAAAAATAGAAATGTTGAAACATAGATTTCAAAAGAAAACTATTAATACATATCGAAAACCGGGATGACCCGGGACGCTTCAAACCCGACGGATTGACCCGGTTTAATTTCACCCGTGTTCAACCCAACCCGTCGGGTTGACCCGGTTTAAATCGATCCGTTTTTCGACCAAAATGGTTCAACCAGTTGAACCAACCGGGTCGACCCGAGTTTCAAAACATTATGTTTAGTACCCAAATCTTAAAACTTTTATTATTTTTCGTGTATTACCCATAAACATTTTTATCACTAAACGATCTGTCACTATAAAATCCAAGCGTTCATGCACGGTACTCGTCTTTAACTATATGTATATATAATTACCATTAAAAATTCAAACTAATATTAAATGAAAACAGATTGGCATATTCAATGTTGGAAAGTCAATACAACTTTTTTTATTATTATTATACATACAAAGTATGTATCCATATTTTTGAAACTTAAAAAGTGGGTAATGTTAAATTTCTAAAATTCCTTTCAAACTAAAATTTCTACATAAAATTTCAAAGAATTTGTCCTTAATGAAATAGCTACCATAACAATTCACACTTAAAATTTCAAAGAAATGTATGACAAATTTTAACAACTTTTACTAATGTAATTTCCCAAAAAAAAATATATATTTTAATTGATTTAATCTTAACACTAATAATTTTTATAGAAGTTTATCAACATATTTTATTTTATAAGGCATCATATTACAACTTATTTTTTATTGTTATGTTACTTCATAGTGTGCGTATCATATGTGATATCAGTTAGTAAATATTGAAATGCTGATAATGTATGATTTTTGAAAATATTGTTTTGACATTTATATATAGTTGAAATTGCACAAATATTGTTGTGAATAACTTGAATGTTTACAATCACAAAACATTGTATCGATTTATTATATAGTAATGGGGTTCATTTTTTTGTTCTTGTTCTTGCGCATTAAATACGTTAAATTCAAATCTTTTTCTAAATATTGCTATAATGATGGTGATTGATTGGTGCTTTAATCGTTGATTGTTCCGGCACATTAATTTCAAAGATATACAAAGTTTTCTGAAATAATTTGGTCAAAATACATTATACAACTGGTGTATATACTTTTGTTAAGTTTCTTAGGTTTGAAGTTTTTGATTGGGTCAAATACCATGCCTTGATGGATGATAACAACAAAGTGAAGCCAATCAAAGAGTTCGGTCAAAGAGGATTCAACACCTCATATGTTGTGTACTAGAAATTTTACACTGGCCGAGTAACGCGTATTGTTAGTTATCTCATAATTGATGTAATGTTTTATTTTCAGTTTCAATAAATATTTTTATATGTTCTTTGATACACGTTAAGAATTTTTGCTTCAGTTGAATTATCGCATGTTACGAAACACTTACCACAATATCACATATTGTTAATTATCTACCGCTAGGAACCGCTGCCGCTAGGTGCGGGTACTCGTCTAATCGTAAAATGATTACCAAATAGGGGTGAAAAGAGTCACGTGCCGAGTCTATAAAGGATCGAGCTTGACCTGTTTAAATTTGTAATGATCGAGCTCGGGTTTTTGTTGGATATTTTGTTGAGATTGTATAGTTTTAGTAATATTACTTTACAACTTAGAGTATGGTGGGGGTTAAATAAAATAGTTTGCCACATTTTATCTCATGGTCTCATGATTCGTATGATATTAATTAGAGTTGTAAAGAAGACTTGTCTCCCATGTCTTACCTTTATTTTCTCCTAATTAATCTCCTACATGAACCATGAATAATTCCACTAGTTTTCATGTAGCAAAATGTGGAAGTAAATGGGTACGTGGGTTACCCACTATTAACTATTTTGGATATAAATTGATGGACCCCTCTTCTCGAAAATAAAAAAAAAGGGAAATATAGCAAGTAAAACTCTTTCACAAAACCATACTCTCCCTTCGTGAAAATTCTGCTACCGCCATTGTTTTGTGTTGACTCGGTTGCTGCCAAATAAACACGTGTTGACTGCATCAAATCCTGAGGCTTGTACAATTGTAGACTCGCAACAAATGTTGGTTTATGGGAGTTAAAAACACTCGAAATGACTAGAAGTGTGTGAGCCTATAGGGACACATACGATAAACACGAGAGTACGTGTCGAACGTATATAAATACTTGAATACATACCCGACATGCATGCATGATTACCCGATTAGTGTTCACGACCCATGGGCTTGTCCAATGTATTGAATGGGTCGGTTTGGATATGCCTTGGGCCTAATTCTTCCACACGATCAGGCAAAGGAACTGACTTGGGCTTGTTACTTGTTGATAAAGACAAGACCCATGATGATGAGAACTTGTTGATAAAGACAAGACCCATGATGATGAGGATCAGTTTGTTTTTGTATTTAAAAAATCACATCCTACTTCATGCGTGATATATAACGAGCATAAAACCCGCCGCGAAGCGGCGGAGGAGTTTTACAAACATTTTGAATTCGTAGTCGTGTTTAGGCTGTGTTGCAATTGACGTAGTTAGTTCTTTTCATTTACTTTGTTGGTTTTGTTTGTTCCGTGTTCCGTTGTCTCCTCCGATACTCGTCACAGTATAAGCTAAAACATGGAAATTTAGTTACATTAAAAGTCTCTATATTGATAACACAACACAGATGTGGAACTAAGTACATCGGCTATACTCAAAATATATACATCAGGTCAACAAACATTTATTTAACTTTTACCACAGACCTAGTGTGAATCTGGTAATGGTTCAGCAGTTACGCCATACTTTTTCCTTCGCTGCAAGTCACGCGCCCAGCTTGAAAGTTCTGTGACGTTTTCCTTTCGATACTGGAAATAAGCAGATCCAAACGCCCCTGATGAACTGAAAATAAACAGAAATAAATGCCCCTGATGGGCTATGACAGCAGACAAACAAACATCCTATTGGCCGTTTATGCATGAAAATAATGTTATATGCATATAGTTTATTTGTTATGTTTACATCAGTAGGTAGAAAATTAGTCTATCAGGTAAAAAAAAAAAATTTGACCTGTTACCCAACAACTAAACAATAGTAAGCACTCCAAACTTACCAACAATGTGTTGTCCTTTTCGAACACCAACAACAAAACAAAAAGGATAAAAAGGAAAAGCAAAAATGTCAAGAATATGCAGAGGCCTTGAGAGATACAGCTAGGCTCTTCGTTATTGGGAATCAATGGTCCTCCTAACTTTTGGCATTCGGCCTTAAAGTGGTCAATCCTTTATTTGTGATTATCGTTACATAAATTGTTTATAAACGCGGTCACGACGTTGCATTTGAGGTTAGTGACCTGAATGGAATTATTGGTTCAAAGGTTGGTGGCAACATAAAAAATCATATATCTATATTCTATATTCTAATATACCTCATCAAATCGGAAGGTAAAAATCTTCAATTATTTGCAAATAAGCATGCGCTGCATTTCTCCTTAGGATCTGAACATACGGGTACACATATTTTTTTATATTTTTTTTATCAAAAGTCGCTAACCTAATCATACCTCTTTATTCACATGTCGCCTGCCCGAACATGAGCAGTTCTTTATCACCATTTTATTCACATGCGCCTGCAACCGACAACGCAACTCAGTTTCGCACGGTTTGTGAAAGGAATCAGTTTGCAAACCTGAATAAGCACAGAGAACGGGAGCACAGACCTCATGTAACATCCAATTTCCTGGTACATATACTTATTATGAGTCCTAGTTAATTATAAAATACATACTCGAAGATAGATACATACCTTTATTAGAATTTTAGTACCTGAATATAATCCAACACCACCTTTAATAAACTTGGCCAAAACTGGTATCCCTCCGTCATCAACAACAGCAGCCTTTCCTTCTTCAACGGCCAAAACACTACTAAAAACAATCTTCGGTTCTCCAGCATCCCAACCTCCTGCTTCTTTCTGTCAGTGGCCACCTCTCCAACCGCCACAAACCACCCAACCATTTCTATGTCGACTTTTTTTCTGTTAAGTTTCAGCCTCTCTGCAGCCCCATCTAGTACAGAAACAGAAAAAATAATAATAATAATAATAAAATAAAATTAAAAAAAAATCTAATATCGTTACCTCCTATATTAGCTCAAGAATTACCTTTAATGGAAACATGTTTTATTAAAAAAACATCTAACGTGTCCCGTCTCACGGTTTGTGTCCCGTCTCGCGGAATGTCTCATCGTTCTATTGTCATGGTTCTATTGTCATGGTCCCCGTAATGTCTTTCTAAGTAATCCATATCTATAAATTGTTACATAATATAAGTAATTTGAATATATTTAGATGTGGTGTGTCCAGGTGACTATTATGACCCATTTCTTACTAATGGGTCGATTCAGTGATGTTTATATCTAGCGGGTGAAAAAGTAAAACCACTATTCATGTTAGAAGAAAATGGGTCGAATGGGTGAAACTAATAGAAAATCGCCCAAAGTGTATTTTTAATGCATTCAAACTCGTACATCAGCTAAGAGTGAAATTTGGTTATAAGCTCTGATATTTTCAAGGAAATGGGTATCCGAATATAGCTGGTGAATGAGGGGTGGATTATCACGTGCTGTAAACAATTTCACCCTTCCCTGGAGACAGCAAAGGTTATAAAGTGGCCCTGAAGCTACGGTAGAGCAAACGAGCTTTTCTTCGGCCCAGAACTTAGCCTTGCAATAACGGCACATACAATTACATTGACCAAATCGCTGATACTCTTTTGGTGGACCTAACAACAAATATGATAAACTCTTATCAGAATAAGTTTCACTAAAAAATACTGAGTAATGGTGTCCTAGAAGAATCTCTAAAAAATTTCATTGCGCTTTTAACACAAACATTATCAAAAAAATCGCATACGACTAACCTTTTCCGAAAATGGGACACACTTCTGACGCACCAGCTTCACCTCCAACGGACGGCGTGGCGTCTCGTAGAACGTTGGCACCTACAATTGTGACAGCATGATGGAAGTAAGTTAAAAGATGTCTGATTGTATTGTCGGTCACAATGTGAAAATAAAAAAAAGGGTCACCTCCTTCTGTACAGTGTTCTGGACTCACAGGTATGTGCAATGTACGCACAGAGATGCCTCTATTTGAGCCAAAGCAATTTCCTATACAGGGAAATACATTACTACCAAAGGTATTGATACTTCCTGGCATTATTACTGTAAGAATTCAATCCGTGCGTAAATATACCTCCAGATGAACCGGCCGGTGCAGTATATTGTATACTACTGTTTCGAAAGTTGAGTGTTAGTGGAACGTCAATTGGGCCTGTAAGATTTAAAAGCCACTTCCATCACCGCTTTCAAAAAACTTGCAAAGAAATAGTAAAAGACCAGATCGTGTAAGCACAATACCTGTAACCCAAAGTCTTTTAGCCATGTATCGCCAGCACGCCCGGGAACGTGAGCCACAACTCCAGCGACACGTAAATGTGACGACATATCATCAGTAGGCGAGCAAGGCTCAGAGTGTCGTACCGAATCAAACATATCACACCTTTCCGTTAAAGCTTCTACACGAACTGGTGTGGTCGTCATACGTGATTCAACGGGCATGCCAGAACGTTCACGTGAAACGTTATGAAAGGTGACGATCTCAAGTTGCGTAATATCACGCCTATAATGTTTGTTTGGGGAAGAACCGGACTCGGAAATGTTGTCAAAAGAATGGAAACGCTTCAGTTGATGGTCAGCCGGTCTGGAATGAACGTGTATAGCTTGACCACATGGTAACTGAGAATTTTGGCCATTATCTGGAACCTTGCCTGCCAAATCTGGCATTAAATCATTTGCACGTCCAGATAAACTCGCCGTGGCACTGTATTGTATACTACTGCCATGAAAATCGAGAATAATTGGACCGTCTATTGATCCTGTAATGTTCAAACCCAACTTCCATAAAGTGTCTGAGAAAACTATTAGAGAAATAGTAAAAAGAGAAATCGTTCAAGTACAATACCTCTGATCCCAAAGGGTTTTAGCCACGCATCTCCACCTTTTATAGAAGTATCGGTTCCAAGTTCAACGCCATTCAAATCTGACAGTACGTCAGCAGAAGGTGAGTCAAGTTCATAGGATCCTATGGAAGCAGGCACATAACACTTTTCCGGTAAAGCACCGACGGCTGCTGCAGCACCTATTACACATGATTCAACAGCTATGTAACGACGGTCACTTCAAACGTCCTGCAAAGCATAAATAGGCAACAAAAGAATAGACAAATAACCTGTTCCACCAACTGTGGGATGAGAACTCTCAGTTGCCACGTTTTTTCCCATGAGGAAGATGTTCTCTACATCGTTGTTGACAGTATGACCAACATTCTCAGGAACCATTACATCCGTTACAACAAACAATGGTGTTTGACACGTGGCACGCTTTCTCTCATTCTCCAAACGGTATTGACCTTACTCTTTTGAACTCTTACGCGGACCATAAGCCCAATGTCCTTGTCACCGTTGACCTGTGATACAACCAACAAATATCCACTTCATGAACTTATGCAAGAACAAATAGTCAAGAGGGGACCTGGAATTGTTGGTGTGCTTACACATTTTAGCGTCCCTATTGGCCATATTTCAACTTGAACAGATTTATAAAAATAAAAAAAAATAAAAAATAAAATAAAATAAAAAAATAAAAACTATAAGGCGATACCTCCACTTATAACTTCTGGATTTCCATAACCAAGGTAATCGATTTACTCCCATCAGTGAAAACTCTTTCCAATATTAACAAAGCCAATCGGGCACTCCTTAGGATCTGCAAAAGAGAAAATGAAACTCCGACAAATGGAATTACACTGATTATAAGGTAAATAGCTAGATAGGGTGTACAAACCTTGCGTGCGTTGAAGTCAACGGCAAGAAAATGTTGATTGTGGAAATTCTGCTAAACTTAGTTTGTTTCTTGTATGCGCGCACCACCAAACCTAAACAAAATCTTGCACAGAAACCCTTGTTACAACCCAAAGAAACTTATTTTGGTGACATGAAAATATACTTACACTACACAGAGGATCGAAATAATGATATTAAACTAAAATAAATATGTGAAATTGTTGATGTACGCAATAATGATATTCAACTGAAATAAATGTGATTTGCAGCATTCATAAAAACACAAAGATGTATAGAAGCAAACGAACCTGCTGAATGTGGTGCTCGAATAAAATAATCACCCTCAAGAATCAAATAATCACTAATTGAAATATCACATACGACATCATGATTAAATGGCACCACAAATGCGATACCCAATGCAAGAGTACAAAAATAATCAGATAAGCAATTGGAAATTATCAATTTTGCCACATACGCAACATCATCAGCTTGGTCTTATACACTATAAGATAAAATGTTCGGGGTTAGCTTGCAAAACAAACAAACCACTATTCAAAGTCTAATTTTTTTTGATATGCAGGCTGATACAAAAGAAAGAATCATGCATACACTGTACAAAAGTAGTTAATCAAATTACCTTGGGACACACAATCTGTATACTAATGATTGTCGCTGTTAGGTGCATACACTTTCCTTCAACAACCCATCATCACCACTCAACGGTAAACTGCTGCTAATATAATGAGGTGCCGATACACAATATGTTTAACCATTGCTGGAAGCACCAGCTCCCAACAGCAAATATGTGAGACTGGTGGGTATCGATGCCAAAAGGTTCACGCCAGCATTATCATGTCTATGATCACAAACCATATAGTTATCTACATATTCATTCACTTTTTCTAATATTATATTCCATCACATAATAAGTTTTTCACATTAGCAAACAAAATAAGCATAACATCAAGAACCTAACAACAATGAAAGACATTAAAAAAAACTCAGAACAATCATACACGACATTTAACCCAATCCAATAACCTGAAAATATAAGCAGTCCCAAACATCCTACAGAACCCCACTTTCTAATTCATCTTCGAAGCAACCCGCTTTAGCATCTTCTTTAAAACCGAAACATCTCAGATTGGCTAAAACTCAAAACCCAAAAGCTGTCCTGAAATTGTTAAACCAAACGATTTGGAATATTAGGGTTTAAACAACAATACTACTCTTAATAATAGGGGAAAAAAAACTAAAACCCATAATTTCTGTTGTATAAATTCAACCTCTCACCGTCAGCAAGAAATTCGAAGGACGGTTTTAGATCTGCGGTGTCGAAAGAACGAAGATACTGTTGTCGCATAAAGGCTGCAGACTAACCCAAAGGCGGTGGAATAATCTTGTTGGTTGTGTGGATAAATCTGGAAAGAAATATACCAAAAGCGAAGCGGTGGGAGTTTTTGTTGCGCTGGAAGCCAGAAAACATGGACCAACTATGGGCTCAAATGACCCGAAACATTTGGAAAGAAAACACGGCCCAAAAAGAATGAGCCCACAAATAAACCCGGATTATTGCATGCATTATTTTCGAACAAGGATTGCTTCGATGCCGCCGCGTTGCGGCGGGGCATTTTATATTTTTCGGTATACCTGCTCTGCGTTAAATTGTATGGAAAGTTGTCGATGTATTGACCTAAGAGAAAGCAGACTGGATTGAGTCGGTGTTATCAGATACATAATAGCAGACGGTATACCCCAAGCTTTAGAAAAAAAGACAGCAGATGTTACAATAATACGTAGATGACTTTTGGCATCTTAGAATGAGTAGTAAAGAGACTCACTTGCGTGTCTTTTTTTTTTTTTTGTAACAGAGGACAGCATCACTTCTGTTACCAATTGGCGTGGCGCTTTGATCAGGACCTGTGGGGCCCCATGGTGGTTCAGCCATAAGAAGCATTGAAGGAGGTCGACAGTCTTGATAATCACCAGCAGTGCTCTCTCCGAGGTCGTTAATGCAGTTGCTTTGAAGGCTGGAAAAAATGTCCTGAATAAGTGTGTGGAATAAAAATGGTGCAAAAAGGTACACATGCAAGGAAAGGAAAGAAAACCACATGAAGGATACAATGGTTCATGAATGTTAGAAAATCATACGGTGAAATTTACCACGTGATTTCGATGGGCTGGGATTAGTTTATCGCTGCAGAAGGTACGTTGTCCAACATAATCCATTCCAGGTAGAAAGACGCTGGTTTCACGAACACTACCCACCGTAAATTGAAGCACCAGGGTAAAGAAAGTGTCTGAATAAATCATCACCATAGTATCATTATAAATTGAGAATAAAACTTTACCACCTATATTTTTTGTTGGTTTGCGACATGGTTTTAACGGCATAAATACATACACATAGGTCATGCTGGGCTCCGGCATAGATTATGTTAGTATCTATACATAAGTTTCTTTGCACGAGGTGTAATCATGACTTTTCCAGCAATTGTTCTCGAATCTCTCATCTTCACTGTCGTTCATACTATCGCCACGATGGTAGAAGTAGTAGGTGTGGTGCGTCGAGTGGTCCAATAGGAGAACCCGGCCGAGAATTTTATTGTTTTTCAAGATAATGACCATGTGAGTGGACCCATGAAGCTCGAAGTAATACGGATGGAAATATTTTGTAACTAAAACGGTATTTCTACAGTTAGCAACCAAAAAAAGACTATTCAATTTTTGTATAGAACATAAACGAATTTGAAAAGGAAGTTAGAAAAATAAGCTTACTTTCGGATGGCTCTTTAATTGCCACCGGTGAGAGCATCTACTTGTATAAGCTCTCGAATTCGCTTACGTTTGGGCTGCGCAACACAATTAGAACCAATCTCGATTATATATTTAAAAGCATCTACTTGAAATTTTACGTTCATAACTATACCTATAATTAGAATCTAAAAGAAGACGATGAAAGTTACTAAGATGAGGAGTTGCGGGTTCTTCAGTATCAACATTCAAATCACAAAGTCACCAATGCATCTTGCCAGGAATCATGATTCCCTCTTCTACCTCCTTACTGCAAACACACAGTGTTATACCTTTTTGTGTGATTTTCCCTATTATAATATATTAATAATTGATTACAACAGTACATGGCTACCCAATAACATCGTGACCAACCCTCTCGGCCTATATCTATAAGTATAACACACGCATAAATGCTAATCCTTTGTTAGTGTATGGGCACCAAAGGTTCATATGAGCCTATTACTTAAACGTGACATCAAAATCCAAATATTAAAAAGACCAGTAGTCACATTCATGGGTAACATCATAGCTTCATGCTCATTGATAAATATTGTTAACAATCATATAACTTTGTTTATATACTGAACGAAAATTATAATATGACCACCTATACATAGAAGATATGTTTTCGTGTCTAACAACATTAGTTCTATATCCTATAATTCTAACAAAATTCTGATCAAACTTTAGGACTAATTCCTTCCACCAAACTTAAACATCAGCTCTAAATACTCAATTTCGATTCGTTTGATAGAAATTGCTATGGTATGTTAATCATACAAAATTAAAACAACAGTTATAAGATGCATGTAATTTGTGTACCTGTAGGCTTTACGAAGAACCGAAGATACTAATATCTAACTAAAATCGATTTATTAATGGCTATTAAATCCACTTGTAAGAACAATCCATTAATCTTGAAATACACCTACACACAATTCGAACAAAGCATTAAAACCTTCCATTTTAACTTCTAACTCATTATTCTCACTAATGCATTTTTGAAACGGCTGAATAACCGACGATTACTCGCTACAAAGTAACACTCGATTAACTAATTGGTCAGAAAAGAAAATAAGAGAAAAAACCAATATATGCGCATAACAACTGACCAGGAGTCATATGAGACAATGTGCATTGAGCGTTCGACGTTCCAGCACCAGCTACAATAATCACAAAAAAAAGGCAAATAAATGCGTTAAAAACATACCGCATTTCAGTAGCATAATAACATGGCGCATACAGCAGTTGGATCCGAATAGCATAAGGACACGGAATTTATATTAATTTACATTCTAGGTTATCAGAATTGCACTGTGCAATGACAGTGCCATAGTTTTTTGTTACATATAAAAAGAGTCATTATGCAAAGTGCTAGGCTGCGGTAATTTATACAGGCTCATTACTCGCAGCAAAATTATTATTGCTAAGGTTAAGCCGGTGAGATGAGTAACATGCCAGCAATGCTATTCTTGTCTGCTTTTTTTAGCGGCCGTACATGGCTGGTCTATCGGCTCGATTTCATGGCGCCCTACGAACAGGTTGCTTTGTGGCCTGTATTTTACCGGTGCCTTGTTGCATACCAGAGGTGCTCCCTATGGTAACCGGATCCGATACTTGAAAGATTTCAGTGGAAAGTGGTGTAGCAGGTAGCGCAGGCTGTGGGCCTTCAGGAGTGGCCTCTGTGGCAGCCTCAACCGATACGGGCAGAATATTGGATGCAAGAGGTGTAACTGGACCACCGTCCGCTGACGCAGCAGCTTCAGCAACTCTTTCTGTCTCATCTTCAGGACCGGTTAGATAAACTACCTCATTTGCAGGTTCCATAAATGGTTGGTCAATGGCCTCTTCATGTGGAGGTGCTGGTAGCAAGTGTTGGCCGCTTTCCATGACCGTGTCCAGTCTGTAGACTCGATTTTCCTTGGTCGATTCCGATGCAAAGTGCAATTGAAACAGATGCGTTTTTCCTTCAAGCTCATTGAGCACCGGAGGCAATGTATACGGGTCAGTGTGTCCTTGTTCTGATACAACCTTATTGCACTCGGTCACCAAAGAATGTGCCTCGTTGCTAATGCACGTTAGCATCGGTGTTCGAGTTTCATCGCAATAGGCATTCGAAGCAATAGCTAGAACAAAGAAACGGAGGAATTATGAGATAACGATATGGATGCGGGTGCGAGAGTGTCACAGGTTGCACTGCTAGTGAAATTGAAATTGAGGCAACAAAGTCTGACACAGTAGTCTTTTGGTTCTTCGTGCTCTGGTTGTTTGCAGTGGCCGTGAAGGCGATCTTCAAAGATTTTATGTCGACAGTCCGTGCACCGTCGAAAATACCACGCCCTTCTGCCATGCACGTACGCGAAGGTTGCGACAACTGTGAACCTAACATTCTGATAAGATAATGAATCATTTAGCCTATTTTTGTGTATTGTATTTTTGTATAAGGTAAAGAGCGACCGTTTGGTTCGCGGATCTTCACGTAGCAACTCATCTACCGTCGTCCTATTTCTTAGCTTTTCCCTTTCGATGTCGTCATATCGTTGGGTTCGCACATTTTGTATGACCGGTGGTGTAAGGAGTTGACATACCCGAGAAGTACCATATATGGATTACCATGGTTGAGAAAGTGGAAGCGTAGGCGGTAATGTTTAAAAGCGTGACAATCAATAGAGTGGGGGCTATTGTTAATGAAAACTATTGTACAAACGGTGGCTTACATCTTGAGTATGTAGTCGGTTTCGGAATCGCTGGTTCAGATAATAGGAGGTTGCAACAGTAGCCGATAGTTGCAATCCTGTCCAATTGACTATGGTAATCAGAATAAGTTGTCCGTAAGTAAGACAAAGTACAGTTGATGACAATGATATTACCTCCGTATGTTTTGACCCAGCAAGAGCTAACGGCCATGACCGTTGGCTTTGGCTCCTTCTCGTAAGCATCTGTGTCGAAGTCCCGTGCTTTTTCATTCCAAAGAGTAAAGCGCACAGTGTTTCCCCTGTATGAAAGTAAATGAATTAGTTGTTGTTCCACCTAAACATAGTGGACGTGAACATGAATAGTTATCGGTTACTCCAAGTTTCGGAGAATGATGTCTCTCCATATCACCGTTCGCTGGTTGCCAACTCCAGGCTGCCGCAGGTCGCCTATATGGAGCACGCAACCAATGTAATCTGCGCGTTACGAATGTGTTGTGAGAACATGTAACCGCGATGTGTTAGTTACGCCGTAGTTTTCATACTGTTAAGATGACATCATTGCGGTCTGCTCGCAATGGCAGCTCATCGTATGACGCAAACCTAAAGTGATGGCGGAAATGACCCTCGAAAAATGGCTGGACATCGGTTAATTTTCCAAGCATCGGTATGAAGTTGTTTGGAAGAGTTTGCATCCACTTTTTAGCATCTTGCAAACCGAAGCCGGTTATTGTATATGCGAGCCTGTTTCGAGTATTCTCGAAACGATTACGCCCCGAGGTTCCACGTTTACTGAATTGCTCCCCTAGAAAATGGGCACGTAGCCGTGAAGTGATCGGGAATTCGTCTATACATGTGTTAATAAAGTTGATATTTACGTATTACCATCTGATGAAGCAAAATAAAGGTCAACACTGCCGGTTTTGCACCCCGAGCCGAAATGACGGTCCATTTCCGATATACTTTGACACGAACGGCTTTTCCAATGTCTGACGGCTTCATATTCCCAACGCCTACCACTTCTACAGATGCCATAGGTTTTTTCCCTGCGGATTTAGCGGCCGCAGCTAGATCACGACCGTGCGACATTTCACTTGCATACAAAGAGACGACCAGCGAAAATCGCAGCGGCTAATATTATAAACAAAACAACACAGAAAATTGCAACACGCGAATCATAGAAATGCAACATTATGACATGCACATAACGACGGCTAGTGAGTGACAGCAAGAGAGCTGACACAATGTGTTTACCTTAATACGCAAACGATATTGTTATCACATACGAAAAAAGACATAATGGATGTGTGTAGCAATTCATAAAGCGAGTCACGGAAACCCTGGTTCGCATCCTAAAACTCCACCTAAACACATGGATATGTTCTGTGAAAGCACGCGTCATCGAATTGGTAACAACGGAAGCATGTTTTCCCTTGTGTGCAAATCTGCGCATACAGCTATGAAATAGGAATGTAACTAAGAAGTATATATAGTGTTAGTATTATAACGGCTGCCCTAAGGGACGTAACCTCCTATGTAAAGGCATTGATCTGGGCGGCGCAAATACCCTAAGAAATCTGTATAGACATGGTCGGCAAACTAACTATTGACTAAACTAAAAAGAGACATGATACCGTTTAAAAGGTGCATTGACTAAACACGAAAACCACATATGTAGGTAACTCTTGGTATATTATTATTATACAGGACGGTGGCAAAAAAACATAGAACAACATCTGGATTTGTTACGAAGAAAACCTCGACTCCGATAATGTTTTCTAGAAAATCCCTGTAAACGATATTTTTCGTCACATTTGACGGCCTGTTTGGTTGGTCGCTGGCCAGTATCCTTAGTCCTTCAGGGGATGTGGCTCTTGAAAGTGCCACGTATAGCTGGCCGTGCCCGAATATCGGTTCAGGCAAATAGATGCCTATCCTATTCAAAGACTGGCCTTGACTTTTGTTAATAGTCATCGCGTAGCAAACTTTGATCGGGAATTGTTTCCTCTTGAATATGAATGGCAGCTGCTCTTCTCTGTTAAACAACATTATTCTGGGAAGAAATACTTTTTGTAACATTCTCGTGCCTGTTACAATCCTAGCCTCTATGACCTTAGCAAGCATCTGCGTAACAATCATGCGTGTGCCATTACATAGACCTCCTACCAGATTCAGGTTTCTTAACAGGATTACCGGCGCTCCTATTTTCAGTTCAAGATTATGTGGCAGAATACCGGAAAATGATAATGTATTCAGATACTCTGTTGGATACAGAAATCCGTCGCGCCACCATCGTTATTTCGGGGGATGGCCTCGTCGTTGCTGACATAAGTGTGAGCGACACCAGATAACATTTTTAACACCTCGGCGTTTATCAAATCGGCGGTCTCGTTCTTAGGACAAATTATAGCTCTTTCTTGCAACGCCTCAGCTGTCGGTGCCTGTAATATACGGTCGTCGTATATAAAATGTATAAGTTCCTGCTTTCCGTTTTCAGTATCAGGTAAACGGTACACGTCTGGTATATGTATCCACGAAGTGTTCTCTGGATCTGTCTCATCTGGTTGGCCAACGACACCGTTACCGACATCGAGTAGCCACTGAGAAAACACCCTAATATCCTGGTTTTGTCGTGGCGACGCAGATGGCCTGTTAAGCCGCATATTTTCTGTTAAGGTATGGACCTTGAAATATTTCCAGAGGTAAGATTGCGTAATGCAAGAAGATATGATTTGCTCTTTCGTAGCTTTTTTCTTTACCGGAAGCGTTTGCCTAAAGTCGCCGCCCAAGATAACTGATTTCCTGCCAAAGACATCAAATGGAGCGTCAAGTAAATCGCGCAAAGTCCTGTCGAGAGCCTCGAAACATCTGCGTTCACTCATGGGTGCCTCGTCCCAGATGATGATGTCGGTTTGTATAAGTAGATCGGCTAACTGAGTGTGTTTCTTGATGGTGCACATGCATTCGTTCGTAAGATCGAGAGGAAGTTTGAATCTTGAGTGTGCAGTACGACCCGATGGCAGTAAAAGTGAAGCGATGCCGGAGGATGCGACAGCCAAGACGATCTTCCGCTGCGCCCTGAGAGCGTAAATTATACTTTTCCATACGTACGTCTTCCCTGTTCCCCCGTGACCGTATACAAATATTAGTGCTTGCCTATTATTCGCCACCGCATCGGTGACGGTATCAAAAAGCGTTCGTTGTTGAGCGTTCAGGTTCGGCAGTAAACTGTCCCTTTCACGGGACATGATTTCGGGATCATGATTCCTCTCTTCCATAACGGTCCTATTGCTAAGGATGGCCATCAAATTAGGCGGAGGTAAGCGTAAACCGAAATCTGTGACCGATTTCCCATAGAAACTGAGAATGCCTTCGAGCTCGTACAAAATCCCACCTTGCAATTCTTCGTCATTTAAATTCACTTCAGGCATATGCAAAACCGCTGATAGCATCCTAGGCACGTCGTCGCTCATAAGACGCCAATGCTTATTCCAGAGAGAGAGGGGATTGGCGACGTCACAGAAAATGAGAATCTGAGAAAAAAGTTGGCGGAGTTCTGCTGCGGATGCTAGCAACGCAGCCTCCACCATAGCAAGTGACCACTCTCCATCTCCAGCTAACAAACCCATCGCTTCACATGCAGCTCTGTTGGTCGGATAAACATAGTCGTCTACTGTTATGCGGATGCGGAAAAGATGTGCACCCTTTACGGTGACATAACAAAAGCCTTTGATAAAAGAGGTCACCGGCACTCGGATGGATGTAGGCCAGCCGGCCGATAGAAGGCCTGTTAAGATTACATCTTGGTGACCAATACTTCGGCGTGCTATTCCAAACAAACTCGGAGGGGAACTGCAGGTACGTCAAATGGCGGCCAAGAGTAGAATGAGCATTAAAATGCAGCCACTGTGTAAGTGTAGTTTTCTTATTACTCGGATTCTCAACAACGGACTCCAACGTTTCAGATGTTCTGAAGATGACACGCTGCATATTCTCTAGATGAACAGCCAGTATCTGTATAGGCGGATCTCTGTAATGAATACCGAAACCGAATATCCGCCAGCACGCTTCGTGAGGTCCGATGTAGCGTGCATCGAGATAATTTTTTATCTCGTCCACCGTGACAGCAGGAGCTCGGCTTGTCGAAGGCACATCGCCCAGAGATCTTGTAATCTGCGTAACTATCCGATCCGTACCCTTAGAAATATACTTGAATAGGTACTTAATCAACATCGTCCATTCACAATATTCCACGTTGATATGCGCGTAGAACCTTCTAAGAAGCGACATGTTATACGGCACCACATAACCGTTATCAAGCTGAACATTTTGACGCACCGTAACACCCCCGAAAGGCCGTCTACGATAATGCACATATCCTTTTTTATCAACAGATGTGGCGTTACAATAAGGTTTAGGAAAGCCTTTCGAACACGTATCCCCGCCTTTCATACAAACGGCCGACATATTTGCTATACCACACGGCCCATGCATCATTAATTCAGTGACGACACCATATGCCTCCGGATCAGATTCCCCGTCGGGCAGCTCCGCAGACACGTAACGGTCGATATCCGCATTCGTCTGAATCCGTGAATGTTGTTGTATCCACAATAACAAATGATTAATGGCAGCCCCGTTTCTGGAACTCGACCGTGTATAAGACTGTGAAAAAAAATTTAGAGATCAGCGAAGTATACAGCAACTAATATGTTAGTGAAAGTGACCGAGCATGAAGAAACGCTAACCTGCAGCGACCGGTCCAAAAGGCCTGGAATCACGAAGATATGTAATCAGCTGGTGTATTTTTTGTTCAAAGACACGGTCAACAGCGTCGGGCCTGTCAGCGGCGGTTAGTTCGGGAAACTGCTCCATGAAGTCCAGTATCTCCGGCCACTTAACATTACACGTAAACGTAATAAAGAAAGAAGGGTTTCCATGGACACGACATATAGCCAGGGCATCTAAGTAATGGCTATACATATAGCGTGGGCCACCAACAAAAGATGCAGGTAAGATAGTGCGCATACCAACCTCTGAACCGCTTCTGTCACCGCGCGCGATAGCATCATACAACCCAGCAAGGTAGTCATTTCTGATGTCATCCTGGTGTTTGCGAATGAAGTCCAACCGATATGCCTCGACACTACAATAAGCCGTAACCACATATTGTTGAAACAACCTCCCTCCTCTGGTTAATAAAGTGTATTCCTGAAACCGCTCGTGGAGTTGATACGCGTAGTACATCTTCATAGAGAGTTTCTTTTCCTCATCAACGGACTGAGTTGCAGCATCCCACAACCTGAGACCAACGTGGAAACCATCCTCTCCGTATATAAATAACAGCGGAAATTGCAAAGACATATAAGACGGGTGTAGCTTGCTCACCCTTTCCGGATCACCGGCACGCCTATGGATAACGACATCGAATTCTGTCCCAGTATTCGGGCCCCCCTCGTAAACAATAGCACCTATCGAATCTCCAGTCGGTAATTCATGTTGCTTCGAACCTGCGATCGCAAAAAGCCGGATCTTAAAATCAGGGATATTCCCAGCAGCAATCAGGTCCCGCGCTGTTCTAAAGATACGAACCAATTCATTGTGCTCATCTAGCAAGTGAATCAAACCCTGAACGATCTGAGCATTCAATATTCTGCCGCCCGTGTCAAAATGGTGCAACCTGTTTTCAACCTCGTTTTCGGTATCAAAGATATACAACTGTAGGAACCGCGGTTCAGTTTCGTCTGCCGGACAAAGGCCACCTATCCAATGATAAATCTGGCCCGATACTTTAAACACGTACGGGCCCCGACCTCTGTTAACAGACTCGTCAACCTCCGCCCCTAATGAAGTCATCGCAAACATCGAGTTATAAGCTCTTATGTTATCCATGAAATGAGGAAGCCTTGAAAAGCTGCTTGAGATAAAGCGGGTAATCAGGCTGTCTGCGCAAAACAACCTTGCCACCCTTGCAACAACGGTGATACTCTGGAAAACGGAGCCCGGCCTGTTTTAGCCGTTCCTCGAACCAAAAAAGCGCATTGCAGTGGCGGCAAACCCCGTTGCAGCGCCCTAAAGAGACGTAAGTAGCTGGCGCACCTGAGAACGTAGAAATAAGAATCAGGCAAAAGGAATGACACACGTAGTCTTCAGTAACGTAACATATTAAAGTAACACCTACCTCCAACGTTCCGGGCAGGAGTAGACGAACCTGCTGGAGACCGGCGCGTCGCTGTCGTAGGAGTGGCACGCCTGCCTAAACCAAACACGAATACCAAGGCAATAAAATGAGCATTCGAAATCTGGCAAGGCAGCATAAAAATCCAAGCACAGAAACACACTGCAGATGAACGACACAAATACAACAGGTGGGAAACGTACGGGGGCGCCTACGCGCCGGAGGCAACGCAACAGCGGCTGGAGGTGCAGAAACTCCAGACCCTACAGCGCCAGCGCCAACGCCAACATGGGCGGAGGACGCATCAACAGCAGAAAGATGGGTCGCCAATCAGCCTACTTAAGAACATGGGATGAGAGTCCGAGAGAGTATAAACACGATGAGAATAGGCAAAAGACACAAACAGGGAGACTACTTACACCTATAAGCGGTGGATGCGCAGACGCCAACACGCAAGGTCGACGGTCAAGTATAGACAACCTCGTCACGCAAACACGACAACGGAAAATAACATATTAAGGAATAATGAAGCGGAAAAAGCGCAGGCGTGAACGACACGTACACACAAACGGCAGGACTTACCAATAGGCCTAACAGTTGGCATAACGTTGATGCTTCCTGCAGCGGCATACACTGAGACAATGGTAGAAGGCGATAAATAAGCAAGAGGACCACGAAAACAGGACATTCAAACAACAGCCTAAATCAGAAAAGAAAGTAACAACCGCAAAAAACAATGCATGCACATAACGACTCACCGGCGGTGACGTCAGCGGGTATGCATTCGCTGGCCGATGTTCCAGCTCCAGCTACAGGAATAAAGATAAAAAGTCAATAAGCACAATAAAAAGGCACGACAGTTACATAATCTATTAGGCTAACTTGCTTTCTGATTTCATTATGGCCATATAATAAGTAGTAATGATATCCATCAGATTAATTAAGAAAACCGATGGACCTTTTTTTATTAGGATACTAAAAAAATAGTGCATGCACATAACGACTGACCGGCGGTCACATCAGAGGGTATGCATTGACTGGCCGATGTTCCAGGTCCACCTACAGCAATGAAGATAAAAAGTCAATAAGGACGATAAAAAGGCACGACAGTTACATAATCTATTAGGCTAACTTGGTTTCTAATTTCATTGTGGCCATATAATAAGTAGCAATGATATACTGACCTGTGTCCTACTATTTGGCCAAATTTTTTTAGCTTTAAAAATGAGCTACTCTATTTCATGATCAAGTTTAACGCTTCAACATTTGACGATTAATGTTCATTCATGATTTTTGATAATACAGCAAGGCTGTCTTGTACCATCCATGAGCTTAATTACTAAGAAAACGTATGGACTCTTTTTTATTAGGATACTAAAAAAATAGTGCATGCACATAACGACCGACGGCGGTGACATCAGAGGGCATGCATTGACTGGCCGATGTTGCAGCTCCACCTACAGCAATGAAGATAAAAAGTCAATAAACACGATAAAAAGGCACGGTCCACATAATCTTTAGGCTAAGTTGCTTTCTAATTTCATTATGGCCATATAATAAGTAGTAATGATATACTGACCTGTGTCCTAGTATTTGGCTAAATATTTAGGTTTAAAAATGAGCTAGTCTATTTCATGATCAAGTCTAATGCTTAAACATTTGCCGATTAATGTTCATTAATGATTTTAATAATACAAACAAAGTTATCTTGTACTATCCATCAGCTTAATTACTAAGAAAACCTATAGAATTTTTTTTATTAGGATACTAACCCATAGTGGAAACTTTTTTTTCATAGCTAAATTTAGTAATTTAGCATGTGTTGTTGCTTTTATTGTGTTAGAAATATAAATCACACTTGTAGAAGAACAAAACAAAAAGGAAAAAAAAGAACCCATAAAACCACTACAGATATTCGAACCGAGAATAAGAAATCCCAGTGCATATAAGAAACAAAAACACGCACCGAAAATTTAAGACTGAAAAACATGAGCAACCTACCATCACAGCATACCGGCAACATATCATCGACCTTCGTCTTCCCCTTACCAAGATAATCCACAGATGCCGGAACCGGCTGGGACCGCGAGACAGCAGAACCACAATAAGAATTAGGCTCGTTGATTGTTATCCCTCTCGTGAGTCTAACACCCGCATCGTGAAACCGTCGAGCACGATCAGGGACCAAAGACCAATCCATATCCAAAAAAGCCCCAAACCCATCTTCCCTAACGACCGGGTCACCGAAACAGACATCAGACGGTGACAAAACAGCAAGAGCAGCACCTAATTCCTCTAACCCATGAATAGGCGGACCGGCGTGACCAACAACAGGATCAGCAGCAGACACATCATCCGCAACCTATACCAGAACTATTCCTACGCACACCCCTACTTTTAGTTCTCATCTCCTATAACACAGCCTAGAATAATTACACCGATTCCCTAACAGCCGCACACCAATCAAAGAACACAAAGAAACATAGCAGCCACAAAAAAAGTACAACAAACAAAAACACATATACCACATACGCAAGAACACTCACGCAAGACTAAAGAAGCGATTACCTAACGCGGATGCAGCACACAACGAAGAAGAGATAGGAAGCGGCAATTGTGGAGAATGGTGATGAAGGAAATGGCGCCACGTAGAAGTTAGGGAGACACGTATATGAGAAGAAAAGTAAACAGGACGGAAAACATCGATGGATCTAGCAGATGGGCCGAATAAAACTGCGCGAGCCCTAAACGACAGGAATGGTGGCCGTTTTACACTCTCGCGTTAATATATATATAATATCTTTGGGCACGCATCCATAAGTTTCATCGCCAAATGTATTTTATATATAATATATATATATATATATATATATATATATATATATATATATATATAATATAATATACATCCACATGTACGAATTTTATATATACCTAAATCAGTTATCATGCAATCTACGACCCACCAATATCCCTAAACAAATTCAATGTTTACTGCTCCTACTCTAGTTGACTTACACTCAAGTAGATTAGGGGTTTTTGTGTTTCTTTAATTCCTAAACTTGCATCAATCTTTATTGATTCAAGTGTTTAGGTATTTGATTGATTGGTATTCTTGCTCCCTATGATTCCTGGTCGAATAGCATTGGCAGTAAGGTGGGAAGTTCTTGTTTGCTTCACTTATCGAACAACAAGAAAAAAAGATATCGGATGTTTGATGTCCGATATCGGGTGATTGTTGAAAAGCAGCTTCATGGGCTGATTTTGTAATTTCGGGCAGAAGTAGAAGCGTTCTTGGTGGTTTTTCTTGTCCGAGTTATTCAAGTAATTATCAAAGGGTTGATTGTGTAATACGTTCTCGACTAGCTCATTATCGAACGTACTTGGTTTAAGTGTTTGTGTGTGATACTCATAGAGGCATCTATTTTAAATGCTTAGTTTCATAATGGTTTTAATTGTCCGTTACACTTGCTTTCAAATAGCCACAAAAGGTTAGGTTTTCTTTTATCCCTTTTATTAATTAATTGTCATATTAATTATTGTTTAATAATACGTGTTAACCTAATTGTGATAACTAGATCCATATCCGTTGCGTACTCGTAGAGGTTAATGGTTAACTTAGTTCTAAAATCCCAACAGTGGCATCACGAGTCATCTCGTTTTTGCGATTATGGGTTACACCTTTCTTATTAATAAACATGTTTAAAAGGCTGCATGAAACATAATTTAGTTATTCGTTTTATTTTGTTTTGATAACTATATGCAATACTTGTCAATTTTTAATATAAAATAACTAGTCACACACAAATTAAATTATATTGATAATTAGAATTAATTTGTTAATTTAAATTACTTGTTAATTAGAATTACTTTGTTAATTTGAATTAAATTGATAATTAGAATTACTTGATAATTAGAATTAAATGTTAATTAGAATTAATTAATTGTTAATTAGAATTATGATGATAATTAGAATTACATATTGTTTATTAAATACATAAAATTGTGTAATTACTTGTTAATTGAGATTGCCATGCGTTTTTATGTGTTTTCCGGCCACAAGACCCACTCAATTGCTTTTGCGATGTATGGGGCGATCTAGGTATTGTATCCTAGTGACGGTCTTATGGTTTTCCTTTTGGGGAAGACTCGCGAGAGGACTCGGAACAATATGTGGTTATATATTGATGTTTATGTTTATATGTTTGTGATTCCATTATGTGCATTATTGTTACTTGCTTTGACACCTAATTGTATGCAATATTGAATAATACATATCGTAACCATAACATTAATATGGGTCTTTATTTACACGCCTAAATATCATGCTCATTGTGACCTGCTATTTGATTCGTGGAAAATCATTTTTGTAAAATAAAGTGACCTAATATATGAAACACGTTTTCAAAGAATTTAAAAACTAGACGCTATGGACACTTGGGATGTACGGCTCACCCACTAGAACAAACTCAAAAGGGGGTTCAAAGAGGTGCGCACAGTCGCACCGAAAGGATGTCTAGGTTATGCTTTAGCACTTACCTGGTCCTCTGCCTCCCTGTGCGTTTCGATTGGAGCTACCGTGAACCATGATGATCACTACAGTGTCATTACCAAAAGTTTTTAAAATTAGTGTTACAAAGTTGTTTTGCATGCTTCATTGTACACGACTTTTACCACATTTATATGTGCATACTTATTTCTAATTTTAAGTCTATGTCATCCAACTATGAACACGTGCATTTGGATTGACTTCTCTGGTCAGACCTAAGGGCCTTTCCAACCCATGGTAATTATTTCTCACTGGTCAGACCTATGGTTATTTTTACACGTTCATACTTGGTCGACTTATCTCGAGTTAGCTTGGTCAGACCTTGAACCCGAGGCATAAGATGAGAACTAAACATGCTTTTGACATTATTACTTGATACTAATGCCTTAAACAGTCTCATAAATCTAAGAGTTGCATTTTGCAATTAACGCTCGTCGCTTACCTCTTGTCCTATTTTTTTATGCACTGGTCAGACCTATGGTAATTAAGTGGGGTTGCAAGATGGATCTTAGTCTTATTAGTAATTAATTGGGTAGTTAATTCTTTTAAGAATGTAATTATCAAAAATACTAGAATTGAACAATTTATGTTCTGATTAATTGTGTTATTGCAACATAATTCGTAAACAAAGTTGTTTTTCTTTGAAAAACAAACTTAGTCTCTTTTCCTAGTAAGAAGAGTGAGACTTATTCCTATCTTTTCTCCTTGGTTGACTAACTAAGATAGGATTACAAATTGATAAACTCATTTATGATCTTTCATTACCCTTTTGAGATCTAGAGTTAATTGAAAGATAGAATACTTTATGTAACTGGAAACATAGTGTTTAGAGCTACCAAAATAAATAACATCCTGCACTTATCACGATGTATGAGTTTAAACCGCAAAGAGTAAAGGAATTACTAGCATATTCGCTAGGTATTTTTCTTGGACTCTTGTTTATTCCTAAAGTGCTAAATACCCTTGGGGTTTGTAGACGATAAAGGAGGAATAGCATGCTAAATATTCAAGTTAATTGAATGAAAGAATGGCTAGTCCATTGTCTGCATAAGTAGAACTCCATATACTTTGTTCAATACCTAAGTACATGCTACTCGTAGGCATTTGAAGAGAATAGGAAAGTATATAAAACTGCTATTTACTTTTCTTGGAAATGTAACTCTTACAATGTTGACAAATCCAGCGGGAGCAGTTGCATTTTATTACTGAAATATCATTCATGTAATGTTGTCAATTTCAGTAGGAGCTACGGGATTTATATCCTGTTAGTCACCCATATCATTTCAAACTATCTTTGAAATAATCCATTACTTTCAGAATATGAACAACCATTGCTTAAAGGAAAATTGCATTTTATTTTATAAGATAACACGTTGCCTTCCTGCTGTCGCTTCCTGAAGCGTTATCTATAGAATAATAATCCACAATTACTTATTTAAGGTTATGGTTCTAACACTACTTATAATATCTGTGACATTATCATATTGTTTGAACAATCCATCATGTGTTGTTTGTTTTCAGAATATGATGTTGTACCTTACACAAGTGGGAGAAATGTAACACCCCCAAAAATGGTTTGCAGCGGAAGAAAAGGTTTTTGGGATGCTACTCAATTGGATCATAACACAAAGTGAAAATAAAGATTTTTCTTAAGAGATTTCATTTATTGAAGTAAAATAGAGTTTACAAATGTTGATTTGTTGCGGAAAAATGGCCCATTAATAAAATGTGGTCCCAATTCGTATATCAGAGTCATCTATGACCATGCCATGCCAATGCCCAAGCGCCTCCATAGTTAGCTATCGTCTTTTCATCCTGAAAATACATGCTAAAAAGTCAACACAATGGTTGAGTGAATTCATAGGTTTAGTAAATAAGCAGTTGATCACAAGATTTTCAAGTTTAAAAGAAGCCATGGGCTACGTTGTTATACGCCCATAAAAGATAATTGATATTATTGCACTAAGCTCATGACACCAAACTAACTGCATACACCTAAATTACTGGTGTAAGTAAATAAAATTGCCCCTCTGAGATGTAATAGCCAATTACATAGAGATACCAAATATAGTGCGCCCCGGTTATTTCCGATAATCGAGTCGGGGTCGTCAGTTCCCATAGTACTATCCACGATATTTGCGTTCACTCGCAAGTGATTAATGGTTCATGATGTAGGGGACTTTTGGCAAACAACTTAGGCAGAGTCATAATATCAGAGAACAATAAACAGTTTTCAAACAATTGTGATCATAAAAGCAGTAGTAGCATGTATTCTCCCCCAAGGAGTTTATAAAACAGTTAAAAGAGTAAAAGTGGGGCTATGAACTCACCTTGGTATGCAGAAATGTAAGACATCACAACTAACTTCGAGTAATAAATGTGCACGGCTCCGACACGCAACCTAGATAAGTATGGTATGGTTTTTAGTCTAAGTCTTGTATATGTTGTAAAGTTTAAACAACGTTTGCAAGTTTACCAGTGTTTGTGTTTTTGAAATGCTTGAAGTTCAAAAGCAAAAGTTTTCGAATATTTGAGTTATTGTAGCTTATGTGGAGATTCATAAGTTAATTTGATTATCGATAATGCACAAAAACGTAGTTGTGAAAATACTTGTAAGTTTTGGCTCTTGGAATAATGTGGAAATATGTATACGAAACTTTCGTATAAGGGTTGGCTTGAATATTGGCATAAGTATGATCGAAGTGGGAATAAATACAAGTCGTATTGTATTTATTGAATTTGGCTGATTTCGAGGTGTGAAATATATATATATAATATATATTTATCGAAGTAGCTGGTAAATAATATATTTGGATAAATATAGTATTTAAAGTTTACTCGGATGTCGTTGTCGAATAATAATATGTATTAAACCTATTTATTTTTGAAAAGTAGTAAAAGTATATAAGTTATTAAATTTATAACTTTTAATGAAAAGATGTTGATTTGTCCAAAGTCGAGGGACTGAAACTGTCAAAACCATACAAGTTTCAACTTATATATAAAGTTTTAAAGAAGGTGACAAGTGATTGGAAGGGGAGGGGCTGAATTTGATATTTTGCAAAAGTTTGTAAAAATAGAAAAACAATTTGTGGAAATTTGCCTCTGCTGAGAACCGAACCAAAGACCTCTTGGGTACACACCCAAGTTACAACCACTAGACCAAAGCTGATTTTGTGTTACAACTTACTACGCGTGTGTATATATTGGAGAGCGGCTGGGTTGGATTTTTGAGTTACAATCTCAGCACATGTTGTGTTTGAAACCATGCAATGCAACATTTTCTTGTTCCTTTTTCTTTCGAATTTTCCACAAAACAGATATGTTATAGCTAGTCAACCGAAGTGAGCTTATGTCCTCAGATTATTACAAATAAGTTCAAACAATCTTTTGGCATTTTGGACACGATAAAGAATCAGTTTTAGTTTACGTTTTCAAGACATGTTAGCGAGCTAAGTGAGGCGGGTTTCGAACTAGTAGCTCATTGTACATCAAGTGTTTACTCGAAAATCCTTCAACAAGCCATGTCTAGTTTTTAAAATACCCTTTGCGAAAACAAGTCATACGAGCCACAACATATAAAGTCGAGTATGGTGATAGCAAAATGAGTTCGTTAAGTGGATATGAAAAACGAAATAGGCATCGACATGAGCCGACTAGTCGAAATAATCATCATTCCAAAGATGAGCCAAGACTTCTCATGTTTCAAAAAAATGTATACGTATGTATATATATTTAAGTCATGCGTGTTTGTTGAAGTAAAAAAAATGTGACTGTGAGTATATATATACCGAATGAAAAACATGAAGCAACCTTATCATTTGCTTACAAAACTCACATTGGCATACGAATATTTTTTTTAAAGAGAGAGATTAAAGTTCAAAAATGATAAAGGGTAAACAAGTTTAGAAATGGTTTGTGTTCTTACAGTGAGAGTGTGAGGGTGATGAGTTCGAGCGAGAATGGAAGAACCAAGCAATCACCCACGAACTAAAGATAGCCCAAGTGTTCTAGCTTTCAAAAACTTAAACTCGTTTCCTTTGCTTCCAAAAACATAACCCGGTGATTCTTTGTTTCTAACCCCTTTTACTTGTTTTGAAACCTTGGCCAGCAGGAGGCAAAAGAGATTGGAAGGTTTTTGCGACTTTGATAAATTTGAGTAGATGTGATAAATGTAGGTGCATGTACATGCGTATATATATAAGAAAATGAAAGACATATTTTGCTTATTACTTGTGACCTCATAAATGACCCTTGTACTAGCTTACTAACTTTGAAAGGACTTGAGAGAAATGAGAAGACATGTGGGCAATAGGCGTGGGTTATGAAAAGAGAAAGGAGAAGGCATGCATGTCCATAGTTCTTTGTTTGGTCTCATACGCAATGACAAGAAATTGAAAAGTGTATTGTATAGGTGTTGTCTTGTCAGTTCGACATGTGGGAAAGTCAAGTGTTGCTTGTGGTTTTGGGTTTTAAGGACAAAAGAAAAGGAATTTCTTGGTCATTAGCTAGTAGATATTAGATTTGGTTATTAGATCTGGATATTAGATTTGGTTAATACTTTTATCCAACATGTATCCAAGTTAAGTGTAATTATCAATGTCAACATTGTAAATTGTGGTTTTTGAGTTCATTTGAATATTTTAGTTAAGGGGGGGACGGCAAACTAAAAAAAAATGAACGAGGGAAGAAAATAAAAATAAAAATAAATCTCGTAATGTATTTCGTGTTCCGTTTTAGTTTGAATGCGAGTCGTGATACCCCGGTTTGATGTTTTTAGTTAAAAACATGTAATATAAATTTTTGAGAGTGTTTTAATAGTATTAGTGTGAAAACGATATTTTTGACTCAAATAGGAATTTATTGAACTAAACCATAACTAATTGAGTGTCGGTATGTGTCGAAGTGTCGGTTTTTACGTTTTACGAGAAAATCTCTCGTTTTCGATTCAAATAAATTTGGAAAAATCGAGAAGTGAAACTTAGGAACTTAATTACTATAGTTTATTTTTAAAATTTTGTTTGAAATTTTACAGGTTGTTATAGTACCTACCCTTACGGGAACCTCGTCCTCGAGGTTAAGTTTGTGTTATGCACTTAGGTGACAAAGGGTAAATTTTTGAAATTTTCTAGTTTTGTTCGCAAATGTGATGTGGATAATTTATTCGAATAAAGAGAATATTTCTAGAGGCACAATTTCTTTGGGATGAAAAATTGGGTAAGAGATTTGCATCCTCGAAAGGATCCTATCAAAATCGGTTTTTACACGTGATGCAAATAAAACAATTTCGCAAAGGTTGATAATTAATGTTTCTTAGTACAAGAAGTTTTGATAAAGTCTGACCAGAAAATTCTAACTCGCAAAAATAAGTGTTTTCAGAAAAATGCTATCACAAGTTTAATCGTTGATAAAAATGCATTCTAAAGAAAAAATATTCGAAGGTAAAAATGTCATAGAAGAATATGTGGTTGGGTATGTATGTTTTCATAAGTTTTAAACGCTTATGGGCAGAGTTTATTTGTTAAGGCTATGCTTTTCGAATTTGAACAGTATATAAGAAAAATATAGAGTCTTTAAAATTTCAGATGAGGGCTTGATGTACGTAAAGAAGTTGCTGAACTTCCATTTTTGTGATGAGGTTTTAATTGACAACATGGAATCGGTTCCAAATCGGAGGTTTACATGTGAATTCAAAAGTTGTTTCTCAAATTCAGGTAATTCTTAATAGAACGCTCATTATTCATTGTTTCAAAACAAAATGCTTGATTTACTCTGAAAACTTTGTTTAGTTACAAAAGAAGATGGTGGTTATCCTTTAAAGCTTTTCAAGGGAGTAGATAGTTTATAAGATAATTGCAGTAAAGTTCATGAAAAAGGTTTGTAAAAATCACTTTATTGAATAAGAAGAAAATATTTTTATTATTTAAAATTTAATAATAAATCGTAGTTTGTAGTTTAGTATTAAAGTGACAACTTGGTATGGTGATTTTTAAAACCACTTATAAAGTAATAGAAAACGATTTATTATTTATAGAATAGTAGTGAAATCGAAGTTAACTTCGTGATCTTTTGGTAAGACCAAGATTCAGATTATAAAATAACTCGTGAAATGATTTGTAAAATAGCTTATAAGGAAACAACTTATTGTTTGTCAAATAGTAGAAGATTTCGTAGTTCAATTAATATCAAGATGGTTTATAGGATGGTAATAAAATAGTCAGTAGAGTAAAGGCGAATAGTTCGTGGGGTAAGAGTAACGCGGTTTTATGGTTTTTAGATTAGGCGGTAGCTACAGCTCACTAGAGAATAAAATAGTTCATAAGGTTGTAATAAAGCTTGAAGGAAAAATTGTAACATAGTTTGCATATTGCTAGTGAAATGTTTGTTGTTTTATAAAACGGTAGTAAGGTAATGAATCGGTTCATCACTCTTTATAAAACAGTCTGCAAAGCATTAATAAGGTCATTGTTTATAACGTATGAGTATGGTTGTCATTTTTTTTTTTTTTTTTTTTTGGTTTAATCGCACAGTAATAAGACCTTTGGGAGAAGTGACAGTGAAATGGTCGGTAAAATATTTGAAAGCAGTTTGCGTTAGATAACGACGAAGTTTACTATTTCATAAGAAGATAATAGGACAGGCCGTTGGTATTTCAAAGGAATGAGTGGAAGGTTAGGAATCCGTTCCCAGAAAAAGTGGCTTGAGTTGCGAGTTAACTCTTGGTATGTCTTTAGATCTTTTAGTCGTTCGTTTATTATTTATGTTTAGCGAGGGGTACCCTTTGTATATGTCGAGGTGTGATGTTCCTAGAAAGGCCAGGGATGTAATCCGGTTCATCGATTGGGTACGAGTTTTGGGGTAGCTGTCACACCCCCAAATTACCTGTTTTGCAGCGGAATGGAATTCCTGGGGATTGACTGTCATAGCATCATAGTTACAGATATATTGAACGACCTAAAGTGTCGTTGGAAAATACATCGTTTGATTTAATAAAATAATCAGAGTTTACAAAGATAGGTCCCAATTGAAAATCATCTTGTGCGGAAATAAGTTGTTACAATTCAAACGATGTTTTAAAGTATGTAAAACCCAAGTGAGACGCGTCGTCACCACGACTCCATGATGTGTCCAAATGCATGCCATGAAGTGAATGCCTTTGATACCTGAGATAAAACATGCTAAAAAGTGTCAACACAAAGGTTGAGTGAGTTCATAGAGTTTGAGTTGAATTGTAAAGCCTTTCTAAATCGTTTATGCAGCAAAGGCATTGTAAATCGTTGAAATGTAAAGACTATCAAAATCGATTATGTAGCAAAGGCATTGTAAATCCACTCAGTTCCAAGTCCGGCCCATACAAAACTTGCAACCTGTGTGTTCACAACCCACTGCCAGAATATGCATAGTTTATGTTCAAACAGAAATCGTCAAATGAATTCACAAAATAGTGCATGACTCAATGTATCGAAATCGTTTATGCAGCAAAGGCATTGTGAATCCACTCAGTTCCAAGTCCCGCCCATACAAAACTTGCAACCTGTGTATTCACAACCCATTGCCAAAATGTATATAGTGTATGTTCAAATCGTTCCAAGACCATTAGTTCATGATATTACCAAGACCATTAGCTCAATGAATATACCAAGACCATTAGCTCAATGAATATACCAAGACCATCAGTCCAATGAATATACCAAGACCATCAGTCCAATGAATATAATATGGAAGTTCTAAGTATGGCAAAACTGTTACTACGCATGACTAAGCATTCAGTTCGGCTAAACATGTAATTTGCAAATAATCATGAATGTAATAAAAATAGTCGAGCATGTATCTCCCCCAAAACAGTTATGAAAGCATTAAAACAAGAAAAGTGGGGCTATGGAACTCACTTGGTAAACTGAGGCGATGACAAAAGTGAGTACACCGAGGTATAATGTGAAACTTTAATCTTGACCTATGATGAATGTTATGATATGTAATGAGTTGCAATGTAATGTTATGCATGCACTTCGTATGTTATTTATACCATTTGCGGGTTTTGAAATTATTACTCATCGTCGAAAAATACTCTTTTGACGTCTTGACCCTTCAAAAATGACCTTACATGTTTTTACGTCAAAATGTCATCCTACAATGGTTTTATAATGATTTTTGGTGAAATTTCCACTTTTCGTCGTAAAACAATGTCGTCGGAATTTTTCATGAAATTAACAAAAATGGCTTTGGAAAACTAGCCGTAAAACGGTGTACGTCGATCGTTAGAGAACGAACTCGACGGTTTTGGAAAGTTTGTATCGATATCTAAAAGTTTCAGTTCAGGAGTTTTCGTCCAAAAGGTCTCGAACATAAAGATAATAAGGGTTAAAGATGGTGATTTTGGCTAATTGTTGTGCAGAAAAATGAGTTTCGGCCAGGTTTGAACATCCGTAAATAATTTACTATAACTCCGCTTTACAAACAGCTTGTCGTTTTGAAAAATATGCCCGGTGAACTTGATTTTTCTAGAAGACAATTTGTTCCAAAAAGTTTCACAACTTGGTTAAAAACAGCCTCAAACATGGACGTTACAGCTAATGTAACACTTGTATCGTAAAAATAATATAGTTTTTCAGAAAATAATAGTTACGGCAATTTTATGAAAACGTGCATATATTTGTCGTTTCAAATCCGTTTTCTACGTATAATACGTCCTTAGCTTCGTATCAAAGTAAACTAATATATTTTTGACAAGTCGAAATAATTTGTGAAGCTTTAAGGCTCGTTTTTGACCCAAACAATGTAAAAACAGCAAGCTGAAAATCCTGAAAATTATATTTTTCGTCGCCAAACTTTAAAAATTCACCACGACTTCGTTATAAGTCCGTTTTTATCCGTTCAAGCGGCCACGGATTCGTTTTAAAGTATATTTTCTAAAAATCAAGGCCAAAGTTTCGTTCCAACAGTAGGTTTTTCCAGAAATTCGAAACAAGGACAGAACCTTTTTATATACGTATTGAAATTAGTTTTTCTCGGAAAAAACCTATTCTAATCCCTTCAAATCAACTCCAAAGCTAATCTAACCCTACCATACACCTACTTAGGGTGTCATGGGTTCCTAGACATCATCAAGACCAAATAATACCATGGGAATAATTATAGGATGACCAATATGTATATATAACTCAATAAATCATGAAAAATGGTATAAATCACATATCATGCATACTATCTCCAAAAATGAAAAGATGAATATGAAATGAAAGAGGAAACATGAAAATGAAAGAAACAAGCTTACTAGTGAGTATGATGAGGTGCTAGTAACAAGGATTAGCCTAAGTACTCTTGGTTTTTATTTCAAAACCTTATATAGAGTATATACTAGATTGTAAAAACACTTGATCTTGATAAAAATTTTGATCCCTTGAGCTCTTGAAGTGATGACCGGTTTTGAGAAGCCAAAGAAGGAGAGAAAACTTTGTTAACTCTTGAAAAATGATTGTGAAGTATGAGAAAATGAATGAAATACTTGAGTTATGTAAGACTTTTGTGTACAAGTTGTAAAGACATGAATTTAATGAACCATAACACATTAATAACTCCCCTTCCCCCTTGGTCGGCCAAGGGGGGGGGGGGGGTATGTAAGATATTTATATATATTTTTTTTTAATTGAAAGTATATGTATTATTTGGTAAGATATGTAAGAAATTGCAAGGAAAGTGTAGATAGTTGTAACTTTTTGGTACAAGTAAGTTTTTAATAGGTTAAAATAGAATGTAATAAGATAATAAAAATTGTAAAAATACTTTCCTTGTAAAAATTGAGTGATAAAATAATTATCGTACAATTTTTAAGAACAACGACGTAATAATTTAATTTTAACGATTAATATACAAAATAAATTTGAAACACTAGGAAAACTAAAAATATAGTTTTTATGAACTAAATGTAAGTGTAAAAATACATCGGAATCATTTTTGAAAGTAACGGGTTAAATATTCAAAATAAAAACTCACGCGATAAAGATTATTAAATATAAAAATTATGCGTTGAAGGTGAAATGAAATGTCGTGAATGTACTAATGAGATGCACATAATGTCAATGAAATGTAGACTAATCATAGTCCATAGGAAATGTTCGTGATGATATGATCATGAATTCGCCGCTAAACCTTTAAGGTTACGCGAATTTGGAACACGCAAACATAGTTTACGATAAATGTTGAAATAATGAGGCATAAATTGTTTCGAGAAATGACCTGAAAGTACGGGTTGTCACATTCGCCCATCCAAAAAGGAATTCAGTCCCTGAATTCAATCGTTGTTAGGTCTAACAGGTTTAGGGTTTGATGAGGCAAGCCTTCCCATTCTCGAGCAAAACCCTCAAAAGACTTTTGGGTAACCGATTTTTGCTTAATCCCACAACTCATCAAACAAGAACTGTCATACGATTAGGCTAAATCGGTTTAGGTAACAACTTGTTTCTAGCTCGATCTTTGCAACTCATCAAACAAGAATTGTCACGCGGATCAAACTGGAAACAAGTGGTTTGAAGAAAATCTTTTGAAAATTTGGCTCGATTACGGAATTGCTTACACATATAAGCCTACTACTCCCTTCATTGCATGATTCTTCCCGAATTAGACATAGGTGATCAGGCTATGTATAATTTAGGAGTAACTATGCAATGCTTGGACTAATCGACTCATATGATGTTTGGTGCTGAGTCAACTGATGTTAAAATTGTGATGAACATCGAGAAGAGAAAACATGGAGAAGTGTCGTTAAAATGATAGTTAAAGTAAAAAGAATTAAAATCCTCGTAAATGATAACAAATCGGAGAGAAAATAAAGTACGATAGATGAGAATATTTTACAACGAGTGGTTTATCAAACAGAAATACATCTTAGGTTATAAAGATTCGGATACGATGGAAAACATAAACTTAGTACGACATAGTACATCAGGAGAAATAAGACTGTTAGTTTCCGAACTTCTTCAGTCTTCCGCGTCGTTGATACCTTGACGAGCTCCTCCTCCTCCTTCTAACATATATACATTCCCATTAGCACCTTCGACTTGTTGACCTTGATTTTGAGGACATTGGTTCCGATAGTGTCCTTGCTCTCCGCATCTGTAACATGTAACCATGGCCTTGCCTCTACAATTCCTGGCAAGGTGTCCCAGTTGTTGACACTTGTATCACTTAGCAGGACAAAGACCCGTGTGATGATACTTACATCGATTACATAGTGGGTAGATTCCAGCATAACCTCTGCCTTCTATTGGTGCAGCAACATATACCATTGCAGTTTCTTGCCCTCTTTTCTGTTGTTGATGATGGTTAGTGTTGCGGTTTTGGTTGTTGTTGTTATAATCTCCTTGGTCGTTTTCCCATTTCCTTTTGTTGTTGTTGAGTTGGTTATCGTCGTTGTTGTTGTTGTTTTGGTTATTGTGGTAGTTGGTGCGGTTGTTGGGGTTGTTGTTGTTTTGGTTGGTGTTTGTGTACTTACCTCTCTTCACTACCTGGGCCATGAGCTTTTGAGACAATCGAATAGCTTCCTCAATCGTTTTCGGGTCAGAGGAAGTCACATCGCCTTGAATAATCTCGGGAAGTCCTTCAATGAAAGCCTCCAGTAGCTTCTCATTATCCGAAACCATAGATGGGCATAATACGGCCAATTCTTGAAACCTTCGAATGTAAATGTCAATATCGTACCCAATAGTCCTTAGTTCATAGAATTCTGTCTCCAACTTTTTCACTTCCGTACGAGGACAAAACCTCTTAGTCACCAAGCCCTTAAATTCCTCCCACGTAAGCTTAAAAGCATTCTCCATACCAATCGGTTGAGCGTATGAATTCCACCATGACAACGCTCCATCGAGTAATGTGCTCGTAGCAAACTTGACCTTACTATCATCCGGGCAATTACACAGCAAAAACACGGACTCCAATTTCTCGAACCATCGCACCATGGCAGTGGCTCCTTCAGTCCCTTTAAACTTGGTGGGATCTCCACTTTTGAAATCCTTATATGAACAGATTTTAACTCCGGATCCTCCTGCATTTCCAGTAGTAGTAGCAAGTCTTGCGGCTACAGCGGTCAGCGACCTCGGCGGCAGGCAGCCACCGCTTCCCTTTCAGTTCTTAGAGCATCGGCTATGCTATCCTTCACCAACTTTTGAATAGCGCTTGGTCATTTCAGCTGTGTCTTTCTTCGGTGCCATATCTTCTTCAAAACAAGAGGAAATGTGAGACGTAGCAAAATCCGATTGTTAATAATGAACGCTCCAAAGAAATGTGATAAGAATGATAAGTTTGAGGTTATCTTTTAAAAAAAATGAATGACAGATTCCAAGAGAATGGGTTATGAGATGTCGTAAGTGTTTCAAGTATATAAAGGTTTAGTGACTAAGCGTGTGAATAACGTGTAACTCGACATGTTAGTGGTGAAACAAAGGAGTGAGAGTGACTTCGCCCTATTTAA
>OU343218.1:16176540-16371721 GCA_910596185.1 Chrysanthemum makinoi
AGTGAAGACATTAGGCGTTGGAGAGTCGTATTACCATAACTTAAGCATCCATCAATATGTAGTATATTCCCTCTTCTCCCCTTCAAAAATTGCAAATGAAGTTTGCCATTTTTGATTAATCAAGTGAATAAGAATGTATACCAATGAACGTAGATCCACTTGATGACTGAATGAGCATAGGAGAAGCATGAAGCTTGTTGATGAAGAATGTCGATGAGAATGGTCATAAACATAAAGATTTCTCTTCTTCTGAAGATAAAGCGCAATGAAGAGCGTACACCTTTCTTTTCTTTGAGGAGCGGGGCTGAAGTGTTATCTGCAGACGCATAATGATGAAGTACGAGGCTGAACTGATGTGAAGCGACATCATAGCCGATTGAATATCAATGCTGAGTAACTTGAACCCGTGAGTTATGAGATATCAATCCTTTTGTTATCCATACTTTAAGCCGGTCCATGTATTGAAGGATCGAAGTATCTGCAACTGAGTAAGGACTACCTGCACTAATATTACAAACTTGATTGCATATATTTTGGTTATTCACATCAGTATCCAAACCCTTTGGGGTTTCACGGTCAATATTGAGATTGCCATTGGTAAACATCTTTCTTGTAGGTATCCACCTAAGTCCAGCATCCTTAAAAATTCTACCAGATGGTATCCACTTGTGGCAAGGTCTAGGATTGTTAGGCTTCTTATGCATAGTGGAAGACTTATCCTTATTCCTAGTTTCCAGATTTAGCAGTTAGTATCCATCTAGGCGAAGATTTTGGTTTGTTTTGCTTCGTATGCACAGTAGATGACTTAGTGCAAATCCTAGACTTAACAGTTTGAACCTTTGTATGAGCATTTACTTTCTTTAGGGATTTTGGAAAACAATTATCATGATTTGCCTTAAAGATGCATTTCAGACAATTTGAGAAAACAGCTTGTTTGGATTCAGAAAATGATCTAGAGTTCTTAGAGTGATCTGCTAAGGGAATAGATTTATTCAAAACGCAACTATTCTTAGATACAAACTGTGACACACGGTAAATTTTCACTAAAATTTAACTGATAATTAGTAATTTATTATTACTAAGCCTAATCCACTAAGCATGCATAAGCTTTGTCTGATCATTTGAGTAAATAACTCGCATACAGTAAAAATTTCACCACTCTTGCATTCATATCATTTTATGAATATTTCATTTTGTCTTATGATTTAAATTGTAAGACGAGAGGTTATCTCGTTTTCCCCAGTGACCGACCTTGCAGCGTCACCGACACTATGATAAGGTCTTGATAAAACAAATGACAAATGTCTGTGATATGGAATATTACCAAATAAAAATATTTGACACCGTAACAATAAGACACTACGTTGTAAAAGTTATCAAACAAAGATACCTTGGTCACAATTTAATATCGCGGGACACAAAATATTTAACACACTATCACTTAAACAATAGCTTTTATAAAACTCAAATACAAATAAATCCTAAGTATAAATTACCTATACATACAAATGTTTACTTATACCTTTCTTTTAGATAAAAACCCTTTTTATTAAAAAGAAATGAGATGATATCTCTTTGTCTTTCTCTTCCACTCACGACAAAAGGGAAACACAAGAACCAGGAAAAGCAAAAGATATCAAATCCATCTTCAACCTCTCCCTACCCCTAGCCCTGCGATTCCACCTAGGCCGAATCTTCCCAAAAGGAGATAACCCAACATATTCATCCATCCTACCCTTCCTCTTTCATACCAAATTCATCAAGATAAACCCCATGAGAGAAACAAATCTTTCCACCAATCCATCTTGAGCCTATGTCCAAGATTCGTTTAGCTTTTGGAAGTTAACTATATTTGGCTTCAAACAAAGTTGCAAGGTGAGAAAGCTTGGTCAAAGACTCCTCTCTTAATCCCTTCTTAAGCAACTCGAATGACCAAGGACACATACAAATCAAATCTCAAACACACCACAAAGAGTGATATTCTCAAGGGTGTCGAGAAGCTGTTGGGTTGCTCGGAATCAGTTAAGGGGGTTTGATTTGTGTGGGGTTCCTCGAGTAGCTTTCATCCTCAACATTCTCTCATCTCATCCTTAACAAGGTTCAATGTCCATCTCTTCTTGTAATTTCGTTGTAATGTATAGTGTGATAATGACATGATAATTGGTGATGTGTTGTAGAGGTTCGAAAAACATAAGTAGAAATTTATGTTGTTGATTAATCTTAAGACTTCACGCTAGTGATAATTTCTAATGTAAATCTTGAGTTGTTGTTGGATTCTTTGTTTTAGTCTTGTCGAATTCATGAGTCAAAAGAAAAGGAAGTAGAGTTTTAATAAAAAGATTAGACAATAGGACTAAAAGCTAAGTATTTTTGTTATGTAACCTTGGTGTTTAGATGAACAATTTACGTGACCACGAATTTAGGTTGTCGCTTGCAATAAGGGTCGATTGGGTTCCTGCCAAGAGTAGGAGCTTAGAATAGTTAAGTCTTGTGAAACCTACTTATGTCTAATAAACCTGAATCTGAAAGAACTTGAGTTGGTTGTGAAGCTTTGAGTAGTACTCATCAGTCAAACCAACTTTATTAGTATGAGTATGTTGTCTGTTTTGAAAGCCTTTCCCACATAAAAGTGTCATTTACAAACTTTCCTTCCCGACTTCGAGAAACATGTCTAAGAATTTCCTCTTGTGACCATAGGACTAGTAGTCTAAATGTAGGTAAAAGTCGAAACCATGGTAGTAATGTTCAAGTCGAATTGCGTGGGGTGAAAGGTTGTCGATTTGCCACAAGACTCAAGACGAAAATGTTGTAGACACGTTAGTGTCGAACCTAAGACCCTCGACCATTCTCTTGTGTTTAAGTCATTCTACGAATTCCCTTGATACAAGTGTTCCCTTATCAAAAGTTTCAAGATGAAATAGACTATCAAAAACAATTGTCAACCTGTTAGAAAATCTTGTTTGATCAGCCATGTTAATAATACAAGAAGCTCACTAAAAGCATCTTTGGGCCGCAACCCATGGGTTACTCTTGAGGGTGCATTTGTTTAACAGAAGACCAAAGTCTTTTATGTTGTACAAACCTCACTCGAGCCTAGGCCCAATTCTGTTGCATTGTTGCTAACTACACCGGGCCTCAGCCCATAATAATTCAAGGGTGCGTTTGATAGTCCAAACAAAACAACAACTTAAGACTTGTAATATAAAATGGAAAATTATTATAGACATAAACTCGTCTACGACATATTCGAGCCTTCTAACTTAGACATACACTCATATGCAACGTCAAATAAACGAAAGGGAAATGTGATGATACAATGAAACAAATGTTTCTCCAACATAGTCTACGTAATAAAGTTTTTACGTCAAAGTCAATGTTTAACGTGACCGAGTAAACATACATATGTCAAGGGATCTATTAGTAGAAAAGCATGTACCTTAGGAGCAATTGTTGACAAACAAATAAAAACCACTATATCATTTGATCATATATTAAATTTGAAAGTATTCGAATTTAACTCAAGTATTTTCTAAATACAATTAGAAAATAAATCAATTATATAAATAATTTTGACAAAACCATTTTGTGTCAACTTAAATAAGTATATATACATTTATATGCTTACTAATGGAACATTGTAATTATTTGTTTTAAATCAAACTTTGGATTTTAAAACCATACTAATGTCAATATGAAAAGTGTATATACTCCGTATACTTACTAGTAAAAATCATTTTTACAATTTTACAAACTAACGTTAGTATTAATAAAATTATAAAAAAAACCATTTAACTACTTTAAGTAAGGATTACTTAAAACAATGAACTAAAACATTGCCCTCCTTATCTAGGTGGCGTGGGTGCTTTCACAACCATCACTAATCCCGCTCTCGGATTTTCACACTTGCTAAGGTGAGTTTTCATAGCCCCTCTTTTACATGATAAACTGTTTTATACACTTTGGGGTGAGAAATATGCAAAAACCTTTTTATGGACCAAAACTATTACATGATTACTATTACGTGGTTTAGCCTAAGCCCTTATGTCCCTAGAGAATGCCCTTTTCATGAACCGTCAATTCCCCATTGGGAAACGCGAATGTTATAAATAGATCTATTGAGGGTGACTCCTCCGTTCGGTTGGCCATGCTTAGGTCAAGGCAAAACGTATACCATGTCGGAACCGAGTGTTGAGGGACAAAACACTCGCTATGGGCTCCTATATTGTATGACATCTTTTTAGCATACGAAACTGCCGTAGTATCGGTTGCATGAACTTAGAGCTAACGTAATAGACTTTCATTCATATATCATTATATTCGTTGTAATGATTATATGACTTTGCTTATGGTCCAAGCTTACTATTTTAACTTAAACCTATGAACTCACCATTTTAGCTTACCTTTTTAGCATATTTTTTCAGGTGCTTAAGTTATGATCATGAGGGCAAGGCAAGAAGCGGACAAATGGTCGTAGTAGTATTAAAGAAGTGTTTTTACACAAAATGATGTTTTACTTTGGGACCACTAAAACAAATGGGATGTGCCCATTTATCTAAACAATGTTGTAAGATAACGTTTTAAAATATTTTATGAAATTATAAGGAGTGTGTATTCCGTTCTTTATTACTTGTGTTATGATTCACCGATCCAGCGCTCCAAATAACCGTATGCTTCCGCTAAACCAAATTTGGGGGTGTTACAGTTGGCATCGAGCCAAGGTTATAGAGAACTAGGTACATATAAACCCTAAACTATAACTACTTTTCACTAAAAACATCATACTACGACCGCCGACTGCCGCTTGCCTTACTTGCCATTTCACTTAGAATTATTTAAATAGGACTACATGTATTTTTCCACATACTTACACATATGCTCCGTCTTGTCACAGACTATGCCTTCACCAGCCTTCACTCACGATGTTCAGGAGGATATCCTACTAGCTCACTCACCTACCACCCGTCAGCTTGCACACTTAGCCACTGATCCGTATATTCATGCCACATTAGCATTTCGGCCGATTATTGCACCTACTCCATCTATACCTACCCTTACCACCACTCCATCGGCTTTGTTGAGCGCAGGGCAAAAACCCGCATGATTGTGAGAGTACCGGATACCGAGCGGTATTCATTTGTGCCTGCACTAGCTTCTCGATGACCCGTCTTTGCTTTACATGGGTCCTTCTACTACTGAGTCACGACACCATCATCTCCTCTTGAGTCCCGCCTCAGAGACTCGGAGATCTACTAATTCCTACTCGATGAAGACCGGAAGAAGATCCGGAAAAGGATCTCGAGGAGGAACTACCGAGCCTATGCCTACAGAGAGTGTCCACGGACATGTTAGCACAATAGCAGATATGGATATACTAGGTGCGGAGATTGTCCATAGTATTCAGAGCTAGGACAAAGCTCGGGATGGCTCGAGATTGGCGATGACATGGACATTGATGCACCATTTGGATTGGGACGAGAGCTTTCCTCAGTAGCCGGAGGAAAGTAATGAGATTACTTGAGAGATATTGATTGTGTGATCGATTCCGCACCACACATCGCCAGTCCGAGCTATAGTCCATCATCACCTTCATTCATACTGTCTGCAGCAGACATGGAGCTCCTTGCACGCGCCACTAGACAGCTTGAGACCATCAAGGAAGCTGCACCGGTTGAGGCAACGCCGTAACCGGACCTATCGGGATCTCCGGATGGCGTCGACCCTCACCGAGGATATTTATTCATTTGGACTCTCATGAGACTCGCTAGGAGTCCATATTGATCAGCTAGAGAGTCGATCCAACACGCTTGCAAGCTGCGGCGGCGTGTTGAGGGTTTAGACCGATTCTGATGTATTGTTTGAGGCGTGGAGCTCAAGAGACACCGAGCGGATTCGACCGGGTTTTAGGGTTGAGGCTCGGGTCGAGGATGTTAGAGAGTTGGATAGCGAGGACACGAGCTTTGGAGAGGTCAAGCTCGGATGCAGGACGACTAGAGGAGCTAGAGCGCGTCCAGTGGATGGCTAGAGATCTGCCAGAGGAGTGGCAGAGGACTCTTGGTTTAGAGTCTATGTTAGCATCTCGGATGAGACGTATCGCGAGTTTGGAGGATACGCAGCGAGAGTTGATTGCTACTATTGAGCGACTCCGTACCGAGCGTGGATATCATTAGATATGATTTCATGGTGTATCACACTAAACTGGATTTATAACAGTTAGTGTTAGTTATCACTCTTGTACTTCAGTTTGTATTTCCATTGTATTTCCGTTGTATTTCGGTTGTATTCCATCTAGTATCTCATCATGTACTTAAGAAACCTTGTAACCGAAATTCTATCTATGTTAAACTTATTTTCCCATCCCATTGTCTTTCCTTTTATAGATTACTCATATGATCTATCTGCGACAATCACTTGTTACTTAGCACTTACCTTGTTTAAAAGGTTTTGTATCTCACTACCTTTCTTCTTTGCGAAATGCCGCCAAAACGAAGATCGAAGCGTATTTCAACCCGGTGGAGCTTCCAATGCTCCTATTCCAGCCGAGGGTTACTTCGAACCAAGCCGCAAACGCGCTATTCCAAACAAGTCACACACGATCGTGCTGAAGCCACTACTCTTGCTAGGGCTACTCCAATCCAACCTATCATGAATCAAGCCATGATTGACCAACTAGTCAATGAGCGAGTGAGCGCCGCTTTAGCTGCAGCAAATCACTCGTCTACTAATCTTTGAACCGAGACCACCCACCCAGCCCGCACTTGTACTTATCGGGACTTTCGTAAAACCATGACTGGAGGCTTTAGTGGAACCGAAGTTTGTCGGTCGACTAGATGGATCGAAAAGCTCGAGACGTGTTCGAATCGCAATTGTGAAGAAGAGTCTAAGGTTAAGTATGGATCATTCACTTTCACAGATGCTGCCTTGACCGGTGGAACAATTTCTCGAAATCGCTAGTTTCGATGTTGCCTATGCCATGCCATGGGAGAATTTCAAGGAAATGGTACTTAAAGTCTTGTCCTCGTAATGAGATCAAGAAGCTCGAGCATGAGTTTTGGAACCTCAAGGTTCAAGGCACCAATATGGCTGCTTATAATCAGCGATTTCAAGAACTAGCCTTATTGTGTCTGAAATGGTTCCCACGAGACCGATTGTTAGAAAGATACATCAGAGGACTGCCCCAACCTATCAAGGGCAATGTCACCACTTCTAAGGTGCGATCTTCATGAAACCATTGAAGTAGCCAACAAACTCATGGACCAAGTGATTGAGGATTCCATGGACAAAGTGGTTGACAATAAGAGGAAATGGGACGACCATTCTCGGGGCTACAACAACAACGAATACCGTGGCAACAACAAAGAACAACGGCAACAATCAAAGCAAGAGGCAAAATGTTGCTAGAGCTTATGCAGCGGGTATTGGGGAAAGGAAACCGTATCGGGGGCGCACCATTGTGTAATCGATGCACACGCATCACAAGGGCAAGCAATACAATCAAGTTCCAGAATCGCTGTCGTAAAATCGGACACTTAACCAGGGAACTGCAGGTCCAAATCATTGGCGGCGGTTCAAACGGCTCCGGCCAGGACCCAAAAGCTGCTATAACATGCTTTGGTTGTGGTGAGAAAGGGCATTATAAGAACGAATGCCGAAAGACCAAGAATCAAGGAAACCGCAGGAAATCCAGAGGCCATGGGAATGGCGGGATTCGAGGAAATGTTGGACGGTCGAGTAATGGGAAATGGCGAAGGAGCTGTGGAAGAGTCTATGCTGTAACCAAAGTGGAAGCTCGGAAGACCCAAATGTTGTGGCGGGTGCGTTCCTTATAAATAACCGCTATGCATCCATATTGTTTGATACAGGAGCCGATAGGAGTTTTGTTTCTAATACATTTAGTCCACTACTCGATATTGCCCCAACTGCATTAGGAAATGCATACAACGTTGAACTAGCTAACGACAACGTAGAAAGGGTAGATACCATTGATATGTGCTTAAACACATATCTTTTGTTTATCAAAATTGACCCAAAATAACCAAGAAAGAGCCGTTAATGCTTAATATTTGCGTGTTTCTTAAGTTTTTGCATGTGCAGGTACGGATATGACAAAACAGACAAAAGAAAGCCAAAACCAAGAAAACCGAAGCACGAGAGAAGAAGAATGCTAAAAGTCGAGGCTGGGAAAGGAATTTGCAAGTTTGGACAATCACTTCTCAAAATAACAACTTTAGTCCACGAAGATTCAGATTTGGCAAACATGGTCCCTGGATTTATTGGAGAGTGTCAAGACTAGTCCTTGGTTCACTTTTCAGAAACTACAAGATTGGTCCCTTGAAAATCAGATTTTACACATATGGTCCTTAAAAGTATTACATGGTTACCATTTAAGTCCAAGACCATCTTTTATTAAACCTTGGCCCAAAACCAGCCCATGTTTATTAACCATGATCCGGTTAACCCACTATCCATACCCGGTACCCATTGCACCCGGTCATACAAATCAAATAAATATAGAAAAACCCACGCGCCAAAAAAAAACCCAAACAAACCCAGCACTTAAGAACCCTAAAACACCCTTTCACCCAATTGATACAATCCGCCTAAATTAAGGGTACTTTCGTACTTTCGTATGACACCCTCTGACACACGGATGCCAGCTTGGCAATCCGTGTGTCATCTCACCTTTTCCTGGCCTCTGATTGGTGCAAGAGACGTGGATTATATGATCCAAGGGCTGAGATGATGACATGAATAATGGGATTGAATCCAAGGCCACAAACGTACAAGAGAAAGCACAAGCTCAACCTTCCAGACTCTTCTCAAGCTCAAGCAGTTGCTATAAAGACCCTTCATTTCACATTTTGTAATTCAAGTAGTGTAGATGTAGAGTAGAAGTAGAGTAGATTAAACTTCTGAGTAACTTTGTATTTTTTAAATGTTTTAGTTTAAATTCAGTTTTTAAATTCCATTTTGTACTCAACTTTTATTATCAATATAATCATTTTTGCTTGAATTCTCATTTTAGTTATAAATTATGTTTTTATAATTACATCAGCTGTTATCAGATGGTATAAGCTCACTTTAGCTTAAAAAATTCTCCCTACTCGGTTCCTACTCTCATTTACATTCAGTCAATAAAAGTCAAAGTGCAGATTTTGGAAGTAACATGGTTCTGAGTTCTTTGTAATGGCTCTGGATTTGGGTTGATTTGAGAGTTAGGATAGTGTTTTTTTTTATCTCATTTGCAAACCATTGTGGTTGGACCTCTTGTGAGTATAAAATCTTTCTCTTCTCTGAATCTGTTTTGTAGAAGTAGAATTTATTGATTGATATAGTTTAGTTTAGCCTTAATATTGTTTGTCAGTATTTCTATTTCATCATTGAATCATTGCTGTCATTAATTTTAGAAACTGCATAATTTCTGTTATCATTTGCATCATGAGACCGGATAGGTTTTAGTGAGTATTTGCTGTCACAACTTCATCATTAAGCTCTATTTAGGTAATTGGAATCTGTATTGAGGTTGATAATGGTCTAGATTAGTGATTTGCTTCATAAAATTTCAAAACGACTTCAATAAAGAGTGTTTGGATCTAGTCTATTATGCTGGATTAGAAGTTTACTCGGAGGATTAGCTTAGTTCAAGTAAGTCATTTCTAGGTTAGTTAGATTTAATTAGACCATTATTCGCTTCTTCAAACACGAGAAAGTCAATTTTGTAGTTTACCTGATCTCATAAGCTCATCAGTTAAGTTAGATGATTGCATATGTATCAATTAGTGTTAGAATCATAGAGGATAGTGTTAATAGGTCTTATTTCATCATATTACATCATCTCTAATCTGTTTTAATCATTCAAAACTCATTTTAGTCAAAATTCCAAATCTGTCTTCAAAGTCAAAAAGCGTTCAAACTCAGTTTTCATAAAACTTTATGGATTTTTAATGAATTCACTTCTAATCCAAAACTATTGAAACTCAGGGATTTGCAAGTTCAGTTGGTTAAGTTTTGAAAGTTGATTTTTGTGTAATTTTTAGAAACTTTTATAAGCACTTAATCAGCTGCTCAAATAGCCTTATATGCCCTGTTCACACTCACTGTGATCAGCTTTATTCAGAACCTTACAAGTCAAACTAGCTTGTTAGGTTCCCTGATTTGGTTTATTTATAGTCTGGTTGGTGGACTTGAGTTCTTTATTTCTGGTTTTCAGTTTGGAGCTCTAGAATTGCTTATAAGGTAGCTTTAAGTAGGGGTAGTATAAGCTGTTTTTAGTTTTAAAGTCATTATAGTCAAATCATTGAGATCAGTCCATTAGAGGTTTAGAGTAGTTGAATTCAATTGGTTTTGAGTTAATTTAGCATACTTTAGCTTCTGCTTCCTTTTTATGATCATTAGTGCTTATTTGCTCATTATAAGTGCTTATTTATAAGCACTTTACTCATCAGTTGGCTTTTCTTGCACTATAGTATAGGTTTTCTTATTTTTCTTATATTTAGAATAATATTTTAGATTTTCCCTGAATTTTTCATAATTTTCAGTTACTGTTTACTATTTTTGTTGATTTAAAACAGTTTTTAAGGCATTTTAAATAGCTTTTATTGCAATTAATTCAGAAAAGGTTCCAAAAAATAATTTTTTCAATTTTCTTAGATTAAGAAAATAATAAAAAGCAAAAAAATAATTTTTCCATATTTTTCCTAGTTTAATTGGTAATTTTTAGCATTTAAATTAGTTTTAAATAGTTTTTAATTCATAGAAATTAGAGAAAAGTTCAGAAAAATACAAAAATAGTTTTGAAAAGTCTTTTGAGTTATTTTAGATTTTTGAAAAATAGTTTCATTATTTTCACTTTTGTTTTTATAATTTTTAGTATTTTAGATTTGATTTATTAGTTTAAAATTAGTTTTTTAATTCAAATTAATTCCAGAAAAATCCTAAAAATTAGTTTTAATTCTTAGTTAATTTTCCAATTACATTTTTAGAGTTAAATTAATTTTAGATTATTTTTAGGATGTAGATTAGACTTAGTTACATTTTATTTACGTTTCATTTAATACGTTTTAGTATAATTTGCGTATTTAGGATTTTCCCGTAGTGTAATTTCCCTTTTATGCTTCCCTTGCCCCGTAGTTTAGAAAACATCATATTACCCCCTTTTTCCCATTCAAATCCCGATAATCGCGACGTGAGTTGGAAATTCCATTCAACCCTCGATTGGGCGATCTCGGTGCTCAAACTTAACACGTTTGAGTTACCCGCATACTACAAACTTCTCTTATTATTGATCTCTTTCCGGAGGAATCAATTTTTGGCGCCGCTACCGGGGAGGGCATGTAGTGAGTTTTCGATTCCGTCTCGATTCGTGTGTTTTTGAAGATCCTTCCTCGTGAAGTTACCGTTTGCTTTTGTACATATTACTTTTATAAAAACCCAAAAATATTTTCCTTTTCAAAATTTGTTTTCCTTTTTCTATCTTTAAAAACCCAAAAATAATCTTCGATTTCCTCTATATGTTTAATTCTTATCTCTTCACCCTCTATATTGTTTAATTCTCCACAATGCTCGATTTCTCACCCTTTGATCCCCATGATCCTCGGACCATGGAGGATTTATATCGTCCATCACTTATTGGTCGAGGAGGACCGATCGTTCCAGGAACCAAGTTTAGATTGAAAAATCGTATGGTTCGTCTTCTTCGACAATATTGCCAATTTCATGGATTTAACGACGAAAATGCTAATGAACACTTGAACAAGTTTTTATCTATCACTCAATCCATGAAACAACGTGGCGTTTCTCAAGATGATATCCGATTGAATCTCTTCCCCTTCTCTTTAACCCACAAGCGAATCTTGGTTTTATACTCTTGAAAAACATTGATTCATACTTGGGAAGATGTTTCGCAAGTTTCTTTCAAAATACTTTCCATATTGAAAATGATGCAGTGAGGAAAGAAATTCTTAACTTCGGCAATTACCAAGGAATCCGTATTTGAAGCTTGGAAAGATTCAAAATATTATTCAGATTTCCGATCAGAATTTTGCTTCTTGATCAAATCTTAACCTTTTATCATGGTATCATTACGATTGATCGAGACAAAATCATGTTGGCAGCCGGTGGGAATCTCATGCGGAAGACCCCTCAAGAAGCGTATGATTTGATCGAGAATTTGACACAACATCATTATCAGTGGGATCTTTGACGTTCCTTACGATTCACCACTATGTTGAGTGATCATTATTCCGAGAAAATTTCCGTTATGAGTGCACAAATTGACATCTTTGGCAAGCAAGAAAGCTATAACAGTCAACAAAGACCTAGTCATCCACCCACCTTTTACTATTCCGACTCTGACGATAGTGATGACGATGAACCATTTGAAGAAGAGAGCTTAAATATTGATGACGATTCTTGAGTGGCAATCCACTCCCATTTCGATACTATCATTTCCGACTCTTCCCCTTCACTCCGCGGTTGAGAGAAGTGGCGTCGTTATGGAAGAAATCGATGATCTAATTTCGCGGAAATTGTTGAAACGATTGCGATCCGCTCATTACCGAATCTTGAGATACCTTGTCAATGGGGGATAAGGAAGTGAATGCACTCCTCTTGAGAATATTGACCTTGTTCCAATCCCAAAGATATCTGAGACACCTTTCGATTCGATTTCAGAAACTTTCAAAATGACCTTCACAAATCCTTTGTTTGACTTCGATTCAAAATATACTCTCAATTTTGACAATCAAATCTTTGACGAGGAAAGTGATGAGTCCGACACGGAGACCATAATGGAAAAGGTGCAAGTTCATAGTCTACAAAGTACCGCACAAATCCCACCTCCGTTTGTCTCGCTTGAAGAAATTAAAGAAGTAGAGCCGTCTAATGAGAATCCTCCGGAGCTCGAGCTCAAGGATTCGTCTCTTGATTTAATTCTCGAGGAGTTCTCCGGTGAACTCTCTCATGTCATATCTCCTCCGGAGTATGATCGTTTCTATTTCGATCTTGAGAAAGATTTTTGTTTGGGGGAAGAGCATCACTCTCAAAAGAGTTTCGTTATTGATGACATCACCCGCTCTTCCTCCCAAAGATTTTGAAAATCACCAAATGAGCTTAAATGATCAAATTCAAATTAAGGATTATATGAAATCTGCTTTTGAAGATAAAGAATGGATCCTTATCGTTATAAAAATCTTTATTCCATTTCTTCCATATAATGTGATTTCTCCTCTTCTTCACTCTTGCGGGAGTGAGGATACCATCTTTGACCCCGGTATCACCGTTTAAAGTTTTTGCTATTTAGACCGTGGGTATCTCATCGGAGTGGAACTTTCTTATGTTTCAATGTTTATCCAAACCTCTTGAATGAAAGTCCGATGGAGATTATCTTTTCCACTTGCTTCCCCAAGGACAAATGAATTCGGGGCGGGTCAAGCTAACGACTCGATAACAAAACAAGCGTTTCTATCTTCTTTCTTTTTTCTAATAAGTGACGTGAAGGGGTTAGCCTCTTCGATTTCTCGTGTTTGGTTGTTTGTGATGTTGTGTTTAGGATTTCCCCCATATGAAGACTCTCGTGCTCGAAGTTTGTCTTTTCTCCACTCGAGTTTCATGATCGATGCTAATGGAAATCCGATATCGTAATCTTATCGACTAACGTTTATCTTTGAGCATACTTAATAAACGGCTTTTAGATTTTCGTTGATACCCTTGCTTTTAAACATTGAGGACAATGTTCTGTTCTAGTCTGGGGTAGGGTAATCTTCGATTTGATTTGACCGCACTTGCTTATTTTTGTCGTGTACTCTAACCCCGTTTTCCTTAGAAAAATTGTGCAAAAATGTGAAAATTTAAAATTTTTTTTGTAAGCTTTTGTTAGTTTTATGATTGAAAAGTTCTTGCTAGTCTCTTAGAAGTTACTTTAAATATGCGTTTTTCTTGAAATAGTCTTTGGTAATTGCTTAGACAAGAGGCTATAAAATGCGATTCTAACTCACAAGGCCAAGAATTTGTGAGTCTCCTAAGTGATTTTAATATCTGAAGCTTAAACAAGGATTTCTAGTTTCTAATAAGTGACTTTAAAAATGCGAGACTTGAGATTATTTGACGAAGCATTTGCTAATTTAATATATGTTTTGACGCCTTGTTGACTTTCATTTGGTGAGTAGGAATGGAATTACGACTTGACGGTGTTGAGCCCTAGCTTGTTCCCTTAACCATAGATAATCTAATAATTATCGGCTAAGCATCCGCGGATCTCATTATTTGGGATTTTAAATTTGCGGAGATCGAGGAATGATAGAGTTACTTATGAGTTTAGATGCTAAGCATGGAGTAGTTGGTTCTCTTTAGAGCCCATCGAAGGTACTTATGGCTTTTTGCTCCCACAAAATTGTTTCACCCCATATCTGTCAAATAAATAATTAGAGATGTTGAGTTTTTCTAAGCTCATTCTAAGCTCATTCTTCAAGACCAAACTGTTAAGCAATGACCAATGGAACGAGTTAAGATGATTGATGGATTGTCACAATGATAGACACTTGTGTGTTAGGACTTATGATTGTTTGTAGGATTAGCAGAGATGTTTTTTGGTTGAGATTTGGATTGGTTTATGCCCGTTTTCTGGAGAAATTTAGGTCAAAAAACATAAAAACCTCAATAAATTCTGTTTAGAGCGGATTTAGGCCTCGAAGGTTGACTAGTTCATTCGGCATGCCATTCTCCTCGTTCTCACGGTCGTTTTGATGGGTAGAACGCTGAAAACGGAGTTATGGTTCAAAAGTTATGGCGTTTGAAGTTTTGTGGGAAAAGTCAACAAGTCGCTAGAGTCCCCAAGTTAGCTAAGTAACAACTCGCTAAAGGCTCAAGTCGTTTGTGGATCAAGTCGCTAGACACAAGTCGCTATGAACCAAGTCGCTAAACAGTCAAGTCGCTAAAGAGCAACTCGATAAGTATCCAAGTCGCTAACACCAAGTCGCTAAGAATACCAAGTACAAGTCGCTAACAAAATTGAAAGCAAGTCACTACCTTCACCAAGTCGCTACGTGAGTGGAGAATCCACTAAGTGTACTGTTTGTCGGCTTGTCTCCAAAGACAAGTCGCTAGGACCAAGTCGCTACCAAAAAGCACTACAACTCGCTACTTTTCTTGAAGCAAGTCGCTAAGATGAAATTCACTACGAGAACCAAGTAGCTACCAAGAAAAACTTCAAAAACACACTTTTCAATCCAAAACAAGCCCAACCATAGTGATTCAAGCTTTCCAAATCAAAACCTAAACACTTATGATGATTCTAAACACAAAAGTACAATCAAAATCCAAACTTTAACACTAGAAATGATCCAAATGATGTAAACTACTCTAAACTCATTAAAATCCAAAAACCTTATGAAAACCACTAGAAATCCAAGAACATGAAAGATGAGTGATCAAACCTATCTCTGATACCAATTGTTAGATATTGGATTTCATAAACACACAAATAAGCTCAACAATGGATCGAATGAGATAGAGTTTAGAGAGAGAAAGTAGTATCCTTTCTAGAAAGAGAAAGTGAAAGAAAACATAGAAGGTTAGATTAAGAATGAGAAAGGTCTAACCCTCTACCTTGGGAGGTAGAGGGTATTTATAGTTACAAACTAAACGCGTCCTCCTGGTTGTGGATGGGCATACAGATGGGTAAAGACCCGTCTTTCCTCCACGGTGTTACTCTAAACTAAATAACTAACTAATAAAACAGTAAATAGCGATATGTCTACGAGCTAACTTATGCTAGATTATATTTGGTGGTGACTCTTCACTATGGAATTTCAAATTCCTAACAATTCTTGTATTATACATGCCACTATGTTTTTAAAAGTTATCTTAGCATCAGTTGTTGCTATTCTTGATAATTCTAATTCATCTATAGATTCTAAAAATCTATAAATATTTCCTGATGTTTTATGCATTATGAAATTGAGTAAATCTCTTGGTTGTAATGCTCGTAATTCTTCAGTCAATTGTATTTGAGCGTTTAATCTATTACTCCAATCTTGAATTTTATTGTCTATTTGTTTCGGTCGATGTTTAAAACTTCGTCATTCATTCTAGTTATTGGTATTTTTGGTATATATTGACTAGATATTTGTTCCTATTTTCCTTTCTTGTTTCTAATCATTCCTTGTTGATATAAGTATCTTTCAGTGGGTGTTGGGGGTTTATAATCAAATTGTTTTTGAAAATCTTCATCTACATAAGATTTTTTCCGTTTTTGTGCAAAATTATAATTTGTATAAGAACTTTCTCCTGGATATCTATATGGGTTTCATCCGGCGTAATCTTGTACTATATATATATCTTCCTCTTCATTTGTTTCAGACGGTATATCTAATGATGCCATTAATTTAGTAAGAGTTTCGATTGATTCTTCAAGATTTTCCATTATATTATTCGTATTGGTGGATCTATTTTAAGGGTTGACTTTTTTAATAATGTTTCTTTTATTTTGGTAATAGTGATATCTTTACTTTGATCTTGAGTATCAATTATATTTGACAATTGTTCTATTATATTTATTTGGCTTTGTTCTAGACTTTCAATTTCTTCTGTCTTTTTATCTAATAATTCTTGCGTATTATCTAACTTTTCTTGTGTTATTTTAGACAATTCTGGTAATCGTCTAAATATTAAAAAACTTAATATTTCAGTTATATTATTAAGTGTTGAGATTAACGTATCTATTTTTTTTTCCAATGGGTTGATTTTTTTCATCTTTATTTATTAAATTAATACCGTATGATGTTTCTTTTGGTAAGTTTTGAGGTATTTTAAGTAATGTCTAATTATATGGTATGAATGGTTTGAAGGATGTAATATTTTTATCTTCTCCGATATCTATTTTTTGATCTGAAGAACTTTAAAACATGATTCATTTTTCTTAACAAATTATCGATTCGATTTTTCTTCTTTATTACTTATGTATTTCTTTCTAATGTGTTCATCATTATTGCTAAGTACAAGTGTATATAGATTGTTAAAAAACCATTAGAATGTGTTTTTTTCTCTTTTTCTTATATTTTTTATTTCGAAAACATTTTGAATGTCTAATATTTTGTTGGTTTTTTCTCTATTTTTATTTGAATTTTAGTGTCACTCATATTCTTAAACTTAATGATCTTAACATTTCTTTCATTTCTTTTATATCTTCTTGATTACTACTAGATTCTTCATTTGATTTCTCAATTTGTGGTATCCATATTGACGATATATTAAATGTTGATTTTCTACTTCTTTCAATATATTTATTCTTTGTAAACATATTTGGTGTTTCAAGACTAAGTAGTGGTTCAAAAAGTTTATCTATATGAATTCTATCATTTGTTTTAAAAGTGATACTATGATGTGAGTTAGTGAGTGCATAGTTTATTTGATATGTTATTGTAAAAGGGTGATTTCCTTTATACATAAATGCTCTTCTTAATAATTCATATCTAATAGTAATACTTTTATTTATATCTTTGTCTTTTAAACTTAATCCCAATTGTATATTTACATTGAATTTTATTTTTCCTTCAGATAAATTTCATTTTCCTTTAGCAATAATACTTTCTTCTTTATTAGTTATTATATCTTCTCTTAATTCTAGTTCAATAGGTGTATTGCAATCCATAAATGTACTTTTTAATATTATTTGTATGGTTGATATCCGAATATCGCTATTTTACTTCTATCATTTTCTTTCATTTGTTTTATTGATCATTTATCATTTGTTTATTAATTATAGGTATAATAATATTTCCTTGTGTTTGTTCAACAGGAACTGGTTCTTCTCCAATTATTTTTCCAAAATATATTATATCTTTTCTTGAAAATATTTCCCTTAATGACCTTTGAATATCAAAATTATGTTTTTCTGATAATGTAAAATTAGATCATCTAATAGCTTTTCTATCAATAATAGCATCTAGCATAAATCCTGATTCATTTTCACTTTCATGAATAATAGAAATTTCTTCTTTACTTATTGTTGGTGACTTCGACATGTTTAATAAAAATAATACTTTTAAACTTATTAAGATTTTTAAATGATACCTCTTATCTCTTGCTTGGGTGCAGGTATAAATGCTTGTGGAATGATGGTGATACACGAAATTAATTAACAAATGATAATGATGAACGACGGGTCCGTGAGCTTGCCATTTATATTTTGTGATTTGGATGGATGAAAGATTGCTTGATCTTTAATCAAAATTTTTGGTGATGATAATGATCAATGAATTATTTTGATGTTTACGAGGGATAGTTGGATCGCTATTGACGAAATCGAAATCGTTTCAACAGATTGCGAGATGATGATCTCGAGATGCGATGATCTCAGAGATGCGATGATCTCAGATTAAACTCAAAAGTTTAATACTTGTATATTATTTAACTTTTCTTGTGTTGTTTTAGATAATTCTGGTAATCGTCTATTTCAGTTAATACTTGTATATTATTTAACTTTTCTTGTGTTGTTTTAGATAATTAAGGTATCTATTTTTTCTCCAATGGGTTGATTCTTTTCATCTTTATTTATCAAATTAATACCGTATGATGTTCCTTTTGGTAAGTTTTGAGGTATTTTAAGTAATGTCTGATTATATGGTATGAATGGTTCGAAAAATGTAATATTTTTATCTTCTCCGATATCTATTTTTTGATCTGAAGAACTTTCTGAAACATGATTCATTTTTCTTAACAAATTATCAGTTCTGATTTTGCTTCTTTTATTACTTATGTATTTCCTTCTAATGTGTTCAGCATTATTGCTAAGTACACGTGTATATCGATTGTTAAAAAACCATTAGAATGTTTTTTTTTTTCTCTTTTTTCTATTCTTTTTCTTATATTTTTTATTTCTTTTAATATATGCTCTCTCAATTCTGAAAACATTTTTAGATGTCTAATATTTTGTTTATTTTTCTCTATTCTTATTTGAATTTTAGTGTCACTCATATTCTTAAACTTAATGATTTTAACATTTGTTTCATTTATTTTATATCTTCTTGATTACTGGTAGATTCTTCATTTGATTTCTCAATTTGTGGTATCCATATTGATGATATATTAGGTGTTGATTTTCTACTTCTTTCAATATATTTATTTTTTGTAAACATATTTGGTGTTTCAAGACTAAGTAATGGTTCAAAAAGTTTATCTATATGAATTCTATCATTTGTTTTAAAAGTGATACTATGATGTGAGTTAGTGAGTGCATAGTTTATTTGATATGTTATTGTAAAAGGGTGATTTCCTTTATACATAAATGCTCTTCTTAATAATTCATATCTAATAGTAATACTTTTATTTATATCTTTATCTTTTAAACTTAATCCCATTTGTATATTTACATCGAATTTTATTTTTCCTTCAGATAAATTTCCTTTTCCTTTAGCAATAATACTTTCTTCTTTATTAATTATTCTATCATCTCTTAATTCTAGTTCAATATGTGTATTGCAATCCATAAATGTACTTTTTAATATTATTTGTATGGTTGATATATGAATATACGCTATTTTGCTTCTATCATTTTCTTTCATTTGTTTTATTCGATCATTTATCACATTTGTTTATTAATTATAGGAATAATAATATTTCCTTGTGTTTGTTCAATAGGAACTGGTTCTTCTCTAATTATTTTTCCAAAATATATTATATTTTTTCTTGAAAATATTTCCCTTAATAACCTTTGAATTTCAAAATTATGTTTTTCGATAAGCGCATAAAAACCTTGGGAGTTATGGATATTTTTCATGAGCTCTTACAAGGAAACGCTACTTCTCCTTGATCACTCCGATTTGTGTGTATATCATGACATTAATGATTATCATCGAGATTTTGGCGACATCGCAAGGTGCAAGTGATATGTTGCCTCATGAGGGAGGGGCCTAGTATGTAGTTAACACGTGGAAAAATCGCTTTCAATCTTTTATTATCACAGTTTTAAGAGTGTAGATTCATCAATATTCCATACACATGGATGATTATCGCGGTTTATGTATTTTAAGTTAGTATTGCAATGAGAAGAATCCATTGATGTAGATCTAAGTTATCTCCTTCGAATATATACTATTGCTTTTGGTCATTGCTTCGAATATATACTATTGCCAAAAGACATCCGGGGGTCAGGGTGTTCCCACCAATCTACGCCTTTTTGTGGGATATACTATTGCTTCTGGTCATTGTCTATGATGCATTTTCTAGAATACATGCCTTCAAATATGTACACTACTTAAACCATTCAACCCAATTAAAACATTTTTATTGTTTTAATGTTTTACCAAATCGTTTCTAGTCTGATTGTTCGTTCTCTTGTTCAACCTGTATAGACACGAAGGTACAAAGATGCTTCTTTATCTCTGAATGATTAAACTATCCGATATAGACATGTGCTAATAGTTTAATCACTTAAGTTTAATATTGTATTAACACTTGACCCAATTTTGATTAATTTAAATAATAAGACCAAAACACCATTAATATATATATATATATATATATATATATATATATATATATATATATATATATATATATATATATATATATATATATATATATATATATATATATATATATATATATGTATGTATGATATAGGATATGATATCCAAGTTGTCTTAAGTATGAATAGGGTATGTATAACTTGAGGAGCGGAGGTTATATTGCTTCATGGGTTGTTAAGATTTTGCTCTCCAAAGGTTATACGGTTCATGGAACTGTTAGAGACCCATGTATGTTTTTACTTTTTACTAATAATCTAGTACTTCATCCGTCCCAATTTATAAGTCCAAGTTTCTATTTTGGTTTGTTCCACTTTCTTATGTTAACCAATCAAAAGGGTTTCTTGGTAGAGATGATATTTGATTGGTGAAAGATGTAGTTAGTAAATTTCTTAAGCTGTGTGCAATTTGAAAGTGGACTTATAATTTGGGACGGATGGATATTTCCTTAGACACTTGTTTTTTGACTTTGGGTCATCACCTTGATCTAGTAAAACTTTGACTTAGTTACTTCTTCTCTTAGTTATGTTCTTGCACTTTGTATCATGATTATGTTTGGTAGTAATTCTGTCTCGTAGACGTGTGTAAGACATGAAAGTAATTGGTGTGAAGGTAATGAGGAAAAAAATGGTCATTTGAAGAAATTGAAGAATCTTGAAGAGAGGTTACATCTTTTCAAAGCGGACTTGCTCGATTCTGAAGGCCTTTGTGATGCGTTTAGTGGTTGCAATGGGGTTCTTCATGTCGCATCCCCTTCTTTGGTACACATGTATCTAATCCACAGGTAACCAATTCGTTTTCATGGCACGCCAATTACTAAAGAAAAGGATGAGAGGAATTTTGAACTTAAAATTTATACTTTTTTCTTTTTAGTTCAAATGCAATTTAATTGACATATAGTTTATGCTATTTATTGCTTAAGAATAATTTTGGGATATCAGTAAGAGTATAAGACCACATGTGGTAAGTCAGGCTTCCATTCAATAGGTGTTTGGGTCAAAATAGATCAGGTTGGGTTGACCCTCAAATTCATGTCCATAACCATCAACAGTTTTATACATATATATGATTACAAAACTTATTTTTATATGAGTAATAACTAGTACCTGTTTTGCAATGATTTAGGAGGTTCATTGCATCACATATCACACATGTATACTTTAGGCAGCTTTCAACCACTTCAACCCATTTAAACCCTTTCTATTTAAGCTAATTTTTTTAGTGTTATTCAAATTAGAGGTGGCAAATGGGTCGGGTCGGGTCGGTTTGGGTCATGGGTCAAATGGTTTATGGGTCAAATGGGTCATGGGTCAAACGGGTCATACTATAAGAATGGGTTGAATGGGTCAGGGGTCAAACGGGTTGGGTCGGGTTGGGTCGGGTCGACTCGTTACATTTCCACATGTAATCATGCTACTATAGTATGTTTCGTCAATTTTCATCCGTTTTTACGTTTTAGTCATCTTTTACGTTTAGAGTCGTTTTTTCACGTTTTCGGTGTTTTTACGTTTTTGCGGCGTTTTCAAATATTTTTTCGTTTTCGTCCGTTTTGCATGTTTTCGTCCGTTTTTACGTTTCGCGTCGTTTTTTAGCGTTTTGATCCGTTTTTTTGCGTTTGATCCATTTTTATGTTTTAGTTAGTTTTTGCGGCGTTTTAGATACGTTTTTTTACGTTTTAAATAAGTTTTTCGCGTTTTACGTCCGTTTTTTCGTTTTCGTCCATCTTTTTACGTTTTTGCGCGTTTTCCTCCATTTTTTACGTTTTCATCAGTTTTTGCGCGTTTTCATCCGTTTTTTCACGTTTTCGTCCGTTTTTGCGGGTTTTCGTCCGTTTTTTACGTTTTCGTCCGTTTTTGCGCGTTTTGATCCGTTTTTGCGCGTTTTCGTCCATTTTTATGTTTTAGTTAGTTTTCGGCTTTTAGTCGTTTTTTTTACGTTTTCGTCCGTTTTTCGCGTTTTTGTCCGTTTTTACGTTTTAGTCCATCTTTTTACGTTTTGGCGTTTTCCTCATTTTTCACGTTTTCATCATTTTTGCGGCGTTTTCGTCCGTTTTCGCGTTTTAGTCGTTTTTGCAGCGTTTTTAGTCCGTTTTTTACGCGTTTTCGTCCGTTTTGCTTGCGTTTTAGTTCGTTTTTTTTTTTTTTTTATGTTTTATGTTTTTTAAGCGTTTTAGTCCGTTTTCACGTTTTTCTGCTTTTTTTCACGTTTTCATCGTTCTTTAGCGTTTTGTCTATTTTTATATTTTAAATGGTTTTTTTACGTTTTCATCCAGTTTTGCGCGTTTTCGTCAGTTTTTTTACGTTTTCCTCCGTTTTTTTACGTTATAGTCAGTTTTCGTTCGTTTTCTTACGTTTTCGTCCGTTTTTTCTGTTTTGCGCGTTTTCGTTCATTTTTTTACGTTTTAGATGCCTTTTTACGTTTTAGATCCGATTTTTCACGTTTTAAATCGTTTTTGCGCGTTTTCGTCAGTTTTTTTACGTTTTCATCCGTTTTTGCAAAAGTAGATGAAAATGTAAAAAAAGGGAACAAAAATGTAAAAAAACGGACGAGGACGCTAAAAAGCGAGCGAGCGAAAACGCCGGACGAAAAACTAAGCGGAAAATGCTCAAAACAGAGCAGCGTAAAAAAACAGCAGCGCCATGGCAGCTAAACGCAGAAAGCGCTGAAAGCAGCCTGCAAAAGGGCCAGTAGCGGGCGAAAACTAACAGGCAGCGTAAAAACGAGCAGCAGCCACCGGCTAAAATACTTTTGAAAACTTAGCGACGGCATGCCGCGAAACAACAGCACTTACTGACAGCGTAAAAAACGGCAACGCTCGCAAAAAGCGAAAAGCGTAAACGGCAAAACTGCGCGAAGCGATAAAATGGCAGCGCCCAAAAATGAATGATATCGTAAAAAAGCGAGAAAACATAAAAAATGGGCAGAAAACGCGCAAACGCTTTTAAAGCGAGCAACGTAAAAGCGGGGAAAGGCAAAACGGATGGCGTAACGAGCGAAAAACGCAAAAGCGAGCAACGGCGCAAACGGCAGCGTAAACGGTACTGCACTGGGGCAACACGCTGAGATGGCGCAAAGCAGGGAAACGTGGGGCGGCGTAAAAGTTGGCGAAAAATTGATGAAAACGTAAAAAACGGACGGCGTAAAAATGGGCGAGCAGTAAAACGGTGAAAGCGTAAAAGCGGCAGCAGCGCCAAAAGCGAACAAAAGCGCCAAAAAGCAGGGAAGCGTAAAGAACGGTGAGAATTCGTAAAAGCGGGGCCAGCAGCGCAAAAGCGGGGCGAAAGCGTAAAAGCGGTGAAAACGAGCAAAAACGGACGAAAACGCCAAAAGATGAAAACGCGCAAAAGCGGACTAAAAGCGTAAAAGCGGATAGCGTAAAAAGCGGGGCCAAAAGCGCAAGCGGATGGCGTAAAAAGGGCGGCGTAAAATAAAAGTGACTTAACGCCAAAAGGATGAAAATGTTAAAACCCGACGAAAAATATATAAAGCGATATAAAAACATAAAAAACATAAAAACACGACATCTAATGATGGTTAAGTTATCATCCGACCTTTAAGTGACCCATTCGACCCATTTGTTGACCCATTCGACCCATTTGTTGATTTACATAAGTCCATATGTTGACCCATTTGACCTGTTCTTTGCAAATGGGGTAACCCAATCCAACCCATAAGTTGTTATTTTTGACCCATTGCAACCCATTTTTCTCTAAATGGGTTGTAATTGCCACCTCTAATTCAAATTATACCCGCTTTACCTGTTATTGTCAAAGACTCGAAACATAAGCTGAGTCTACCCTTTCATAATAATGAGAGAAAATAAAGCGTGTTTGAACTAACACTTTACAGTTGGAGCTACTCGATCCGGCTATATTAGGAACACAAAATGTATTAAACGCATGTTTGAAGGCTAAAGTGGAGAAGGTTGTGGTTGTGTCTTCTGGATCTGCTATTTTATTGAATCCGGAGTGGCCCTCGGACAAGGAAATGGATGAAAGCTGCTGGACAGATATAGAATACGCCAAATCACTAGAGGTATCCCGTCAATAAATATATAATCCAATATTCATTTTCCTTATCAGCATCTTAGATAAAATGTGTGAGAAAACAGTTTGTATTTTGGTTTCAATGTGGTATGCGGTATCTAAGACAATAGCAGAGATTGAAGCTTTGGAGTTTGCAAAGCGTGATGACCTGCCGGTGGTAACGATTTGTCCATCTATAGTCATTGGGCCAATGTTACAGTCCACCATAAATGCTACTAGCTTACTACTATTGAGCTACATCAAAGGTAAGCGAAATTTTTGTTCACCATTTATTTGGCTTCAAGAAATTTGAAAGCTATTTCTTCTTCTTCTTCTTTTTGTATGTAAAATTTCTGTTCACCATTTATATTTGTAAAAATGATGTGTACTTAAGTACTTAACATGTGCGTCTGTTATAGAGGAAGGTAGAAGAAGTAGAGGGGTGACAATGGAGAATCTGAGCGTCCATGATGTCCGCGACTTGTGCGAGGCAATTTTACTACTATTTGAAAATCCAAAGTCGAGGGGAGATATATATGCTCTGCTACCGTTTAGGACAAAGGAATTCGTTGAAAAAATGGAGACCATGTTTCGAGGATATAACTATCCCAAAATGTAAGTTCACCTCATTCTAACTTCCAGATTCATGTTATGAGCCGTTGCCATTAGTGGAAGGAAATCTTTATCTGTTTATAACAAATGGGTTGATTTGGGTTTGGTCAAATCTCTAACGAGTCAATCGGTGAAAGTCATCCGAAATATATCCCAATTCATTAAAGCTTCTGAATCCTTTTATGCTTAAAATTAGGTTGGTTATAATTATAATACTCCGTAATAAGTTTTGACATCAAATTGAACCATTGATCATGTACTAAAAATTACTTGTATTGTCTTAAACTTGTTTTAAACGGTTACCCAATCCACCCGAGATGCTACAATAGTCCTTTTGTCGGTGTTTAGATCTCTTCAGCTTTGGCAATGTTGCTTGTAGTAATAGATTTTGATATGTGTTTTGTAACTTTTTTTCGAGAAAAGTGGCCGTGCACTACTCAACTCGAAGAAGTTGATAAATTTAGGATGGAATTATAGGCCAGTGGAAGAGACCATACTTGACACTGTCAATAATTACGAAGAAGCTGGTTTTTGGAAAAAGGAAGCCATTTCCATCAACAATAAGGTTCTAATATGAATCTGTATGTGCAAAACGGGAAGGCGATGTCTCCTACTTCCTCTTTTACGATATTACCAAGATGGGTGGCTAATTGCACAGTTTCACTGAGGTGAAGATGAAGTAGCATAAGTTGTTTTGTTATTTGTTTTGTTATTTCCAAAATTGAATGTTTTGGGACTTCTTTTCAAAATGCTTTTGTCTTTCATTCTCTTTTATAGTTGTCCTTCTCATATAGTTCTTTTAAAGTTTATTTAGGCATCTATTCAATTCATGAGATACACAAAGATTTCATGTCATAAACCAGATATAAATCGAGACATATTAGTTGAATTTCAACGGTAACTACGCATAAATATATGTGGTTTAAATTTCGTTAATAAATAAGGTTGATATTGATCGTAAAAACTAAGTGAATGGAACTTACAGATTAGTAAAAGTGCCAAAAAATTATGATTTCGCATTGAGTCTTAGTTATATATATACACTTCCCATGGTACAAACTTCCTTCCGTACCAAGTTGGTTATAAAATTTAACGATGAACAATGAGAATTAAAATTGAACATTAGCGTGGCAGTATGCGTAAATTTGTCACATGGTATGAACTTTTAAATAAAATTTGAAGAGAGTATGCACTTAGTATTAAACTCTGAAATATTTAAAGAAAAATTTTGTTTTATACTAGTGATGACGATTTAGGATAAGGCTAATTTTATTACCGCTTCTTTAGTATGTTCCCCGCTCTGCATTAGTGTTGGCAAATAACATAGAACATCACCGCTAAGAACAACATTCATCATTGTTCATTGAATATCACCACAAAGATCGCCACAAGGGCGGATAGTGGTGAAGCCTCATAAGAACCAAATGCACCACATGTTCTCAAGAAATTGTTTAGTTAACTTGAAGTTAAAGAAACAAAATTGAAACATGTGCTATTGTTATCTCAAGTTCTCAACTGGTTTTGCTCAAAATGTTGGACCATGGAGTGTTATACTTACACATGTAAAAAACATTATTATCAATGTAAAACAAATTTTGTATGCAACTCCTACTTAGATATTTACTAGAAAGAGAGTCATTAGAGCACTAGGTGCCATGAAGAGCCAACTTTACTCATTCGAGGCCTACGGGGTGCCACATCATTATAACAAACCTCCACCAATAACCCCTCCTCATTCACAACTAACCTCAATTACTCATTTGGAGCCCAACACTTACAACTTTATTTTTTATTTAAATTTCCAGATGAACTAAATTTATTTCATTAAAAATAAATATATAATACAACATATTTAAAAAAAGTTATAAATTAAACATTAAGAAATAACAAATAAAAAAACTTGAATGTTAAGAAAACGTTATCACAACCCCACTAAAAAAAAGCCTTTCGTCTTCTTCCTCACAAACACTACACACACTTGAAATCAAAATACGAATAAAAAGAAAAACAAATCACCTCGACAATCGCGATAACCTAACCCTCGCCGCGTATATCGACGCAGGGCTTGAATGGCGAGCGATAACAAGCTAAGGCGATGTCATGGCGAGGCATAACAAGCTTGCCATGTGGCACGGCGAGCTATGATTTCAATGGAACTGTGTGCTCTTAATTGCATTAACCGCCTCGTGTCCAGCAAAAGCATAGAGCACAAGGTGCAGTTTGAGTTATAGAGTCAAGTATTTTTTTTTAAACCATGATTTCCGACCTTTGGCTGACTAATCCACGGGGTTTGAACCCACCGCCACGCACTCAAACCAGTAAAGCCCTCACTTTTCAAGAGGTTGGCGCGGACCACTTAAGATTGTTTGTACCCAGCGTGAATTGAACTTAAGACCTCACAAATATTAGAGTAATAGTCACAAATCCTTTTATCACTAGGCCACCCTTAAATGGTTCTCATAGTGTCAAGTTATACTCGCCGGCCAAGTCCACGTTGGGTTTTTACATACAAATCAATTTCTAACATAGCCATAAAATAACTTGAGTCTTCCTCGTAACCATGGGCGAGCGAGAAAAACCCATGTGAGGAGCAAAAAATAAAATCGCATCCTAAACACAGATTTTGACTTTCAGTTTAGAAAAAAAAATACTTTTAGGGAGCAAACTACAAAATGTACCTCAAAAATCCTAAAATTTTGAACTACAATTTTTTGGGGTGAGGGGAGCCCGCTTCCCTTTGAGGTGGCTCGACCGTATCGTAACCAGAGGTTATAAGTACACCTAGAGCGCAAAAACATGAACAAAACACACATACGACAAGGAGCAACACGAAAAGAAAAAAGAAAAAAAAATCTTTAATTCAATGTGGGGTGCGGTGGCTCCAAACTATAGGCACCAAAAAATTCGTATAAGTTGCCCATATCACATGAAATGTGACCGATGTTTCCAGCTAGTTATTCTTAACATATTTAGTATATTTTTTTTCTTGACAAAGTTAACAAAAGAAAATAAAAATAAGAGTAAATTACAAAGATGGTCCTTGTAGTTTGCGTTGACTTTCACTTTTGGTCTTTTGACTTTTTTTTGCACAAATAATCCCTAACTCTGAAACTCTTAACACTTACGATCCTTTGACCAAATGGTGTCGCTTTGACCATTAAGCACCCCTCATGTGACTTGTACATGAGGGTAAAATGTTATTTCAGTCTCTCTTTAATCCTTATCATCCTTTCTACCGCAAAAACACCTAAATGCCACCACCATTATTTTCAATCAATTTTTCCTACCATATTCTTGAAATTTCTACCACCTCAATCAAACACCCATATTCCATTATTCCTTTAAATTCCATAAATATCTCTCTTATACACAATTAACATACTTCATTTATTTCACATTTCAAACATAACTATTTTCATCTCTTCAAGCCATCTACTACTCCCTTTCACCATTCCTTGACAATCCTGCACTTCCATACATCCAATTATACCTTAAAGGAAGAAAAAAAAATGCTAATCATTGATGAGTTCGGTAGAAGTCTGACTTTATTTTACTTGTTAATAAATACAATTTCAAAATGACATCGATCTGAGATGAGAGAAAGAGATGGGATGTGTTTTGAAGAGATGGGGTAGAATGTGAGTAAATGGGTCACATAAAAAAGCATAAATGAGGAAGAAAGAGAGTGAGTAAAAGACATTTTACTACCTCACGTGCCTTGCACATGAGTAACTTTAACGATCCAAATCGGCCGTTTGGTCAAAGGACCATGAGTGTTAAGGGTTTTGAAGTTAGGGACTATCTCGTTAAAAGAAAAGTCAAAGGACCAAGAGTGAAAGTCAACACAAACCACAGGGACCATCATTGTAATTTACTCTAAAAATAAATCCACTATGTAGACTGTATATTGGGCCGATTGGATTTCTTTAATTGGGCCTCTGATAATTGGACTATTTTGAATTTCTTAGTATTACGGGTAGGGTTTCTATAATTCTCCTTCACAGCGCTTCACTTATTGCTTTACACTCACCATAGCAAGACCTGCAAAAAGAAAGAACAAATCATATCAAAATGTCAGACAACATTCCTTTCGAAATCCAAACAGAAATCATCAAAAGGGTTCCTGATGTGAAGTCATTGATTCGATTCAGGTCGGTTTCCAAACCATGGAAGTCTTTCATCGACAGCTCCGAGTTTATCACTTGTTACGGCGCCCGCGACACTCAGCCGCATAATAGTTTACTTTTAAGGTACAGAGTTATTGAAAACCCTCGTGAGATAAAATATCTTTCTTTTACAGATGATGACAATTTCACCCAACAACAAGACTTTACTCCAAATACTCCCAGCCTTATTAAAAAACTTTATAATTCAGTCGTAGTTGGTTACTCTCATGGTTTGTTGTGTTTGTTTAGTAACAACCAAAACCCTACCAAAGAAATGCTTCTTCTTTGGAACCCTTCTATTAAAAAGTCTCTTGGTATTACTTTGCCTTCTTATGTCCATGCTTGTGATGTTTTTGGTTTCGCGGTTTGTCCTGTCACTAGTGATCCTACCATTGTAAAGATTTCATACAATCCTTGGAAAGTTGAAATGTTTACACTGAGCTCTAAGAGATGGAGTGTGGTTGAGTGTCGTAATGTGCCTCGTGAATTAGTTAGGCTCAAATGGTCGTCGGTTGTTATAGATAGGTGTATCTATTGGATTGCTGATGAGATTATTGCTGCTATGGGTAGTTTTCGCTTTGATCATACAATTGTATCATTTGATTTGGTTGCTAAAGAATTTAGAGTTGTAGACGTACCAAATAACTTAGCAAACCCGTTCCCTGTAAGTTTTTCCATATCTAAGCTACGGGAGTCTCTTGTTCTGTTTGTACCTTATGAAGGGGATGAGATACCAGCTTGTGGTGTATGGAAGATGGAGGATGACGGTTCTTTCACAAAGCTGTTCACCTTTAACACACCTGATTCATCAATACACAAGGTATTCGGGTTTAGGAAGAATGATGAACCTGTAATGGAAACTCGAAAGGAAGGTGAACATGGTTCTGCACTTGAAGTTTACCAGCCATGCTCAGAACGCATCAAGAATCTTGGGATTTATGGTGACGAGTCTACAATCTTCATGGCATCTTACAAGGAATCGCTACTTCTACTGGATCACTCGGATTGTTGTGTGTATCCTGACAGGAACTGAGATGGGAGATGGTGGCCACATTGTGAGGTGTGGAGTTACAAAGTTATATGCCTAGTTTCTAGTTCGGGTGTGGAAAAATCACCATATATTTTGTAAAACTGTTTTAATGCAGACAAGTTATGTTATGCTTGGTATCATTTGAGTGTGTAGATTCATCAATATTCCATACACATCGATGTCATTTGGTTTGCCTGCTCTCTCTTTGGGTTTTGTTCCTTTGTTTTTATGTTTGTGCCCTGCTTTTGTGTGCCTTTGCTTGTGCTCTCTCCCGTGCCTTTTTGCTTGGTTTTACTTGCTTTCTTTACTGCTTGTGCTTGTGGTTTTATTGTCTTTTGCTTTCTTCTCCTCTCTTTCTCACCCGCACACCTGCACTTGCCGGAGGTCTCGTTGGAAACAGTCTCCCTACTCCTGGGTTTACCCGGAGGCAGGGGTAGGATCTGTCTACATTTTTACCTCCCCCATACCCCGCCCCGGCGGGATTGGGTTTTTTGTTGTTGTTGTTGTTGTTGTTGTTGTTGTTGTTGCCATACACATCGATGATTGTGAGGGTTTATGTTTTTCAAGGTAGTATGGCTACTGAAAAGAATCACTTGATGATTTGTGTTCCTTGTAGTAATTGTCTATTATGCATTTTCAAGAATGGAGGATGTCCCTATACTTGCCTTATTGCTTATGATGAAACACGTTTTGGATCTTCATCACATGCAGTAATTTAGATAGCATTTCTTAGCTTAGTTACATCCATGTTACATTCTCCTTACGTTTTGATCGGGGCCTATAGTGGTATATCTGTAAATGCAAGCATGAGTCTATGAGTCTATCAGCCTTTAAATATGAAGCCTTGCTATGTATAACTAGTTGACTTTATGTCTTTGTGAAAAGACTCCATATTTTAAACAGTAAATCTGACCAAGTTGCTAGACAAATAACATTCTTGAGCTATGACTTCCCGCGCCTACATCAATATGGTAGCACTACTCACTAGGGGGCTTCAATCAGGCTCTTACTGCACGTGCACTAGACTTCTCACCAGTGGGTAATAGCACGATTCAAACCGGTTCACATGACCTGTGTGTGACCAGTTTGTGAAGTGCAAGACTGGCACTCTGGCAGCGCTTTTACTTCTTAGGAAATGAAATTAGAAAACATATAAATATCATATTGTAAATGATCAGAAATAGATTGAAAGGAGTTGCATCTCTTTCTGTCTCTGTATAAAGTTTTCTTTGTCATGTGCCAATTATCAATGTTTCATAGTTCATGATGAGTTGAGAACATGTATTTAGTTATTGTATCTTCATTTAGGCCGTAATTGTTCTCTATTGTCGGTTTTGCACTGATACGAGAACTTTTGGGTATGTTATGGAACTTGGTTTGTGATGCATTTCTCCAACTTGTAAAATAACATAGTAGAAACAGAGCTACGACTAACATTGCCTACATCAGTTGAGTACCACTATGCTTGTATGCTCAAGTCTAGTGTAACATATTTGACTGTAACTGAAGTTTAACATCTTAGGTATTGCTTTAAAACAACCACTCACCCACTCTTGCCATGTCTATTGAATTACTTCAATATCCAACAATAGTGAGTAACTCTCGAGGCTCATTATGTTGTTTGGGATCCTTCCTTGACATTATCGATTTTTTGTTTGTGCCAGATGTCTAGCATTGTCTATATAATAATGTAATAGGTTTTGGGGTTTATTCTAATTGTAGCGACCCTAAGATTGTTCAGATTACATAATTTTCGAAGTATAAGCTGCATCATATACTGAGTAGATTCTTTTTACATGTAATAATTTACCTCATAAATCGGTTTGCATGGCCTCAGGTATCTATAATTGCCTGTCTCCATAGTGCACATGAAACAGGGGATGGTGCTTGGTATGAGCAGCACAACTTTCCCAGCGTCTCAAAGTCTCACTTTTCATAGTGAACCACCCATCTGACCCAGTACTTTCCCAGCCCATCCAAACCTTAATTATCAGGTCTTTTTTTTATCTCAAACTAGCGGTTGCAAGTTCAAGTCTCAAGGTATACATATTTGTTTGTAAGGAAAGTTCAACTAATTTGGGGAGGACATGGCCAAATAGTTCAAAATAGTTCTTGAATACCTTTGGAATCCAGTTTGTGGAGAAATTCTCAGGGTTTAGGAAGAATTAACCTCTCTATACCAGATACATCAATGGCGAAATTCTCGTGGTTTAGGAAGAATTAACCTTGTGTTTGAACACTTCAATGATCTTAAAAAGTTATAGTGACTTGGTTTCAGTCTGTGTGAGCTCCTATAATGAAAAGCCGAAAGTTAAGACTGTAGTATCTAGCTTACCATTATAATTAGTTTATGCCGCAGATGATGACAACATTTAAAGTTTTGAAGCTAAAATAGGATGAATATTGGAGCAGGAAATTGGCTGCTCCGGTAAGAAGATAAATATTTAATTATTACATTCAAGCCATTATTTGTTCGATTTAGATACATTGATGCTTGTGCTATCTCTCTCTTCTATTATTTCTCTCTCCCTATATCTTTCACCATCTAATTTCACAGCATCTATAATCAAATTAATTGCACCATCATCATCACCTTTACACACTGATCATCATCATCTCTTCCGATTGTCCGACTTGCCGCCACGCCAGCGCCACGGCGGGCGATCATCCACCGGATTTCAATATTTTTCCGGCGAGATTTTCCAATTAAACACCTTCACCGGTCAATTAACCCTTCTCCGACTATAACCCTCATTTTTCGACCGGGCACCTAGCCAACGCGTATCCACTCGCCGAAGGTATTGTGTGCATATATTTTTTGTGTTTTGTCTTAGCAGTGCGAGGGTGTGTTTTTGGTTACCACCTCCTGGCGGAGCCTCTCGCGACCGCTGAAGCCGACCCAAGCCGTTGTTGAAGTCATCGCCATCTCGCCGCCGCCGTCGGCCGCCTTCATCGCTGTCCGGAATTAGGGTTCGGAGCGAGAGTATATCTTTATTACCTCTTTCCCTTTTATTCTATTGCTTTGGTCACGTTTGTGTTGTTTGGCTTTAGTGCACCTCTTTTGTTGTTTCCGATTTTCTCGTTCGGGTTTGTGGTGTGCGCGTGCTTGTTTTCCTCTGCTTCCCTTTTGTTGTTGCTTGTTGTAGCGTGTTGGGGTTAGGATAGACGCCTTGGTATGTGATGGTAACCCGAGGTCATGTCTTGGCCGGGTGAGGAGGGTTAAGGGGGGTAGGTAGGGTAGATGGGGTAGGCGCGGCGGGGGGAGTAGATGGGAATAGGGTGGGTAGGAGTCTTTCTAGGGTAGGGCCTTTTCGTAGGATTAGGGTGGGTAGTTGGAATGTGGGGACGCTGACCGGAAGTTCTTTGAGCCGGAGGATGCGTGAGGAGACATAAGGTAGACATAGTGTGCTTCCAAGAGACCAAATGGAAGGGTTCCAAAGACGAGGAAGGAAACGGATACAAACTTTGGTACTCGGGCTCTAGATCAGCGAGAAACGGAGTTGGAGTTATCTTGAAGGCGGGGCTCAAGGATAATGTGGTACAAGTAATCCGGAGGAGCGATAGGATCATGGCGATCACGTTGGTTATTGATGGAAAGATCTAACGTAATGGGCCGAATCACAAGATACGCACTACAGGTGGGTCGGAGGAAGGAGAAGAAGAGTTTCGGGACTCCCTCGACGAGCTAGTGAGGGAGTGCCACCGGACCAATGTTTGTTTATAGGAGGGACTTGAACGGCCATATAGGAGCGACATCGGATGGTTACGCAGGGGTCCACGGAGGTTTTGGCTTTGGAGTTAGGAATGACGAAGGCCGATCGATTTTAGAGTTCGCTACGGACCCATGACTTGGTTGTAGCAAACTCCTTTTGTGAAAAGGGATCTCCACTTGATCACCTTCGAGTGGGGGTAACAACACCCGCATTGACTATCTGTTGGTGCGAAGAAGGGATTTTAGAGCATGTAGGGACTGCAGGGTTTTCCCAGGCGAGGCATGCTCATCCCAACACAAATTGCTAAGTTGGATGTTTTTTCGAGAAGCAACTTCAAAGGAGAGCATCGGCAGATTACCGAGGATTCTTTGGAAGAACCTAAACGGTCAGGGCAGTGGCGAGTCGCTAGAGTGAAGGTCACAGAGGGACTGGCCTCTCGGTTGGAGGACATGACGCATCGACGCGGACGGATGTGGAACACACTTGCGGCATCATCAAAGACGCGCAAAGGACTCACTTGGTGTGACTTGCGGGGTCAGCGAGGTCCCCAAACACGTAAGAGAATCTTGGTGGTTTAGTGAGGAGGTGCAAGCCAAAGTAGCAAATGAAACAATCTAGTTTCGAGAACTTCTTTTGTCCGAGAGGACAACCAAGCCGACATTACCGCCGCAGCTATTCACGAGGTATAAACACGGCTAAAAGAGAGGCTCGGAAGCGCGTAGCTCAAAGCTAAAGACAAGGCGTCTGAAGATTTGTACAAGAAGTTGGATTCCAAATAGGGGCTCAAGATATATTCAGATTGGAAAGCGGGAGAGAAAAGAAGGAGGGATTTAGGAAGCGTTAAATATATCAAGGACGAAGGTGGGCGGACCATGGTGAATGAAGAGGATATTAAGAGAAGATGGGGAGAGTATTTTTCCGCTCTTTTCAACGTAGGGAATTCGGTAGGAAGCGAGGAAGAAGAAAGCCCTAGCCAGCACGCAGTGCTTCTACTCGAGAATCGAGACAACTGAAGTGAAGTTTGCACTACGAAGATGGGAAGAAACAAAGCAAGAGGGCCGGACCAAATCCCCATTGAAGCATGGTGGTGTCTCGGGAGATGAGGGACTCGACCGCTGACTTGCCTATTCAACAAGATCTTCTCCTGCTAGATGCCGCACGAATGGAGACTCGGTGAAGTCATCCCCATCTACAAGAACAAAGGAGATGTGCAAGTGTGTAGCAATTATAGGGGCATTAAGCTCCTTAGCCACACCATGAAGCTTTGGGAGAGAGTTATTGAGAGAAGGTTAAGAAGGGAGACAAGGGTGTCTGAGAACCAATTTGGTTTTATGCCGGAAGGTCATCGACGAGGCTATCCACCTCCTCGAAGCCTCATGGAGAAGTACCGTGAAAGACAGAGGAACTCGCATATGGCGTTCCTTGACCTAGAAAAGGCATATGACAAAGGTCCCACATGAGCCGATCCGAGATCTCTTATTGATAAGGGAACACCAAGGAGATATGTGAGAGTCATTAAGGATATGTACGAAAGGGCTAAGACCCGCGTGCGGTCGACAATGGGGATCTCGAGTTCTTTCCTCAGAAGTTGGGCTCCACCAAGGATCCGCCATTAGTCCTTACCTATTCGTGATCTTGGATGAGTTATCTGAGGGATTCAAGAGGGCATCCCGTGGAGCATGATCTTCGCCGACGACATTGTTCGCGTGGCGTACTCCGGCGGAAGGGTTAAACATCGACCGGAGCAATGGAGGGAAGCACTTGAAGATAAGGGTCTTGGTCGCCAGAGAGAAGACGAATATCGAGATGTGAGTTTGGAGGATCGAATCGAGCACCGTGAAGATTTGGATATCCGCGATCGGTGACGCATCCTACCACCTAAAGAGTCTTTTAGATATCTAGGATCGATGATCCACGATCGTGGAGAATAGACGAGGACGTGACCCATCGGATTCGAAATGGATGGGCAAGATGGAGGGCGCGCCAGAGTCCTTTGTGATAGGAACGTCCCTTGTAAGTTAAAGGGAAAATTTTACAAGGTGGCGATTAGACCGGCGATCTTTGTATGGGTCCGAGTGTTGGCCCATCTCCAAGGCGCATGCTAATAGAGTAGAGGTGGCGGAATTGAGAATGTTAAGATGGACTTGTGGGAAAACCTTGCTTGACATGATCCCGAATGGTGTTTTCAGAGCAAAACTTGAGGTCGGGAATATTATCGAAGATGAGAGAGAAGGCTGAGGTGGTTCGGCCATGTCGTGAGGAGGCCACAATCAGCGCTGTAAGAAGAGTCAAGCACTAGTAGTTGATGGTGTGAGAAAGAGGGTAGACCCAATCTCAGATGGGATGATAGACTTAAGCTCGACATGAAGGAGCTGCTCTTGTCCGAGGACATGACCTCAGATAGGAATTTGTGGAGAGATAGAATTAGGATTTGCGGGTAGTTCAGGATAGGTGTTAGGTGCTTTTTTTTTTTAATGCCCCCGCTTTAGTTTAGGCCCCTTGCGTGTTTGCTTTTGCCCTTTGTTGCCCCCTTAGGTTTCCTTTTTGCCTTCGCTTTAGGTATCGTCTTCCTTTGTTTTGCTCCCTTAGGTTTATATGCCTTTGCTTTGCTTTTGGTTTACCCGTAGGTTGCCTTGTGCCCTTAGGGTTGGTTTTGTTTCTCGGTTTCTTGTGTGCTTTTGTTTGGCGTTTGTGCGTGTTTGGTCCGCCTTTTGCGCTTTTTTGTTTGTCTTTGCCTTTATGCCCTTTTGTTCTATCTTCTCCTCTTTATCACCCGCGCGCATGCTGAGTCGGAGGTCTCATTGAAGCAGTCTCCTTACCCCGGGTTTATCCCTGGGGTAGGGGTAGGCACTGTCTACATTCTACCTCCCCCATACCCTGCCTCGGCGGGATTGGGTATGTTTTTGTTGTTGTGATGCTTGTGCTATCTGCGATATCATGTTTTCCAACATTAATGATGATAATCTCAAATTTTGCAGAAAACTATACATATATATCTGGTTGACAGGCTCTTTATGCTATGCAATTTGGCTTAGAACCTTATTTTAAGAGGTACATAGGACCAAATCTCATTTGGTCTGTTGTCCAAAAGTTATTGCTATCTGCATGTGCGAACAGAAGTGAGTGATTCAAGATGAGATGTGTAATATCATCCCTATTCACTGTCGTTAAATTGTTGTGTTGTGTAATATTACATTTTTTGTGATTATATACTCAAAATTGTACCACCACTAATAGCCTAGTAGTAAAAGTACTAGGTTCACCGAGCCACAAGCCTTCTAATAACATTCCCTTAAAAAACCATTTCCAATAAGATTTTCATAAGACTCCTAAAAAAATCCCACTTTACACTAAAAAAACACACACAAACTAGGTCATTATTCGAATGGCGAGGGCGCCTATAGCGCCACTGCGGGTGCACTATGGCGGCGCCATATGTGCCAATTTGGGGCTATAACGAGCGGGTGACGGTGTGCACCGGGCCCGCTAAGGTCCTTCCTTTCCTCATAAGAGGTCAAGAGTTAAACTTCGCTAGCTGAGTACATTTGGGGGTGGTGAGTGAATGGTCGGAAACGATCCCGGATTAACCCAGTGAGGCCGTACATCTTAGTAAAAAAAAACTCGTCCTCCTAAGTAATCTGAACAAAGAAAACCTCATCAATGTATATTCCAAATTGTAACAACCACATAATGGTGACCACAGTTCAAACCTTGCTAGATACACATTGGGTGGTGGCTACATAATGAGTCAGAAACATCCACATTCATATTCCGGTTAAACTGTGTACATTTGAGTAAAAAACTCCGTCCTCTTCGGTAATAACAAAACTATCACAAATATATATTTTTTAAAAGATTAAGCCTTTTACCATTAACTCTTGTTTAATAAGGAAACTATCACAAACGTTGTACTGATTTAAAAATCAATTACCACAACAAACACTCTTCACACTCAATTAAAAAAATTAACACTTTTAGAGGATTTTACCAAAATCGACATTTTGGGCGAGCAAATCATTTGCTCTCTCTAATTCATTTCACCCACATATCCTCGCTACAAGACAAATAACATGGAGAGAAAATGATTTGCTCTCCCTCCTAATTGCTCTCCGCCTCACTACAAGACAAAGAACATGGAGAGCAAATGTTTTGCTCTCCATTCCAATTGCTCTCCGTCTCACTACAAGACAAAGAACATGGAGATCAAATGCTTGCTCACCTCATGTTTGCTCGTTCAAAGTGTCGACTTTGGTAAAACGGTTTAAATGGTTCATTTTGATAAAAGTGAAGGTAAAGTGTTTAGTTTAAAAAAAAATCTCTTAATTTAACGAGAAAAGTACAAAAATAGTACAAAATCTTGCATCAAGTCCCCATCATGGTCATTTTCCAACCTAATTCCCTAAATGGTCATGCGCAACCACGCATCTCCGCAACTCCACTAAAATTGCGCCACTTGTCCATTTACAAAGGCCCACATTAACTTCCGCAATTGCGCAATCGGCATCTACTCAACCGGCGGTACTGCAAGAACCGGCCGATTTGACGATACAATAACTCACTAAATCCCAAAACTACTCACCAACTATTACTATCAAGACAAGATCAAGATCAAGATCAAGGCTAAGAAGAAAAATGGCGACAAAGCGGATAAGTTTGAATAGATAAGACGAAGTCCTTATCAACCCAAAGTCAAACTTTCCCTGAAACGCTAACAACCAGGATCAATGTCATCACTGACAAGAAGAAAGCATCCTTGTATCTTACCCAATATAGCCTTTTGTAAACAGAGACAAATACATCAGTATTTTGTTTTCTGTAACCATGACAATTTGTCCTCTAAGATAGAGTTAAAAATCATACTTGTATAAATAGCCATAAGGTAGGAGTGAAAGAAAAAGCTTGTGTATTAATTGTGAAAAACACACAGAAGCATCTTTCACTCCTCCAAATACGACTATGTCCCTGAGATAGCTCAGTGGTACATGAATAGTTGTGCTTAGACTTAGCCTAAGCTTAGTGATGAGTCACACCCATACTTGTCATTTCAATCCCAAGTACTGTTCCGTAAGTACTTGGGCAATGTATTCTTTTTGATTCGTTTTAATAAAGAATATAAACGTTGAAAAAATCCTTTGTGTTTTATCTTGTTAAAACTTAATTTTAAACTGCTTTACTTTAGTCATGATTCACAATTAGTATTAATAACTGTTTTAGCTATTTGTGAAACGGGAACAACAATATTGCTTTTGCTCGCACGAAATCGTCCACCCTTATCATCATTTCAGCTACTGTTTGAGGGATTCGGTCAGAAAATCGCTTGGCCAATTCAGGCCATTTGCTACCGTTGATAAAGGAGGAGATTTGCATGAGCTCCGGTACGCCGAAAATATGGCTAGCTTCGTGTTTCCATCGTTCTTTAAACTCCGGAAGGGTCTCATTTGCTTGTCGAATGATCTTCGTGATTTCCATCGGATCTTTAATGCATTTTCTTTATAGAGCAAACCTTGTTACAAATTGATCACGAAGAGATTCCCAATTTTCAATACTGCCGTTAGGTAGACGGTCAAACCATCCTCTTGCTGAACCATCCAACGTTTGCTGAAACATTATGCACCATACTGGCATAGGCCACTCACCGTGGTTAGCTGCACCGCAGAATCCGGTGATGTGATCATCCAGATCTGTAGACCCATCATAAAGTTTTATGTTGGTGGGCATTACGTGCTTTGGTCCTGAAAATTCTATGATTATTCGAGTGAAAGGACACCTCGATGCCTCTTTGTATGGCTTGGGTAGGCCATCTTCTTGTTTTCTTCCAGCATCTTCAGTATCGGTTTTCTTAAGGTCAATTTGGATTGGTTTGAGTGGGCTTCCCCCTTTGGTGTTGTGCTCTTATATTAGGGCTTTGAGTGCGGTTACTTGACTTAAAATTTGCTCTTCTAGACTACTGGAGTCGTTGTTGTCGTTATTTTTTCCGCTTCCTTTGGGTGTTTCTAAAGCAGGACAAGCCATTTTCAGCTTTGGTAGATTGAATAGTGGGTCCCACGGATGGCGCTAATTTGTTGAAGTAAAATCTTGCGTCTTACTCCAAACAAGTAGAATGATCCTACGGACGATTCCTTAGCCCTTCGGATTCCTGTAAGAAAGAAACACGCGTTAGTCTCGCCCCAGGTTTTATCCCAGGACCAAATTCCGACGTGAGAATGAGTATGATATTTAGAGTAATGTATGTGAAAGTAAAAGTGAGTCAGTTAAGGACCCCTAGAGTGAAAATCCTTCCTCCTTATATAGGAGACATATTCTTGTCTATATCGGATACTGCCAAATGGGATAGTGATGCTTTTGAGCGGTACTTTGATCTTTCTCTTTTTGGTCTCTGCTTAGTCTTGTTGTTTATTCTAAGCGACTGCCATTTACTCTTTATATCAGGTCTGGATTTCAGTCCGGAAGTTACCGTTGATCCGAATGATCTTATGAGGTTCGTTCAGGTCTGAGGTTCATTTATCATGGGCCGTTCAGCCACATATGCCAACATACCATCTAACAAAATTAAATTCTAAATGCATCAATGACGGAGAAAAAGCTCATGAACAAGAATGAAAATACATATAGTGCAATATAATGAGGGGTTGGAAACTATAGTTTAGGTAAGGTAAAAAAGCCTATAGGTCTAACAGCGTGCATTATTTTCTTGATTGGTTTGTTGGATAGCAACAATTTTTTACCATAACGGTGAACGGTTGATGATAGAAAGTTCAAGACCTGTTCGAAAATGATAATATTCACAATTCTCATGTTGAAACCTATCATGGATGTAGCTTAAAACTATTATGTGTGCTCGTGTGTATGGCATCGAAGGTATGTTAAAGCCTAAAGGCCCGTTTGAGGCATTTGTGAGATAGATGGTTTAGGTGTACAAGTTATTTGCGGTTCAAAAAATTTATAAAAAAGTAAGTGAGTGTCATAATATCGTTGATAAAATTTTGCCATTCTAGCAAACTCATACAAATGGTATCATTGCAAAAGTTTTCATTAGGCGTTCCGCTTTTCATTTATTCAATTCTTAGTTACAAGTTTAGAAAAGGCTTCGCTCGCATTATTATTTGGTAATTAATGGGTTACATCTGATCAATTTTGTGCTTATATGACTAAACGACATGACTAAGACATATGGATGGAAGTAAAACCTAAATTATTGAAAACCCAAACTTTGGACAAATATACATGTTTCGTCCCTGTTGTTTACCCAAAATTACACTCGTCATCCATATTCAAAATTTTAATTACTAACATAATCCATTTTTTTTTCAAAATAGTTGCATTGATGGCCCCTTTTTTAAAATATAGGGATCATCTATGTAATAATCTATAGTTTTTCATTACACGGAGAGTCTATATCTTTGTTATACGGATAGTCCTTATTTTTTAGAATAAGGACTGCTAATGAAATTGTATGAAAAACAGGGATTGTTTATTATGTAATTAAAATCGAATAGGGACGGCAAGTGTGATTTTGGGTAAATTACAAGGATGAAAAATGTAATTTTGTCTTTGTGTTAGTATTTTAGAGCATTTTTTTTTTTTTTGTTATCTGGGTTTCCAACACAACATTGCAAGTCGACTAATCACAGGGCGTCCAATTATTATTTCTAATGGGGTAGAGTTTAATATTGTTATAATACAAATCTTTAAGACCGTAAGAGGCTAGTTCTTTGTAAAATATTAATTGGTTCTTGATCCCATTTTATTGCATAAATCGTATTGCGAATGGTTAAAAGTAATAATGTACAAATTGGTTTTCAGGATTATCAATGATAAACGAAAAATGTTTTGGGCAACGTTACTCTTCAACGAGGCATCTCAATAAGACAACCAACAAGATCATCGCGGGTTTGGTATGATTTTTAGTTATCAGATTGATTCGCGCCAAACCGTCAAGTTTTCTCACGCAAGCTGACCACTTGTGAATGGCCAACTGTAAGAAACTTAAAACGTACCAAGCACAAATGCAATGAAGATCAGGAGAGAATAGGGTTTCCCCGGGTCGTTATGTCCCAACGAGCTATGCGAAGAATCACCAAACGTATAGTGATCAAGAGATTTGAACGGAAAAAGGGATTTGGATTATTATAACTACAGAAAAAGCTCATAAACTAAAGGGGCTTAAATGCAAATTAAAGGAAATTTAAAAAGATAAAAATATTAAATAAACGCTATCACTATATTTAAAATGATGTTTTTGTTTTTATGTTTTATAAAACTGAATTAAAAATACGCTTACGCATAAAATGAAAATGTGAAACTAAATCAGTATTAACCCTAAAAATATGAAAATGATATTTTTACAAACCTAATGATAAAATAAAATTTTTAGAAAAAGAAGATTATTTTTACAACTATTTAATTAATTATTATTAATTAAAAACTATTTTTAACTATTAAATAATTGCCTAAATTACAAGAAAATAGGAAATTAAGCTAGAAAAATAAAATTATGACTTGGAAAAATCTAAAATAACAAAATAGAATTTTCAAAACTATTTTTATATTTTTCTGATTATTTTTCTATTTTCTAGGAATTTAAAACTATTAAAAACTAATTAAATTACTTAAAAATACAAATTTAACTAAGAAAAATCTAGAAAAATATTTTTTGTCTTTTTATATTTATCTTAACTTAAGAAAATTGAAAAATTATTTTTTGAAACTTTTCTGAATTAATTAGATTAAAAGCTATTTAAAAAGTGCTAAAAATTGATTTAAATGCAGAAAAATAGCAAACAAACTTAGAAAAATCTGAAAAATTCTAGATAAGCTTAAAATAATGTACTAAATCAAGGAAAAATATAAAAAACAAGGGTTGTGTACAAGAAAATGAAACTGCTATACCAAGTGCTTATGGAATAAGCACTTCAAATAAGCCAACAACCACAAAAAGCTACCAACTGTCTGCACAAGCTAAAATATGCTAAAATAACCAAAATGCAACAAGTCTAAACTGTCTTAAACCTCTGATTTGCAAAATAGCACAGATTTGATGTTTTGAGTTAAAGGCTTGAGAACAGTTTTGAGGGGTCTGTTGCAGCCACAGAATAAGCACTCAAATAAGCTAAAAATCAAAAAACAAGTATGGAGACCTAATCAAGACCTGGCTAACTACATATGAACCAAATACCAACCCTAGAAAAGCTCTCATGAGCTCCGTGCAACCCTGCACAAAAACTGAGAAAAACTCAGTGTATGCTGAGTTTTGAGCAGGGCAATTAAGACCCAAAAGACAAGCTTGTTTGAAGCTTTTAAAAAATTTGTAAAATTCTACAAAAAAGGTAATAAGCAAGGGGACCAGCTGAAGTTTTTTAAACACCAAGTTTCACCTTGTTAACACCCATAAATGAATCAATGAAAATTCATCTTAGAATGGCTCAAAACTGATTTTTTTCCAATTTGACTTTTGAAGCAGTTTTGTGTAGTTGACTTTTATGAACTTTGGGTTCAATTTAAGGACTGATAATGAAGTATATTGATGAAATGAACTTAATGCAAGCTTTGTCTAAGACTTTTAAACATAAAACAAGAGTTTGCTTATTAAAAATCTCAACAAAGGAACCGTTTAAGACAAATGAGATGGATTTTGACTTTGACAAGATGTGCACAAAATATTGACTGAGATGAGTTCAATTGGACTAAACAATCATGAACCAACATGCAATACCCACTGCACTAACTTCAAATACAAAGGTTAACAAGTCGATCCAAACACCCTTTCAAATTCAGTTTGCAAATTAAAGCTATACTAACCATCAAAACAACAAGTGATAATGATCAAACTGAGTTAAGCTCACTTAAGTAACATTAATTGAACAGGTTTTAACAGATTATGACTACAAATACAGTATATGCAAGAACTTTTGAAGATCACTTACAAAAGTCCCCAGCCACTATGGCTTGCCATCATTGAAACCAGAACTACTAACCTATCAAAACCAACCCAACTGACTATAAATCAACCCAAATCCATGCCTGCATCACCCATTACCATTTCTGCAACATTTTTGCCCATTTTTGACTTTCATTGACCAAATTCCAAAAGTGCTTGAAACTTGAATATTAGCTTGTAAAAAGCTATGATAAGCTTATAGAAGCTTGTTTGAGATTGAAACTGAACCGCTAAAAGCTTAAACAAAGGAGTTTGAAAATAAAAATTTCAACAGTGGACATAAATTATGGAAAATGAACATTAACTTGAATTGATATTTAAACAGAGTTGCAATACATTAAAACTACTATGTTTGATACAAAATAACTTGATATTACAGTTGAAAAGCTATTTAAGACATGAAAGGCTTAAAAACGACATACATTTTAGAAAATAAACTAACTACTATATCTTTTGCCTTCCTCTTGCTCCTTTTATACTCCAATGCTTTCTCTCACCTCTCTTCAAATCCCAAAGACTAATATGGGCCATTGGATGGCTTAGGATCATTTTGGCCGTTTGATTGAAATTTGGCGCCAAAACTTGTTTTAACAAATTGAGATGGCGAGTTAGGTTTAGTGGGTATTTAATGCATCCTTGGAGTGTTGTGTTTGGAGGAGGGTAGGGATGATGATGGTGGAGTGTTAGCAGGTGAGTTGCAGGTTTTTGTGATGATGGTGAAGGATACCCGTGAGTGGGCGGGAAAAGAGGAGTCAACTGTGGTTTGACTGGATTATTAAAAGGGAGGGTCCAAAGGTAGGGGGTCCAAAAGGCTAACATGGCAGGGTCCAAAATAGAAATGACAAGGGCCAAGGGTGTATAAAAGGTTTACTAACACAAGGGCCTAATTGCAATTTTCGAAATTGAGGACCTATTACGCCAATTCTGAAAAGTTGCTCCAAGGACTAAAAGTGACAAGTTTTAATAATACAAGGACCAAAATTGACATTTTCAAATTTCCAGGGGCCATTTTTGCCAATTTTCAAACTTGAAGGACCAATTTTGTAATTTCTCAAAACTTTTGACATTTTTCACCAAAGGACTAATTTTGACAACTTTTGATTTTAAAAGGACCTTTGGTGATTTTACTTTTGAAATTATGTGCTCAGGGACTATTTCTGACAATTTTTGAAACTTGGGGGACTGAAACTGCCAATTATGCAAACTTAGCTCATTTTTCATCTGATTTTGAACATTTTGCATCTGAAACATATAAAATGCAATTTTGAGATATTTTCAGTATTTTGATGCATTTCTAAGCATTTTTAAACGTTTTGCAGTCCAGATTTGACTAAAAATGATGAGTATTTACACACTCATCAATCCCCCACATTAAACTATTGCTAGTCCCTAGCAATCTTTTGAGAAAACTTAATGGATTTGAATCTCTTTACCAAAAGCCATTACTTCGGGAGTAGCCAAATGTTTCAGTTCAAGTAAGAACCATGGTACACCGATAACCATGTGATTTTGAGCAAACCACCGACTTCTAACGGATTTGATTTGTCTTTACCGTAAGCCGTTTGCTTCTGAACTAGCCAACTCTTAGATAAATTATCAATATTATCTTTGGTGAGTCGATTACCAATTATGGTTTTTCCACCGCCTTTACCACAAGCCATAAACTTGCGGGCTAGCCAACTCTTCACTTTTAGGATATGGTGAGTTGAATACCATACAATTTTGGGCAAATTGCAAGCCGTCAACGGATTTGAGATATCTTTACCAAGAGCCGTTTGCTCTAGGATTAGCCAATCCTTTTGTTTGTTAGACATGGCGGACTGATAACCAATTGAGTAAGTGTAAAACACTTACTCCAAAAAAAAATTTTGGCCAAAACGGGGGAATTAGGCGGTATAATTACATGATAAAATTCGTGAGAATTCCCCCACACTTAGAAATGAATATTTCCCTAAATATTCAAAGTACCGGCGGTTATGCCGAAACTGAGAACGTGAAAGGAAAATACTACGGCCATAATTTAGAAAGAAGATTTTTTTTTGAAAGATACATATATACACAACATGTGGGCAACCCCCCACACTAGGGTGGTAGAAAGATAGAAAGAAGTCAGAAATATGGGTGAAAACCCATATGACATGCTATTGTTTTTGATTCCCGAGTCGCTAGCTTGACTCGATCCCCGCATTCATTGGTTCATGGGGAAAGTTTGTAAACTGGACAACCATAGGGAATGTCCTCTCCCAAATAATGCTTCAACCGATGACCATTCACTTTAAAGTTTGGACCATCGGGTTGAGATAACTCAATGGTTCCATATGGAAAGACTTTAGTGATGGTAAATGGTCCGCACCGGGATTTTAATTTTCCAGAGAAAATCTTCAATCTTGAGTTGAAAAGAAGGACTCGATCACCAACGTTGAAAACCCGGTTTTTGATTTTTGAGTCATGAATCTTCTTTGTCTTTTGTTTGTAGATCAAAGAGTTCTCGTATGCTTGATCACGGAGTTCATTTAATTCATTCATTTGAACTTTCCGATGATCACCAGTACCTGAATATCGAAATTAGCATGCTTCAAGGCCCAGTATGCCTTGTGCTCGAGCTCAACCGGTAGATGACATGCCTTCCCGTACACTAGCTTGTATGGAGTGCACCCGATGGGTGTTTTATAAGCTGTACGGAAGGCCCAGAGTGCGTCATCTAGCTTATCCGACCAAGAAGCACGGTTTTCACCAACCGTCCTCTCCAAGATTCTTTTAATCCCCCGGTTAGAAACTTCCACTTGCCCACTTGTTTGTGGGTGGTACGCAGTAGATAGACGGTGAGTTACACCATACTTTTGCATGACTCTTTCAAATTGGTCATTGCAGAAATGCGTACCACGATCACTGATTATGGCTCGTGGAGTTCCAAACCTAGCAAAGAGAGATTTTAAGAATTTCACAACAACTCGGGCATCGTTGGTGGGTAAAGCTTTTGCTTCAACCCATTTTGACAAATAGTCAACGGCCACGAGTATGTATTTGTTACCACGGGAAGAAGGAAATGGCCCCATAAAGTCAATGCCCCATATGTCAAAAATCTCACACACTTGAATGGCGTTTTGCGGCATTTCATTTCTTTGTGAGATATTCCCGTGGCGTTGACAAGCGTCCACCGGTTTTTGACGAATTCATGGGCATCCTTGTAGATTGTGGGCCAATAGAACCGGAATCAAACACCTTCTTGGCGGTGTAGTTGGGGTTATGATGTCCCCAAGAGGTCCGAGAATGGCAAGCCTTGAGAATGTCAATAGCTTCACGACCATACACACATCGCTCGATGACTTGATCCGCACAAATTTTAAACAAGTAGGGTCGTCCCGAAATAATGTTTCACATCTTTAAAGAATTTATTTTTCTGTTGGGATGACATCCCTTTCACCACAAAGTTACCCGCATGGTAATTTGCAAAGTCGGCAAACCATGGGGTAGAAGAGTCTCCACGAAAAGAAACCACATTGAGTGTTTCGAGAGGAAATGTTTCATTAATTTCCTTTTTCTCGAACACATTTTGGTGAGGGTTCTCTAATCGGGACAGATGATCAGCTGACCGGGTTCTCGGCTCTTTTTTATCACGTATAGTGATATCAAATTCTTGTAGGAGGAGAACCCAATGGAGCAATCTCGGCTTTGCATCTTGTTTTGCAAAGAGATATTTAAGAGCCGAGTGATCCGTATACACTACGCATTTGGTCAAGATAAGGTATGGCCGAAACTTCTCAAACGCATACACCACGGCTAATAATTCTTTTTCTGTAGTGGTGTAATGGGTCCGAGCTTGATCATAGTTTTGCTTGCGTAGTGGATTGGCTGAAAATGCTTTGTTTTCGTTGCCCAGGTACGCACCGATAGCAAAATCACTTGCATCGCACATGAGCTCAAAGGGTAAGTCCCGTCGGGGCAACTAGAATGGGTGCTTCGTAGCTTTTTCTTCAGTGTTTCAAAAGCTTCGATGCACTCAGAAGAAAAGATAAAAGGAGCATCTTTTTCGAGAAGATGGGTCATAGGCCGGGCGATTTTAGAGAAATCTTGAATGAATCTACGATAAAACCCGGCATGACCTAGAAAACTCCTAATACCTTTGACGGTAGTAGGGTGAGGTAGTTTAGCAATAACATCAACTTTTGCTCTATCTACCTCAATCCCATTTTTAGAAATCTTATGGCCAAGGACTATGCCTTCTTTGACCATAAAGTGGCTCTTCTCCCAATTTAGACATAGATTGGTGTCTTCACACCGTTTTAGCATTTTGTCTAAATGGGAGAGACATGTCTGAAATGAGTCCCCAATGACCGAGAAGTCATCCATAAACACCTCCATAGTTTCCCCGATCATGTCGTGGAAAATTGCCATCATACATCGTTGGAACGTGCGGAGCATTACATAAGCCAAAAGGCATACGCCTCGTAGGCAAATGTCCGTATGGGCGGTGAATGTGGTCTCTCTTGATCCAGCGGATCAATGGGGATCTGGAAGTAACCCGAGAAACCATCAAGGAAACAATAGTACTCGTTCCCTGCTAATCTCTCAAGCATCCGATCCATGAAGGGTAGAGGAAAATGGTCTTTACGGGTGGCTTCGTTTAACTTTTGATAGTCAATGCACACACGCCATCCCGTAACCAATCGAGTTGGAATTAACTCGTTTTCTTCATTTGTGACAACAGTTATGCCACCCTTTTTGGAATGCAATGAATTGGGCTAACCCAAGGACTATCAGAGATTGGGTAAATCAAACCGGCATCAAGAAGTTTGAGAACCTTTTGTTTGATAACCTCATGAATCTTAGGATTCACCCTTCTCGATGTTGGATCTTGGTTTGAAGTCATCTTCCATTAAGATTTTGTGAGTACAAAATTCAGGGTTGATACCCTTAATGTCGGAGAGTTTCCAAGCAATTGCTTGCTTGTGTGACTTCAAGACCTTTATGAGAGCAGTTTTCTCCTCCTTAGTTAAGTCTTTAGCAATTATGACGGGTAATTTATCATCACCCTCCAAGAATGCATACTCTAGATGAGGAGGTAGGTCCTTAAGTTCAACCTCGGGAAATTCATCAGTAGATGTTTGTACTGATTTGATTTCCTCAATTGTGATTTCTTTCGAAGGGAGTGAAGGTAATGGATCTTCATTAAGCAATTGCTCAAGATAAAGAATATCTCCCTCCGAATCATAAACACCATCAATTCCAGTGGAATTGATTCATCGAGTAACAAGAAATTCATCGATCTCTTCGAAGGAAGTCACCTCCCTCAAACGGGAGAGAGGGGAAGAGTCGGCAATGATAGGTTGAGAAGATGTGGTGGAATCTCCACTCACAGAATTATGAAGATAACCAAGAAACTCTTGAGAGTACTCCTTTGAAGCAATATCAATTACATCGACTTCGATTAATTGATTCAGTATCATAATTTGAGGAGTACCTCGAAGTTTGATCGAGGTTAAAGGTAACGGCTTCATTACCCACACGTAAAGTGATTTCTTGCTCAAATACATCAATAAGAGCACGGCCCGTTCTCGTGAATCCTCGCCCAACAATGGGGAACTCGAGGATCGGCATCGAAATCAACAACCACAGAAGTCGGTGGAAAATGGAACTTTCCTACTTTCACAAATACATCCTCGGCGATGCCAAGAGGACCGATATAGAACGATCTCGCAAGCTCAAGAGTCATGCGGTAGGAATAAGTTCGGAAGAGAAGTTTCTTCCATACTAAATAAGGCATCAGATTGATGCTTGCACCAAGATCGGCAAGGGCAAAGCATTCAATCATCCCAGAAAAACACAAGGAAGAAGAAATTTTCCGGGATCTCCCAACTTCTTCGAAGCTTCTTTAAAAGGGCTATGGCTTGAGCGGTTCTCGTTCAAAGGAGTTTTAGCCATTTCAAATAGCTTTTCCTTGTTGCTCAACATGTGTTTGAGAGTAGATGCAAACTTGGGCATCAACATGATGGCATCCGCAAAGCTTATGTCAAAGTGTAGCTCTTGGAAAATTTGAAAGAATTTTTCCATTTGATGACTAGCTTTCTCATGAGCTTTTGCTCATGTAAACGTGAAGGGTAAGGAATAGAAGTTTTGGATTTAGGGTTACCAACTGGAGGTTCAAAACAACTCCGTGTTTGGTATTGGGTTTCGGGACAACTGAGGATGGACATTACCGCACTTCCATTATTAGTAGGAAGTTCCTTGTCCTTTGTCGCCTCAGGTTCACTTTCCACTACCTTCGAGAGAGAAGAAGAAGAGGTAGTAGGAATAGCGGGTCCAGCATATGAAGCACCACTTCGGGTTGTGATCGCCTTTGCATAAGCCCTCGGATTAGCGATTGTGTTGCTAGGTAAAGTACACGAGCCCGAGGGTCGATCATTTAAAGACTTCTTAATGTCAAATCGGCTAACCAACAACCTATTCATTTCCTCTTGGGATTTCATGAATTGTTTCAACAACTCATCGGATGATGGTCCAGTTGGAACAATGGCTTGAGTTTGTCTGGGAAAATTACGGCCTCTATTGTTTGGATTAGGGCCTTGATTCTGAAAATTTCCTTGATTGTTTGCATGAAAATACCACGGTTGAAATTTCCACGACTGGTTTCTATTGAAATTTCCTTGGTGTTGGAAATTTTGATTTTGAAAACCGTTGTTTTGACTAAAATTACCTTGGTTTTGAAAACCTTGGTTTGGTCTATTCGATTCGATTCACGGTTTTGATTGAAACCGGAGGTCCAGGGTAGTGGTTAGGGCGGTGGTTCGGTCTATAGAGCACGATATTGATTGCCTCCTTGATTAGACATCCCGCCCACGGCATTAGCTTCAAAAGGGTTACCATCGGTGGCCATACAGTTGTAATAAGCATGGGGGCCACCACAAGTAACACAGACTTCCACTTTCTTAACTGCAGCAGGAGGTGAAGTTTGTGGAAAAGAGACTTTCTTTTGGTTGGAGAGAACCAAAGCTTGGATAGCTTCTGTGAGTTTGTCAATCTTAGCATCGGTGCTAGATTGACTCACGGGCGATGAAGAAGAAGGACCAACACTGACTTGGGAAACAACCGGCTTGCTTCGCGGTCACGGACTTTAGACTTGTTCTCAATGATCGCTAAAGCTTCTTTGACAGTTTTGCTTAGGAAATTTCCTCCAGCGGAGGAATTGAGAGAATCTTGATCAGATTGACTCGCTCCATTGTAGAAAGTATCGAGTTGCATCAACTCGGAGAAACCGTGGTGAGGACATTTGCGAAGCAATTCCTTAAAACGATCCCACGATTCATCAAGGATTCATCAAACTTTTGAGTGAATTTGATGATTTCATTTTTTAGACTCGTGGTTTTGGAAGGTGGATAGAATTCATTCACAAATTTCTTCACCGGATCTTCCCATGTCTCAATTGACTGAGGGGTTGTTTTTCAAGCCAAATCGGGCTTGCCCTCAAGAGAAAATGGGAATGAAAGCTTAACAACGACATCGGTAGGGACATTCTTATACTTGATGGTAGATGCAATCTTGTTAAACCATCGAATATGAGCATGAGGATCATCCCGCTCAAAACCATAAAATTGATTTGAGGTTACAAGATTCGAACCCAGTTTTGAGTTCAAAATTTTCAGCCACGATGGTTGGTACAACAATAGCATCTCCATACCCGTCGATGGGTGCCTGGAGAAGCTCACACATAGGGCGTTCTTCCGCCATGATAACGAAGTAGTGTGAGCGTCCGGATCTCAGATCCGGTGATGGAGCAGAAAGTCTACGGATACGCCTTCTTGGAATCTTGACAAGCTCTCGAAATGGGCTCACAGATCTAGAAGAGCGAGTGCGCATACACTAGAGTTAACTCTAAGGAACCTCAGAGTTAAGGAGAGAAATGGGAATTATGAAGACGTTTTATAAAAATGGGGTGAGAAAAATCTTTATGGGTTTTACGGTTCGACAAGTATATATAACAACAAAATCAATTAAAACAAACTCGAGGCAAAACAACAGTGAACTTAACCAATAATCACAAGATGAATGGCTTCTTTGAAAAAGGTACACCAATCACAAGGACACAAAGGCAAGTTTTAAATCTTTAGTTCGGGAACTTATTATGGTCGCATACCCCGGTTAGGTAGTTCTTGCCTTGGTTTGCGGTTGTAATCTTTTAAGTTGTTATTATTAAAGAAAACGACAAATCTTTTTGTATTTTTATTTTTGATACATATATAGAAACAAAAGAAAAAATATTTTAGTGTTTTATACGTTTTTAATCTGTTTTTGGTTTTTGGATTTTTTATAAGAAAATATGGATATATATATATAGATAGATATGGATGATATAAACAAAGAGTGAGTATTCAAACTACTAATCACATACGGAAGATAATCAGACAACACTCCCGGCGGCGCTAAAAATTTGATTAGCGCCAAAACCGTCAAGTTTTCTCACATAGTGACCACTTGTGAATGGCCAACCATGTAAGAAACTTAAAACACTCAAGCACAAATGCAATGAAGATCGAGGAGAATAGGGTTTCCCCGGTCGTTATGTCCCGAGCTATGCTGAAGAATCACCAAACGTATAGTGATCGAGAGATTTGAACGGAAAAAGGGATTTGGATTATTATAACTACAGAAAAAGCTCATAAACTAAAGGGGCTTAAATGCAAATTAAAGGAAATTTAAAAAGATAAAAATATTAAATAAACGCTATCACTATATTTAAAATGATTTTTTGTTTTTATGTTTTATAAAACTGAATTAAAAACTACGTTACGTACAAATGAAAATGTGAAACTAAATCAGTATTAACCCTAAAAATATGAAAATGATATTTTTACAAACCTAATGATAAAAGAAAATTTTTAGAAAAAGAAGATTATTTTTACAACTATTTAATTAATTATTATTAATTAAAAACTATTTTTAACTATTAAATACTTTCCTAAATTACAAGAAAATAGGAAATTAAGCTAGAAAAATAAAATTATGACTTGGAAAAATCTAAAATAACAAAATAGAATTTTCAAAACTATTTTTATATTTTTCTGATTATTTTTCTATTTTCTCGGAATTTAAAACTATTAAAAATAATTAAATTACTTAAAAATACAAATTTAACTAAGAAAAATCTAGAAAAATATTTTTTTGTCTTTTTATATTTATCTTAACTTAAGAAAAATGAAAAATTATTTTTTTGAAACTTTTCTGAATTAATTAGATTAAAAGCTATTTAAAAAGTGCTAAAAATTGATTTAAATGCAGAAAAATAGCAAACAAACTTAGAAAAATCTGAAAAATTCAAGATAAGCTTAAAATAATGTACTGAATCAAGGAAAAATATAAAAAACAAGGGTTGTGTACAAGAAAATGAAACTGCTATACCAAGTGCTTATGGAATAAGCACTTCAAATAAGCCAACAACCACAAAAAGCTACCAACTGTCTGCACAAGCTAAAATATGCTAAAATAACCAAAATGCAACAAGTCTAAACTGTCTTAAACCTCTGATTTGCAAAATAGCACAGATTTGATGTTTTGAGTTAAAGGCTTGAGAACAGTTTTGAGGGGTCTGTTGCAGCCACAGAATAAGCACTCAAATAAGCTAAAATCAAAAACAAGTATGGATATCTAATCAAGACCTGGCTAACTACATATGAACCAAATACCAACCCTAGAAAAGCTCTCATGAGCTCCGTGCAACCACAAAAGCGAGAAAAACTTCGGTGTATCCGAGTTTGAGTTTTGGCGAACAATTAAGACAAAAGACAAGCTTGTTTGAAGCTTTTAAAAAATTTGTAAAATTCTACAAAAAAGGTAATAAGCAAGGGGACCAAATGAAGTTTTTAAACACCAAGTTTCACCTTGTTAACACCCATAAATGAATCAATGAAAATTCATCTTAGAATGGCTCAAACGATTTTTTCCAATTTGACTTTTGAAGCAGTTTTGTGTAGTTGACTTTTATGAACTTTGGGTTCAATTTAAGGACTGATAATGAAGTATATTGATGAAATGAACTTAATGCAAGCTTTGTCTAAGACTTTTAAACATAAAACAAGAGTTTGCTTATTAAAAATCTCAACAGTGAACCAGTTTAAGACAAATGAGATGGATTTTGACTTTGACAGTATGCAGGCACAAAATATTGACTGAGATGAGTTCAATTGGACTAAACAATCATGAACCAACATGCAATACCCACTGCACTAACTTCAAATACAGTGTAACAAGCTGATCCAAACACCCTTTCAAATTCAGTTTTGCAAATTAAAGCTATACTAACTACTGAAACAACAAGTGATAATGATCAAACTGAGTTAAGCTCACTTAAGTAACATTAATTGAACAGGTTTTAACAGATTATGACTACAAATACAGTATATGCAAGAACTTTTGAAGATCACTTACAAAAGTCCCCAGCCACTATGGCTTGCCATCATTGAAACCAGAACTACTAACCTATCAAAACCAACCCAACTGACTATAAATCAACCCAAATCCATGCCTGCATCACCCATTACCATTTCTGCAACATTTTTGCCCATTTTTGACTTTCATTGACCAAATTCCAAAAGTGCTTGAAACTTGAATATTAGCTTGTAAAAAGCTATGATAAGCTTATAGAAGCTTGTTTGAGATTGAAACTGAGCTGCTAAAAGCTTAAACAAAGGGGTTTGAAAATAAAAATTTCAACAAAGGGACATAAATTATGGAAAATGAACATTAACTTGAATTGATATTTAAACAGAGTTGCAATACATTAAAACTACTATGTTTGATACAAAATAACTTGATATTACAGTTGAAAAGCTATTTAAGACATGAAAGGCTTAAAAACGACATACATTTTAGAAAATAAACTAACTACTATATCTTTTGCCTTCCTCTTGCTCCTTTTATACTCCAATCTGTTTCTCTCACCTCTCTCTTCAAATCCCAGCACTAATATGGGCCATTGGATGGCTTAGGATCATTTTGGCCGTTTGATTGAAATTTGGCGCCAAAACTTGTTTTAACAATTTGGAGATGGCGAGTTAGGTTTAGTGGGTATTTAATGCATCCTTGGAGTGTTGTGTTTGGAGGAGGGTAGGGATGATGATGGTGGAGTGTTAGCAGGTGAGTTGCAGGTTTTTGTGATGATGGTGAAGGATACCCGTGAGTGGGAGGGAAAAGAGGAGTCAACTGTGGTTTGACTGGATTATTAAAAGGGAGGGTCCAAAGGTAGGGGTCCAAAAAGGCTAACATGGCAGGGGTCCAAAATAGAAATGACAAGGCCAAGGGTGTATAAAAGGTTTACTAACACAGGGCCTAATTGCAATTTTCTCGAAATTGAGGGACCTATTCGCCAATTCGAAAAGTTGCTCCAAGGACTAAAAGTGACAAGTTTTAATAATACAAGGACCAAAATTGACATTTTCAAATTTCCAGGGGCCATTTTTGCCAATTTTCAAACTTGAAGGACCAATTTTGTAATTTCTCAAAACTTTTGACATTTTTCACCAAAGGACTAATTTTGACAACTTTTGATTTTAAAAGGACCTTTGGTGATTTTACTTTAAATTATGTGCTCGGGGACTATTTCGACAATTTTTGAAACTTGGGGACAAACGCCAATTATGCAAACTTTGCTCATTTTTCATCTGATTTTGAACATTTTGCATCCGAAACATATAAAATGCAATTTTGAGATATTTTCAGTATTTTGATGCATTTCTAAGCATTTTTAAACGTTTTGCAGTTCAGATTTGACTAAAATGATGAGTATTTACACACTCATCAATCCCCACACTAAACTATTGCTAGTCCCTAGCAATCTTTTGAGAAAACTTAATGGATTTGAATCTCTTTACCAAAAGCCATTACTTCTGGAGTAGCCAAATGTTTCAGTTCAAGTAAGAACCATGGTACAGATAACCATGTGATTTTGAGCAAACCACCGACTTCTAACGGATTTGATTTGTCTTTACCGAAGCGTTTGCTCGGACTAGCCAACTCTAAGATAAATTATCAATATTATCTTTGGTGAGCTGATTACCAATTATGGTTTTTCCTCTGCCTTTACCACAAGCCATAAACTTGCGGGCTAGCCAACTCTTCACTTTTTAGGATATGGTGAGTGAATACCATACAATTTTGGGCAAATTGCAAGCCGTCAACGGATTTGAGATATCTTTACCAAGAGCCGTTTGCTCCTGGATTAGCCAATCCTTTTGTTTTTTAGACATGGCGGACTGATAACCAATTGAGTAAGTGTAGAACACTTACTCCAAAAAAAATTTTGGCCAAAAACGGGGGAATTAGGCGGTATAATTACATGATAAAATTCGTGAGAATTCCCCCCCACACTTAGAAATGAATATTGCCCTAAATATTCAAAGTACCGGCGGTTATGCCGAAACTGAGAACGTGAAAGGAAAATACTACGGCCATAATTTAGAAAGAAGATTTTTTTTTTTTTTTTTTTTTTTTTTTTTTTTTTGAAAGATACATATATACACAACATGTGGGGCAACCCCCCCCCCTCACACTAGGGTGGTAGAAAGATAGAAAGAAGTCGAGAATATGGGTGAAAACCCATATGACATCTTCTTGTTTTTGATTACGAAGTCGCTAGCTTGACTCAATCCCCGCATTCATTGGTTCATGGGGAAAGTTTGTAAATCTGGGACAACCATAGGGGGAATGTCCTCTCCAAAGTAATGCTTCACTCGATGACCATTCACTTTAAAGTTTGGACCATCGGGTTGAGATAACTCAATGGTTCCATATGGAAAGACTTTAGTGATGGTAAATGGTCCGGACAGCGGGATTTTAGTTTTTCCGAGAAAATCTTCAATCTTGAGTTGAAAAGAAGGACTCGATCACCAACGTTGAAAACCCGGTTTTTGATTTTTGAGTCATGAATCTTCTTTGTCTTTTGTTTGTAGATCAAAGAGTTCTCGTATGCTTGATCACGGAGTTCATTTAATTCATTCATTTGAACTTTCCGATGATCACCAACTGTCTGAATATCGAAATTAGCATGCTTCAAGGCCCAGTATGCCTTGTGCTCGAGCTCAACCGGTAGATGACATGCCTTCCCCATACACTAGCTTGTATGGAGTGCACCCGATGGGTGTTTTATAAGCTGTCGGAAGGCCCAGAGTCGTCATCTAGCTTATCCGACCAAAACACGGTTTTCACCAACCGTCCTCTCAAGATTCTTTTAATCCCCAGTTAGAAACTTCCACTTGCCCACTTGTTTGTGGGTGAGTACGCAGCGATAGATAGGCGGTGAGTTACACCATACTTCTGCATGACTCTTTCAAATTGGTCATTGCAGAAATGCGTACCACGATCAGCGATTATGGCTCGTGGAGTTCCAAACCTAGCGAAAAGAGATTTTAAGAATTTCACAACAACTCGGGCATCGTTGGTGGGTAAAGCTTTTGCTTCAACCCATTTTGACAAATAGTCAACGGCCACGAGTATGTATTTGTTACCACGGGAAGAAGGAAATGGCCCCATAAAGTCAATGCCCCATATGTCAAAAATCTCACACACTTGAATGGCGTTTGCGGCATTTCATTTCTTTGTGAGATATTCGTAACGTTGACAAGCGTCCACGAGTTTTGACAATTCATGGGCATCCTTGTAGATTGTGGGCCAATAGAACCCGGAATCAAACACCTTCTTGGCGGTGTAGTTGGGGTTATGATGTCCCCGGTAGGTCGAATGGCAAGCCTTGAGAATGTCAATAGCTTCGACCATACACATCGCTCGATGACTTGATCCGCACAAATTTTAAACAAGTAGGGGTCGTCCGGAAATAATGTTTCACATCTTTAAAGAATTTGTTTTTCTGTTGGGACGACATCCCTTTCACTACAAAGTTACCCGCATGGTAATTTGCAAAGTCGGCAAACCATGGGGTAGAAGAGTCTCCACGAAAAGAAACCACATTGAGTGTTTCTAGAGGAAATGTTTCATTAATTTCCTTTTCTCGAACACATTTTGGTGAGGGTTCTCTAATCGGACGGATGATCAGCCGAGGTTCTCGGCTCTTTTTTATCACGTATAGTGATATCAAATTCTTGTAGGAGGAGAACCCAATGGAGCAATCTCGGCTTTGCATCTTGTTTTGCAAAGAGATATTTAAGATAAGTGATCCGTATACACTACGATTTGGTCAAGATAAGGTATGGCGAAACTTCTCAAGCGCATACACCACGGCTAATAATTCTTTTCGTAGTGGTGTAATGGGTCTGAGCTTGATCATAGTTTTGCTTGCGTAGTGGATTGGCGAAAATGCTTTGTTTCGTTGCCCGAGATCGCACCGATAGCAAAATCACTTGCATCGCACATGAGCTCAAAGGGTAAGTCCCGTCGGGGCAACTAGAATGGGTGCTTCGTAGCTTTTTCTTCATGTTTCAAAAGCTTCGATGCACTCGAAGAAAAAGATAAAAGGAGCATCTTTTCGAGAAGATGGGTCATAGGCCGGGCGATTTTAGAGAAATCTTGAATGAATCTACGATAAAACCCGGCATGACCTAGAAAACTCCTAATACCTTTGACGGTAGTAGGGTGAGGTAGTTTAGCAATAACATCAACTTTTGCTCTATCTACCTCAATCCCATTTTTAGAAATCTTATGGCCAAGGACTATGCCTTCTTTGACCATAAAGTGGCTCTTCTCCCAATTTAGACATAGATTGGTGTCTTCACACCGTTTTAGCATTTTGTCTAAATGGGAGAGACATTTTGTCTAAAAAATTTATAAAAAAAAGTTTATAAAAAATTTATAAAAAAAAAGTTTATAAAAAAAGTTTATAAAAAGTTTATGAAAAAAAGTTTATAAAAAGTATATAAAAAAAGTTTATAAAAAATTTATAAGATATTTATGAAAAAATTATAAAAAAGGTTTATAAAAAATTTATAAAAAAAGTTTATAAAAAATTTATAAAAAGTTTATAAAAAAAGTTTAATTGTCCTTTGGAGGTAGAGTTGGGAATGGTAGAAGTAATGGCGGCTGGTGGCGGCTGGTGTGACTCAAATAAATACTGTATTTCAATAGGTGTTAGTACTTGGTAAGGATCAATACTGAAAATGTGGATAAACAAATGTTAGGGATACATATGTAATTTTCTTTTCAATCTCTGTGGATGCATTAATTCTCTACCGTGGTTAAACCACTTCCCAATAAATAAAAAAAAAAAGACAATGATTAGTGAAGCATTTGTGCATTTAATGAATTAAAAGTGAAAACAAATTAATTGATGTAGTTAATTTGATACTATATTAATGTATTTAGACAATGATTAGTGTAATTATATTGGTGTATTTAGACTCTTCCTCGTCTAGTTTATAGGGTTTTACTTGTTTCAGTGACAATGTTACATTTGGCGCTTTAACTTCTCATAATTGTACATCACTACATCTCACTTTTTATCTACCAAAATGTATATCCAATTTTGAATGACAATGGGCGCGTTTGAGACAGGGCAACCATACCTGATCCCATTGGAGATCTTAGTGAGGTGTCCCGTCATGACGCAATGCTTCTAAAAATCTGCTATGTTTTTCGTTATTGTTGACAATCCCTTAAAGCCAATATGATATACATCATAAGTAATATGATTCAATGCAATAACTTGAAAAAATGAGAACCAATTACGGAGTACTATTTAGTAAAGAACTAGTCTTATAAAGTCTTTAAGACTAGTACTAAAACTATAAGGTGCCCCGTCTAAATTAGAAATAACAACTACTCTAATCAAAACGAGCTTGTATCATCATAATTTGGAATCATCTAAAGAAAATGAAAACAAAATAAAATAATTTTTTTTTTTTATAAAAATTAGGATGAATTTATCAAAGGCAAATGTGCAAAGTGCTAAGCGCGAAATCTATGATGTAATATGTTATGCTACTCATATATACATGGTTTATTTGTACAACTAATTTAAATCTACTTTTTAAAGCGATATGGTGCCAAAAAAAATCTAAAATAAAATACAATGTTTACTGATTAATAGGTTTATATTTTTATACCGTATAAATGTTTGAATTGACATTGTCTCCTACTCACTTACAACTATAAGTCACTGTTAACCAATTTGACCTCTACATCCATAGTATTATCAGCTACCGCTTTTCTATTGTCGCAACATCACGAATGTAATCTATAATTTTTATATGGATTGGTTTGATAGTAGTTATTTTTATTCAAACCTAAAACTGTCATCATACCATATGCAAAGTTATTGTATCGGGAAAAATAAAACTGATAAATACTTCTTACCAAACATCCACTTCAAGGAAGCTTAGTGTCACGGACTTGTCTCTACAAGGTCTCCCGTGCGGCACTTAGTCTCGACTAAGCTCAGCCTTGCTCGAATACTCAACGATGTATGCAACGAAAGTAAACTTCAAAGAGAGGAACAAGTGGAATGAAAGGAATACTTTGTATTGCTTTGAACTTTACAAGAGAGAATACAATTGAACTTTGTTGGATGATCTTTACAAATGAGGCAACACCTATATATACTACTATGTACATCATTCTGGAAGCTTCTAGCTTATAGGATTTCCATAAGCTTCTAGTAAGCTTCTAGAGCTTCCTACTTATTCCATCTTTTTCTATAATCTTCCAAGATTATCTATCATCTTCCAAGGGCTTCCAAACTCTTCCATCCTTATCAAGATTTCCCAAGAGAAGTGTAGAATAATCCGGAATCCCGATCACACTTGGAAATGATCTAGTCGAGTAGGCGGGTCGTGACATCCTCCCCACCTAAGCTCGCGACGTCCTCGTCGTGCCATCCTCGTGATACTTCTTGATCTTGTCCGCAAATTGCCACAACAAGTCTTCGGCTTCCCAACTTGCTTCACTATCGGGCAAATTACGCCACTTGATCAAGTACTCCTATAGCTCTTCGGCACTCCTCGTCTCGTATCGTGCGATCCGACAAGATCTCATCAACCTCTCGATCGTGCAGTAACAACCGTTGTTGGTGCTCGCTTAGACACCCCTCGTTCCGAGTCTTCCTCGTCCTCATGATAAGGTTTGAGAAGACTAACGTGGAAGACCGGATGAATCTTTAACTTGGGCGGTATTTGAAGTCGATAAGAAACCTTTCCAACACGCGTCCTATCACCGGAAAGGGCCTTCATATCTCCGTATCAAGCCTTTGTGCACCTTCCTTAGTGATTTGAATTGTTGAGGCAAGAGCTTCACCATTACTTGATCTCCTACCTCGAACTCAACGTGTCTTATTTTCCCATTCGCTCACTTCTTCATCTTCTTAGCCGCTTTATCCAACGGCCCGGGCCAAGTGCTTGCTCGTGCCATTCTTTCGGCATCTTGTAGCGGTCGGTACGCTCCCTTCATATGATGCGGCTAATGCATTCGGAGTCAATGGTTGGCGTCCCGTGACCAACTCAAAAGGACTCTTCCCCGTGGCTTCACTCCTTTGCATGTTGTATGAGAATTGAGCAACGTCAAGGAGTTTAGCCCAATCATGTTGGTTGGCACTCACATAGTGTCGAAGATAGAGCTCCAATAGTGCGTTCACCCTCTCCGTTTGCCCGTCCGTTTGGGGATGGAAACTCGTAGAGAAGTTCAAATCCGTCCCCATGATCTTGAACAACTCCGTCCAAAAGCGCCCCGTGAATCTTGGATCTCGATCACTAACGATCACGTGTGGCACTCCCCAATACTTCACTACATTCTTAAAGAAAAGCTTAGTCGTTTCTTCCGCGGTAACATCGGGTGGTGCGGCAATGAAAGTTCCATATTTCGAGAATCGATCGATCACCACAATAATACTCCCATATCCTTCCGACTTCGGCAAGCATGTGATGAAGTCCATGGAAACGCTTTCCCATGGTCCCTTGGGCGTTGGTAGAGGCTCCAATAGTCCTCCGGACTTCTTTTGCTCTATCTTGTCTTGTTGGCAAATAAGACACGTTCGCCTGAATGTCTCTACATCATCCTTCATCCTTGGCCAATAATAAGTGTCTTCGACCAATGCCAACGTCCTCTTGATCCCTGGATGACCGGCCCATTTTGAATCATGACACTCTTTCAAGATTAACCGTCTAAGATCACCCCACTTAGGCACGTAAAGCCGGTCTCCTTTGGTGAACAACATGTCTCCTTTAAGCCAAAATCTCCGAGTCTTTCCTTCTCTTGCTAGGGCCATGAGCTTCTTGGCAAAAGGATCATGTTCCAATCCTTCCTTGATTCGGTCTTGGAGGAAGAATTGCGCTTGGGTGATTGCCGCAAACTCCGCCTTGCGACTTAATGCATCGGCTACCACATTAGCCTTCCCCGGCTTGTACTCCAAGTGATAGTCGAACTCGGCTAGGAAGTCTTGCCACCGAGCTTGCTTGGGACTTAACTTCTTTTGGGTTTGAAAATAACTCGTAGCAAGCGTTATCCGCTTTGATCACGAATCTCGAACCCAACAAATAATGCCTCCAAGTCCGCAGGCAATGCACAATTGCCGTCATCTCTTTCTCTTGCACGGTGTACTTCCTTTCCGTCTCATTTAACTTCCGGCTCTCGAATGCGATCGGGTGTCCTTCTTGCATTAGAACTCCTCCAATAGCAAAGTCCGACGCATCCGTGTGCAACTCAAAAGGCATAGTCACGTCCGGTAGTCTCAACACCGGTTCTTCCATAACCGCCTTCTTCAAACTCTCGAACGCCGCTTGGCACTTTTCGTCCCAACTCCAAGCTTTGTTCTTCTTCAATAGGTCCGTCAAGGGAGATGCTGTTGCCGAGTACCCCTTGATAAACCTTCGATAATAGTTCACCAAGCCAAGAAAAGATCGTAACTCCGTCACCTTGGTTGGCGGTTCCCACTCTTGGATAGCTTTTACCTTTGCACCGTCCATCATCAATCCACCGTCTTTGATCTTGTGTCCCAAGAACTTCGACTTCATCTTGAAGAGCATTTTCCAACTTCACATAAAGTTCATTGTCTCGTAACACTTGGAACACCTGTTTCAAATGCAAGACATGCTCCTCCAAGGTATGACTATAAACAACAATATCGTCCAAGTATACCACCACAAATTTATCAAGGAACGGGTGAAATAACTTATTCATAAGGGTGCAAAAAGTAGCGGGAGCATTTGTTAAGCCAAATGGCATGACTAAGAACTCGTAAGATCCATACCTTGTGACACACGTCGTCTTAGCCTCGTCTCCCTCCGCTATCCGTACTTGATAGTACCCCGATCTCAAGTCTAACTTGGAGAAGTATCTCGCCTTTCCAAGTTGATCAAACAAATCCGCAATAAGAGGAATAGGGTACTTGTTCTTAATCGTTACCTTGTTAAGGGCCCGGTAGTCTATGCACATCCGTAAGGATCCGTCCTTCTTCCTTTGAAATAACACCGGCTCACCATACGGGGCTTTGAGGTCGAACATAGCCCGCATCTAACAGATCCTTGAGTTGTTTACGCAACTCCTCCAACTCGGGTGGTGGCATTGGTAGGGGCTTTAGCGGGTGGCTTGGAACCCGGTTCCAACTCGATGGTATGATCCACCTCCCTCCTAGGTGGTAGTCTCTTGGGCAACTCCTTGGGCATCACGTCCTTGAACTCATCAAGAACTCTCTCGATCTCCTTCGGTATCTCCACTTTGTCCGACTCGCCATCCGTCTCTAGCCTTGTTACCGCCAAATAGCAAGGCTCGCTCTTGTTGTACCCTTTCTTGAATTGCATGGCCGAAAGGGTCTTCACTCCACACTTAGAATCCCGTTCCGTGCTAACCATGCAAGTCTTTCCGCCATCTAGGATACATAAAGAATTAGCAAATGGCATATGGAAAGCTCGTACCTTATCGAGGAACTCCAACCCAAGAACCACATCGAAGTCATCCATCGGGACCACCGACAAGTCAACCGTCCCTTCCCATTCTCCAATCTTGGCTCGAACATCCTTGGCCACTCCTTCCATAGGCTTGGCCTTTGAGTTTACCGGCTTGAACGTTCCACTCCCTTTCGTAGTGCTAATCCTTAGCCGTTTGGCTTCATCAACCGACACGAAATTATGAGTGGCACCGGAATCTACTAAAGCACGTACCTTGGTCCCATTGATGGTTGCTTCCACGAATTTTAATCCCTTCCCTACAACTTTTGGCACCTCCGTCTTGGCTTTGATTGCATTTAGAATCCTCATCGAGCTCATGCATCAACCATCACTTGGGCCTTCGTCTTCATGAGCCATCATTCCGTTAAGACTTGCTTTCTTGGGGCAATCTCGAGCTCTATGAGGTCCGTCACATATGAAGCATCCACCACTCTTGAAGGCCGTCTTTATTTCCTTGTTCTTTCCGGTGGGTGGTTTGCGTGTATTATCGGGCTTTGCTCGGCGACTTTCTCTCCCCACCTTCTCATGGCTCACTTTTCGATCTTTTCGGCTTAGACGTTTCCTTCTCGTCTGAAGTCGATCAAGCCCTCGGCATGGGCGATAGCCGTAGCAAGGTCTTGAACTCCACGTCTCTCTAACTCCGTCTTAGCCCATCCTTGCAAACCATCGAGGAAATAAAAGAGAGTCTTGTTCGGAAAGATCCAGAATCTCCAAGGTTAGTGTAGTAAATTCCTTAACATAATCGGATCGTTCGAGATGCTTAAGTTCTGGCCGACTCTTTGCTTCGTTCTTAGCATTCTCGTGATAAAATTGCTTCTTAAGTTCCGCAAAATCAGCCAAGTATCGATAGTACAAGTACCTCGCTCGATATCTCCATATCGACGTCTCCACCATAACGCCGCGGTATCCTTCAAGTATCGGTTCGCCATCTTGATCTTGATGTCATCATCCGTAATGTTGGCGCCTCCAAGTATTGCTCCATCTCCCATAAGAAATCATCAACCGCCCTAGCTTCTCGCTTTCCCACGAACGGTGATGGTTTTGGAACATCGATCTTTGGAGCATTGTTACCAACGTTGCCACCTCCATTCGCCATGGATGGCTTGCATAGCTTTGCATCGGCTTGCAAGTATTCGATGGTCTTTTCAATGTTGGAGATTTTGCCTACGAACAACTCTTTTAGGCCATTGATTTCACGCTTAAATTCACCGCTAAGCGTATTGATGACCTCCCGAAAGTCATCCTTCATGGTCATAAACTCGGTGTCTAGACCATCCAAGCCCTCAACTTGGGTCTTCAACTCCGACACGGATGTCTCAACACCCGCCAATCTCTTATCAAAGCTCGACATAATGTCCTTAGGCGCACCTCTTCTTCGGGTCTTGGCGCTTATCATCGCGACCTTGCCTTTCGTCAATGACCGCGCTTCCACTAGCACCAATCTTCCGGTCTCGTTTGCCATCGCCTTGAATCAACTTTGTCTCGATACCACTTGTCACGGACTTGTCTCTACAACGTCTTCCGTGCGGCACTTAGTCTCGACTAAGCTCGGCCCTACCTTGCTCGAATACTCAACGATGTATGCAACGAAAGTAAACTTCAAAGAGAGGAACAAGTGGAATGAAAGGAATACTTTGTATTGCTTTGAACTTTACAAGAGAGAATACAATTGAACTTTGTTGGATGATCTTTACAAATGAGGCAACACCTATATATACTACTATGTACATCATGCGGAAGCTTCTAGCTTATAGGATTTCCATAAGCTTCTAGTAAGCTTCTAGAGCTTCCTACTTATTCCATCTTTTTCTATAATCTTCCAAGATTATCTATCATCTTCCAAGGGCTTCCAAACTCTTCCATCCTTATCAAGATTTCCCAAGAGAAGTGTAGAATAATCCGGAATCCCGATCACACTTGGAAATGATCTAGTCGAGTAGGCGGGTCGTGACATTAGGGTATGCAGTAAAGGTGGCACCATTGATCGATCTACCTATGTATAACTCGATTTGGGTTGTGTTTAAGGACAAATGGTTAACTAAAGATATTACTTAAAAATTGGAATGGGTGGGTGAACATGTGAGAGACTTTCAAAATCAAATGGGCTATAGTCGTTTTGATGCATAATATATGTCAGTAAGTTAACTTCGTAGATGTAATACCAAAGGCCTCTTGGCCTAACGGTATGTGAGTGACCCATTAACGTAGAGGTTGTAGGTTGTAAAACTTACCGTTTTAAAAATAAAATAAAATAAAATAAACAAAAATAAAAAAATCTTTGTATATGTAATTCCTTAGATTGATCTATCCACATGCATTGAGGGTCCGTCGATTGCTACTATTTCAAAGCTGCTCAATGTGAAAGTGAAAGTGAAAGTGTTGTATGTGTGAGCTTTACCTCACATATATACCCATAAAATATTCATTATTTTTAAGTTAAACCAGCAAAAGTTGTCTTCAAATTCCATAGAATCTGCAAAATGATCAAGTATTGCAAAATTACTATTTTATGTGCTGGTAATTACAGTAAAGATATTGAACCGGTTTGGTAATTATACTATTTTCTGCCCCATCAGCTAACAGTTTTTTTACACTAGCGTTACCATGTTTGTTACATGCCCTAAAGCCGAAAGCCATGGACTAGCCAATACCTTCAGGTCCAACTTTTAGTCCATGCCAGAGACATGGATTACCTCGAAAAAAATGGACAAGCAAAGATCATGTCTCAGCTTTAGGCTAAAGTGGACCATACTACAAGGTATGGCAATGTTTTCCCTGTATCCAGCAAAGCAGCTTCTGCATACTTATCAACGGCATCAAATATCAACTATGGTCTCTTCTAAAGGCATATATAGTACCATCCCAAATACAACTAGTTTAATTTAAGTAGGGAACGATAGCTATTCTTTAATGGAAGTTAGAATTAATCATTACAAGTTATAGACTAAGAGTTATGGCCTTAATGACGATACAATAAGATCTTGATATATTTTTTAGTTTCATTTCTTAAGAGGTAAAAAGAGGTGCCAGCCTAGCAGGGCTTAATGACAAGACCGTCATAACCCACTGGCGCAAAGTTTGTTGCAGGTGCAGTAAGATCTTGATTGCAGCCCCCCTAGTGACATTCAACTGATGTAGTCATGATTCTAGCACCACAATTGTTGTCTCATAACTATGCATAGAAGTTTAGCAACATAATTGCTGTCTCAAGTTCACCTGCTCGAGCTTACTATCACAATATATAATGTGTTCATAATGCAGCAACTGCAGGGATAGCCACAAGCTACAAGCAAGAACTGGAATCGACAAATTATTAGAGTGGATTGTGGGTTCATGAAAGCAAAAATCGTAGACTTGATCGACAAATTATTAGAGCTTTTGTGTTGAAAACACAACAATTTTGTGACTGAAGAGAAGAAATCCACATTAATACTTGGTTATGTGTTGGAAGAGAAAGTACAATCTTCACTACTACCAGCTGCAGCAATACTCATGATAGCTATAGTTCTGCTCTGTTTATTATAGTTTGGATATGCTTAAATGTATATATATTGTCTAGCAACTTGCTAGGCTTTCCCTGTTTAATATATTGACTCCTTTCACACGTACACATATAGGCAACTGGTTATACATTGCAATGTTGGATATATAAAGACCGGTAAACTCATGTTTGTAATTACAGATAGGCCAACATATCCCCCAAGCAAAATGCAAGGACACGGAGGTAACTAATCCAAGAATGACATAATGCTATCGAGATGTCTACATATGATGAACATCTAAGATCCATGCCATCATTGATTACTCGAGCCATAAAACATGTATAAAGGAATGATTTCATTCTCGTGAATGGATCATAGACTAGAAAAGAAGCAACACTAATATCATCATTTACAAGTCTGACTTGGTACATAACTGATAGAAACAAATGAAATCTACATCAAGTGATTCTTTTCAGTATCCATACTAGCTTAAAATCCATAAACATAAAAAAAAATCATCTACAACGTATATCTTTGGAAGTAATACCAAACATGACATCAAATGATACCAAGCACAACACTACTTGTCCACATTAAAACACTGATAACAAATACATTAAAAGTGATTTCTTCGCACCTTAACAACAAACTGGGCGTCTCCCTCATGAGGCCATCATCTCTGACTCTCTGTGATCAATTGATGCCAGAACATCAACAAGAATCCAGCTTATCCGGCAGAAGTAGTGTTTCCTTGTAAGAGCCCATGAAGAATGAACCCTTTTCTCCAAAAATCCCAAGATTATTGACGCATTCTGAGCACGGTTCGTAAAGTTCAAGTGCAGCAAACTGTTCACCCTCCCTTTCAGTTTCCATTACAAGTTCACCATTTTTCCTAAATCCCAATATATTCTTTATTGTGTAATCAGGTGTGCTAATGATGAATAGCTTAGTAAAAGATTCATCCTGCTCCATCTTCCATACTCCACAAACTGGTATTTCGACCTCTTCATTGAGTACAAACATTACAAGAGACTCCCGTAGCTTAGATATGAAGAAACGTCTAGGAAACGGGTTGTTTAAGATGCAACTGTGTGGTATGTCCACGCGTCTAATTTCTTTCGCAATCAAATCAAATGACACGATCATATAATTTTTGTGCATCGGACCATCCATAATAATTATTTCATATGCAGCCCAATAAATACAACTATCTATAACAACCTGAGATGACATACCATTAACAGGTGTACCCAATTTGGTATACTGGAACATAGTGGATCTCTTAGAGCTCAATGTAAAAATTCCAACACGCCAAGAATATGTAATCATGACAATGGTTGGATCATTACTGACCGGACAAACCGTGAAACCAAGAAAATTAGCTCCAGCAAGCAAATAAGGTAATCTAATATGAACAGACTTTCGGATAGATGGGTTCCAAAGAATAAGCATGGCTTCGCCGTAACTACACAGACATAACAAGCCATGAGAGGAACCAACTACTTCTAAATAATTAGATTGTTTCATGAGGTCGGTAACATTTGGCGCAAAGTCTTGTTGTTGTTGGGTCAAAGTGTCATTTTCATCATCTACAAAACAAACATACTTATCCTCATTAGAATGCTTGTACCTTAAAAGCAGACGATTAGTGTCGCGGGCTCGGTAACCAGCAATGAAGCCAGAGCTGTCGATAAAAGACTTCCATGGTTTGGAAACGGCCCTGAATCGAAGCAATGACTTGACATCAGTAACCTTTTTTATGATTTCAAGTTGGATTTCAAAGGGGATATTATCTGACATTTTGGTTGATTTTGGGAGATATGAATTTCTAGGGCATTTCACTCTTTTTACCTCTTCTTTCTACTGCTTTAGTGCAAAGGTGAGACACCCTAAAGAAAATAGTCAATTTTTTTTTTTTTTTTTTTTTTTTGGTATGGGATTTTTTTTTTATTCATTTATTTCTAAAAACGGATTACAATAAGATGGCGGAAGCAAGCAAGGCAACAAGGCGTGCATGAGATAGCCAAACCAATTCTACTAAAAATGAAATTTTGTGACTTAGGGGTTGCAAAATTACTTTGCACAACCCGTTGAACCCTATCAAAACTCCACAGCTTGCCAAGCTAGGAACCCAAATATATCAAAAGCAAAAGGGGTAAATACGTGTTGATTCTCTAAACAAGCTTTCTCGTGTTTAGCAACTTTGCTCGATTCCGCTTTCAAAGCCGCTTGTCCCTAAGAACAAACCCATTGTCCATTATCCCAACAAGAGGGGACACTCCGGTAAGATCCACACAAGCATGTTTCCCCCCATCCAAACACAAGTATATCACTGGCCGTAAAGTAGACCTCCTTCAAGTGGATCTGTCAGAAAGTTCACGGGGCCTCTTTTTTAGAAGAAATTCACCGCTCGTTTAAGAACATCATACAGAACATCCCTAACCAAATCATGCCTGTATTTGAAACCAGGTAACTCCTTGCAATGGACCGCATGCTCGCCAAAGGAATCTAAACAAACCTTGCGGCAGATGGGCAAGGCTCATCATCCCGTGGGAAGCAGAGGATCATTAGCGGTACTTAAGGATAGTCCGGTACTCCAATGCCGACATATGTTGGCCTAGCCCTTCAATGGGAATAACCGTCAAGAAATCTTGAGCATGAGGAGCTCGGAGACATTCAAACACCGCTTTTTTCCGAGGGGATAAATCGAACTTCTCTCCCAAACTCTGGACGATTCCACTATAAAGGGCACACGCCAAAACATTTTGGGCTTTAGGTGGGGCGGTGTCCTTGTTAGAGAAACCGCTAAGATCGAAATCGAGGAAGGGACATCGCATGGCGATCCATTGCATACCGATAATCAGAGTCAACCCCATCAATACCACATCCCCGAAGAATGTGATCCTGCAAACTCCAAGATTGCGCCCTCGAGGCCACAAAAGCATAAGTAGATACTTCCTCAGCCGAACATAAACCCAACCCACCAAACCGAGTCGGAAGGGATGCGAGCCTCCATAGTCAAATTGATCAGGCCCATTCAAAGTTACACAAACGGAGTGGTCCAGGCCCAAACAATGGGCTTTAAAAGTTGTTTGAAATAAGTGTGGTTCACTCACATATGTACATGCTGTGTAATACATGTACGTGTGATTGTATTTGTAGAAGAGTAGTGATTGGGAGACCTAAATCATATGCTTAAAGATATGACTAATCATATGTGGCATCATCCTGATGGCTACAACAATGGGACCCGCTTTTTTATAAACCATCAGGATCATGCCACATATTTTTAGTCGCATCTTTAAGCACATAATTAGTCTTCCCGATCATTTTCCTTTGTAGAAATAATGTATGTATTAATCAGGACCGATCCTGAGTTTTCAGATGTTTTGAGCGAGCCGATCAAAAAATGCTCATTGTAAACGGATATTGCACTATCTTTTAAAGATTGGGAATCTATCCAAGCTAATCGCCTCATTTATGCAGAGATTTTCGTCTAATAAATAAAATGTTAGAATACAAGAACAAAATTTAGAATCACAAGTAGACACATGAAGTACCCAAAATGATGCCGTCATGCATTTTTTTAAAAATTAAAAACATCAGCTATATTATCATGGTCAAAAAAAAGTTTCATAACTAGCAATGTAGAACACCAAAAACGTACCTCGTGTATCTTAATCCTATAAATAGCATAATAAAAATATTGTTTAAAAGTATGTATTATTAGTTTGATTGCAATCACTTCAACAAATAAACTTTATTTATCTATGTTTAAAAATGAGCAATTTCATATCTCCTTTTTTAGTTAGAAATTTCATATATATTTAAGCATTATTAAAAACTATGCGAGTACCTGCATCTAGCGGCAGCGGTGTCTAGTTTTTAATAAAATTGTCGCGGCTAATTATTTTCTTTACGATCAACGGAAGATATGTACTTACCCGCTAATAAGAAACTGTTTTAGATTAAGATTGCATTAAACTTATAAAAAGTACATATAAAGTCATCCACGTGTATTGTAAGTATCATAAGTTGTCTAGTTGTGTTGCCAATGATACTAATCAACTTGCTAAAGATAACTTTCAACGTTTCCTTTATTTCTGCATAGCTTGACTTACAATTACTACATTTCATATTGATTGTTTGACTTTTTTTAAACATTAAACATTCAACAATTCATTTTAACATTTAACCTTGACTTTCAACTTTCAATTTTCACTTTTACCTTTGTCATTTTTCTATTTTATGTAGTTAAGATATTATATATTATGCATTTAATAATTGCACTTTAAATATATATGAAAATACTTAAGCAAATGCTTTCTTTCTCTTCAAAAACTCTTCTGCTTTCTCAAAAAGTTCACCTTTTCTCTCAAAACATTCATGTCTAATTCTCTTTATTTTTTATTTTTTTTATTCCAACATTACATCGACCTAAACTTTTATGACCAATAAAAATATTATGCCTTGGGCCGTCGCCTAGCTCGCTCGATGTCAGGGTCATCTACGATATTAATATAAACAAGCTTGAGGCTAGTGTACATCATAATCTAAGGGTGAGCAAAAAAATCAAAAAAACCGAAACCAAATTAAAAACCAAACCGAAATAACCAACCAAAACTAAAAACCGATTGTTCGGTTTTTTTTTTTTTTCAAAAACTAAAAATTTCGGTTCTGTTTCGGTTTTCGTCCAAAACTGAACCGTAAAAACCGAACCAAACCGGTTTTATTATGTAATAATGTATAATTAATATAATATAAACAAATAATTAACTAAATCAAATTTATAAATTCATATTTATTTTGTGGGTGAATTTAATATATATTTATCTTAACGCTTATATGTATGTTTGTTGTGTACATGTGTTTAACAATATTACATGTGTTTACTTGACAATATTTCATTACATATGTGACAATTTATATGTGTGTAATTGTAGAAATATGAAAGAAATATTATTAAGCTTAGATTTACAAAAAAAGTAAACTGAATAACTTGTTTTCTACGTAAAACAAGCTTGTTGGCATAAATTAGCCACACCCAAATATAAACGGTTAAAAACTAAAATAACTGAAAACCGAACCGAAACCGATAATAAATTTTTAGACCATTATCCCTTTAAAGTACTCATTTTTTCGGGTAACTATGTTTTCTGATTTTTTGGCTGACTAATCTACGATGTTTTAACTCATTGTTACACAGACTCAAACTAGGTAAAATCCTCTCTTTTTAAAAGGTTGGTGTGGCCACTTCAAAAACCTAGCAAAAACTAAACTTGAGACCTCACATATCTGTGTGATAGCCGCAAGCTCGCTTGCCACTAAGCCAACCTCCAGTGGTTTCCAATTGTGGTTGTACATAGAATTAGTAGTTTTTCCTTTTGTAGAGTCTAGTCATCACATAGCTTGCCACATAGACAACAGGTATGATGTGGCATGCCACGTCTCGGCAAGCAGTGTTATGTGCTGATTATGTGGATACCTTAAAGTGCTAAGACATACCTACTGCAAGTCTGCAAAAGTTTGGCCAACACTAACTGTAAATTGGTCTAGCAATCAAGTAAAGACAAATGTTAAAAGTGTGTTGGAATGCTTATATATCTCCAAATTCCAACCCATTAAACGATGGGATCATTATAGTAGTAAGTTGTAAGAACAAGTACTCCTTCTTTCGATCATTGGTTTAGCCAATGCGTAAATGGTTAACAAAATATAATTCCTTACACAAGGCCTAAACATAAACTTGGGAACTTTTGGTACTTCCAAATTTAAGGCTAGAGTATTACTCCGTATAAATTAAACATTGGTTAACAAAACTCTTTACATCAGATGCCATTTACTAGTTCCTAGAATCGTTGTCTCTGCCATCTTCTTCAGCCAACTGCTTTACCTTCTCTTGTTGCTCAGCATAATAAACGACTTGTTTTAGGAACAGTAAGAAAAATATGTGCACACAACTTAATTCACAACATATTAAAAGTGTGTTCTGACTCTCTATCCCATAACCGAACTTCCCGCCAAATCCGCCATTAAAAACATAAAAAAGCTTGATTTTACGCTGATTCTGAGCCTAATTCAAAAAGCTAAACGGTTCAATCACTTCAGCTTGTTGTAACACACATTCCGATACTATTTTTAACAGTTTTTAACCTTATTTTAGTTTTCTTTTAGTGATTGTAGCTTCTACTAGCATTTTTAAGCCCTAATTAAATGGTACTGGTGTGTTTGGCTGCTTAGTGACTTAGTGTAGTCTAAAGGTGTGTTTGTTTTTTTAAAAAAAAGTCTTACTAGGCCTCTTACTCTTACCAGTAAGAGGTGGGCAGACGTTTTTCTTGTTTGTTTTTTTCTTTTAAATAAGACCCAGTTAGACATATAACATCTTACTCAGTAATAGGTGGGAGACTTGTCTTACTGCCTCTTACTCGTTTTGTAAAATTTATATAATATATTTGATTGTTTATTAACTATGTTATATTTATGATAAAAAGTCTTGTTTCATATTTACATAACTTATTTATTATCGCATTGCGTTGGTTTAATAAACAAATTGCAAAAACGAGCACTTAAAATCATTCGGACAATTATACAAAAACAAACAACATTATTTCGTTCAGATTTAGACCTTCTACCCACCTCTTACCAGTAAGATGTGGTAGTCAGATTCAGACCCAAAACATCTTAATGACACACCCTAAGTGTTTGATATAATGTCAAATAAGAAGAGAAGGTCCTCTAAACGCCAAATTCAAATACCAGCTAAGTATGATGATACTGTATGTGATTTAGGGAAAAGTAAAGGCTAATAAATACGATAAGAAAAGGCTAGTAGTGAGTGTGGGAATGAAGAGAGTGGGGATGTTGAGTTATGTAATGGACAATTGAACTTGGAGAATGATAAGCTGAATGATAGTACAATAAGGGATGGAACTTTGGGCCTTAATGATAGAGGTGGGGAACAGGAGAATGAGTCTATGAGCCAAAACATTGATGAGTTTCCACCTCTGAATGAAACTATGATCAATAATGGGAAAAGTATTGAACAAGCACTGACTAAAGATAAAAGCCCTATCATTGAGAATGTAAGCCAGACTACTAGTGAAAATGCCTAAGAGTAGTACTAGCAGACTGGATAGTAATAATGAGAAGGATGGGAATGTTAAGACTTATGCTAGCTCTGTCATGCCTAATGGAAAAATCCTAGATAATAAGCTGTCTAATTCCCACAGCTAATCAGGATGGTAGGGATGTGGTGATTTTTGATGAGGAAATGTTAATGGAAGGAAGTAAGAATTGGAGACCGACATTGTATGGACATTTTGTGGGATATAAGATGACCTATTATGAGCTTAAGTATAACATTGGAAGAATGTGGGGTAAATTTGGACTTATTGATGTTATAGCACAGAATGAAATATATTTTTTTAAGTTCAAAAATGAAAACCTCATGTTCCAAGTTCTAGAGAGTGGACCCTGGATGGTTAATAGCAAGCCATTATTCTTACAAAAATGGAACCCTAGTGCGTATGTAGACATGAGTGAACCAAATAAACTTCCACTATGGGTTAACCTATATAATGTTCTTGTTGAGGCTTGGACTACGAAAGGAATCAGTGCTATTGCTAGTAGTTTAGGAAAACCTCTCATCATGGAAAAGACAACTACTAGAATGTGTCATGAGGGCACCTGGAGAATTGGTTATACTAGGGTCCTGGTGGAGGTTAGTGCAGACAAGGAATTCAAGGATATGATTGAAATATGCTATAAGTGTGGACCACAGGTTGAACACACTACTAAGTATGTCAAAGTGGAATATAGTTGGACTCCACCTAGGTGCACATATTGTCAAGTGTTTGGGCATGATAATACTAAGTGTACTGCCTTGCATGCTAATAAGGAGAATATGGTGGAAAACAATGTGAGTAAGACTGTGGATAATGGGGGGAGTAATGTGGCACAGGGTAAGGGAAAGCAAATAAGAGCTGTGCAAAATGATAAGCAACAGCAGAATGGTGTGAGAAAATGCTTTGGAAGAATAAGAAACATAGTAGAGTATAGACCTAAAGTGACTCAAGGGGATAAGGCAAACAATAAAAATTTACAAGAGCTAAATGATAAGGGTAGCAAAAGTAAATCAGTTCATGAGGTCAAGAATGATGGGGGATTTAGCCCAAGTCCAGTGTGGTCCTTGAACAAAGAAAATATGGAGGAACTTAGAAGGAGTGCTAATAAGTTTCTTTGTTTTTGAAGAAATTGAAGACACAAAAATGCAAGATGTTCAATTGAGAAATGAAAAAAGCATTGTGGATAAGTTTGTTAACTATCAGAGATAAGAGATATCCTAAAGGTGAAGAATCTAAGAAATGGAATTTAGGAATGTTCAAGTACTTCAAAGAACAATGGGAAGCTAAGTGGAATAAGGAAGAAGATGAAGTAGAAGATGTGTATGAAGAATGTTCTGAGATAGCCAAAAGCATGGTAGCAGACCAAGTGAATGGTATGTCTAGTAGAAGTAGAAGATGTGTATGAAGAATGTTCTAAGATAGCCAAAAGCATGGTAGCAGACCAAGTGAATGGTATGTCTAGTAGTATGCTAGATAAGGAGCAGGGTACGGATAGTTTACAATGAGTGACATGAATGCAGAATTAAAGATTGCCACTTGGAATGTAAGGGGTATGTGTAACAAGGATACTCAAAAGGAAGTCAAAAGGTTTATGGTGGCTGAGAAGTTGAGTATCTGTGCTGTGGTAGAAACTCACATTAAGCAAAGACAGATTAAGAGGATTTGTGACTATGTTTATGGAAGGTGGAGTTGGATTTCTAACATGATGCTGAGTAAAAGGGGTTGTAGAATCATTATTGGTTGGAACCCTGATGATGTGAAAGTTATGGAAATACACTCTAGCCACCAATCTATGCTATGCCTAGTAGAGACTATGAGTTGTAAATCTTAGTTTTTTTGCTGCTTTGTTTATGCAGCTAATTCTGGTAAAGTAAGAAGGGAATTATGGAAGGTTTTACAAAGTTATAAAGGGACTATTGGTTCAAGACCTTGGGTTCTCATGGGTGATTGGAATGTAAGCCTGAATACTGAGGATCACTCTAAAGGCGGAGCTTGCAAAACCAGCGATATGATAGAATTCCAAGAGTGTGTAGACAATATTGAAGTTGGTCTTCAGGTCTGCATTACACTTGGGTCCAAAGCAGGCTAAACCCAACCAGTGGTATATTGAAGAAAATTGATAGAGTAATGGGAAATTTAGAGTTTATTGGAAACTATCAAAACTCTCATGTTGTATTCCTAATCCTACCACATCTAACCTCTGATCATAGTCCTGCAGTTCTTATTATCCCCAAAATGATAAAAAGGAAGAACATATCTTTTAAATTTGCAAATGTTGTTGTTGATAAGCCTGAATTCATTGAAATATTAGAAAAAGAGTGGAGTTTGCAGACGCTTGCAGAATGTAGAATGTTTAGATTGGTGAAAAAGCTCAAAGCTATGAAGTATCATATGAAAAAGCTAAACTAGAAGAATGGTAATCTCTATGTCAGAGTAGTGGAATGGAGAGAAAAATTACAAGCTGTGCAAAGGAAAGTAGATAAAGAGCCTCATAACAGTGAGCTTAAAAAGGAGGAAGAGATTACGAGAGTATAACTGTCTTTGTTCAGGATGAAGAGAAATTCCTTTTCCAACAAGCTAAGATAGAATGGCTGACTGATGGGACAAAAATAGAAAATTCTCCCATCTTTGTGGTAAAGGGAAGGACTCACAGAAACAGAATTGAAATGGGGTGTGATGAAAAAGGAGACAGATATGATGGTTGTGCAGTCCCTGAACAGTTTGTCAAACATTTTCAAAGCTTTTTGGGGACTGAAATCCTAGTTCAAAATATTGATCCCAATAGTATCCACAGCCCAAATAGAGTTACTGATGTAGATGCTAGACACATGATATGACCAGTTAATGAGGAAGAAATAAAGCTAGCTCTAGTTGATATTGATGATATAAAGCTCCAGGACCAGATGGTTACACTACAAAGTTTTTCAAAAAAGCTTGGAAGACTGTGGGAGGAGATGTTTGTGATGCAGTCAAGGAATTCTTTGCAAAGAAAATGTTGGGCGAGGTGAATGCCACTCTCATTACTCTTGTGCCCAAGATAAGTACCCTTCTCAAAGTCTCTGATTTTAGGCCAATAGCCTAATGCAATGTTATTTATAAGACAATCAGCAAAATAATTACTATCAGGATAAAGACAGCTTTATGTAAAATTGTAAGCCCAAGCCAAAGTGCCTTTATCCCAGGCAGGCAAATTACAGATAATATTCTCATTACCCAAGAATTACTAAAAGGCTATGATTGGAACAATGGAGCCAAAAGGGTAGCAATGAAGATAGACATACAGAAAGCATATGATACAATCAATTGGAAGTTTCTTGAGTCCATTCTCTGAGATGTTTGGATTCCCACAGAAGATGATTGATTGGATCATGGTGTGTGTCAAAACAACTGCATTCTCTATATGTATTAATGGAGAGAGATTTGGATATTTTAAGGGTGGCAGAGGGTTGAGACAAGGGGACCCAATGTCTCCCTATATTTTCACTTTGGTGATGGAAATCTTCTCTCTTATCCTTCAGAAGCAGATTGCTAATAACAGGAACTTAGGGAAGAGCACGGTCTTCTTTGGTAATGTGGATGCCTCACTTAAAGCTCAGATTCTAGAGGTTCTGCCTGTTTCTTACCTAGGAGTGCCTCTTGTTACTAAACAAACAGGTGTAAATGACTGCAAATGCTTGATTGACAGAGTAAAGGCTAAAGTCAATAATTGGAAGAACAAAATGCTCTCCTATGCGGGCTTCTGTGTATTGGGCTTCTGTGTTCATGCTTCCTAAAACAGTAGTCACAGACATAGATAAATTGCTTAAAGGTTTCATGTGGGGGCAAGGTGAAATGACTAAAAGGAAGGCTAAAATTGCTTGGAAATATGTATGTCAGCCTAAAAAAGAAAGAGGTTTAGGGATTAAGAACCTGGGAGAATGGAATAAAGTCATGATAGCTAAACACTTATGGAATATAGCTTGCAACAAGGAATCCTTGTGGGTCAAATGGATCAATGAAGTAAGGTTAAAAGGTAGGAGTATATGGGAAGTGAAAAGTGATGCTAATGCCAGTTGTGGATGGAAGCAGATATTGTCTTTAAGAGATAAAATGAAGAAGCATGTGAGATGCAAGATTGGGGATGGCAGAAAAACATCATTTAGGTATGATAGGTGGTGGGAAGGAGGAATTCTTAGTGAGGTGATTCCTTTTGAAGCTATGTGTAATGCTAGTTTTAATGGGAAGGAGAAAATATATGATATGATGGATAATGGTAATTTGAGATGGCCTAATTAATGGAACAATGCTTTTCCTTTCATTCAAACAATCCCACCTCCAATACTGAATGCTGACTGTAAAGACAGGGTTGTTTGGATGAGCAAAGAGGAGAGGATTGTAAAATGGTCTATCAAGCAGGTTTGGACAGAATGGAGACAAGAAAGTGATAATGTACCATGGAGAAATGTTGTTTGGTTTTCTCATTGTACACCCAAACACTCATTCATACTATGGTTGGCTATTCTGTGAAGACTTACTACTCAAGACAAAATTATTAAGTGGTATCTTGGGAAACATGTTAATTGCCCTCTGTGTGAAGAATGTCCAGACTCCCATGAACACCTTTTCTTTGAATGTATGTTCTCAAACAAGATATGGTGTGATATGAAAGAGATGATTATGCAGAAGGATATGTCTAACAAGTGGAAGGAAGTCTTAGAGAAAATGGTGGAGCTACCGTGTAACAGATCCATAATGAGTATCTTGAGAAGAATTGCAGTAGCTGCTTGTGTTTATTTCATTTGGAATGAGAGAAATAGAAGACTATTTGCAAATGAAAAGAGAAGTCACAAAGATTTGATGGTAGTCATAGTTAACAGTGTGAGAATGAAACTGGTCAGTCCAACTTTGAAAGATTCAAGGCAAGTGGAGGCTGTAAGCAATCAATGGCAAGTTAAGATGAACAAAAGGAAGAATGATGAGATTATTATTTTGCCATGGAATAACAATGATTCTTGAATGGAAGGGTTGGAATATTCATGAGGCTACCAGTTGAGTTTCAAGAAGCATGGTAGCTGCATTTGAAGGAATGTTTGACAGATGGGTTATTTAGTATCTGCAACTCTCTTTCAGGTATTGTGTTAGACTGAACAAATACCTCAATATATGATAGACTCACTTCAAATGAAGGCCTTGTATCTTGGTCATTGAATTCTTTTTCACCCGAAGCTTCTTTTTAGTCTCTCAGTTGGCTTTTGTTAAGCACTGAGAGGTGATTGGAATTTCAGCAATAAGTCTTTTAATGATCATAAAGTAGGTTGCCATTTGAGAAGGGTAAGTGAGTTGGTGGGCTCTGTATGTAGCTTGGAATACTGAGGAGTGCAAGATGATCCTACTTGGTCCAAGCTATACAGTGCTAAAGGAGGTAAGGATGGTTCTACCTCAAGGTGTGTGTTTCTAGGATTCCGAAGCCTTTCGTAAAGAGGGAAATATAAGAATCCTGAAAGATCCCTTGACTGGATCGATATGGGTGGCTATTACCTTCATAATGATGCCATGCCTCTTCCCAATTGATCATTGTGGATGATGGTTGAATGGTCAATGTTGGGGTGGATTGGAAATGTAGTTATGAGGGTTGAATGGCCTTGGTGCATAATATGGGTGAATTCATGGGTGAGTATTCCTCTGTTTTGAACAACATGTATCTGTTATGGGACTAGTTCTATCAGAGATCTTTGTGTTGTCATATCTCATATCGGATAGATATTCCTCAATCCTCATGTATTGTTCCTGGATGGGCATGTCCATACCAGTGAGTGTGATTGGTTTGTAATTTGTTTAATATAAATTTTCACCCTTTGCACAAAAAAAAAGTGTTATTTTTTGTCAATCATTTATAGTTGTAAATGTGAAAAATGCATTATCATTTATAATGTGGGGATATAAAGTCATAGGAATATTTATCGCTCATAACTAAAGGAAATATGTTTAGAGACAGATGTAAAATACATCTATCCTTCAAATGTATAATCAGTTTGTGGCAATCAAATTTTTTTGGGGGCTATACAACTATACAGTTTTCAGAGTGCGAAAAAGTGGAAAATCAAATTGTTTTGTTTAATTAAAACTAGCATTACTTTAATTTGTTATAGTACGTGTGTACAATTCTTGGATTGAATTACAAAATCCGTAAGGGGTAATTCACATAATCCTATAAACCCTAATTAGGGTTCATCCAATTGCTAGTTTTGTGGATTTGATTTTTGTTCGGCTAGAATCAATAAAGGTACGCATATTCTTGTTTATGTTAATTAATGACAATGTGTAGTTAGCCTTAATGTTGCGGTTGAAAGCTGGTATAATAAGATTGGTTTGTTTGACAAAAACTGATCAGGGAAGTACACAAAAAGTTACTGCAAGAAAACTAATATGAGGTGAAGTTAACAAACTATCCTGAATTATAACAACCTGATTATTTTAGTATATTAACTCTGAACTTGCAGATCCAAACGCACCCTTTTGTTAGTGGAACTTACAATTTGGGACAATTGTAGCGTGGAAACAAGCTCTCACCTTTGCAACAAGTTCTTTTGCAGTAAACGAGTATGCAGAGCATCTATATCTCCCCTCGGCTTTAGGATTTTTGTACAACAGCAAAAGTGCCTCAAACAAGTCCCAGACATCTCATATGGATATTCAGTGTTTTCTATTGTCATCCCTCTGGTTCTACCTTCCTCTTAAATAAAACAAAAATAGATGAATGTCAGTTCTTTTCATCCAATTGAAATATATGAAACGGGTTCAAAATTTCTATAGTTTAAGTTTTAGTAGTAATTCACTTTAGATTTTCATTAAGCACTACGAAATTAAAGTAATGCTAGCTGCTAGAATTTTTGTAAACTCCGTATTGACAGTTGATCTGTTTAACCTTCAATGTTGAACACAAAATGGACATGTTGGATATATGGTTGACAAATGCTTTGATAGAAAAGGTCAACTTTAATGCATATAAAAAAAGGTTCGCCAGGCTAGTGCTACTCTTACCCACAAGACCGCAATTATAGTACATAACAGTTATAACAAATACACGGAAGATTGTTAAAGCTATTACTGCTGATGCAGTATATTTATAAAATCCATCTAGGTGGGTGTAACATTTTACAATTTCATTATGCCATTTGACTTAACTGTATCGTTTTACTACTATATATATACAAAATACAATCCAGTTGATCTATTTAGATATAAATAAACTGAAAAAGCCCGTACATAATATTGGAATCCTAAGTCCTTTGTCCAATTCAGTTAATGGAAGAGTTAGTGTTCCATTACAAGTCTTAGTGTTCCATTACAATGTTAGTGTGCCATTAAAGGGGTTAGTGTGCCACTATACCTAATTGTCACTAGGATCATGTTGGTTCCTAGATAGGTTATAAATAGAGATGTTTAGCAGAGTGTCAAACATAGAATAACAACAAAGCATTGTATAAACATTAATAGGTTTTGAGTGATTTTCCTATTATTAATCAAAGAGTGAATTTTGGTTATTTGTGTTATATACAATCCAATCTTTACAGAAACTACACAAAAAGTCTACACTTGAGGTTCTTCCAGACAAATTGGTGATCTAAATATGTAATAAGCAAGTTATGTATATCGATGGACAAACTGTTACTATAATTAGGTCATAGCATTTACAAATCACATACCATACCATTCTTTGAAAATTACATCAGAACATGCCTTTACAAATCTAGGGTGTCAATAACTATGAGAGTATGCAGATGTGCAACTAAGAGTGATTATTTCAGCTATATAGTTCAATGGCTCCAAATTATAGTTCAATGTCGATCCATATATCGATCCATATATATGAGAGTATGCAGATGTGCAACTAAGAGTGATCCATAATATTTCAGCTTATAGCAAATAATTAAGATTAAAACCACATCAGTGACAAGATTCGAATTTTAACTGGAGTAACAAAATTATTTCAATTCCCCTACATTTGACTTTTGAAACAAAAGTATTTTTTGTTGACTTTTTGAAGATGAACATTTGCTAAATGTCAACCAAATGGATATTTATCAGAATGAAACATATGTATAACTTAAAATATTGACTACAATGAAATTTGGATAAAAAGGCAGCCAAACTTTATTACTCCGTATTTGTTAGCATATAGGAAATTCGTACTTGAGAGAGTAAGTTTATGAACAAGATGACGAGTTAACGAATAAAATCAAAGTTTACCCTCTCGAATCTAAAGTTTCCGCCATTAGGATATATGTCACATAATTCTGTTTATTGACATTTACTATTGAGCTTACAAGTAGTAATAAATCACAAAAAGATCAATATTATATTAGTTGTTATATTTATATCATGCTTAGTTATTATTTTCTATTAGGCCCGTTTGTATTTGTATAGGCCTAGCCCATATGTGTAGCTCTAGAATCCTCCATGTAATTTGATATATACGGTGATTTTGGGGAATGAATGCAAGGAAATCAATTAGCCTTCCAATATGGTATCAGAGCCAGTAAATCTCTCTTAATTTTTCTCCTCTAACCGATCCTTCCCTCCCCTTCCCCACAAAACAGTCGTACCTTTCTTCTAAACCCTAATAAAATTCGGCAACCATGGCCGGTGATGATAACAACACTCCCCCTCCTCCTCCACCTACAACAGCAGACAAACTCATCCCTTTTAGCATAACCAACAAGGTCCCCGTTAAATTGGACCTTGAAAAACATAACTACAATTCTTGGAGTTCTTTTTTCAAAATCCATCTTGGCAGTCTCGGTCTCAAATCTCACGTGGAAGAAGCAGCCTCGTCTAGCACTATTAATCCGGAGTGGTGCAAGCTTGATGATCTCATCAAGATGTGGATCCTTGGATCCCTATGTGACTCTCTTCAAGAACAAGTTGTCTCCAGACCGGGTAATGCAAAAGCTTTATGGGATCATCTTCAAAATTTATTTCATGACAACAAGGATGCTAGGGCTATAAATCTTGATAATGAACTCCGTTCCATCAAGATTGGGAAGATGTCCATTAATGAATATTGCACAAAAATAAAGTCCATGGCGGACAGGCTTAAAAATCTCAGATCCGTGGTAAGTGAAACAAACTTGGTAATTTATGCGGTTAATGGACTTGACTCCCGTTTTGCTACCATTGTCAAAATCATCTGACATCGTGAACCCCTCCCTACTTTTGAAACGGCACGGAATATGTTACTTTTGGAGGAGTCTACAATGAATGATGAAGTCGGCACATCTACTGCTCTTGAAAGTAGTTCTTCGTCTCCAACAATTCTTGTGACAACCAATTCCTCGGACCACAAAGGTAACCCGAACACACCCTCTAACAAATCTCCAAGTCTACCGCCATTGTGTAATCACTTTAACAAAGGCACGTGTAAATTTGGAGATCGTTGTAAGTTCATTCATGATCACCGTAATAGGGCGGGATTGGTCTCCAAATCTAACAGTGGCACAGCTTCTTTTTTTGGTCGATATTTTGTTACACAACCTTTGCATCCTAACGTGTGGGCTCCTCATGGCTCTTACCAATCTCGCATGGCCCAACAGCATAATACACTTAATCATAGGCTGGCCCAAAATAATGTACCTGTTGGATTTGTTACTCCTTTATACGCAGGCCACCAACATCCTCCATTGGCCCAACCACAATACGTGGCCCACCAACCACCACAACAGGTTCACTATACTGTTCCGTCTCCACAATCTAATGTCAACAATCCCGGCATCCTCGGCGCCCCACCCGTCTTGCACCCGTCTCAAGCTACTTCACTTCCTAGTGCTTTTAGCACTATGACGTTGCAAGACCCAACATGGAACATGGACACAAGTGCATCCTCTCATTTAAATTCAAATGCAAATAATTTAAGTTCCGTTTTTAATTCACGTTTATACCCATCTGTACATGTTGGTGATGGTAATTCCATTCCCGTCACCAACACCGGACATAGCATTATTCCTACTCTTCATCATGCTTTTACATCTTCATAATGTACTTGTCACTCCTAACATTAATAACTGCACTATTGAATTTGACGCCTTTGGTTTTTCTGTGAAGGATTTCTTGACTCGCCATATCCTCCTTCCATGTGACAGCTCAGGTGATCTCTATCCCGTTACCAAGCCGTCAACCATCCCCACTGCCTTTGTTTCTACTAGTTCTTCCACGTGGCATCAACGTCTCGGTCATCCTGGCGATGAAGTCCTTCGTTCTCTTGTTTCTCGTAATTTCATTTCATGTAATAAAAAAAGGTCTACACATGTTTGTCATGCTTGTCAACTTGGCAAACATGTGAAGCTTCCTTTCCACAGTTCGAACTCTATTGTTGAAAATTCCTTTGATATTATTCATTCCGATTTATGGACTTCTCCTATCGTCAGTTCCAGTGGTTTTAAATATTATGTTCTTTTTCTTGATCACTTTTCTCACTATGTGTGGATATATCCTCTTCGAAATAAATCTGACATGCTCGCCAAATTTTTGCATTTTCGTAATTACGTTAAAAACCAATTTAAATGTGAAATCAAGAGCTTCCAATGTGACCATGGTGGCGAGTTTGACAATAACAACCTACATACACTTTTTGCTAACAATGGTATTCAATTTCGCTTTTCTTGCCCAAAAACATCCCAACAAAATGGTAAAGCTGAATGAATGATACGCACCATAAATAATGTCATACGTACCCTTCTCTTTCAAGCACACATACCCCCTTCATTTTGGGTCGAGGCCCTTCATATGGCAACTTACCTCCTTAACCTTCTCCCATCAACCGCCATTAACAACGAAATCCCCTTCACAAGACTTTTCCAAAAAGAACCCGACTACTCCCGCTTACGCATCTTTGGATGTCTATGTTACCCTCACCTACACTCGCCTCACAAACTTGCACCCTGTGCCACCCCGTGTATTTTCTTGGGTTTTCCCGCCTACCATCGTGGCTTCCGCTGCCTAGACCTTGAAACCAACAAAATCATTCTCTCCCGACATGTTACCTTCGATGAAACCCAATTCCCATATCGCTCCATGACACCATCCTCCCCACCATCCTATACGTTTTTAGACCCTCTTCCCTCTCCTTTACTTAACCATATAATTCTTGATCCCGCAAACACCCCACCACCACCTCACCACGAGCCTACTCAACAACCCCCTACTACCTCATCAAACCATAATGGCCTACCCACAAACACCAATACTCACTCAGACCAAGCCACAATGCCCACCGCCCAACACACACCATTCCAATCGGACTCCCCTCCTAGCCCAATACCGACAACCCAACACCCCACTCATATACACCAAACGCCACAGCCCACCAATGAACCTATTTTTCACCCCCCTCAACCCAAACTTCTCAATCGATTACCAAACCCCCTCGAACTCACCGCATGGTCACTAGGTCTCAATCGGGCATTGTCAAACCAGTGGAACGTTTATCTCTACACACGTCTTCTATCTCTCCCACCCCTAAATCTCCCTTTATTGCTCTCAAAGACCCTCATTGGGGTAATGCTATGTATGATGAGTATAATGCGTTAGTTAAAAATGGTACTTGGGTTCTTGTACCGAGGCCCTCTGGTGTTAATCTGGTTCGTTCGATGTGGTTATTCAAGCATAAGTTTCATGCTGACGGGTAAGGCTCGTTTGGTTGCTAACGGTAGTAGTTAGCAGCTTGGTATTGATTGTGATGAGACCTTTAGTCCAGTTGTTAAACCGGCTACCATTCGCACGGTCCTTAGCCTTGCCGTGTCTCGTAAATGGCCGGTTCACCAACTTGATGTTAAGAATGCATTTCTTAACGGTGATTTATCAGAGACTGTCTACATGGATCAGCCCTCTGGATTTGTTGACTCTCGGTATCCTAATCATGTTTTTCTTCTGCAGAGATCTTTATATGGTCTGAAACAAGCACCTCGTGCCTGGTTTTCAGGCGGTTTCGGAGTTATGCTACACGGGTTGGATTTTATCATAGTCGATGCGATTCTTCATTGTTTATTTATAGACATGGCTCTCAAGTTGCTTATTTACTTATATATGTGGATGATATTATTCTTACAACTTCTTCTCCAGCTCTACTTCAGCAGATTATCGATTCTTTGCACAGAGAGTTTGACATGACTGATCTCGGGGCACTTAACTATTTTCTTGGTATCTCTGTTATTCGTCATTCTACAGGGTTATTTTTGTCTCAAAGGAAGTATGCTCTTCAGCTCCTTGAGCGTGCTCACATGGTGAATTGTAACCCCTCTCGGACACCAGTTGATACAGAGTCTAAACTGGGTCCCGAAGGCGTTCCTGTTCAGGATCCTACCTTGTATCGCAGTCTTGCAGGTGGACTACAGTATCTCACTTTTACACGACCAGATTTGTCTTATGCAGTACAGCAGATTTGTCTTTATATGCATGATCCACGAGAGCCACATTTTGCAGCTCTCAAACTTATCTTGCGATACGTTAAGGGGACTTTGGATTTCGGTCTACATTTATATGCATCCTCTACTACTTCTCTGGTTGGTTATAGTTATGCTGATTGGGCCGGTTGCCCATCTACACGCATGTCTACTTCGGGTTATTGTGTATTTTTGGGTGATAATTTACTATCTTGGTCCTCTAAACGTCAGCACACCATCTCCCGATCTAGTGCCGAAGCGGAATACCGGGGTGTTGCTAACGTTGTGGCCGAAACTTCATGGCTCCGTAATCTTCTTCGTGAATTACATTCTCCTCTCTCGACTGCCACCCTTGTCTACTGTGATAACGTTAGTGCCATTTATATGTCTTCCAACCCTGTTCAACATCAACGGACGAAACATATTGAGATCGACATTCATTTCGTTCGTGACATGGTTACCGCTGGTCAGGTTCGAGTGCTTCATGTCCCCTCTCGCTATCAGTATGCTGATATTTTCACGAAGGGACTACCCCCGGCCTTGTTTGAAGACTTTCGATCCAGCTTGAGCGTCCGGCCTCCTCCCGCTTCAACTGCGGGGGCGTATTAGTCGTTATATTTGTATCATGCTTAGTTATTATTTTCTATTAGGCCCGTTTGTATTTGTATAGGCCTAGCCCATATGTGTAGCTCTAGAATCCTCCATGTAATTTGATATATACGGTGATTTTGGGGAATGAATGCAAGGAAATCAATTAGCCTTCCAATATATTACTATACCGAGAGAAACCAATGCAATTAACCACCATCCATCTTGATTTATTTATCATGCATACTGGAACAGGTAGTAAACCTATATCCGGGAACAAGATAGCTTAAAGCCCAATTTTGTTTCCATTCATCCAATAAACCAGCTTCTTCATAACTAGCTACCGTATCAACTATATATGGTCTCTTCCAAAGGAATAAATATAAATATAGTTCCATCCCAAAGGACACAAATTCAATGATACACTACAAGAAAAAGTAGCTTTAGTGACGGGAATTTAATGACGAGAATTTTTTTTGGTCACTATTTACATGAAAATAGTGACGATATAATTTTTCGTCATTCTTTTTGGTCATCGGTAGAAAGTCAGTGACGAAACTTATATATGGTCACTATTTAGTCACTAAATTACATGAATAGTGACGAGAAATTTCGTCATTAAGTATTAGTGACGAAATTTTGGTCACTATTTTACATATTGCTAATTCTATAAAGAGTAGTGATAGGGAGGCCTAAACTTCATGCCTAAAAACATGACTAATCCATTCATTACTTGACATGTGTTTTATTCATTTTATCTTTCCTCATCTCCACTCTCTATCTTGCCACGTGTCTCAATCCTCTTGTTAGGCATATATTTAGGCACAAGTTTTAGGCATGAGAATCATTTTCCTTCTATAAAATGGTTAAGAATAAGGGCATTTAGATATGCACTTATTAAAATTTGCATATTTGTATATTAATCCAAAAATAGTAAACACTGTCTAACGATACGGATAAAAAACTTGTATTATAGAGAAATGTGCAAAATTGCAAATATTTAACTTTCTTTGATGTATTCTCCCCTAAACATATTATTTGAAACAAATGTCTTGAAAACCGCGTTTTTTAATCGACCCGGTCAAGTCACCGGGTTACCGGTTTGACCGCCGACTCAACTCGGTTTTGTATTAAAAAAGTTAATATGATCGTCGGGTCAAACAGATTTTCTAAAAAAAAGATGAAAAAAACTAAACCCGATCAGGTTTCGAGAACCGAATCACTTAAAACCTGACGGGTATAAGTGGTTAACCCGTTTCTAAAAACCACGTTTTTTTAACCCTATCACATATTATATTTTACTGATAAGAATGAAAAAAAAAAAAAAAAAAAAAAAAAAAAAAAAAAAAAAAAAAAAAGAGACAGAGAGAGAAACTTGAATAAATATCATACAGTATTCAATAAATATCAAATATATTACTCCGTATCAAAATTCCTTTTATAACTAAAGCAATGAAAAGAAAATCCGTCATTCACAAACTTCCTTTTCATAAATATCTTAAATAAAAAAATTAAATCATAGCAGACGATCTGGCATCTCCATCACCATCTTCGTTTCGTTACCGTCACCGCCATCATCACCGTCGTATCACTGTCACCATCACCAGCGTCGCGACGTCGAGATCACCGTAATCACTTCACCATCGCCGTCGTCACACCGCCACATTCTCAATCACCGCCGTCGTCTCCGATTCAGAGACATCTGTAAGGTTAAATTCTGATTTTACCATCATCAATCATCTCTGTTATTTGTAACAATAATTTCAACCTGTTGTTCAATTGAGTTTGTAAGGTTAAATTCTGATCACTAGTGAAATCTCTGTACAAACTCCTGATTTGTTGATTGAGTGTTAATATTAGGGTTTTAAATCTAATTATTATATTGATGTAGGTATGTTTGGCAATGAGCTTTTAAGAGCGTTTAGAAATGTTTACTTCAGCGTTTAGAATTTACATTTGGCAAGCAGCGTTTAGTTTTTACGTCAGCGTTTAGCTTTTACTAGGAATGTTACAAAAGTTGGTTCCACTTGTATCTGATTGGATTGTTAATTGAGCTTAACCAAATGTCGTTCAGAGTAGTTCATAACTTACCTTGATTGTTGATGAACACACAAATGGAAAAGTTTGAGTTCCACTTTAATTGATAGTGGTTTCGAGATTAAAAAATTAGAAAAAGAATGTTTGAATTGTTAACATTTACTCCTTTAATTATTCTAGTTAGACTGTAGCGCACAAAGGGGGTATTTGAATAACTAAACCGGTTGATTAGCTCTAATATTTGTGGTGTTAGCCTGGAGGAGATGGTGTTTGGATATGCTTTTGCTGCTTGTCTTTTAAAATTCACTTTTAAGGATGTTTAAATAGTCTTACTATGCCCTTTGATAAGTAGCCATTGTTGCAGCTCACATCAAACTGGTTATTCTAACTAGACTATTTGGTTACCAAATCGTTGGTTGATAATAAGGTTGCTGAACTACTTGAAGCTGTGTTTTTAGGACTTGAAGCTGTGTTTTTAGGACTTGAAGTTGAATAATTGGATAATCAATTTTAAAATCCACATTCAAACAGACACTAAAACTATTTGGTTGCAATTCTTTCTATAGCTAATTGTTCGCTTGCTTTGTTAATACATGTCTAGATGGAGGTAAAAGAATGGGACTTAATTTTGACCGAGTGAAGTAAGTTGTTTTAATACACCATTGTTCTTATAGTTTTTTGTTCATGTGATAATATTTTGATCGGCACTATCCACTGAATGAATTGCTCCGTTAGTGCACTATAGATACTAAATCACCCTGTCTTGGCTAAATTAGTGCTGAAATAATAATTTATCATAAAACAGGGGTATAAGTATAGGCACACACATAAAGACCAAAATAATCGAAGACTAAAATTTCATCATAAATAATAGATATACAAAATAAACACGTGGCTACGGTTCATACCTTGTCCTGTTTATATCCACTTAGCGTGTCCATATAAGTCTAAGCACTAAGAAGTTCTAGTTATCCTTGTTAGTCCGAACTCCGAACCATCAAGGAAAAAGATTGCTGCAATAGCTCACTGTCTTGATTTCTATCTTTCATTAGTAAACGGAATCTTATATTTTGATGATTTAGAAGACCAAATTTCCCTCTGTGTATACCAATCTAGTATCTTACGTGCTTTTGGACTTGTGGTCATCTGTTTGGGGATGATCAACACTAGCTGATTGAATAAGAAGAAAAACGATTATGCCACTCACCAACAATTAAGTTAATTATAATACATGTAAGACAACATTATTGGCATGCTTATCTGCCTTTGGTTTTAGGCGGCTAGTAGTGACTTAGTCTGAGGAAATCTGCTGCTCGTGTTGGTTTTTGATTACTACTTGTTTCTTCATGCTGTTTTTTAGAAATTCTGGTATGTTACGATTATAATAATTAAATAGTAATAATAAAAGGTTAGTCTTTTTCTCTTTTAGCGAGTAGTTGGCATTTCGATTATAAAGTACTTATGTGGCTGATACATATTTAATACCTTCCAGTAGGTTAATACAGTAATTTCGATTATAAAGTACTTCTGTGACATAATCTGTTGCAATCAATTTGCTACCAATAGTTAAAAGTTAGAACTTTGTGCACTATGTGAACCTAACAACTTGTATGACCAGTATGCTAGATTTGACCATATAAACTTTCAAGTCTACATACTTTAATATTCAAAGTGAGTTTGTTGTTTGGAGGTACTCTTGTTACAAAAGGACCTATTAGTTAGACTGGTAGCTATCAGATTCCAAATTCATCCCAAGTTCCAACTTCTTAGTATTCTTACTCAATTATTTGTGTATGTAGTTTATGTAGTAATCTTCTTGTAAGTCAACATTCAAAAAAACCTTATTTTGTTGGGTAAAGCAGTAGATCAGTTATATGTTGATAGGAATTCTAAATGCATACACAAAAGAGATTTTATCTTAGTCCAGTAGTTAATTGCTGATTCCACATAGGCTACTCCGTCTAGGATATGGGGAGGGAACTTTCCGTCGACAAGTATTCCCGTGCATATTGTTTTCTTGAACTTATTATTACATTTCTATATTTTTTACCTATTAATATGTTTAACAGGTTGGTGTGAAGCACAAAACTGTTGAAGTACAATCCAAGTTTACAAATGATATTTTCGTTGATGCAAACAAGAACCAGGTAAAGTTCTGAACTTTTGATCTTTCTGATGCTTCTCTTACATCATTGTCATAAGCAATTAGGAATTTTTTTTAGTATCTCTTGTTTCGAGTTATGTGATAATGATGTAGGATGAGGTTCTTTTCTTTTGGTTAGTCATAATATTAAGAAGAATGTTTATGCAGTCATTTTTGCAAATCCCATGCTATTCAGTGTTATTCGTGTTAATGATCAAGAAGTAGTCTATGGTCTATGGCTTTCTCTAATTTGTCTTGTACCTGATTAGGTAAAATCATCGTCGATACAAAATTTGCCCCAACACAAGGAGTTATTTGCAGCCTTAAGTCCATACCACGCTCAGCTTGTGGGAGAGAGTTATCTAGGGAAGAGAAGACCATTTTATGATTGCACTCAAGTGCAGGTATAGTCTTTCACATGATCATAAAGTCCACACATTTCTTAGTTTTCTTAAGCCTCAGATTTCACTGATAATCTGTTGCTAAAAGTCTTTTATTGGTTTTTATGCTTATACTCTTGTTGTGTGGGCTTCTTAATCACAGTTGGACCAAATAGGTGTATTACTGTTTTAGACCTTGTTTGGAGTAGCTAAATCTTTACTTGACAAAGTTATGAACAAGTTCCATAATTCTTTAAATATGAACAAAACATACGTCCACTACAATATGACCTGTATGGAAGTGCAGGTATAGTCTTTCACCTGATGGTTTACACCCTAATAATTGTTAGGTTTTACTAATCATAACAATTATATAAAACAAGTAAACATCATCAAAGCATGCAGCGGAAGTAATAGGAATAATACTTGTAAATTAATTAACCGAATTAAAAGTATATGCGTACCTTTTTCGAATCAATGCAATTAGGGTTTATGGAAAAACCCCAAATTAAGATCAAGAACAAGAAACCCTAAACCCTAATAAATTAGGGTTTGTGAATGTCGACCAACACCTATGTCGACCCACCAAGGAAATCAACCACCAAGATTCACAAGCTCAAGCGTGCTTGTTCTTCGTTCTTGTACACACGTACTATTAGCGATTTGATGTGAAAAGCTAGTTTCTTGATCACGAAACAAACCAAATACTTATTCTTTAGTTAAGCAAATCGAATCCCTATGGGAAGGGAAGTTCGACCGGCCACCCACAAGAAAGAGGGAGAAGAAGAGAAATTAGGTTTGCAAGTCACCAAGATTAAGTTTAGAATGAACACAATAGGATTGTATTTATAGTTAACCAATCTTGGAGGACAAGTTAATGTGTGGGTTGGGTTAGGGAACCCCAACCGATCGGCCAATCAATCCCAAAGGGATTCTAGATCCTTCCCGACTTATAATTTCATCTCTAGTCCTTTAAGTTTACATTTAACGACCGTTAGCCAAACCTCGTTAAATATTAACCACCGTTAAGTATTTACTTCGTGACTAATAATTAATAATAATAACGTTTTATATATTATAATTATTTACATCAATTCTCTTACGTAATGTGTGCAATCCCGAAGTCTCGAGTTCGAATCCGGTCATACTAATATTAATAATTATCCATAAACCTTTCAATAATAACTTTTGTTTATATGCAGGATATGAGAGATGGAGAATTCAAGTCATAAAAGCCTCGAACATATGTCAGGGAAAACCAAGGTGATTACCAAGAAACATTAGCGCGAAAAACTTAAAAACAAAATGATTGGAAATTAACAAGTAACCTCATTTTTTATTATTTACAGATATCTCATCTTCCGAGAGTGAATTGTAACAGCTCAAAGACGGTATGTGACCCGCTTGTCCATTCTAAGCCCGATTCTTTTTAGCTAAGCTTTTACATTGTACCTGTTAGAAGTTAAACTTGACCTAAATCAACCTGTCTAGTTGAGTTAAACGGGTCAGGATCGTCAAACTTTAAGAAACTTTTGTATTTTGGCAAGCTGTTAAACTGTTTACCAAATGTGGCGAACAGATGAGGGTCTTTCGGTTCTGAGTCTTCGAAGAGAGTAAATATTATAGATGATGAAAATTGCTGAAATCGTATCTCATCCACCAACTGCTAATGTTGGCTGGCATGCAACAACAATGTGTTAAATGTTAATCTTGGAGGATCAGATATCTGTCCTACAACTGACATTAGCCGGGCAACAAATCTAAAGTCTGTTTCAAGTACAGTTACGCGGCAACTATCATGTAGAGAAATATATCTTGCGGAGCCTGCTTTTAACGTTAGCCAAAGAATTGCTGAACAGGGAAACAATAACCCTGTAAGTTTAACCCTTGAGAGGGTTCTTGTTATGCGGCGCTAGAGTCACCATTGCAGAAGGAGATCCCATCCGTCAAGGGCAATCAGCCGGAGGGAGTTGGTTGACCCGTTGTCTGATGCTGCAAGTTGATTGTGTAGTCAACACTGAAGCTACTTTGCGGTTGCTTACAGAGCTTCTGAGGAAGAACGGCTGGTTAGTTGAATATAAACTTAATAACTAGACTATTTAGTGCCAGTTAGCGTTATTAAGTAACTTTCAACCTTGCCAGACTAATGACTTCTGGAGAGAGGCACGCATCCTTTCGAAGCTTCACCATCCAAACGTGGCTTCACCATCCAGATGGAGGAACTTACTTTTGCTAATGTGACCGAATTTATGGAAAATGGAATGTGCTTGTGAAGGTAAATTCACTTTGGTTCTTCATGACAACTTTGTGCCTCAACGTGTAACTTTCATGTAATCTGCAGGTCACTTGATGGTCGTAAAAAGCTCCTCCTTATAGCCATTTTTGGAATGGAATACTTGTTGGTTAATATGTCTGCAAGGTAGGCATAGTCATGGTTGATGCAATTTTGATCTGTTACTCAACCCCATAAGAAATATAACAAGGAAACATAACCCAAATCGGTTTAATAAAAACTGTTTATTGCAGGAGCGTCATATACAAAGAGGCTCGGTTGAGCGAGCAGTAATTCACTCATCAGAAAGAGAAGAAGTTGACAAGTATAGAAATGAACTCGAGAAACAAACAAGACCTGAATGGGAACAAGTAAGAAAAAGACGAAGATGAAATTGTCTTGTATCAACAACCCGAAACCAATCCAAATAATGAGGTGAAAGAAGCAACCTCATCTATAGTATTTTGTCTTTCACCTTCAGCTTATGGATGATAGAAAGATTGTGGCCATGGGACATTGTGCATGCCTGAGATTTTTTAGACAAAGTTTTGCTTATATGCAACATGTTTGTGCATTATCTTTGTGTTATATTCACTCTAATGTTGGTACTTTATCCTTTTCATAACTACATGTTTGGTTTAATCTTGGATCAACTATTAGATGCTATGTTAAAAGGAATCAATATTATGGATTTTCATTTCTAAACTATGTGCATGCCTGAGATTTGGTTTAATATTGTACTCCCTTTCCTTTTAGTTGATATATCTTGTAAATGTGGCAATGGCAACCCTTTTAGTTGACATAGAAGGTACATTTAGTGACGAGCAATTTGGTCTCTAATGCAAGAAATAGTGACCACACATTCGTCTCTAACGGTTTTTAAGTGGTTGGTATTTAACCCATTGAGTGACCACTTATTTCGTCATTAACTGATACTCACTAGTGACCATTATCTCGTCACTAAAAATGTGAAATAGTGACCAAGTATTTGTCACTTATAGTTTTAAAGCTGTTGTCACCGTAATTCATAAGTGACGAAATTTCTCGTCACTAATCTGTGACGAATTCTATTTTGGTCACCAACTGAATTTGTGACGGAGCTTTAGTGACGACTGGTGACCACTCTAGTTTGGTCACTAACAGATTCAATGACGATTTTTTCTATTGTTAGTGACGAAAGCTGTTTTGTCACTATAGCTGGTTTTTCTTGTAGTGATATTTCCGATTTAAGTAGTACAGGATGGTAAAAAAGCTGCAAGCCTTGTAGCTCATTCACAATATAGTCATAGGATACGCAAGGGTCATGTGAACTGGTTTGAATGGTGCTGTAATCCACTGGTTGGTAGTCTAGTGCAAGAGCCTGATTTTAATCCCACTAGTGATATACTCAACTGATGTAGGCTTTGGTAATAGCTCTGGCTCAGTCTTGTTATAGTTTAAATAGTATGCTTGCGTGTTTGTATTTTGTCTAGCAACTTGCTAAGCTTTCTTGTTTATTATACTGAATCATTTTGATTGATTTCGGGTTTGATCGGCAGCAGGTGGTGGATGTGTGACTGTGGACTGGAGAGAGGGAATGAAAGTGGAACATGTTTGTTAACTTTAAAGTTATTTTTTAGAGTTAATTACATAAATTGTCCCCTGTGGTTTAAATCTTTTTTCACATTTCGTACTTAAAACCTATGTGGTTGTTTATTTTTAATGGATCTCCTTTAACCAAACGGTTGTTCGTGTTTTTTCATTAAATTAAGTCATGTGAAGGTAATTTTGTCATTTTATGCATTTCATCTGACCTCAAATATTTGATATTAAATTTATCTGTTGTTTACATTCATCTCAAATTCATAAACACAAAAATCAAAGACAAATTCTTTTATTCAAACTGATAGACACATCCATTTTCAAAACCAAACGCACCTCTAACTCATCGTTATCTTCATTCACTGTTTATGTTGTTAACCTTTTTATAATATTCAATATAAAATTACAGAAAACCAAATCAAGAACACTTGATAAGAACATACATTCTATGTATCAAAAACTCTTTATCTAAATCGATCAAAATTAAAATAAGGAAACATACATTTTTTCTCTTCACCAATTATCCTCAATATCATTTACACATTAACAAAAAGTTGCCCTTTAATTTCTTCATTTGAGAAAAAATATTTATTAAACCCACACAGACTAAGGGTCCGTTTGGTTTATAATTGGAGTTGAATTTTGTATAGGATTTGAATTTGGGATAAGTGTAGGAGAGAGAAAAAATATTTATTAAATAAATTTTATAAAATTTTGAATAAAAAATATTATTTATATAGTAAAAAAGAAAAAAATTTGAAAGGATATATAAAAGGTCCTACGGATTTGATGTAAACCCACCTAGTTGGTGTGGATTTGAAAACCCTTGTTCAAGAGTTTTGAAAAGATAAGCATTATCAACCAAACAATAGTTTTTTGGACTAATGCCCAAACCCCTTATATAAACCCACTAACCAAACTGACCCTAAAAACATCGTGACCAAAACAAGATCTCACTTACTCTCACAAGTTTTGCTCCCACCATGGTTCACAAGTATGATACATTTTAAAAACATTTGTCTAAATTTTATTTTTTCTAAAAATCTATATAAATAAATGAATAATTAATTAAAGTTATGTAATTCGGGTTATTCGGTTTGGTTTTCGGTTATGGAAGTTCGGTTTTTGGTTGGTTCGGTTATCGGTTATACCCAAAACAAAAATTAACTAAACTAACCAAATCGAATAAACCGAATAACCCGATAACTGAACCGATGAACACCCCTAAGTTAACTAGTGATATTTGAATATCAAAGTACGTGAAGATTTGATTATGGAATTAGGATGTTTGTAATAGTGTATGTATAATGTTTGACGAAGAAAGATCGATATGGTTTTGATTTTAAAAAAAAACAAGTTTTTTTTTTTTTTTTTTTTTTGAAATAATTGGTTTTCATTTAAAAGATAGGGGAAAAAAATGAAAAGTTGAAAATGAAAATAGATGAAAAGACTATAATACCCTTTGTGTGAGTGGACTTAATGAAATAATATTAAGGATCGTTTGTTCAAAATACTCGTCCATTAGGAAATGGACAACCATACGAGTGGTGGTGTAATTATTAAAGTTTAAGGATGAAAGATAAAAAAAATGTATAAACCACATAACGGTTAGGTAATTAACTCTATTTTTTTTATAGACGTAGATTGCAAAATAAACTTTTCTGGTTAGTCAATTTCTACGCTGAATATCCGCATAACAACACAAGTCATACCTAATGCATAAATCACTTGTACAATTGCATTAAGTATTTTTTTCTCTCCAAAATTTTCACCAATCAAATTTTATAAATCAACCAATCAAATCATTAGATTCATTTGTAGGCATGATTAGTAGGTCCAACAATAATTTTTTAAACAGAAAATAGTTAAACTTTTGTCTTAGACTACCTTTATCCGTCATCAAAAAATGCACTTATTCTCCACCTCAACGCCACATCAGTTTTCTTTCTCCAACTTTTCATTCACACTCCCACTCACCATTCACCTTTATCAATTACTGAATTATAATTACACCTCCATCACCTTTCAATTAAATATCCACTTTATTAAAATATACCCCAATAAATATTTTATACACACTCACAAACTAAATAAATAATATTAACTTACACTTGAGGGCCCATATTTTCACATAACCGAAAAGTCGTTGACTCACCTTTGTGAGTTGTTTTTTGCATTTGAGGCCCGTGAGTTTGCATGGGTGTAGTGGGGCTCACGGTGAGTTACACACTCACTTTTGCTCACTCACGATTGATACAGATAGTCTTACGTAAAAACTTATTAAGTTACAAAAATGTATAATGTTTTTTTTTTTTTTTTTTTTTTTTTTAATTAAAATACATTTGCTTATAAAAGCCAATACTATTTATTAATTATTTAAATACTTAATTACAATTTAATGTACAAACTTTCTCCACTCTCATTTACACCCATATATATATAAAAATTAAAACTAAATAAAGAGTAAATTGCAAAAATTGTCCTTTTTCTGAAAGATGCAAAAAAAGTGCATGTTCAGTCTATACCTTTTCAAAAGTGTAGACACCATCCATGCAGGAAAATTTATGAGTGCAATTTTCGTCCTCGCAAAATAAAAGTACTAAAATGTCCATCCTCTCTATTTTATTAAAGAGTAAATTGTAAAAATTGTCCTTGTGGTATGTCCATATGGCAAGTACAATCCTTACCTTTTCGAAAATGCAGGCATCGCCTTTGTTGGAAACTATTGGTGCGAATATCATCCCTGGTCCAATGTGAAATGACTAAAATATCCCAAAGTGAAAGAAATAGTCTTACTGAAGTCAATAGCATTTTCGTAATTTCATCTGGAAGAAGGGACAAAATCCGCACCGAAGGTTTCTTATAGGGACGACGCATGCACTTTCAAAAAGGTAAGGACAGCGCGCGCAATTTGAACATGCTACAGGGACGATTTTTGAAATTTATAATTAAATAGTGTCACACCCCCAAATTACCTGTTTTGCAAAACAGTTAAAAGAGTAAAAGTGGGGCTATGAACTCACGGTAATCCTTAAATGTTTAAAGTAACTATGAAAGTAAATGAAAATAGTTTGAGCATGTATCTCCCCCAAAACAGTTATGAAAACAATTAAAAGCAGGGGCTATGAAAACTCACGGTAATCCTTAAAAAGTTAGATTACTTATGAAAGTAAATGAAAATAATTGAGCATGTATCTCCCCCAAAACAGTTATGAAAACAAGTAAAAGCGGGGGCTATGAAAACTCACTGGGTGGAATGATGCGAAGACAAAAGTGAGTACACCGAGATGTAGTGTGATACGTAAATCTTGACCTATTGTGAATGATATGATACGTAATGAGTTGCAATGTAATGTTATGCATGCATTTCGTATGTTATTTATACCATTTGCGAGTTTTGAAAATAATACTTATCGTCGAAAAATACTCGTTTGGCGTCTTGACCAATCAAAAATCACTTTACAAGTATTTACGTCAAAATGTCATCCTACAATGGTTTTGTAATGATTTATAGGGAAATTATTTCTTTTCGTCGTAAAACAATGTCGTCGGAAATTTCATGTAAGTGACAAAAATGGCTTTGAAAAACTAGTCGTAAAATGGTGTACGTCGATCGTTAGAAAACGAACTCGACGGTTTTGGAAAGTTTGTATCGAAATCTAGAAGTTTCAGTTCAGGAGTTTTCGTCATAAAGGTCTCGAACATAAAGATAATAGGGGTTAAATATGGTGATTTTAGTTACCGTAACACTTATCTCGTAAAAATAATATAGTTTTTCTAAAAATAATAGTTCCGGCAAGTTTATGAAAACGTGTATATCTTAGTCGTTTCAAATCCGTTTTCTACGTATTATACGTCCTTAGCTTCGTATCAAAGTATACTAATATATTTTTGATAAGTCGAAATAATTTGTAAAGCTTAGGACTCGTTTTTGACTCGTACAAAACTAAAATAGGTTGCTGAAATTTCAGAAAATATATATTTCGTCGTCAAACTTGAAAAATTCATAACTTCTTCGTTATAACTCCGTTTTAATCCGTTCAAGCGGCCACGGATTCGTTTTAAAGTATATTTTCTAAATATCAAGGCCAAAAATTTGTGCCTACTGTCGGATTTTCCAGAAAAACAAAATAAGGACAGAACACTTTTTATACTAGTCGAAAATAGTTTTACTCGTACTAAACCTATTCCAATCCCTTCAAATCAACTCCAAAGCTAATCTAATCCTACCATACACCTTCTTAGGGTGTCATGGGTTCCTAGACATCATCAAGACCAAAATATACCAAGGGAATAATTATAGGATGACTTTTATATATAAACTCTAAAATAAATGTAAAAATGGTATAAATAAACACAAGTCTTGCATGCTTGTTCCAAATATGAAATGATAAGGAAAAATGAAAAATGTAAATGATATGCTTACAAGTAAACTTGATGAGGTGCAAGGAACAAGGGTTAACCTAAACACCCTAGGTTTTTATTTCAAAACCTTTAATAAGAGTGTAACTAAATTGTTTAAACTTGATCTTGTAAAATTTTTGATGTTTTCTTCTTCTCCTATGGCTTGGACGGTTTTGGAGAGGAAAAGAGAAAGGAAACATTGACTTTTACACTTTGAATGATTGTAGTGTATGTGTAAATGGTTGAGTGTAAAACACTATAAATCAAGATCTTGTAAATATCTAGTGAATCATGTATTTAATAATACATATATTTTTTTATTATTATTATGTAAATGTATAAGTGTAAGTAGATGTAAAGTTATTTGAGGATAGTAGTAACTTGTAGTATTGTTAAGTAATATTAGTAAGTTGTATACACATTTGAATATTTAAGGCAGCGTTAGATAAAAATAAATTTTCACGGGTCAAGATAAAATATATTTAGATCATAAAAATTATAAAAATACACTTCTTGTAAAATTTGAGTGATATAGAAATTATCGTGTAGTTTTTAAGAAAAGTGTCGTAATAATATAAATTTAACGATTTATATACAAAATAAATTTAAAACACTAGGTAAACTCAAAATATCATTTTTATAAACTAAATGTAAGTATAAAAATATATCGGGATCATTTTTAGAAGTAACGGATTAAATATTCAAAATAATAACTCACGCGATAACGTTTATTTAATATAAAATTTACGCGTGTAATGTGAAATGCAAAGCCCATGCATGACTAGTATGATGAATGTAGAGTTTGAGAAATGACCAAAAATTGAGAATTGTGACATTCTTCCCATGTCAGCGGAATCACGTCCTCGTGATTCAATCGATGATACTATGGTTCGAACCTCGACAAGGGTTCTAAAAGTTTATGCTCGTGTATGGTCTAAATGATTATGTCAATGCTCATGCATATGAGTTACTCGTCCCACAAGATCGTTCTGTGCTATCGTGAGCAATTCCCACTCTAAATACATGCTTTCTTATGATTAGGCTCGATGAGACAAGCTTTCCCATTCTCAAGCAAAATTGTTAAAAGACTTTTTGGTAACCGATTTTTGCTTAATCCCACAACTCATCAAACAAGAACTGTCATACGATTAGGCTAAATCGGTTTAGGTAACAACTTGTTTCTAGCTCGATCTTTGCAACTCATCAAACAAGAACTGTCACTCGGATCAAACTGGAAACAAGTGGTTTGAAGAAAATCTTTTGAAAATTTGGCTTGATTACGGAATTGCTTACACATATGAGACTACCACTCCCTTCATTGCATGATTCTTCCTGAATTAGACATAGGTGATCAGGCTATGTATAATTTAGGAGTAACTATGCAATGCTTGGACTAATCGACTCATATGATGTTTGGTGTTGAGTCATAAGTCCGCATGTATAAAGAATGTGCACTTATAATGATATGATGAGATGCTATGATGATGTAGTTATAGTCTAGGGTCAATGATGCAACCTAGTTCTCTATAACCGAAGCTCGGATGCCAATCTGTCACACCCCCAAATTACCTGTTTTGCAAAACAGTTAAAAGAGTAAAAGTGGGGCTATGAACTCACGGTAATCCTTAAATGTTTAAAGTAACTATGAAAGTAAATGAAAATAGTTTGAGCATGTATCTCCCCCAAAACAGTTATGAAAACAATTAAAAGCAGGGGCTATGAAAACTCACGGTAATCCTTAAAAAGTTAGATTACTTATGAAAGTAAATGAAAATAATTGAGCATGTATCTCCCCCAAAACAGTTATGAAAACAAGTAAAAGCAGGGGCTATGAAAACTCACTTGGTGGAATGATGCGAAGACAAAAGTGAGTACACCGAGATGTAGTGTGATACGTAAATCTTGACCTATTGTGAATGATATGATACGTAATGAGTTGCAATGTAATGTTATGCATGCATTTCGTATGTTATTTATACCATTTGCGAGTTTTGAAAATAATACTTATCGTCGAAAAATACTCGTTTGACGTCTTGACCAATCAAAAATCACTTTACAAGTATTTACGTCAAAATGTCATCCTACAATGGTTTTGTAATGATTTATAGGGAAATTATTTCTTTTCGTCGTAAAACAATGTCGTCGGAAATTTCATGTAAGTGACAAAAATGGCTTTGAAAAACTAGTCGTAAAATGGTGTACGTCGATCGTTAGAAAACGAACTCGACGGTTTTGGAAAGTTTGTATCGAAATCTAGAAGTTTCAGTTCAGGAGTTTTCGTCATAAAGGTCTCGAACATAAAGATAATAGGGGTTAAATATGGTGATTTTAGTTACCGTAACACTTATCTCGTAAAAATAATATAGTTTTTCTAAAAATAATAGTTACGGCAAGTTTATGAAAACGTGTATATCTTAGTCGTTTCAAATCCGTTTTCTACATATTATACGTCCTTAGCTTCGTATCAAAGTATACTAATATATTTTTGATAAGTCGAAATAATTTGTAAAGCTTAGGACTCGTTTTTAACTCGTACAAAACTAAAATATGTTGCTGAAATTTCAGAAAATATATATTTCGTCGTCAAACTTGAAAAATTCATAACTTCTTCGTTATAACTCCGTTTTAATCCGTTCAAGCGGCCACGGATTCGTTTTAAAGTATATTTTCTAAATATCAAGGCCAAAAATTCGTGCCTACTGTCGGATTTTCAGAAAAACAAAATAAGGACAGAACACTTTTTATACTAGTCGAAAATAGTTTTACTCGTACTAAACCTATTCCAATCCCTTCAAATCAACTCCAAAGCTAATCTAATCCTACCATACACCTTCTTAGGGTGTCATGGGTTCCTAGACATCATCAAGACCAAAATATACCAAGGGAATAATTATAGGATGACTTTTATATATAAACTCTAAAATAAATGTAAAAATGGTATAAATAAACACAAGTCTTGCATGCTTGTTCCAAATATGAAGAGATAAATATGAAATGATAAGGAAAAATGAAAAATGTAAATGATATGCTTACAAGTAAACTTGATGAGGTGCAAGGAACAAGGGTTAACCTAAACACCCTAGGTTTTTATTTCAAAACCTTTAATAAGAGTGTAACTAAATTGTTTAAACTTGATCTTGTAAAATTTTTGATGTTTTCTTCTTCTCCTATGGCTTGGACGGTTTTGGAGAGGAAAAGAGAAAGGAAACATTGACTTTTACACTTTGAATGATTGTAGTGTATGTGTAAATGGTTGAGTGTAAAACACTATAAATCAAGATCTTGTAAATATCTAGTGAATCATGTATTTAATAATACATATATTTTTTTATTATTATTATGTAAATGTATAAGTGTAAGTAGATGTAAAGTTATTTGAGGATAGTAGTAACTTGTAGTATTGTTAAGTAATATTAGTAAGTTGTATACACATTTGAATATTTAAGGCAGCGTTAGATAAAAATAAATTTTCACGGGTCAAGATAAAATATATTTAGATCATAAAAATTATAAAAATACACTTCTTGTAAAATTTGAGTGATATAGAAATTATCGTGTAGTTTTTAAGAAAAGTGTCGTAATAATATAAATTTAACGATTTATATACAAAATAAATTTAAAACACTAGGTAAACTCAAAATATCATTTTTATAAACTAAATGTAAGTATAAAAATATATCGGGATCATTTTAGAAGTAACGGATTAAATGTTCAAAATAATAACTCACGCGATAACGTTTATTTAATATAAAATTTACGCGTTTAATGTGAAATGCAAAGCCCATGCATGACTAGTATGATGAATGTAGAGTTTGAGAAATGACCAAAAATTGAGAATTGTGACATTCTTCCCATGTCAGCGGAATCACGTCCTCGTGATTCAATCGATGATACTATGGTTCGAACCTCGACAAGGGTTCTAAAAGTTTATGCTCGTGTATGGTCTAAATGATTATGTCAATGCTCATGCATATGAGTTACTCGTCCCACAAGATACGTTCCTGTGCTATCGTGAGCAATTCCCACTCTAAATACATGCTTTCTTATGATTAGGCTCGATGAGACAAGCTTTCCCATTCTCAAGCAAAATTGTTAAAAGACTTTTTGGTAACCGATTTTTGCTTAATCCCACAACTCATCAAACAAGAACTGTCATACGATTAGGCTAAATCGGTTTAGGTAACAACTTGTTTCTAGCTCGATCTTTGCAACTCATCAAACAAGAACTGTCACTCGGATCAAACTGGAAACAAGTGGTTTGAAGAAAATCTTTTGAAAATTTGGCTTGATTACGGAATTGCTTACACATATGAGACTACCACTCCCTTCATTGCATGATTCTTCCTGAATTAGACATAGGTGATCAGGCTATGTATAATTTAGGAGTAACTATGCAATGCTTGGACTAATCGACTCATATGATGTTTGGTGTTGAGTCATAAGTCCGCATGTATAAAGAATGTGCACTTATAATGATATGATGAGATGCTATGATGATGTAGTTATAGTCTAGGGTCAATGATGCAACCTAGTTCTCTATAACCGAAGCTCTGATGCCAATCTGTCACACCCCCAAATTACCTGTTTTGCAAAACAGTTAAAAGAGTAAAAGTGGGGCTATGAACTCACGGTAATCCTTAAATGTTTAAAGTAACTATGAAAGTAAATGAAAATAGTTTGAGCATGTATCTCCCCCAAAACAGTTATGAAAACAATTAAAAGCAGGGGCTATGAAAACTCACGGTAATCCTTAAAAGTTAGATTACTTATGAAAGTAAATGAAAATAATTGAGCATGTATCTCCCCCAAAACAGTTATGAAAACAAGTAAAAGCAGGGGCTATGAAAACTCACTTGGTGGAATGATGCGAAGACAAAAGTGAGTACACCGAGATGTAGTGTGATACGTAAATCTTGACCTATTGTGAATGATATGATACGTAATGAGTTGCAATGTAATGTTATGCATGCATTTCGTATGTTATTTATACCATTTGCGAGTTTTGAAAATAATACTTATCGTCGAAAAATACTCGTTTGACGTCTTGACCAATCAAAATCACTTTACAAGTATTTACGTCAAAATGTCATCCTACAATGGTTTTGTAATGATTTATAGGGAAATTATTTCTTTTCGTCGTAAAACAATGTCGTCGGAAATTTCATGTAAGTGACAAAAATGGCTTTGAAAAACTAGTCGTAAAATGGTGTACGTCGATCGTTAGAAAACGAACTCGACGGTTTTGGAAAGTTTGTATCGAAATCTAGAAGTTTCAGTTCAGGAGTTTTCGTCATAAAGGTCTCGAACATAAAGATAATAGGGGTTAAATATGGTGATTTTAGTTACCGTAACACTTATCTCGTAAAAATAATATAGTTTTTCTAAAAATAATAGTTACGGCAAGTTTATGAAAACGTGTATATCTTAGTCGTTTCAAATCCGTTTTCTACGTATTATACGTCCTTAGCTTCGTATCAAAGTATACTAATATATTTTTGATAAGTCGAAATAATTTGTAAAGCTTAGGACTCGTTTTTGACTCGTACAAAACTAAAATAGGTTGCTGAAATTTCAGAAAATATATATTTCGTCGTCAAACTTGAAAAATTCATAACTTCTTCGTTATAACTCCGTTTTAATCCGTTCAAGCGGCCACGGATTCGTTTTAAAGTATATTTTCTAAATATCAAGGCCAAAAATTTGTGCCTACTGTCGGATTTTCCAGAAAAACAAAATAAGGACAGAACACTTTTTATACTAGTCAAAATAGTTTTACTCGTACTAAACCTATTCCAATCCCTTCAAATCAACTCCAAAGCTAATCTAATCCTACCATACACCTTCTTAGGGTGTCATGGGTTCCTAGACATCATCAAGACCAAAATATACCAAGGGAATAATTATAGGATGACTTTTATATATAAACTCTAAAATAAATGTAAAAATGGTATAAATAAACACAAGTCTTGCATGCTTGTTCCAAATATGAAGAGATAAATATGAAATGATAAGGAAAAATGAAAAATGTAAATGATATGCTTACAAGTAAACTTGATGAGGTGCAAGGAACAAGGGTTAACCTAAACACCCTAGGTTTTTATTTCAAAACCTTTAATAAGAGTGTAACTAAATTGTTTAAACTTGATCTTGTAAAATTTTTGATGTTTTCTTCTTCTCCTATGGCTTGGACGGTTTTGGAGAGGAAAAGAGAAAGGAAACATTGACTTTTACACTTTGAATGATTGTAGTGTATGTGTAAATGGTTGAGTGTAAAACACTATAAATCAAGATCTTGTAAATATCTAGTGAATCATGTATTTAATAATACATATATTTTTTTTTATTATTGTTATGTAAATGTATAAGTGTAAGTAGATGTAAAGTTATTTGAGGATAGTAGTAACTTGTAGTATTGTTAAGTAATATTAGTAAGTTGTATACACATTTGAATATTTAAGGCAGCGTTAGATAAAAATAAATTTTCACGGGTCAAGATAAAATATATTTAGATCGTAAAAATTATAAAAATACACTTCTTGTAAAATTTGAGTGATATAGAAATTATCGTGTAGTTTTTAAGAAAAGTGTCGTAATAATATAAATTTAACGATTTATATACAAAATAAATTTAAAACACTAGGTAAACTCAAAATATCATTTTTATAAACTAAATGTAAGTATAAAAATATATCGGGATCATTTTTAGAAGTAACGGATTAAATATTCAAAATAATAACTCACGCGATAACGTTTATTTAATATAAAATTTACGCGTGTAATGTGAAATGCAAAGCCCATGCATGACTAGTATGATGAATGTAGAGTTTGAGAAATGACCAAAAATTGAGAATTGTGACAAATAGCAAGTAGACAAAGGTAAATTAGTCACTTCAGTTTAGCCAGGGACCAGAATTTCACTAGTAATTCCTCACAGGGACAATGCATGTACTTTTGAAAAGATAGGGACAAAACGTCCAATTTGTCCAAATCACTAGGACGACTTTTGCAGTTACGCACAAACAAATTGATGCTACTATACACTGTCCCTACTATACGTGTGTAATCATCTGGTCTATCTTAAAGCAATTACCATTCATTCGTTAGTATTATCAAACACATGACTAACTATTCGAGTTAACCAGAATCGAATAACCCTTATTCGGGTTGTATCATTGATGTGCGTTGATTGCAAAGCAAGCTTCACAACCGCCTAGGTAGTGCACCTAACTGTTGTAGTGTAGTAAAGGAAAGTCCACGATATTGATCGTTCTATAAAGGAATAGTGAGGTAGGTTCACAGAGTATGACGAAATGATTAAAAGAGCTAAACTAGTAAAATATCGAGATTTTAAGAAATTTGATCTTAAACTAATATTAACCTAAAGACAATAAAATGCAAGGAAAGTAATAGGAAACATTTTGAAAGATAAATATATAATCGCGTATGCGTATAAGTTAAATTAGAGAAAAGTACAAAAATAGTACAAAATCTTGCATCAAGTCCCCATCATGGTCATTTTCTAACCTAATTCCCTAAATGGTCATGCGCAACCACGCATCTCCGCAACTCCACTAAAATTGTGCCACTTGTCCATTTACAAAGGCCCACATTAACTTCCACAATTGCGCAACCGGCGGCTACGCAACCGACGACTGATTTGACTGATACTTTATTGGAAATCAAAGAATATCTAAACAGTAAGATTTTTGTTACCTTTCCAATAAAGTATAAGTCAAGTCATCCGTCGGTTGAGTAGCCGCCGGTTGCGCAATTGTGGAAGTTAATGTGGCCCTTGTAAATGGACAAGTGGCGCAATTTTAGTGGAGTTGCGGAGATGCGTGGTTGCATATGACCATTTGGGGAATTAGATTGGAAATGACCATGATAGGGACTTGATGCAAAATTTTGTACTATTTTTGTACTTTTCTCGTTAAATTAAGAGATTTTTTTTTAAATAAACACTTTACCTTCACTTGTAATAAAATGAACTATTTAAAACGTTTTACCAAAGTCGACACTTTGAACGAGCAAACATGGGGCGAGCAAGCATTTGCTCTCCATGTTCTTTGTCTTGTAGTGAGACGTAGAGCAATTGGAGAGGAGAGCAAAGCATTTGCTCTCCATGTTCTTTGTCTTATAGCGAGGCGGAGAGCAATTAGGAGGGAGAGGAAAACATTTGCTCTCCATGTTATTTGTCTTGTAGCGAGGATATGTGGGTGAAATGAATTGGAGAGAGAAAATGGTTTGCTCGCCCAAAATGTCGATTTTGGTAAAATCCTTTAAAAGTGTTTATTTTTTTAATTGAGTGTGAGAAGTGTTTGTTGTGATAATTGATTTTTAAATTAATACAGCCTTTGTGATAGTTTCCTTATTAAACAAGAGTTATTGGTAAAAGGCTTAATATTTTAAAATATATATATATTTGTGATAGTTTTGTTATTACCGAAGAGGACGGAGTTTTTGAATCAAATGTACACGGTTTAACTGGAATATGAATGTGGATGTTTCTGACTCATTATGGGCCACCACCCAATGTGTATCTAGCGAGGTTTGAACTCTGGTCACCATTATGTGGTAGTTACAATGTTGAATATAAATTGATGAGGTTTTCCTTGTTCAGATTACTTAAGAAGGCGAGATTTTTTGACTCGGATGTTCGCCTCACTGGATTAATACCGAGATCGTTTCCGACCATTCACTCACCACCCCCAAATGTACTCAGCTAGCGAAGTTTAACTCTTGACCTCTTATGAGGAAAGGAAGGACCTTAGCGGGCCCGGTGCACACCGTCACCCGCTCGTTATAGCCTCAAATTGGCACATATGGCGCCGCCATAGTGCACCCGCAGTGACGCTATAGGCACCCTCGCCGTCCGAATAATGACCTAGTTTGTGTGTGCATTTTTATAGTGTAAAGTGGGATTTTTTAGGAGTGTTATGAGAATGTTATTGGAAAGGGATTTTTTTTTTTTTTTTTTTTTCAAGGGAATGTTATCAGAAGGCTTGTGGCTCAGTGAACCTAGTAGTTTTACTACTAGGCTATTAGTGGTGGTACAATTTTGAGTATATAATCACAAAAAATGTAATATTACACAACACAACAATTTAACGACAGTGAATAGGGATGATATTGCACATCTCATCTTGAATCACTCACTTCTGTCGGCACATGCAGATAGTAATAACTTTTGGACAACAGACCTAATGAGATTTGGTCCTATGTACCTCTTAAAATAAGGTTCTAAGCCAAATTCCATAGCATACATAGCCTGTCAACCAGATATATAGAGTAAATTACATAAATGGTCCATGTGGTTTGGCGAAAATTTCATCTATCGTCCCTCAAACTTAAAAGTTGCATAAATAGTCCTTATCACTGCTAAAGAATAACATGAATGGTACTTTTGAGGCATAAAACTTGCATAAAAGTTGCATAAATCATCCTTGTGGTTTGGCGAAAATTTCACCTACCGTCCCTCAAAAGGACCATTCATGTTATTCTTTGGCAGCGATAAGGACGATTTATGCAACTTTTAAGTTTGAGGGACGGTAGGTGAAATTTTCGCCAAACCACAAGGACAATTTATGTAATTTACTCAGATATATATGTATAGTTTTCTGCAAAATTTGAGATTATCATCATTAATGTTGGAAAACATGATATCGCAGATAGCACAAGCTAACAAGCATCAATGTATCTAATTCGAAAAAATAATGGCTTGAATGTAATAATTAAATATTTATCTTCTTACCGGAGCAGCCAATTTCCTGCTCCAATATTCATCCTATTTTAGCTTCAAAACTTTAAATGTTGTCATCATCTGCGGCATAAACTAATTATAATGGTAAGCTAGATACTACAGTCTTAACTTTCGGCTTTTCATTTTAGGAGCTCACACAGACTGAAACCAAGTCACTATAACTTTTTAAGATCATTGAAGTGTTCAACACAAGGTTAATTCTTCCTAAACCCTGAGAATTTCTGCCATTGATGTATCTGGTATAGAGAGGTTAATTCTTCCTAAACCCTGAGAATTTCTCCACAAACTGGATTCCAAAGGTATTCAAGAACTATTTTGAACTATTTGGCCACGTCCTCCCCAAATTAGTTGAACTTTCCTTACAAACAAATATGTATACCTTGAGACTTGAACTTGCAACCGCTAGTTTGAGATAAATTATTTAAAAAAATAAAAAAATAACAACCCTCTGATAGTTAAGGTTTGATGGGCTGGGAAAGTACTAGGTCAGATGGGTGGTTCACTATGAATTGAGACGCTGGGAAAGTTGTGCTGCTCATACGAAGCACCATCCCCTGGTTCATGTGCACTATGGAGGCAGGCAATTATAGCTACCTGAGGCCATGCAAACCGATTTATGAGGTAAATTACTACATGTAAAAAGCATCTACTCTGTAAATGATGCATCTTATACTTTGAAAATTATGTAATCTGAACAATCTTAGGGTCGCTACTATTAGAATAAACCCCAAAACCTAAGACATCTGGCACAAACAAAAAATCGATTATGTCAAGGAAGGATCTCAAACAACATAATGAGCCTCGAGAGTTACTCACTATTGTTGGATCTTTAAGTAATTCAATAGACATGGCAAAAGTGGGCGAGTGGTTGTTTTAAAGCAATAACCTAAGATGTTAAACTTTAGTTACAGTCAAATATGTTTATACTAGACTTGAGCATACAACTATACAAGCATAGTGGTACTCAACTGATGTAGGCAATGTTAGTCGTAGCTCAGTTTCTACTATGTTATTTTACAAGTTGAAGAAAGTCATCACAAACCAAGTTCCATAACATACCCAAACGTTCTTGCACCAGTGCAATACCGACAATAGAGAACAAAAGCTAAAAGCTGAGCCACAAGGCTCAAATGCGAACCGGTTTGAATTGTGCTATTACCCACTGGTGAGAAGTCTAGTGCACGTGCAGTAACAGCCTGATTGAAGCCCCCTAGTGCTACCATATTGATGTAGGCGCGGGAAGTCATAGCTCAAGCTCTGGTCTATGCCATGCGTGAATGTTATTTGTCTAGCAACTTGGTCAGATAAACTGTTTAAAATATGGAGTCTTTTCACAAAGACATAAAGTCAACTAGTTATACATAGCAAGGCTGCATATTTAAAGGCTGATAGACTCATGCTTGCATTTACAGATATACCACTATACGCCCCGACCAAAACATAAGGAGAATGTAACATGGATGTAACTAAGCTAAGAAATGCTATCAAAATTACTGCATGTGATGAAGATCCAAAACGTGTTTCATCATAAGCAATAAGGCAAGTATAGGGACATCCTCCATTCTTGAAAATGCATAATAGACAATTACTACAAGGAACACAAATCATCAAGTGATTCTTTTCCCATACTACCTTGAAAAACATAAACCCTCACAATCATCGATGTGTATGGAATATTGATGAATCTACACACTCAAATGATACCAAGCATAGCATAACTTGTCTGCATTAAAACAGTTTTACAGAATATATGGTGATTTTTCCACACCCAAACTAGAAACTAGGCACCTACCTCACGCAACAGCATATAGCTTTGTAACTCCACACCTCACAATGTGGCCACCATCTCCCATCTCAGTTCCTGTCAGGATACACACAACAATCCGAGTGATCCAGTAGAAGTAGCGATTCCTTGTAAGATGCCATGAAGATTGTAGACTCGTCACCATAAATCCCAAGATTCTTGATGCGTTCTGAGCATGGCTGGTAAACTTCAAGTGCAGAACCATGTTCACCTTCCTTTCGAGTTTCCATTACAGGTTCGGTTTCAGTTTTAGCCAAAAACCGACTCAAACCGAACCATGCACACCCCTACAAAAAAGAAAGTATCATACATATGTCCAACTTCAAATTAAAATAAAGATAATGCATTATCAAATGATTATCCATTCACAATATGTTGAACATTACTCGTAAGGATACACAAAATAAGATATACTAAAACTAAAAGTTTATATATACATTTGATAGTGGAAAACAGTTTGATACAAACTAAAGAAATAAGTGTCAAGTTAAATACATTTTTAAACTATTATCTTTTAAAATACTCATTTTCTTGGGTAACTATGTTTTTGATTTTTTGGCCGACTAATCTACGAGGTTTTAACTTGTTGGGGGTAGTATCTCCCAGAACAGGGTTAAGACAATCAATGACAGTAGCAATACCACTAGGTGGTTACCGGATATCACTTGGAATCGTGTGATCACTTTCCAAAGTAAACTATTCGACCCTAATGCCTGGGTATCACGAATATCTACTTGGGATAAGACCAAATGCAGTTAGAGAATTAGGCACAATTCTATAACCCTTTCACTAGTAAGTGTTTACCTTTTCTGTATGTTTCTCATGCATAAACAGATCTCCTATTTATAGGAGGATACTCTTGAGCTATTCCAATGGAATTATGAGTATTAATCGGCCCATTAATAGCCTCATAATTATCCCCATTATAGCTGTTAGTGGTTACATGACCAATTAAACGTGGTCATAAAGAAGTTGTAACTGCCATTTAGCAGTACTTTCCCATAAGCAGTACTTTCCACTAGCAGTACTTTCACTTACAGTGGAAATACAGCCTATCAGTGGAAACACTGCTTATCAATACTTTCATAGCATCAGTACTTTCACAGTGCTATCAGTGGAAACACTGCCTATCAGGGAAGCACGCTTATCGTGGAAACCACAAGCAATACTTTCCACAAGCAGTACTTTCACCAACAGTACTTTCACCAAGCAGTACTTTCACCAAGCAGTACTTTCACCAGTACTACCAATACAAACCACTATAAGAGTCAGGGTGTTCATGGACCTTATGGGTGTACACTCCGTACCTCCTAACCCATTACAAGGTGTGAACTAATCCCACAAGTGCACTAAATTTTCCAACAATCCTCCCCAAATTTAGTTCACTTCCTTTGCATGAAAAATAAACATCAATCAAAACATGTGCATAAACGAAAATGTCCAGAGGATTGAATTTCCATCTTAGTAAATTACACGTTCAAATATTCGAGAATCAGGGTGTTCTAAGAATTGAACCCTTCAACCCATTTGAATACCCGAAGATAAAATACACACAAGTTTTCAAACACTTAACAGCTCCTGACACTATATAAGCCATGTGTCCATATCTAAATTCATAAATGTTGTAAAAGCTAAAAGTCCAAAGCTTCCTGAAGCGGCAAAACTTCAACATTTACATAGGTGGTTCCTCTTTAGTCATGCTCCTGCCAAGCACTTTTTCAAAGAAAATTAACCATTAAGAAGTAAAGACTTCATCCTCATTTCAGCAGGTTTTGAGCACAACCTTGGGATGTAAATAAAACATGTGCTCCAGTCCACTGAATGTTCAGCTTTCCACATTGACTCAGCTCCTAAGTTTCCTCAGGAGGGAGTTGGGTGTCCTAGCATTCAGTGACTAAGTTGGACTTAAACCCATCCCTTTAGCAGACTTTATAACCAAGTCTCTAGCCAGACCCTTCGTCAAGTGATCAGCTAAGTTCTGTTGAGATCTCACAAACTCTATAGATACCAACCCATTCATGATAAGCTCACGAATCATGCTATGTCTGACACCTAAGTGTCTAGACTTACCATTGTACATCTGGCTATAAGCCTTAGCCAATGTAGCTGCACTATCACACCGGATAGAAATAGGTGCTATAGGTTTAGGCCACAATAGAATCTCAAGAAGCAAGTTTTTCAACCATTCAGCTTCTTTACCAGCAGCTGCTAGAGCCACATATTCAGATTCCATTGTTGAACTGGTGATGCAAGTTTGCTTCTTGGATGCCCAAGAAATTGCACCTCCACCAAGTAGGAATACCCACCCACTGGTAGACGAATTGTCTTCAGTGTTACTGATCCAACTTGCATCGGTGTAACCTTCCAACACTGATGGGTAACCAGTATATGAGAGACTATAATCCATAGTTCTCTTCAAATACTTCAGTACCCTTTGAACTGCTTGCCAGTGATGAGCACTAGGATTACTAGTATACCTGCTCAATTTTCCCACTGCAAAACCAATATCAGGTCTTGTACAAGTCATGGCATACATCAGGCAGCCAATTACCCTAGAATACTCAAGTTGAGATACAGCCTTGCCATGATTAGGCATCAGCTTCTCACAAGTATCCATAGGTGTACTCACTGGAGTACAATCAAAGTAATTGAATTTCCTCAGTACCTTCTCAATATAATGAGACTGAGAGATAGAAATTCTATTACTTTCATGTTTAATCCTTATACCAAGGATAACATCAGCCTCCTCCATGTCTTTCATGGAGAACCTTGATGACAAAAATTCCTTTGTCAGGTCAACCTGATTTTGGTCAGTGCCAAAGATCAACATGTCATCAACATATAGACAAATGATGACTCCTTTACAGATTCATCAAATTTGCTATATACACATTTGTCAACTTGGTTAAGAACATAACCACTAGACAAAACCACTTCATCAAACTTTTGATGCCATTGTTTAGGTGCCTGTTTAAGTCCATAAAGAGACTTAATCAGTTTACACACCTTGTTTTCATTTCCTGGCATGATGAAGCCCTGAGGTTGGTTCATATAAACCTCCTCTTCCAATTCACCATTCAAGAAAGCTATTTTCACATCCATCTGATGAATAACCAGATTGTGAATAGATGCCATAGCAATCAGCAGTCTTATGGTACTGATACGAGCCACAGGGGCATAAGTATCAAGATAGTCTATTCCTGACTTTTGTTTAAAGCCCTGAATGACTAGTCTAGCCTTGAACTTTTCAATAGTTCCATCTACCTTCATTTTCCTTTTGAAAATCCATTTGCAACCCAGAGGTTTGCAACCAGGTGGTAGATCAACCAACACCCAAGTGTTGTTGCCCATGATGGAATCCATCTCATCATTGATTGCTTCTTTCCAGAAAGCAATGTCCTGGGACTTCATTGCTTCTTCAAATGTTTTGGGGTCATCCTCAACAATGAAGCAATAGGAGTATTGGTCTGAGACCTCATCCCTAGTACCTTCAACTAAGTATAGTTGAAACTCAGGTCCAAATGACTTTGGAGTCTAGACCCTTTTGCTCTTCCTGAGCACAGGTTCAGGTTGCTGAACCACAACCTCATCAGGGACCACTGATGGTTCATCATCAGGGACCTCTAATACACCAGTGTCATGAGTTCCATTAGGAATCCTCTGACTTGGTCTAGGGACTGATGAGAATCTATTCTCATCAAAGTCTGCATCCCTTGATTCAATTATTGAGTTAACTGAAACATGTTCATTAGGTTCAATAACATAGAACCTAAAAGCCTTGGAATGCTCAGCATATCCAACAAAGATCTGCAGTCAATGCCTCTGTCACCCAAAGTCTTTTGCTTTGGATCAGGGAGTCTTACAACAGCCCTACAACCCCAAACCTTGAGATAGTTCAGGTTGGGTTTCCTTTTAGTCCAGAGTTCATAAGGGGTAACCTTGTTCCTTTTGTTTTGAACCCTATTTAATAAATAGCAAGCTGTTAACATAGCTTCACCCCAGAACCCTTGACTCAGTCCTGAATAGGACAACATGGAATTAACCATCTCCTTCAGCACCACTGTTTTCCTTTCGAAATACCATTTTGCTTTGAGGAGTATAGGAGCAGAGTTTCATGGATAATACCAATAGGAAAGTACTGAGTATCCATGTACTCACCCCCTATCAGTCCTTAATCTTTTGATCAAAGACCCAAGTTGTAATTCAACTTCAGTTTTAAACACTTTGAATTTATCTAATGCTTCATCCTTGGTATGTAACAGATAGACATAACAAAATCTAGAAGCATCATCAATAAATGTCACAAAGTACTTCTTATTTCCCAAAGAAGGAGTGGCATGCAAATCACACAGGTCACTGTGAATAAGCTCCAAGATCTTAGTCTCACGACTAACACCCTGAAAGGATTTCTTGGTTATCTTGGTCAACATGCAAGTTTTACACTTTTCAGTGTCCATGTCAAAAGCAGGAATTAAACCATCCCTAGACATATCTTGCATTCTTTTATAGTGAACATGACCAAGTCTAGCATGCCAAAGGTTAGAATCACTCTGATTATATGTAGTCACAAAAGCTGAAATAACACTGGCAGTGGTAATATTAAGCCTGAACATTTGATTACATAAATAACCAAAACCAATAAAAACACCACATTTAGAAAGATCAAATTTATCAGATTCAATAACTTGTTTATATCCATGATTATTCAAAACACTACTTGAAACCAAGTTCTTCCTGATATCAGGAACATGAATAACATTAAACAAAGTTACAATCTTTCCTGAACTAAACTTAAGATCTACACAACCACGATCATGCACCAAGGCTGTTGACTCATTTCCCATGTGAAGAATAGAACCATCATTCAGTGACTCATAAGTCTTGAACCAGCTTCTATCTTTACACACATGAACTGTTGCACCAGAGTCAACCCACCACGCAACATCATCATCCTGCACATAAAAAGATTCAGATACATATGTAACATAATAAATCTGAAAAGACTTATTAAACATATTCTGACCTTTCAGTGAGTTGGAAGAACCACCACTCCCTGAACCATTAGTGCCTGATCCATTGGCTTTACCACCAATTTTAACACCCTTGCAGTCCCTTTTAATGTGACATGTTTTGCCACATTTCCAACAAGTAGGTGTTGCCTTCTTGTTTGGATCTGCCCTTGTGTTATCATGATATTTGCGTTTGCCTTTGTTGTCATTGTACCTGGTGGAGTTGTTATGCTCCACCATATTGACAACAGTTGCACCAGTAGCATTGCCACTCTTTGGCTTGTCATTATCCTGCACCTTGAGAGATTCCTCAATGTGCAGATGACTGCCCAACTCAACAAGAGTTAACTCTTCCTTCATATGTTTCAAGGTATGCTTGAAATCTTTCCATGAAGGAGGGAGTTTGTCAATGACACACGAGACTTTGATAGCCTCATCCATGTTCATTTGGTGTTGTGTAAACCTTCCAAGTATTCCAAGAAGTTCATTGTATTGTTCCATAACGGGTCTTGAATCAGTCATTTTGTAATTTGTGAAATTACTAACAAGGAACTTCTTACTTGATGCATCCTCACCCATATATTTGGCATCCAAGGAATCCCACAGTTCTTTGGAAGATTCAAAGTTCTGATAAATATCAAACAGAGAATCAGACATACCATTGAGAATAAGACCTCTGCATATGTAGTCATCATTCTCCCATTTGCTCCTCATCCGGATCTGCTCCACAGTAGCATCATCCCCATCATCAGGAATAGGTGTAGTTAGCACATACACCACACTCATGCTTGACACCAAGAAGTGCATCTTCTTCTGCCACCTCCTAAAGTCCACCCCTTCAAACTTGTCCAGCTTAGCAAAGTTTGAAGCCATGTGTTTCATTGCAGCAGCAGCCATTGATTATCACAAATAGTTTACTTTGATTGTTGGGGTAGTATCTCCCAGAACAGGGTTAAGACAATCAATGACAGTAGCAATACCACTAGGTGGTTACCGGATATCACTTGGAATCGTGTGATCATTTTCCAAAGTAAACTATTCGACCCTAATGCCTGGGTATCACGAATATCTACTTGGGATAAGACCAAATGCAGTTAGAGAATTAGGCACAATTCTATAACCCTTTCACTAGTAAGTGTTTACCTTTTCTGTATGTTTCTCATGCATAAACAGATCTCCTATTTATAGGAGGTTACTCTTGAGTTATTCCAATGGAATTATGAGTATTAATCGGCCCATTAATAGCCTCATAATTATCCCCATTATAGCTGTTGGTGGTTACATGACCAATTAAACGTGGTCATAAAGAAGTTGTAACTGCCATTTAGCAGTACTTTCCCATAAGCAGTACTTTCCACTAGCAGTACTTTCACTTACAGTGGAAATACAGCCTATCAGTGGAAACACTGCTTATCAGTACTTTCATAGCATCAGTACTTTCACAGTGCTATCAGTGGAAACACTGCCTATCAGTGGAAGCACTGCTTATCAGTGGAAACCACAAGCAGTACTTTCCACAAGCAGTACTTTCCACAAGCAGTACTTTCACCAAGCAGTACTTTCACCAGTACTACCAATACAAACCACTATAAGAGTCAGGGTGTTCATGGACCTTATGGGTGTACACTCCGTACCTCCTAACCCATTACAAGGTGTGAACTAATCCCACAAGTGCACTAAATTTTCCAACATAACTCATCGTTACACAGACTCAAACTAATTAAAACCCTCCCTTTTCAGAAAGTTGGTGTAGCCACTTCAAAGACCTAGCAAAAACTGAACTTGAGACCTCACATATCTGTGTGATAGCCGCAAGCTCGCTCGCCACTAAGCCAACCTCGAGTGGTTTCCGATTGTTGTTGTACATACAGTAGTTTTTCCTTTTGTAGAGTCTAGTCATTACATAGCTTGCCACCTAGACAACAGGTATGATGTGGCATGCCACGTCTCGGCAAGCAGTGCTAAGACATACCTACTGCAAAAGTTTGGCTAACACTTAAACTGTAAATTGGTCTAGCAATCAAGTAAAGACAAAGGAAGTGTCTGTTGGAATGCTTATATATCTCCAAATTCCAACCCATTAAACGATGGGATCATTACATTATGTTGACCAAATTCAATGAGCCAGTAGAGAAAACAATTGAACCATCAAGTCATCAAACCATAGTTCAAAAAAATGATTTAACCAAACGTGACTTTTGCCCATCTCTAGAAGCTAGACCATAAAGATTATAGTAGGAACTTGTAAGAACAAGTACACCTTCTTACGATCATTGGTTTAGCCAATGCGTAAGTGGTTGACACAAAATATTTTCCCTTACGCAAGGCCTAAACATAAACTTGAGAACTTTTGTACTTCCAAATTTAAGGCTAGAGTATTACTCCGTATAAACTAAACATTGTTCAACAAAACTGTTTACATCAGATGTCATTTACTAGTTCCTGGAATCGGTGTGCCTGCCATCTTCTTCAGCATAATAAACAACTTAATTATGAACAGTAAGAAAAATATGTGCACACAACTTAATTCACAACATATTAAAAGTGTTATTTTTTGTCAATCATTTACAGTTATAAATGTGCAAAATGCATTATCTATGCTACTTATAATGCACGAAGGCACCTCACTCTTAATTTTAAGACGTACAAGAAATTAAGCATGGTTTACAACACTTTAATGCACCTGATTTTCAGAATTACAACAAAGTAAGCATATTGTACAACAAAATAAAGCGTTGTGTCATTTTAAGGCCAAAATTCTATCAAACAACATTAATGCTATTAAAAACACCCCTTCACCAAAAATTACAAGCATTTAAGCACAATGTACAATAGCTGCAACCAATTTTCAGATTTACAATAAAATAAGTATAGTGTACAACAAAATAAGCATGATGTAATTTTCAGACTTACAACATTAATGCTATTAAAGTGGTAAATGTTATTAATGATTATAATGACTACTACTTACAAGAAAAAGAAACATAGTGTACAACACTTTAATGCACATAATTTTCAGACGTACAAAACAAGAAGCATAGTGTACAACAAAACACCACATTAATGATATTTAATGTAGTCAATTATTTAACTGGTCAATAAATACAATTAATACAGTTATTAAAACACCCCTTACATAAGAAATACAAATTATCAAGCATATTGTACAACCAAATAAAACATAATTCCTGCATTAAATTTCACTACTACAAATAATAAAGCACATTATACAAATATTAAAGCTGGAACGGGCGCGGACCAAACGGGCTTGAGCCCGAGCAGACACGGGCCAACGGGTTCGAGCCCGAACGGGCACGGGCTATACAAAATTCTTGATATCGGTAAATTTATTTTTAAAAATAATATAATAAACTAAAATACATTATTAATCAAAAAAATTTATTTCAGGGTACCCCGCTGCAATGCGCGGGTACCCTGCTAGTCATTTATAATGTGGGGATATAAAGTCATAGGAAATATGTTTGAGACATAAAATAAATCTATCCTAAAAATGTACAACCAGTTTGTGGCAATCAATTTTTTTGTGGGGCTATACAATTATACAGTTGCGAAAAAGTAGAAAATAAAGGGTACATTAGATTATTTGTTGTTGCAGAAGACAAATCCAGAAAAATGAAGAGGTAACAACCATGTTTCCGTGGTAAGTGAGACATTGCAAACTTCACGAGTAACACACAGTTAAAATATTCATGTTGCAGGGTGGTGAACACAACTATTTTTCATATTATACAACAGAGATATTAGTTATATAGTCATATAGCGTCTACTCGACCCAATCCAACGTGTTTCCCTAGTGTGCGGTTTGATTGATGCATAAACCAACAGCAGCTAGTGTTACCTGATGATGATATGTGGGTGGCTATAACCTCTTACAAAATCTCAAAACTGTGAGCAGATGGCACAATCTTATTTACCATGTCCATCAAATTTTTGGACATCCTATCCCAATGCTATGTATACATTGATGTCCAACCCGTCAATATCTATACATACATAACCCATCGAATAGTTGACTTAGCAGCCGTTTATAAATACTTTTTGTCGTACGTAATGACAGTTGAAAAAATAGTTAAAGAGCCCAAAAAAAAAACAATTATTTAGTTCACATTAAAGATGAATGAGGTAAATGATGCAGCATGTAATAAGTATGCAATGAACCAAATATCCAACAATCTGCAAGTATTAGCAATGTATTATCTAATTGGCTCCTATTTAAGACCACTACAACCTGGAATGAGAAAGAAACCATAAGGTCAACTAAATACCATTGCTACTATTACTCACAAAGCCAAACAACATTTACAAGTTGTAATTTTGATATTGAACAAGTGTTGCATAAAAAATAACGAATAAAAAACTACTTTGCATACTATATAAAACTGGAATATTAGTTTTCGATAGTAATACTGCGGGTCTACTCGACCCAACCCAACCCAACATGTTTCTTTAGTGTGTATCAAAGTACCCATTTTGACCCGTTACGCAAATCATCCGCTATGCCTGTGTACCACATCACATAATTATTTCCTCATCCAAGCATGCTTAGCCATACATACTATAAAGCTGGAAAAATTCATCACAAACCAAATTCCATAACATACCCAATATTTCTCACGTCAGTTGAGAGGAGAACGTAACCAGATTGTGACTAAGCAAAAAATGCTATGAAGATTCCCACATGTGATGAACATCTAAAATAGCATGTCATTGTTGATATTTCAAGCTGACAAGGCATGTATATAAGGCATCCTCCGTTGTCTAAATATTCATCATAGACAATGATCAAAAGCAACACTAATTATCATCATCAACATACTTAAGATGATACCAAGCATAACATTACTTGACTTGTCTATATTAAAACAATTATGAAAAACATATGAAGGCGAGTTTTCCACACCATAACCACAAAGAAGGCCCTCACTGATGCGACAACATATCACTTTGTAAATCCACCCTCTCTGTGATCAATTAATTTCAGGATATACGCAAGAATCTGAGTGATCAAGCAGAAATAGTGTTTCCTTGTAAGAGCTAATGAAGAATGAACCACTTTGTCCAGAAAACCCAAGATTACTGATGTGATGTGAGCACGGATCGTAAAATTCAAGTGCATAAAAATTCCACCCTCCACCCCATTCTCGAGTTTCAATTACAAGTTCACCATTCTTCCTAAATCCCACTATATCACTTATACATGATTCAGGTGTGTTAATGGTGAATAGTTGTGTAAAAGAACAATCAGGCCCCATCTTCCATACTTTGACCTCACTATGCGGTACAATCACAACAAGAGACCCCTTTAGCTTTGATAAGATGAAACGTACAGGTACAGGGAATCTTATCTTATCTGGTAAGTCTATGGCTCTAAATTCTTTAGCAATCAAATCAAATGAAACAATCATATATTCATTATTTTGAGCAACACGATAAATACAGCTACCAATAACAACCTGCCTCATGCAAAGGGAAACTTCAATTGATTCACGAGGCTTGTTACACTGAATGACCGTCCATATTTTAGAGCTCAAAGTAAAAATTTCAACTTTCCAAGGAAATGAAATCTTGACAATGGTAGGATCATTAGTGACGGGACAAACCGCAAAACCAAAAAGATCAAAGTATCCTGGCTCAAGAATACCAACAGATCTTCTGATTGAAGGGTTCCAGATAACAAGCATCCCCAATTGAAAAAACCCATTATCGAAAGCATACAAACACAACAAACCGCAAGAGTAACCAATTACTTCTAGATTATCAAATTGTTTCATAAGGGCAGAAACATTTGGAGCAAGGTCTTGTTGTTGGGTAAAAGTGTCATTATTTACAGATAGATATTTTACCTCATCGAAATTATCTCTGTAGCTTAAAAGTAAACGATGCGGCTTAGTATCGCGGGCGCCGTAAGCAGCGACAAACTCGGGGCTGTCGATAAAAGACTTCCAAGGTTTCGAAACGGCCCTGAATCGAATCAATGACTTGACATCAGGAACTCTTTTGATGATTTCAGTTTGGATATCAAAAGGGATGTAGTCTGACATTGTGTTTATAGGGTTTTAGTTTACCAGTTGAAATTGAAATTTGGGATTTTAGTTTATAGGGTTTTACTTGTTTCAGTGATAATGGTATGTTTCGTCCTTTAACTATGCATTTGGCCATTTATAACCCACAACCAAAATGTCAACAAATGTCATAGCCTAGGAGTGGCAACGTGACGGGTTTGGGGTGGGGTGACCATCTCATCCGTGGATTTGATAACTAAAACTCATACCAAACCCGTCATGATCCTGTTGGTTGTCTTATTGAGATGCCTCGTTGAAGAGTAACGTTACCCACAATATTTTTCGTTTATCATTGATAATCTTGAAAATCAATTTGTACATTATTACTTTTAACCATTCGCAATATGATTTATGCAATAAAATGGGAATCAAGAACCAATTAATATTTTACAAAGAACTAGCCTCTTACGGTCTTAAAGATTTGTATTATAACGATATTAAAATTTTGAATAGAGATGACGAGTGTAATTTTGGGTAAACAGCAGGGACGAAACATGTATATTTGTCCAAAGTTTGGGTTTTCGATAATTTAGGTTTTACTTCCATCCCATATGTCTTAGTCATGTCGTTCAGTCATATAAGCACAAAATTGATCAGATGTAACCCATTAATTACCAAATAATAATACGAGCAAAAGCTTTTTCTAAACTCGTAACTAAGAATTGAATAAATGAAATGCGGAATGCCTAATGAAAACTTTTGCAATGATACCATTTGTATGAGTTTGCTAGAATGGCAAAATTTTATCAACGATATTAGGACACTCACTTTTTTATAAATTTTTTGAACCGCAAATAACTTGTACACCTAAACCATCTATCTCACAAATGCCTCAAACGAGCCTTTAGGCTTTAACATACCATCGATGCCATACACACAAGCACACGTAATAGTTTTAAGCTACATCCATGATAGGTTTCAACACGAGAATTGTGAATATTATCATTTTCGAACAGGTCTTGAACCTTCTATCATCAACCATTCACCGTTATGGTAAAAAATTGTTGCTATCCAACAAACCAATTAAGAAAATAATGCACGCTGTTAGACCTATAGGCTTTTTTTACCTTACCTAAACTATAGTTTCCAACCCCTCATTATATTGCACTATATGTATTTTCGTTCTTGTTCGTGAGCTTTATCTCCGTCATTGATGCATTTAGAATTTAATTTTGTTAGATGTGTCATGTATGTTGGCGTATGTGACTGAACGGCCCATGACGAATGAACCTCAGACCCGAACGAACCTCATAAGATCATTCGGATCAACGGTAACTTCCGGACTGAAAGTCAGACCTGATATAAAGAGTAAATGGCACTGGCTCAGAATAAACAACAAGACTAAGCAGAGACCAAAAAGAGAAAGATCAAAGTTACCGCTCAAAAGCATCACTATCCCATTTGGCAGTATACGATACAGACAAGAATAGGTCTCCGATATAAGGAGGAAGGATTTTCACTCTAGGGTAACTTAACTGACTCACTTTTACTTTCACCTACATTACTCTAAATATCATACTCATTCTCACGTCGGAGTTTGGTCCTGGGATAAAACCTGGGGCAAGACTAACGCGTGTTTCTTTCTTACAAGCATCAATGTATCTAAGACGCACCTATCCTTTTAATTACCATAGCTAAAATCCGAGCAAATTATGGCATGAATGTAATAATTGCATATTGATCTTCATACCGGGGTTGCCTATTGCGTGTTCTAATACTCATCCCATTTTAGCTTCAAATCTAATTAATGGTACGCTAGATACTACAGTCTTAACTTTCGGCTTATCATTATAGGAGCTCACACAGACTGAAACCAACTCACCATAACTTTTAAGATCATTGAAGTGTTCAACACAAGGTTCATTCTTCCTAAACCCTGAGAATTTCTGCCACTAATGCATCACGTATAGAAATAGTTAACGACTTTGAAACACCATGGTCTATCATTCATACTCCACAAACTGGATTCAACTTTCTCACCATCTAAATGTATTCAAGAACTATTTTCAAATATTAGGCCACGTTCTCCCCAAATTAGTTGAACTTCCCTTACAATCAAATATGAATACCTTGAGACTTGAACTTGCAACCGCTAGGTTGAGATAAATTATTAAAAAAAAAGCACTCCGATAATCAAGGTTTGGTTGGGCTGAGGAAGTATTGGACTACTGGGTGATATTGAACTTGTTGTCAGATGGGTAGTTCACTATGAAAAGTGAGACTTTGAGACGCTGGGGAGAGTTGTGCTGCTCATACCAAGCACCATCCCCTGGTTCATGTGCACTATGGAGGCAGGCAATTATAGCTACCTGAGGCCATGCAAACCGATTTATGAGGTAAATTACTACATATAAAAAGCATCTACTCTGTAAATGATGCAGCTTATACTTTGAAAATTATGTAATCTGAACAATCTTAGGGTCGCTACTATTAGAATAAACCCCAAAACCTAAAACATTATTATATAGACCATGCTAGACATCTGGCACAAACAAAAAATCGATTATGTCAAGGAAGGATCTCAAACAACATAATGAGCCTCGAGAGTTACTCACTATTGTTGGATCTTTAAGTAATTCAATAGACATGGCAAGAGTGGGCGAGTGGTTTGTTTTAAAGCAATACCTAAGATGTTAAACTTTAGTTACAGTCAAATATGTTTATACTAGACTTGAGCATACAAGCATAGTGGTACTCAACTGATGTAGGCAATGTTAGTCGTAGCTCAGTTTCTACTATGTTATTTTATACCGACAATAGAGAACAAAAGCTAAAAGCTGAGCCACAAGGCTCAAATGCGAACCGGTTTGAATTGTGCTATTACCCACTGGTGAGAAGTCTAGTGCACGTGCAGTAAGAGCCTGATTGGAGCCACCTAGTGATACCATATTGATGTAGGCGCGGGAAGTCATAGCTCAAGCTCTGGTCTATGCCATGCATGAATGTTATTTGTCTAGCAACTTGGTCAGATTTACTGTTTAAAATATGGAGTCCTTTCACAAAACGAAAGGAGAATGTAACATGGATGTAACTAAGCTAAGAAATGCTATCAAAATTACTGCATGTGATGAAGATCTAAAACGTGTTTCATCATAAGCAATAAGGCAAGTTTAGGGACATCCTCCATTCTTGAAAATGCATAACAGACAATTACTACAAGCTAGGTACACAAATCATCAAATGATTCTTTTTGGTAGCCATACTAACTTGAAAAACATAAACCCTCACAATCATCGATGTGTATGGAATATTGATGAATCTACACACTCAAATGATACCAAGCATAACATAACTTGTCTGCATTAAAACAGTTTTACAAAATATATGGTGATTTTTCCACATCCGAACTAGAAACTAGGCACCTACCTCACGAGACAGCATATAACTTTGTAACTCCACACCTCACAATGTGGCCATCATCTCCCATCTCAGTTCATGTCAGGATACACACAACAATCCGAGTGATCCAGTAGAAGTAGCGATTCCTTGTAAGATGCCATGAAGATTGTAGACTCGTCACCATAAATCCCAAGATTCTTGATGCGTTCTGAGCATGGCTGGTAAACTTCAAGTGCAGAACCATGTTCACCTTCCTTTCGAGTTTCCATTACAGGTTCATCATTCTTCCTAAACCCGAATACCTTGTGTATTGATGAATCAGGTGTGTTAAAGGTGAACAGCTTTGTGAAAGAACCGTCATCCTCCATCTTCCATACACCACAAGCTGGTATCTCAGCCCCTTCATAAGGTACAAACAGAACAAGAGACTCCCGTAGCTTAGATATGGAAAAACTTACAGGGAACGGGTTTGCTAAGTTATTTGGTACGTCTACAACTCTAAATTCTTTAGCAACCAAATCAAATGATACAATCGTATTATCAAAGCGAAAACTACCCATAGCAGCAATAATCTCATAACCAATCCAATAGATACGCCTATCTATAACAACCGACGACCATTTGAGCCTAACTAATTTACGAGGCACATTACGACACTCAACCACACTCCATCTCTTAGAGCTCAATGTAAACATTTCAACTTTCCAAGGACCGAATGAAATCTTTACAATAGTAGGATCATTAGTGACAGGACAAACCGCGAAACTAAAAACATCACAAGCATGGACATAAGAAGGCAAAGTAATACCAAGAGACTTTCTAATAGAAGGGTTCCAAAGAAAAAGCATTTCTTTGGTAGGGTTTTGGTTGTTATTAATCAAACACAACAAACCATGAGAGTAACCAACTACGACAGAATTATAAAGTTTTTTAATGAGGTTAGGAATATTTGGAGTAAAGTCTTGTTGTTGGGTGAAATTGTCATCATCTGTAAAACAAAGATATTTTATCTCACGAGGATTCTCAATAACTCTGTACCTTAAAAGTAAACTATTATGCGGCTGAGTGTCGCGGGCGCCGTAACAAGTGATAAACTCGGAGCTGTCGATGAAAGACTGCCATGGTTTGGAAACGGCCCTGAATCGAATCAATGACTTGACATCAAGAACCCTTTGATGTCAAGTCATTGATTCGATTCAGGGCCCACTATGAGAATGAGACTATCACTATGAAAGTGATTAAAGGTGTTTGTTTAAGATGATGAGAGGGCCCACTACTATGGTAATGAATGATGAATATACTCCATACTCCATATATATCAAGAGACTTTGGTATGGATTTTTCATAGATAAAGGACCCACCACTACTATCAAACTCATACCCATTATCATTCATTGCGGTATACCAAACGCACCCTTAGTAATGATTCTATCAAAGGTTTGATAAAAGAAAAAAACATGACTGTATAAAGAGAAAATACAAAAAAGAAAGTATCATCCATATGTCCAACTTCACATTAAAATAAAGATAATGCATTAATGCATTATCAAATGATTATCCATTCACAATATGTCGAACATTACTCGTAAGGATACACAAAATAAGATATACTAAAAGTTTATATATACATCTGATAGGGGAAAACAGTTTGATACAAACTAAAGAAATAAGTGTCAAGTTAAATACATTTTTAAACCATTATCTTTTAAAATACTCATTTTTTTGGGTAACTATATTTTTGATTTTTTTACCGACTAATCTACGAGGTTTTAATTCATCGTTACACAGACTCAAACTAATTAAAACCCTCTCTTTTCAGAAAGTTGGTGTAGCCACTTCAAAGACCTAGCAAAAACTGAACTTGAGACCTCACATATCTGTGTGATAGCTGCAAGCTCGCTTGCCACTAAGCCAACTTCGAGTGGTTTCCGATTGTTGTTGTACATACAATTAGTAGTTTTTTCTTTTGTAGAGTCTAGTCATTACATAGCTTGCCACATAGACAACAGGTATGATGTGGTATGCCACGTCTCGGCAAGCAGTGTTATGTGCTGATTATGTAGATACCTTAAAGTGCTAAGACATACCTACTGCAAGTCTGCAAAAGTTTGGCTAACACCAACTGTAAATTGGTCTAGCAATCAAGTAAAGACAAAGGTTAAAAATGTGTTGGAATGCTTATATATCTCCAAATTCCAACCCATTAAACGATGGGATCATTATAGTAGTAAGATGTAAGAACAAGTACAACTTCTTTCGATAATTGGTTTAGCCAATGCGTAAGTGGTTAACAAAATATGTGTTGGCGTGTAACTCCCAGAACAGGGTTAGATAATCAATGTCAGCAGATACAAGTACCAAGTCAGCAGAAACAAATACCACTGGGTGGTTACCGGATATCACTTGGAATCGTGTGATCGCTTTTCAAAGTAAACTATTCGACCCTAATGCCTGGGTTACACGAATATCTACTTGGGATAAGACCAAATGTAGTTATAGAATTAGGCACAATTCAATAACCCTTTTGCTTATAAGTGTTAATCGTTTTCTGTGTGTCCATCATGCATAATCAGATCTCCTATTTATAGGAGGTTACTCTTAGCTAGTCAAATGGAATTATGAGTATTAATCGCCCATTAATAGCCTCATAATTATCCCCATTATAGCCGTTAGTGGTTACATGACCAATTAAACATGGTCATTAAACAGCTTGAAACCGCCACTTGAATAGGTCAAAGCCGTTACAAGCAATACTTTCATCAAGATTTTCATAGCAATAGCAGTGGATACACCGCCAGTGGAAACACACTACTTCTGGAAACACACTACTTCGGAAACACCGCTATCGCTGGAAACCACAAACAAGTACTTTCCATTAGCAGCATTTCCACTAGCACTATCAATACAAACCACTAAAAGAGTCAGGGTGTTCATGGACCTTATGGGTGTACACTCCGTACCTCCTAACCCATTACCAGTTGTGAACTAATCCCACAAGTGCACTAAATTTTCCAACAATCCTCCCCAAATTTAGTTAACTTCCTTTGCATGAAAACAAACATCAAGCAAAACATGTGCATAAACGAAAATGTCCTGAGGATTGAATTTTCATCTTAGTAAATTACACGTTCAAATATTCGAGAATCAGGGTGTTCTAAGAATTGAACCCTTCAACCCATTTGAATACTTGAAGATAAAATACACAAAAGTTTTCAAACACTTATCACTCGACACTATACAAGCCAATTGTCCATATCCAAATTCATAAATGTTGTAAAAGCTAAAAGTCCAAAGCTTCCTAAGCGGCAAAACTTCAACATTTACATAGGTGGTTCCTCTTTATTCATGCTCCTGCCAAGCACTTTTTCAAAGAAAATTAACCATTAAGAAGTAAAGACTTCATCCTCCTTTCAGCAGGTTCGAAGCACAACCTTGGGATGTAAATAAAACATGTGCTCTAGTCCACTGAATGTTCAGCTTTCCACATTGAACTCAGCTCCCAAGTTTCCTTAGGAGGGAGTTGGGTGTCCTAGCATTCCGTGACTAAGTTGGACTTAAACCCATCCCTTTAGCAGACTTTATAACCAAGTCTCTAGCCAAACCCTTCTTCAAGTGATCAGCTAAATTTTTTTGAGATCTAACAAACTCTATAGATACCACCCCATTCATGATAAGCTCACGAATCATGTTATGTCTGAAACCTAAGTGTCTAGACTTACCATTGTACATTTGGCTATAAGCCTTAGCCAATGTAGCTGCACTATCACAACGGATAGAAATAGGTGCTATAGGTTTAGGCCACAATGGAATCTCAAGAAGCAAGTTTTTCAACCATTCAGCATCTTTACCAGCAACTGCTAAAGCCACAAATTCAGATTCCATTGTTGAACTAGTGATGCAAGTTTGTTTCTTGGATGCCTAAGAAATTGCACCTCCACCAAGTAGGAATACCCAGCCACTGGTAGACGAATTGTCTTCAGTATCGATCCAACTTGCATCAGTGTATCCTTCCAACACCGATGGGTAACCAGTATATGAGAGACTATAATCCATAGTTCTCTTCGAATACTTCAGTACCCTTTGAACTGCTTGCGCTGATGAGCACTAGGATTACTAGTATACCTGCTTAATTTTCTCACTGTAAAACCAATATCAGGTCTTGTACAAGTCATGGCATACATCAAGCAGCCAATTACCCTAGAATACTCAAGTTGAGATACAGCTTTGCCATTATTAGGCATCAACTTCTCACAAGTATCCATAGGTGTACTCACAGGAGTACAATCAAAGTAATTGAATTTCCTCAACACCTTCTCAATATAATGAGACTGGGAGATAGATATTCTATTACTTTCATGTTTAATCCTTATACCAAGGATAACATCAGCCTCCCCCATGTCTTTCATTGAGAACCTTGATGACAAAAATTTCTTTGTCAAGTCAACCTGATTTTGGTCAGTGCCAAAGATCAACATGTCATCAACATATAGACAAATAATGACTCCTTTACCAGATTCATCAAATTTGCTATATACACATTTGTCAACTTGGTTAAGAACATAACCACTAGACAAAACCACTTCATCAAATTTTTGATGCCATTGCTTAGGTGCCTGCTTAGTTCATAAAGAGACTTAATCAGTTTGCACACCTTGTTTTCATTTCCAGGCAAGATGAAGCCCTGAGGTTGGTTCATATAAACCTCCTCTTCCAATTCACCATTCAAGAAAGCTGTCTTCACATCCATCCGATGAATAACCAGATTGTGAATAGATACCAAAGCAATCAGCAGTCTTATGGTAATCGACACGAGCCACGGGGCATAAGTATCAAAGTAGTCTATCCCTGACTTTTGTTTGAAGCCCTGAATAACTAGTCTAGCCTTGAACTTTTCAATAGTTCCATCTACCTTCATTTTCCTTTTGAAAATCCATTTGCAACCCAAAGGTTTGCAACCAGGTGGTAGATCAACCAACACCAAAGTGTTGTTCCCCATGATGGAATCCATCTCATCATTAATTGCTTCTTTCCAGAAAGCAATATCCTAGGACTTCATTGCTTCTTCAAATGTTTTGAGGTCATCCTCAACAATGAAGCAATAGGAGTATTGGTCTGAGACCTCATCCCTGGTTCCTTCAACTAAGTATAGTTGAAACTCGGGTCCAAATGACTTTGGAGTCCTGACCCTTTTGCTCTTCCCGAGCACGGGTTCAGTTGTTGAACCACAACCTCATCAGAGACCACTGATGGTTCATCATCAGGGACCTCTGATACACCAGTGTCCTAAGTTCCATTAGGAATCCTCAGACTTGGTCTAGGGACTGATGAGAATCTATTTTCATCAAAGTTTGCATCCCTTGATTCAATTATGGAGTTAATTGAAACATATTCATTAGGTTCAATAACATAGAACCTAAAAGCCTTGGAATGCTCAGCATATCCAACAAAGATGCAGTCAATGCCTCTTTCACCCAAAGTCTTCAGCTTTGGATCAGGGAGTCTTACAACAACCCTACAACCCCAGACCCTGAGATAGTTCAGGTTGGGTTTCCTTTTAGTCCAAAGTTCATAAGGGGTAACCTTATTCCTTTTGTTGGGAACCATATTTAATAAATAGCAAGTTGTTAACATAGCTTCACCCCAGAACCCTTGACTCAGTCTTGAATAGGACAACATGGAATTAACCATCTCCTTCAAAGACTGTTTTTCCTTTCGGAAATACCATTTTGCTGAGGAGTATAAGGGGCAGTCGTTTCATGGATTATACCAATAGACTGAAAATACAGAGTATCCATGTACTCACCTCCCCTATCAGTCCTTAATCTTTTGATCAAAGACCCAAGTTGTAATTCAACTTCAGTTTTAAACACTTTGAATTTATCTAATGCTTCATCCTTGGTATGTAACAGATAGACATAACAAAAACTTGAAGCATCATCAATAAATGTCACAAAGTACTTCTTATTCCCCAAAGAAGGAGTGGCATGCAAATCACACAGATCACTGTGTATAAGCTCCAAGACCTTAGTCTCACAACTAACACCCTGAAAAGGTTTCTTGGTTATCTTGGTCAACATGCAAGTTTTACACTTTTCAGTGTCCATCTCAAAGGCTGGGATTAACCCATCCTTAGACATATCTTGCATTCCTTTATAATGTACATGGCCATGTCTAGCATGCCAAAGGGTAGAGTCAGTCTGGTCAGAGGTGGTCACAAAAGCTGAATTAACACTATCAGTGGAAATATTAAGCCTGAACATTTGATTACATAAATAACCAAAACCAATAAAAACACCATGCTTAGAAAGCACAAATTTATCAGACTCAATTACTTGTTTATAACCATGATTATTCAAAATACTACTTGAAACCAAGTTCTTCCTGATATCAGGAACATGAATAACATCAAACAAAGTTACAATCTTTCCAGAACTAAATCTAAGATCTACACAACCAAGACCATGCACCAAGGCTGTTGACTCATTTCCCATGTGAAGAATAGAACCATCATTCAGTGACTCATAAGTCTTGAACCAGTTTCTATCTTTGCACACATGAACTGTTGCACCAGAGTCAACCCACCACGCAACATCATCATCCCGCACATAATGAGATTCAGATACATATGTAACATAATAAATCTGAAAAGACTTATTAACCATATTCGAACCTTTCAGTGAGTTGGAAGAACCACCACTCCCTGAACCATTAGTGCCTGATCCATTGGATTTACCACCAACTTTAACACCCTTGCAATCCCTTTTAATGTAACCAGTTTTTCCACATTTCCAACAAGTAGGTGTTTCCTTCATTTTGGGATCTGCCCTTGTGTTGTCATGATATTTGCGTTTGCCTTTGTTGTCATTGTACCTGGTGGAGTTGTTATGCTCCACCATATTGACAAATGATGCACCAAAGAACATTGCTACTCTTTGGATTGTCATTATCCTGCACCTTGAGAGATTCCTCAATGCGCAGATGACTGCCCAACTCAACTAGAGTTAACTCCTCTTTCTTATGTTTCAAGGTATGCTTGAAATCTTTCCAAGAAGGAGGAAGTTTATCAATAACACAAGAGACTGAAATAGCCTCATCCATGTGCATATTATGTTGTGTAAACCTTCCAAGTATTCCAAGAAGTTCATTGTATTATTCCATAACTGGTCTTGAATCAGTCATCTTGTAATTTGTGAAATTACTAACAAGGAACTTCTTACTTGATGCATCCTCAGCCATATATTTGGCATCCATGGAGTCCCACAGTTCTTTGGAAGATTCAATGTTCTGATAGATATCAAATAGAGAATCAGAAATACCATTGAGAATTAGACCTCTGCATATGTAGTCATCATTCTCCCATTTGCTTCTCCTCCAGATCTGCTCCACAGTAGCATCATCCCCATCATCAGGAATAGGTGTGGTAAGAACATAGACCACACTCATGCTTGACAGCAAGAAGTGCATCTTCTTCTGCCATCTTCTAAAGTCCACCCCTTCAAACTTATCAAGCTTGGCAAAGTTTGAAGCCATGTGTTTCATTGCAGCAGCAACCATTGATTATCACAAAAATAGTTTACTTTTATTGTTGGCGTGTAACTCTTAGAACAGGGTTAGCCAATCAATGTCAGCAGATACAAGTACCAAGTCAGCAGAAACAAATACCACTGGGTGGTTACCGGATATCACTTGGAATCGTGTGATCACTTTTCAAAGTAAACTATTCGACCCTAATGCCTGGGTTTCACGAATATCTACTTGGGATAAGACCAAATGTAGTTATAGAATTAGGCACAATTCAATAACCATTTTGCTTATAAGTGTTAATCGTTTTCTGTGTGTCCATCGTGCATAATCAGATCTCCTATTTATAGGAGGTTACTCTTAGCTAGTCAAATGGAATTATGAGTATTAATCGGCCCATTAATAGCCTCATAATTATCCCCATTATAGCCGTTAGTGGTTACATGACCAATTAAACATGGTCATTAAGTAGTTGAAACTGCCACTTGAATAGGTCAAAGCCGCTACAAACGACTTTCATCAAGATTTCATAGCACTAGCGGTGGATACACCGCCTGGAAACACACTACTTCAGTGGAAACACCGCTATCGTGAAACCACAAACGACTTTCCATCGCCAGCACTTTCCACTAGCACTACAAATACAAACCACTAAAAGAGTCAGGGTGTTCATGGACCTTATGGGTGTACACTCCGTACCTCCTAACCCATTACCAGGTGTGAACTAATCCCCACAAAGTGCACTAAATTTTCCAACAATATATTTCTCTTACACAAGGCCTAAAAATAAACTTGGGAACTTTTGTACTTCCAAATTTAAGGCTAGAGTATTACTCCGTATACACTAAACATTGTTCAACAAAACTGTTTACATCAGATGTCATTTACTAGTTCCTGGAATCGGTGTGCCTGCCATCTTCTTCAGCCAACTGCTTTACCTTCTCTTATTGCTCAGCATAATAAACGACTTGTTTTAAGAATAGTAAAAATATGGGCACACAACTTAATTCACAACATATTAAAAGTGTTATCTGACTCTCTCTCCCATAATCAAACTTCCCGCCAAATCCGCCATTAAAAACATCAAAAAAGCATGATTTTACGCTGATTCTGAGCCTAATTCAAAAATCTAAACGGTACAATCACTTCAGCTTGTTGTAACACACATTCCGATACTATTTTTAACAGTTAGATTTGGAGCTGTTACAATGGTGGTTTGGTAGTTATTTTGGCGCCAAATTTTTAGCCTTATTTTAGTTTCCTTTTAGTGATTATAGCTTCTACTAGCATTTTTAAGCCCTAATTGAATGGTACTGGTGTGTTTGGCTGTTTAGTAACTTAGCGTAGTCTAAGTGTTTGATATAATGTCAAATAAGAAGAGAATGTCCTCTAAACGCCAAATTTGAATACCAGCTAAGTATGATGATACTGTATGTGATTTAGGGAAAAGTAAAGGAGCTAATAGTACTCATAACAGAAATAAGGCTAGTAGTGAGTGTGGGAATGAGGAGAGTGGGGATGTTGAGTTACGTAATGGACAATTGAACTTGGAGAATGATAAGCTGAATGATAGTACAATAAGGGATGGAACTTTGGGCCTTAATGATAGAGGTGGGGAACAGGAGAATGAGTCTATGAGCTAAAACATTGATGAGTTTCCACCTCTGAATGAAACTATGATCAATAATGGGAAAAGTATTGAACAAGCACTGACTAAGGATAAAAGCCCTATCAGTGAGAATGTAAGCCAGACTACTAGTGAAAATGCCTAAGAGTAGTACTAGCAGACTGGATAGTAATGAGAAGGATGGGAATGTTAAGACTTATGCTAGCTCTGTCATGCTTAATGGAAAAATCCTAGATAATAAGCTAAGTCTAATTCCCATAGCTAATCAGGATGGTAGGGATGTGGTGATTTTTGATGAGGAAATATTAATGGAAGGAAGTAAGAAGTGGAGACTGACAATGTGTGGACATTTTGTGGGATATAAGATGACCTATTATGAGCTTATGTATAACATTGGAAGAATGTGGGGTAAATTTGGACTTATTGATGTTGTAGCATGGAATGTATTTTTTTAAGTTCAAAAATGAAAACCTCATGTTCCAAGTTCTAGAGAGTAGACCCTAGATGGTTAATTGTTAGGTCACTAAGTTTACAACACAAGCATCAATAGAAAGAATAGAGAGGAAGATCAGATGAACAATACACAATAACACACGTTAAGAATGAAAGAAAGGTTAAGCGTAAATGTGAAAGAGTGAATTGAACCACCAACCCTCAAGTGAGGGTTATTACAAGGTATTATAGGAAGGGGAGCTAGGGCAACACTCCTACTCCCTTCCTTTCCTTAATGGACATGGGCCTAAGCTCATGGGCCTTCTACATAAGCTTAAGCTAATAACAAACATAAAGGCCATAATTAAGCTAACTATTACATGTGAATCACTAACACTTGATTTAGGTTTAGGAGTGATTCCAACAATCTCCCCCTAAGTGTTGGTGATGAATGAATGTAAATGGTGAAGGTACTGATGTAATAGTAGCTTTGACGTCTTCTGACATTCTTCTTTCTTGTGAGAAGAATTGCCTTGATTTGAACAATCTCCCCAGTGTAGAGAAATTGTTTTCTTTAAACAGTTTTTCTTTGACGTCATCTTTAACTTTGTTCTTTGATCATTGTTCTTTGTGATGGTAGTGATAGTATGTTGTTGCTGTTTGCATCAAGTCTGCCTCAGGTCTGCTTCGCTGCTCCAGTGTCTCCACGTCATTCTTCAACATGCTCACACGCTTTTGACGTTGGATTTCAGATCGATGAAGTTCTTTAAGTCTTTAACTTTGTAGATTCTTTGGCTTGACGAAGAATTATTCTGACTTTTGTGTTGCTTTTAGATAGAACTTCCATTAGTGATGATGTTGGCATGAGCATGTGAAGAATCTGCATGATCATTCCGCTCCAGAGCTTCCATAAGAAGAAAACATGAAAACGGTTAGTAATAAGCGGATTCCGGCACTTACAAGTTTGAACTTCGAGAGTGTTAACAACATAGTGTGAAAAGACAACTCTAATTCTCACAAAGGCCGTTCCTGAACTGGAGTCCCACAAGTGAGATAACGCGATGTACCGGAGTACACCTACAGTTCAGATGAGTCGCTGAGGTACACCGAAGCATCACCTCACGCATCAGACCGCTTGAGACACACTAAGCGTAATCCGCGGGAGTTACCGAAGTGACCTGCCGTGGTGTTTGATGTTGACCCCACAGTGAGTTTTCATTCAATCACTAAGGATCACAGTTGTGAACCTCTCATAAATGTTCTCTACAGATTGCTAAGATCTGTGAAGGACTCGATAACGTACCACTGACGTTCTTATTGTTGAATGACAAGTGATGAAATGTCAAGTGTTCCTAAGAGATCTTTTGATGAATCTCGTGGCTCTAGACTCAATAGTGCGTTTTGGTTTTCCTGAGTGGAGACTAAGGAGAGGGTCTCCTTCTTCAATACCAGCTATATCTAAGAGAAAGCCGATAGATTATGTAGGGTTCCCTGTGAGAATGAAACAAGCTTCTTTTGAGAAAAACTTGAGTGGCTAAGAAGGTTTAGTGCATGCGTCACTGGGTACATGACGACTTTTAATCTTCAATACTGGCGTCACTAAGTGACAACCAGTAGCATATGAATTGAACCCTGGTTCCGCCTCTAAGTTGAATAATCTTGAGGGCTATTTCTTTTCACCCTTTTCTTTGCATTTCTTTTTAATTCTTCAACTCCTTCTTTCTCCAATTCTCATTTTCTCCTTTTTATAATCATACCTAAGGACTTCTAATTCTAACTATTGGTATTGTCCTTGGGTAGATCCCTCCAGCTCTGGCGGATCATAGGATGGTTATTCCTAACCTTAATCACCTTATAACTCCATTACCATAAAACCATTTTTCATGAAAATCTCTCAAAGCGTTTGTGAATGAAAAATATGTTTGAACACTTCAAGAGTTTTAGATATTCATAAATACTCCCCCTCCACATGTGCTTAATAGTTTTAACAGAAATCTGCACAGTGAGGAAAGAGCTCGCACTTTTGAATTGATTGACTCAAGATAGACAATTCCCCGAGGGACACGGTTACGTTGCATAGTTAAAGAGGTACATTGTCAGCTTTTAGGTGACAACTAGCTCTAATAACTACCTTGAATGTGTGGACAAACCTCGAAAGGTTGTCAAACCCGTCAAAGTTCATGTCTATCAAGAGCTTCCCGAATAGGTACAATTTACTTGGATAAGTCTTGGAAGACAAATCTTTTCAATGTATGACTGTTCAGATCCCGTCAATTCATGGGTTGAAGTCTTTTCACACGAGAATTCAATAGCAAAACACAACATATTTCTTATCACATATTTTCTCCCCCTCAAAAATGGCATATAAGTGTTGTTTTTGAAGAAATGTTGAGAATAAGTATGACCATTTTGAGTTTTGTGGGAAGATTGCACAAAGAACATTTTGTAAACAAAGTTTTTAAGTCAAATACTCCCCCTCAACAAGTGATATAAAAGGTTGAGGTTTTGAAAATCATAAGGGGAAGTACTTGTTCTTTTGAGCAAAACCTTGAAAAATGAAAGGTTTGATAGGTTTTACTCAAAAGTAAGAAGCTTTCGCTCCTTTTATAAGGATTGTGGCACTGAAGCGTACCACATGGTCCTTTTTTGACAAGAACGGGTTGTACACTGATATGTGTGCACAAGCCATAGTTATAATAAATCACACATCCAAAATATTATGAAATAGAAGCAGTTCAAGGGGTACCAGGAAGTCCGTCAATCTTGCCAGGAATGCGAACAGGGCATTGATAGCCAGCAAGAGCAATTCTGGGACGACCACCTACAAAGCTCTCCATAGTTCTGAATTGGTCCCTTCGATACAACCTTTCATCAATCATGGTGATGATCCTCTTCACATCCTTTCTGTCTTGAGAATTACATCACTTTGGAGGCCCAATGCCTTCATGTATCGCCTTCAACCGATAAGCCAAGCCATCCCTAACCTTCTTCAATGTGTGATCCCCAAATTTGTTAAGATCTCTACACGCCATCAAGCAATTTCGTTGAAGTTCATTGCGATAAACGACGCCGAATGGTTTGCTGACGAGGGTGTATTGTAGAAGCTGGTTGATGTCAGGAAGATCTAGTTGTGGTGGAGTGAAGTTGACACGGTCCGATATGATTCAACCGCAGTCGGAGATCTTCTACACGTTCTTTGATTACTATTCTTCTGATGAAGATAAGCAAGGACTTGATGAATTCACGTTGTACTTCAGTTGAAAATTGTCTCATGCGACCCTGTACTTTGGCAAGGTACATGTCTTCAATATCGTTGAGAGACAAATTCTCAAAGTCCGCTTCAGTGAATGCATAGTCCCTTTCGTCTTGCCTTTTAACCACGATATTCTTGAGAAAAGTGTATTCCCATTTAGACGAAAGATCAACATGTTTAATAGCCACGATTGCTTTAGTACTGAACACTTCATGTTGAGACTTCAACCTCGGCAACGTAGTAGATTAGTTGGCGTCCGCCAATGGTGAATCCCATACAATGCATCACGGTCATATACTTCCACATTGTTGGAGAACATGTGGTTAGCCCTTTCCTCGATGGCTATGTAGTTAGAGTATATGGTCACGGAATGGAAGTGTCGAGATGTAGCGTATTTCCTTGAACCATCACCACCATGTAGAAGAAATTCCAAGTCTTTGTTGAAGAAATATCGGAATGGAATCCTAGGCTCGATCCGGTTGGCCAATTGTTGGTAGAGGTTTAGACCATCGGGTGTAATATGGATGGTTGTCCCGTTTGGTGAAGTCGATGTTTGCTTCGGGTTGAGCCAATCCATGTTGTTAGACATAGCTCGTGCTATATTATCAAGGTGATACTCAACTTCAATAGCACTTTCCGAGCCTTTGAGCAATTGAAATGTTTCATTCTTGATGCGCTTCAACTCAGATTTCGTCATCTTTTTCACACGGAATTTCTCTTGCAAGAACTTAGCATGCTCCAATGTACTACCGTCTTCCAGATCTTGACCTTCAGGTGGGTAGGGAGTAGAATTAACAAGTGTAGAAAACCAGTCGTATTCATCGATGTCATCTTCATCTAGCCATGATACGACGTCAGCCTTAGGCGCCTTCTTCTTCTTTTTCTTAGGCTTGGATGAGGATTCCGGTTTCTTAACTTTGTCGGGAGAGGTGGGTTGTTGTTGGGGCTCATGGAATTCCTCATCGTCACCACCCGTATACTCAAAGTGATCACCGATTTTCTGAGTCAGGGGTGGTAACTCGAAGAATCCGAGGTTTTTCAAGAGAAGAGCGAGGAGGAGGCCTTTTTTGTGCTGGAGTCCGTTGGGGTGGAGGTTGCATAGAAGATGATTCACCGACTTCTTCGCGCTTAGGCTCGCCATTCTTGTCCTCGCCCTTATCTTCATCGTCGCTGGACGCTTAGGCCTTTCAGCTTCTTCTCGCATGTCGATTTAAGTTGGTATTCCAAAGAATGCTTCAAACAATTTACCTTCGTAAGAGGAAAATGTTGCAGATCGTTTCGACATTTGAGCTACCAGCCGTTAACCAATTCAGATCCGAGAAGATTATGGGATCAACTGGATTGATGTTCACATGCATTGGAGTTGATTTCATAGTCTGTTTGGCCAGGTGTAAGAGATTCGGATAGAGTTGTTTGGTGAACATCTCCTTTGTAATTCCAGGAATGATGTCAAGAAGGAACTTGTGAGTGTATCCTTTGATCACCTCGTCCATTTTCCTTGAAGATCATCTTCATGAGCTTCGACATATTCCCTTTCAACTTGCATCTTGTCGTTCTCATCATGAAGATATCAGATCGATCAAGAAGAAATTCATTTTCTTGTAGAGCACGCTCTTTCTTTCTCGACCTGCTTTGACAGCTTTTAACGATTCGTGTCTTAGTTTGAGAGATCCAAGATGCGCTTGGCTTCTTCACGATTTGGATGTTGATTTGGTTGATCTTTTTGATGGTAGTGGTGAGGAGTGAGAAGACGAATCTGATGATGATGAGACATGAGGAGACTCGAGGTCCTTCAGTGGTTCGGAAGTTTCCTCCTTAGAACGAGTGGGACTGTCTAGAAGAAATTTATCATAAGCGGTTTCTTCTTCATTTCTAGACATAGGTGTTGTTTGTTTGTTAAGAGGCTCTGAGTCTGAATCTGATTCGCACATCTGAATTTGAATGCGTGATTGAAAAATCTGAATCTGATTCCAACTTAATATGAATAAGTGGTTGAGAAATCAATCGACCGATATAAAAGTGTTTGTTTCTTGTAAAATTATTTGAAGGTGTTAGACATTAAGAGGTGTTAAGACACCCCTCAACATCTAGTTCAATAAGATGTTTTTATCTCTTAGCGCCTCTTAATGATCATAAAAAAACAAAAACTCTTAATCTTGACTGTCTCTTATTGCCTCTTAATGACAGGAAAAAAACAAACATATTTTTTTGTCAAAACATCTGATTACGTCTGACTGAGTCAGATTAAGATGTTATTAAGAGGTTTTTCAAAAAAACAAACACAACCATAGTCTTATCATCAGCCTTAGAATCATCAGCAGGAGTTCTCTCAGTCTTATCAGTTTCTGGTTCCTCAGTATCAAAGTTGATGGGGTCCTCGCTGTTGTTGTTGTTCGTGGATGGTGGTAGCACCAGTTCCCTTATCGGGTTGATTAACCGCATCAAGAACTGGTGTGGCTTGATTACCACCACTGAACCTCCGGCCATGAGTTTGATCTTTACAAATGCTTCAGCAAGATGTTTATGTCTGAGTTCCTTCAACTTCCTTTGATATTCCTTTTGCTCATCAATGGGTTCTTCTTCTGAGCTCTCCTTATCATGCTCAATCACCGAGTTTTCCCTTTTCCTTATCTGGCGGTGGACTGAGGTCTAGCTACTGATGGAGTAATATCTGTTGTCGTTTCAGAGTAGAAGATCTCTTCGTCTGATTGTGTATCTTCAGAGCTTTCGTCCACTAGCTTTCTTGATGATTCAGGCTTTGGCACGGGAATGGGAACAACTTCCTTAGAAGGAACAGTCCCTTTTCGTGGAGGATTCCTCTTGGGAACTTCCTCGACTCTCGCTTGCAGACTCCCCTGCACTCCTTCTTCTAATTCTCCTTGTAGGTGTACCAGAAGATTTTTCATCGAGAAAACCAACTTTGTTCTCTTTCACAGCTACCAAATATCTTTTATAAGAGTAGAGTTGTTTAAGTTCATCTGAGAAGGAGATCCGCAACACAAAGACCTTGTTTCTTGGTAGTTGACTCCAAATCCGACCGTTAGAGTGGGTTCGACAACACGCCGATTTTCGGGTCATTGATTCTCTTGGGGATATCGTGGTTATATCCAAGTTCTCTTTGGATCAACAGCTTAGTATATCCGATATAAGGAATCTTTGAGCCAAGCTTTTTGAGGAATGTCATCATGTCATCCCATATCGAGCTTCAACTTCATGTGTTTCATGTTGATCGAGCCCAAAAGATTTGCGCCCATGAGCTTGGGATGCTCATAGCCGCGACCGAAACGGATTTTGTGATGATGATATAAAGGGTTCTCCAAGGCTGAGGAATGTTTTTAAGATCCACGTGTGAATGCTTAGTGATAACTCTTGAAGCTTCGTCATACCCAATATCAATCAAAAATTGCAGTACAGTCTCTTCAGTTGGTGCAGCAGAGAATTCAGTTGGTATGATGTCAGGAATCAGGAGAACAACCCGTAAGTATGCAGGAGTGATGGTGATTTGCTTGTGATTGAGCTTCACCATTACGCAATTTTGACCTTTGATCATCCGCATTGTATTCCGAATTGCTGTATGTAGATCTCCGAACAAGGCGAGTTGGTGAGCATGTTCTGATAGGAATGATTCTTCAGAATATCCACTGCAATGAGACAAGAAGATTCCGAGCAGGTGAGAGTTTCAAAGTCAACTCTGAGATTGTTCTTTCCAATCTTCATTGGATAGCCATGCGGGAAAATATTAGCAATGGTGAGAACGTTTGGTGCATCCACATTCATTTGAGCTTCCATGTCGTGATCTGAAACACATTTAGCCAAAAGAACCAACATATCGAAAGACATTATGTTAGTCAACAACTGGTTTTATTGACTAATAATTGAATGAGATATGTCAATGATTGTTACAAGTCCAAAATCACTTGTTTGTTCAATAGTCCAATGACGTCGTGATAGGTTTTGAGAGTTAATTAACTTTAGGTTTTAAAGTTATGTTATCTCATATTTTTCACAACATATTAAACGTTTAAGCTTATTAGTGACAGTATTGGTTTCGTGACGTTATGATTTATTTATTTACAAGTTTGCACGCGTAACAACTTATAATGAAGGTTTGATCCCAGGCTTAGGCGTAGAAATGGTAGCTTTTGCGTAAACAGGAAAAGTATACGCGTAGACGCAAGCTTATGCGTAGGATCCTTACTTACGCGTAAGATATATTATGCGTAGGAAAAGGGGACCTTATGCGTAACGCTTACGCGTAGGCGTATATAAAACCTTACGCGTAAGGCTTACTTGTAAGAGTAGACCTTATACGTAGAGGTCACTGTTTACGCATATCCTTCACAGATACGCAGTAGTCCCTTTGTAGAACCTTACGCGTAAACGCTACGCATAAGATTTCTCTTACGCATAACATGCTACGCGTAAGGTGATCCTTATGCGTAGATGGTTAACAACCTTGATTCTGATTTTTACGAGTAGCAAGCCTGAAATAAATTCATCACAAAGATCAATATTAACATCCTCATTCATTGTATAAATGCATTTACTCACAAACACTCAATCAAACAAGCGTAGAAGAACCTTATGCGTAAACCAAAACCTTAATAGTTCAAAGATTACGCGTAAGATTTTTAGCCACAGAAATTACACCAAAGTTTTTCTGGTGGTTTTTAGATGTCATGTGAGTGTAATAACCAAGTTTTAACATCAAACTCTCAATGAATCAAAAATACCCAAATGCAAAGAACATTAAACCCTAATTTCTAAATTACAATCAATTAGTGTTTCTGGGTTGTTTTAAAGCCCGGATATCATCAATTCACCATGATAACAACATCACACAACAATCTTTTTGACCAAAAAACATTCACATTTTAAAATACCCAATTCCACGCATAAACCCTAGTTTTTCAAATTCAATCAACACGTGATTCTGGGTGCGTTTTGAGTAGAAAAATGGTATTAGTGATGTTAAAGAAACGTTTTGACAATATCCTTTTGACCTCAAATACACAAACATGATCATGTGTTCTTACGCATATGCGTAGAACACAAGAATCACCAATTCTCACGTTTTGACCGTTGGATTAAAGAAAGATTCAAAACCATTGTATAAAAACGTGTTACAAACACAAAATCACTTACAGATTGATCATCAAAACTTCGGATTTGTGAAACGATTTATAGGTGTAGGATTTGTTTGGTATAAGTAATAAATGTGAAAATTAGGTTAGGTGAAGGAGTTTTATTAAAATAAATTTAAGCTTTTTGCAGTTTTAGTCCCTCCACCTTTTCCATTTTCATCCAAAGCCTTTTAACTTCCATTTTGGTTACCAAACGAAGAATATATTGAAATAACTTTGACGACACTCCCCCTCGACTTAAGAAATTATGAAAGTTTATAAATTTTAGTCTGAGGAGTGTCAGTAAACCAGAAATATGAACACCATTATTAAAGAAACAACCGGGATAAGGTAACATGCAAGTACTGTGATATTTTGAAACAGTTAATTTATTTTCTCCCCCTCAACACTTGATCGAAAAAATACTGAATTTTGAAATATTTGAGTGTTGACGGAAGAAATGTACTTGCCATGTTTGAAGAAATATAGATAGAAGAATATTTTTGTTGTTTTATCTGATTTTCTATTTTTGTATTTTGTTTTTGAAAAATTATTTACAAAAGAGATTTTGGTGTTTGACTGGTTTTTAAGACTGTTTTAAGAGTTCATCCAATTCCTCTTGAGTCAAACACCGCATACCAATCCAGTGGACCAACTCATTAAACCTAACGGGAGGCAAGGCTTTGGTGAGTAGATCTCGCCAATTGGTATTCTCACTCCAAAGTATAATTCAACTGCACTCGCTCCACGTGGTCCTTGATGAAATGATAGCGAAGACCGATGTGCTTTGATTTAATGCCGAATCGAAGTTGCACGAGATCGCAATAGCACCATTGTCGCAGACATAGGATTCGTCAAATACGTAACCATAGTATTTGAGTTGTGTTCTCATCCAAATGACTTGAGCACAACACGCAGACATGGCTACATATTCTCGCTTCGGTTGATGACAAATATGTACAATCCTCGCTTCTTCGATTGCCGTGACACCAGCTTTATCACCAAGAAATTGTAGTGCTCCCCAAGTACTTTTTCGTGAATCTAAACATCCCGCGTGGATCAAGATCCAAAAGCGATTAGTTCAAAACCGTAATCCTTCGATACAGATCCCCAAATTAATGGTTCCCTTGATGTATAGGAGGATTCTTTTAGCCTCAGAGAGGTGGGTTTCAGTGGGTCTTGACTGATAACGGGAGCAAAGATAAACGGGCAAAGACAATGTCAAGTCTGCTAGCTGTTAGATACATGAGAGACCCAATAATACTTCGGTATTTTGTAAGGTCCACTAATTTCCCATGTAAATCAGCGTCTAGCTTCTTGGTATGAGTCATTGGTGTGGCATAAGTATCACAGGTTTTCATTCCAAATTTGTTTAACAATTCAAGGGCATTTTTGGACTGACTCAAGAAAATACCACGGGGTGATTGATGAACTTGCAGTCCTAGAAAGAACGTAAGTTCACCCATTATGGACATTCCAAAATTTTTCTTCATTAGTTTTGCAAAAGCGATTGAGTACTTTTTATGTGTAGACCCAAAAATGATGTCATCCACGTAAATTTGAACAATTAAGATATGTGCCCCGTGATATTGTATAAAAAGAGTTGGGTCAACCGAACCTTTGGTGAAATTATTAGCAATGAGGAAAGATGATAGCTTATCGTACCATGCCCGAGGAGCTTGTTTGAGACCATACAGAGCTTTGTTCAGTTTGTAGACATGGTTCGAACTCGATCAACGAATCCTTCCGTTGGTCGACATAAACCGCTTTTTCAGCTTGTCCATTTAGAAATGCAGCTTTGACATCCATTTGAAGGACCGCCATATTCGCATGAGCCGCGAATGCAAGAAATATCCGAACAGCCTCAAGACGAGCAACCGGAGCAAATGATTCTTCAAAGTCAATACCCTCTTCCTGTCGATAATCCTTAGCCACCGACGTGACTTGTTTCGACACGTTCCCTTCAAAGATCTAATTTGTTCTTCCAAATCCATTTAAGACCAATGACGTAGAACCTCGTTGGTCTTTCAACCAGCCTCCCATACTTCAAGATGTTTGAATTGGTTGAGTTCTTCCCGCATGGATTCAATCCAGCTTGTCTTTTGTCATTGCGTCTTTAATGTTTTTAGGCTCGATTGGGACAGCTAGAGCATAAATGCAATGTTCACCATCTCGTGTGAAGACGCTTGTCTTGTAACGATTGGTTGATTCGGGTTGCCAATAATATTTTCCAGAGGATGGTATTTTGTCCATCGATGTGTAGAGGGTTGATGTTGATATACATTGTGCAGATTCTGAGGATTCAAATGGTTTGTTGATGATTCCGCGACATCAGGTGCAGCAGTTTTATTAGCAAATGGGTTAAAGAACGCATTTGGATCAAAATCGCAGTGGGGGTACTTCATTAAGAACATCATCGGCCGGTTCATCATTGTTGGAAGCGGTTTGTTCAACTATTGTGGTGGAGTCAACTGGTGGTGCATCTTCAACAGAGTAGTTGTAGCAGTGTGTATCGTATAAGAGTAGTATCGTTGAGCAAATGAAACAAATGGATACACCTAGAGCACGCTCATCAATATCGCCACCAACAATGGAGCAAATAACCTTTCCATTTGTTGACGAGTGAGTCGGGGCTTTTTTCAACCGATGATGGGGTTTGAGGGAAGTTTAAGCGGTTGTGACCGGTTCTAAGTCGTTATACTCGTAAGCCATTTCCGTAAGTTCATCAAAATGAGCATGAATCGCTTCCATAACCTCGCTTTGTACGACGATTCCGCATCCAAGAACCTTTAGAATTCTCACAATATCCAATAAAGACTCCAATGTCAGCTTTGAGCTTTCCAAAAACATCACGATCATTATTCGGATAGCAAAGGGATCCAAATACATGAAAGTGTTTGAGATTCGGTTTATGGTTATGGAGAAGCTCAAAAGGTGTTTTGTTGGGGCGTTTAGTAATCATTGAACGATTTTGAGTATAGCATGCAGTTGATACGCTTCGCCCATAAGTAATCTGGAAGTTTAGCATTGATTAACATTGTTCTTGCAGCCTTCCACTAACGCTCGGTTTCGCTTTCAACAACTCCGCTTTTGTTCGTGTACGCAATAGATGTCCGATGCTCAATTCCCACTTTCTCATAAAATTCTCGAAGAGTTTGGTTAACAAATTCAGTTCCTTTGTCTGTTCTGATTTGACGAACGGTGTTCCAGAGCTGAACTTGAATTTTCGTGAGAAAGGTGATGATCATTTGTGGAGCTTGGTCTTTGCTTCGTAGAAAATAGACCCAAGTCCATCGTTAATAGTCATCAACAATTACTAAGATGTAGCGTTTGCCATTGATCGCTTGCACGCCAAGATCGGCCACACAAATCCATATAAAGAAGATGAAGCACATGCTGAGAGTTGTGTTCCACCTTTGAAGGAAAATGAGCACGAGTGATTTTCCCTTGTTCACAAGCTGAATAAAGGTGATCTTTAGAATACCGAAATCGTGGGAGACCTTCAACTAGTTTGTGTCGAGCAAGATTGGTTATAGTTTGAAAGTTTAAATGTGAGAGATGACGGTGCCATAGCCATGATTTTGTTGATGTTGCCTTTGAAAGTAAGCAGATGGGAGATGAAGCAACCATGTCTTGCATAGAGATAGTGTAAAGACTTGAGTTACGCGAGCCAAACATAAGGTCGTTTCCTTGTAGATCACTTAATGAAACAAGAATTCTCCCTAAAGCAACCTCCAAATCTCCATCACGTAATCCGACCTATCGAAAACAGATTGTGACCGAGGCCTTCCACATAATAAACCCCGCTAATTTCGATGTTCCCATTGATATAGTCTCCAGAGCCCATGATAGCCGCAAGTGATCATTCCCGAACCGACAGCCAATGAACTTTGCAATAAAGTTTGATAACGCTTTAAGGTTTCTTGTCATGTGTCGAACATCCACTATCAACAATCCAGAATGATCTCAGATCACCTGCATTACATGCATCGCATACAGATGGAATAGAAGTAGATGTGGAACCCAAATGTTAGAGGGTTCCGAGCAGCTTATAGTAGACATACACATATCAATAACTTTAGGCATCCATTTAAATCCTAGTGTGTTATATATCTATTTCTGCCATCTCCAACTAGTATTTGCTTTAGTCTTAGTGAATGCACTAGGTGGTACTACATTCCTAGGAGGTGAAACTGAGCTACAGGGATAGCAATGTGTTTCTTAGAATCTAAAGAGGGCGGTCTACCGCAATGCACTTAGAATGATTAGTGGTCCTAGAGGTATTCCGATTCTTAGGATTCCTTAAACGAGAGATGATAGCTTTAGCAACACATTTGTCATGACAATCAATATTCATACTTTTACGACAAATAACACAAGGTGCATCAGACTGAATATCGAAAGTACTTAAAGGTTTAGCATTTGATACATCACTATTTCTATTACATTTGCCAGACACAATATTTATAGTGGAAGCAACGTGAGTCTTATTCATAGTCCTAGGGTGTTCTTCTAATTCAGCATTCTTTATTGGTCTTTTCTTAGGTCGCAACTTCCTATTCTTCCTTGTATTGCTCCTAGGTCGTGAAGTGTGGACGCTTGGAAAAGAGGCAACTATTCCTATTTCAGTAGAAGGAAGCACGTTAGCAACTTGTGATTTGGCAGTAGGGATTCTAGGTTCACGATTACTAAGTGTTACTGGTGCTATTCTCTTAATCAGCGTAGGCGGAAGTTGTTCATACTTTCCTAACATTTCTCTTAACTTAAAGATAGTGTGCACTAATTCTTGATTTTCAGAACGAAGATTTCCCAAAAAATTCATGACTTCCTTAGTGTGTGCAAGAAAATGATCAAGCTCGTTTGATGCTTCATCACGAGTCTTTTAAGTAAATCAAATATGACACCATATTCTTGTTTAACTTTTACAAGTTCTTGTTCATATTTTGAGATTTGACATTTCAAAAACACGTTTTGATCATCCAGTTGCTCAAATTTTGGATTAAACGTTTTGGATTGCAACTGGTTGATTTTGTTTTGCAAAGCAAGTTCACGATTATGACAATCTTTTTGACATCATTGATGATGACGTTTTGCATTTGAAAGCTCGTTAATCAATCGTTCATTTTCAGCTTTTAAAGACTCGATCTAATGCACATTATCAGAATACTCAACAGTTACCACAAAATCAACAGTATCAGCAAAGATATAATCAGATGCATATGACAAAGAATTCAATAACACAACATTATGGATATCAGCACAAATAACATCTTTCAAGAGTCGATCAACATCTTTTCTCAACATTTTCTTTTTACGTTTAGTATTAGAAATAGATGTTTTCGCTTTTCTTGAAAACGACCTTCATCACTCCAAGTTCCTTATGAAAGTCCCGTTCCCAAGACAATGCACAATGTTTCAAATTTTTAACATTTGGTAAAAGATTTTTCTGAAAAATGTCTCTTTGTTCTCGCGGCAAAGGCGATTGAAAGTGTTGAACTTTGATTTCTAATGATATTCTATCTCATGTTGTAAAGTTTGAGGTCAGCCATGAAAAGGTCAAAATATCTAAGAATTTTGCGATTTTCGTGTTTTGAATTTATTTTACCGATGGAAGGTAAAGGATCATAAATTTGTGCATAATCCGGTTTGGGATTAACATTAGAAGACTCAGACGTTTTTATGATAATCCTTGGTGTGTTAGAAGAATCCGCTGGTGTGACGAAAGTGACCGCTTTTGAATAGTTAAAAGGTTTGTTGTAAACAACATTCTCTAATTTTGATCGACTCTCGTCTTCTGCATCTAATTCCTCTTGACGATGATATTCAACAACACTCATAAATGTAATTATCAATTTTATATTCTCGTGGAAACTTCGTGATTTGGTTTGAATGCTTTGGTTGAAAGCTTAGGTTTGTAATCAGCAAGATTCGGTCCATATCCATTTGGATTGGGTTTTAAAGTAAACTTTTCAATAGTTGTGACCGACTCGCCATGTTTGTAAACAACAGTTTTAAACTCTTTAAGTTTGTTTTGCAAGCCGATAATTTCTTCAAGATGATCATCTATTCGTTTCGTTGAATGCTTTTTGTATGCAGAGAACTGTTTTTGACAAGTTAACAACTCAGCCTTAGCTTTTTGATTTTCCAAGGTGAGAGCGTTAATTTGGTTTTTATGTTCATGTTTCAGTTGTTCTATTTCGCATAACAAAGCATTCTTCGAAGCGCTAGATCACACATCTCTCTCTAAATATTTTTCGCTTTTGATGAGATTTAGCAAAGGCTGCTTCAAAACCTTTTTCACGTTTTTCTTGAGTTTTGAAAAGTTGAGTTGCTTTTGTAAACATTCAAAATCCTTGGTTAACAGTGCATTTTACTTTTCAAGTCCTCGACATCGCATCGACATTCTTCCACTATGGATTGTTGGTTTTGGTTACGATCAACATCCGACGAGGCAAAAGTTTGGTGTGTTCAACGTGAGTCACAACATGATCATTATTTAGATCTTCAAGTATAACCACAGAGTCAATTTGATTCTCAAAGGAAACCATAAGGTCATCTTGATCATCAAATGTAACTACGGGGTCTAGTTGAAAATCATCGGAATGAGATGTGGACGACTCATTTTGAACATTCTGAGCCTTGCCGGATTCAGATGTTGGCGGAGATATTAGATTAGAGATAAATATGGTTTGTTCGGGTACCTGAGACAAGCCATCAGTGTCATACATTGGTCCTGTGTCACTCATGTGTAACTCGTGCATATTAGCCATCAACATAACAGCTGCATTGGCCTGCAAGTCCTCCATATCATCATCCGAGTCCAGATCCGCCATAAAACTGTTCTTTGTCTGCCGAGTTCCACCAGCCTTCATCCTTAAGAGCCAAAAGTAAAGCCTCCTTGTGATAAGCACTGGCCCTAGTCCTCGGCTTTGGGCATGCATTAGCCAGGTGTCCCTTCTCATTGCAGTTGTAGCATCAAGACCATTCAACCCATTCTGAGCATTTCCTTGTTCCACCACTTGAGCTCTGTTGTTATTCCTACCCATAGCATTAAACCCTTGACCATCGCCCATCTGACGACCATAACCATGATTCTGAACTTCAACTCGCCCATTGTTCACAAATGTACGATTCCTTGTGTTTGATGAGGAACGAATGCGATAGTTGGATTTGTTTGTATAATGGCCAAAAGCATTAGCAATCATAACAAATCCTTGTTGCAATGCTTCGAACGGATCGGATTCCTCATTAGCTTGACTATAAAGTGCCTGATCATTGTTGTTGTTGTAAGGAACCAATTGATTTTGTTGAGATTGCTGTGATTGATCATTTGGTGTGATTGTGGCAGTTGGTTGAGTTGCTGGTTGAGGAGGATAACTGTTTTGAGCATACAAGGCAAGTTGTTGATTTTCCGGATGTGAAGGTGAAGCAATTTGAGCACAGAGAATCCTTTCCTTATCAACTTCCTTTTGAAGAGGCTTCAAGTAATCGTACAACAATCCGTATGTAGAATGATGCATGTTCTTCGCTTGACGGAGAAAAATGACATACTTCTCCCATTCAGAACTAAGACTACTCAGGAACTTAGTATTAACTGCAATTCTTGGCATGATGATGTTGTGTTTATCCAAATCATTTATGATGTCCGAGAATCGATGATGATAAGACTCTAGTGTCTCTCCGTGTTCAATCATGAAGTGTTCATAAGCCAAGTAAATTTTGGATTCCATATCCTCCTGATTGAGTGTAGATCCTTCCATAAGAAGATGAATATGTTCCCACATTGCCTTTGCGCCTTTTTGAGCATCAACACTTCGAAGAATTGGGTTAGGTAATCCTAAAAGGATATATTTCATTGCAAGCTCATCAGCTTCATAGTGTAGAAGTTCTCGCTGCTCAGTCCGCAATGTAAAGTAGCAATGTTTGATTGTTCATCTCTTGGTGGATTAACATTTGGATCTCCGTACAATGACAAGAGGCATCCAAATGGACCTTCTAAGATAACCTTCTTTAAGAACTTTCCATGTGGCTTCTTCGGATCACAAAACCTAAAGAACCTAATCACCCATTGATCGTAGTTTCCTGGAGTGAGCATTGGAGGTCTATCAAGTGATCCAGCCTCATGAATTGATTGTTGGCTGCTTAAAGCTTCACACATCTTTGCAAACCAAGTAGGTTCCTTCATAGTGTTCCTTGATGGATGTTGATTGAAATCGTTTGTGTAGGGTTGAACTTGAAGACTTGGTGGTGGTTGAACCATTTGAGGTTGTGGAATTGCTGCAAGTTGTGGAGTATGGTGTTGATTAAATTGTTGTTGAGAAAATGCTTGTTGTTGATTCCATTGTTGATGTTGTGGACTTAGTTGTTGTTGTCGTTGAGTATAAGTGTGAGGGAAATAGTTAGAGTATGGTGGTTGTGACATGTTGAAGAACTTGTGTTGTTAAATGGATCTTTGTAGTCGAATGAACCTTTGTTGATGAAGTATCCTTAGGCGTAGAAATCACAATAAACCAAGTAGCACTTATGCGTAAAAACACCAAAGTTACGCGTAACAGCAAGAGTTATGCGTAGATTTAGCTTACACGTAAGGAAGGTGAAAACACTAAAGTTATGCGTAAAACAAGAAGTTAGGCGTAGAAAACTTAGGCGTAGGATAACCTTATGCGTAGAAGTTTCTACGCGTAAGCTTATGCTTATGCGTAATTTTAGGGTTTTTTCCCAAGTGATCTTTTATACTATCACAAAGGCAAAAGATATCCAAGTCGACGTATTTTCAGTGCTTATCCAAGCAAGAAAACACGAGTAAACCACTAAACTGAAGATCAAACTAAGGAATAAGTTACGCGTAAGTTTAGGGTTTTGATACGCGTAGACTTACTTGTAAAAATGACTTTTGCCCAAAGATGTTTTAAACCGATTTTTGTGATGAAATAGCTTCAATATCACCAAAATAACACAAAAGTGTGAAATTTGATGATCCAAAGTGTCTAAAACGTTACGCTGTAGAACGAAACCCTCGCATACAAAACTAGCTTAAAAACAATGATCCACGCGTAAAGGTTGAAACTTTTTGCCAAAAACAGTTATTTTAACACCTTAAAACATTGAAAGTACAAGAATCTTGGATTAAAAAGTGAAAAAAATGCGTCTTTAAGCAAACCAAAGTATCAACACCGAACCGTATGTTCTACGCGTAGGACCAAAAACCCACTTTAAGAACAATACGTTCACCCAACTATTTGGCGATTGATACCACTGTTCGGTCACTAAGTTTACAACACAAGCATCAATAGAAAGAATAGAGAGGAAGATCGGATGAACAATACACAATAACACACGTTAAGAATGAAAGAAAGGTTAAGCGTAAATGTGAAAGAGTGAATTGAACCACCAACCCTCAAGTGAGGGTTATTACAAGGTATTTATAGGAAGGGGAGCTAGGGCAACACTCCTACTCCCTTCCTTTCCTTAATGGACATGGGCCTAAGCTCATGGGCCTTCTACATAAGCTTAAGCTAATAACAAACATAAAGGCCATAATTAAGCTAACTATTACATGTGAATCACTAACACTTGATTTAGGTTTAGGAGTGATTCCAACATTAATAACAAGCCATTATTCTTACAGAAATGGGACCCTAGTGTGTATGTAGACATGAGTGAACCAAATAAACTTTTACTATGGGTTAACCTATAAAATGTTCCTGTTGAGGCTTGGACTATGAAAGGAATCAGTGCTATTGCTAGTAATTTAGGAAAACCTCTCATCATGGATAAGACAACTGTTGGAATCGCTCTTAACTCGTAAATGGAACGACATTGATGGGATTACATTTTCCATCTTTGATACCTTAAACACAAGGGCTTGTTATGTCATTTAGTGATAGATGTAAATGTTTGGGGTATAAATACCCCTCCATACTTCCATAGAGGGGTGAGTCTCATTTGTGTAACCTTTCCTTTCAATAATAAAATACGCATAGTTTCTCCCTTCTCTTCATACTTTCTCTCAGTAACATGATGAAGATGTTCTTTCATCTTCCCCGACCTCCCGATTCACCATATCAACCACGATTCACCATATCAACCACATATACGATCCTAACATTGGTATCAGAGCCAGGTCGGTTTTGTATCATTGGTTATTTTTTGGTGATTTTATCTTGTCAAAATCTTTTATAAAAATCTGTTTTTTAAACAAAGTTGTTAACTTTTAACATTATTTTAGTGTTTAACAGTTTTTTTATTCAAGTTTTTTAATGTATCATTTATGGTCAAAATTTGTTATGGGTCAAGAAAGTCATAAACTGCTTTGTATCTTATATGTTCACAAACAGTTTCATTCATTTTTTTTACTCGTATAACATTTTTGTACCATCTCGTGAATCGTTTTGGTGGTCAAATGGCTTGTTCTAGTGGTCAAATGGGTAATATGAAGAATCTTTATGCAGTATTTTCTGGGTTTTTCAAGACTGGTCTGAATCTGGTGGGAAAAAGCACACCGGAAAAAAGTCAACACGGGTCAAAACCCTATTTCTACGCCTAAAGATCTATAGACTAGTTACGAGTAGCTTGGAAAGCTACTCATAAGGTGCTACGCATAAGGCTTACGCCTATAACCTTGGCTTACGCCTAACCTTGGCTTTACGCATAACAGGTTCTGCTTACGCATAAGATCTGTTACGCGTAAGTAATCTTGTTTACGCGTAAGAAATCTTGTTTACGCATAAGGTTTTCTTTGTTTGGTTCAAACGACTTACGAGCAAGAAAGTAAACAAAAATAAGATGAATTTGAAGACTAAGACTACAATGACCTCGACCAAAACCCAAAATACCATCAAAACTCTTACGACCTCAGTCTTTTAAAACATCATTGGTCAAATCTCACAACATGTGATCTAATAACTCATTCAACCTCTAACTTACATCCACCAATATCATGTCACACTAAGACATGAACCACGAGACTACTTCTGTGTTCACTCGACCATATTCAAAACATCAATTTTCTTTAAGATCTCAGTTTCTCCTCTCGATTGTGTGGTCAATTACACGTCCTAAGACATGAACCACGAGAGAAATTAACCGTCATCGATCCTATGTTTGAGAAGCTAAGCTTCAATTACTATCCGAATCCCATTAAAATTGAACAACAACAAACTTGTTGTCATTCAATTTTTGATTCGTTTATAATTCAAAACAATAATAACGTCAACTAAACAAATCCTACCTGTGAAGAACCCTCTAAGCCGAATCTTTTATTCAAAATTTCAAGGTTCGTTGTTTCTTTGAAGTTGCAATCTGTTTTGGATCAGATAAGCAATCGAGGTGTTCGTTAATTGTAATAATCATGGGGTTTATTGATTATGTCTCTAGAAATTGATTGAAATGAGATGCATATGATGTGATGGGGGCGGACTGATTTTACAGTTGGGGTGAAGGATATAGTATGCGTTTTTGTGATGAGAGGATGTGGGGGCAGATGTTTTATTGTGTGTGAGATTAGGTTTAGAAAATGTAAGTATTAGGGTTAACGAATGAATTAAAGTAGGGTGTACAAGTATTTTATACCCTTAATACTAGGGTTGTGTTTTGATCGATCGAGTGTTGTTTGGATTTGGATTTCGTTGTACCACTGGATCGGGCTTCACAATTGATGCTTGGGTTATGATATTGCTTATGAACTAGATTGGGCCCAGGAATACTTAAACGGTACAAGCCATATGGTAATATCATTCAAATGTGCTGAAAATTCACTACTATCAATTGTATCTTTATACATTGAGTGCAATTTCTTGGTACAAAATTTGGTAAACGAGTGGTATTTTGGTGTTATGAATATTCACGAGGATACATCTTTGACAAGATCGGGAAACCATTATCAAGTTCATTTAAACCGTTAACTAAGGCTAACTTTTGAGCATTTAACCGTAAGATGTGACTACGACGATAATTCATTATTATTTATTTGAGGTTGAAGTGGATATCACGGATGCGTACTTAGTATATGAAGATATCGGGTTGGTTGGATGCATGATTCTTCAGATCCTTGTTCGAGCTTTAACCGCTACTTAATGACAAAGACTTGAGTTATCTAGTTGAACCTCGATGTAAGGAGTTACGCTTGTTGTGCTCACACTTATAACTATCACTTTTAAGGAGTTATGTTGTTGTGTTTCAAGTGTCACACTAAGGTGTGGATAATTTGAGAAACTTTAAGTTTACCTTTTTCGATGGAGTTAAGAAAAAGGGTTCTTCGTCTGACAATAGTGCAAGTTTAAGTCACAAGTTCGGGTTATTCTACTTCAGTCTCAAGTTCGTCATATTAGGTTCTTCCATCGTAGTCACCGAAAAAGCCGCCGAATGATAATGGGGTCGGTAAAAGAATTAGCTGAGAAGAGTATACACGAGTAGAGAAGTCTTATCAAAGAACTGATTCTCACATAATATTTATGGTACTTCACAATTGTTCGATTACTTGGACATACATGGTTTCATTGCTCCATTCATCATCAACATACGCATGTATGATTCGATTCATTGAAAACATCGGGGAAGAGAGTATAGGTGGTGTCCGCTTCTTTGATGTTTTTGTATTTTTACTTAAAACCCTCTCCTTTTATGAATTTCTTCAATCAGGGGGAAGAAATGAGACGATCTGTGGTTCAAACGTCTCACTTTGGTGTTATCATCACTTTCACAGAGTTATCGTGTGTGAAGTTACCTAAATATGATGTTGTGATGCCTCACACACGGTCATTTTATTGAGTAATTGCAGATTCACAAGTAACTATTATTCTGATAGATCGCAACATTCAGGGGGAAGTCGTTTCATTTCATCTTTTGTGGTTTGTTTGGTGTGAAGCATCTACATACGTGAGAAGATCTTGTTGATTTCTTTCATGTTACCCCCAAACGGATTTTCCGTAACAAGTCAGATTTACCTTGTGTGGTTTATCGCTTCATCTACAAATTCCGCTGCATCGAAAACTTCAAAAGTTAGAGGAAATGTTCACTACATCAAAGTTTCAATCACCAAGACGGTTGTCGGGCTTGGGGAAGCCGATTCGTAAACTTCGCCAAAAAGGAGTATACTGGAGAAGTCAAGCTAAAGACATGCAAAGCATGAATCGGGGAAGTTAATCCAATTCATGCATATTACATCATTTGCCTACAATTGAAGAAAACGGTTCTCAAGTCAAGGTACCAGAAGAAGACAAAGAGCGTAAACTTTCATCATCCTCAGCACTTAAAGAGCTTATGAAGACCTTTCTTTATTTGTTTTCTATATTTGTAGTAAATGTTGTAAGTAATCCATTATGTCGTCCCATTGGGGGAAGATTGTTGGAATCGCTCCTAACTCGTAAATGGAACGACATTGACGGGATTACATTTTCCATCTTTGATACCTTAAACACAAGGGCTTGTTATGTCATTTAGTGATAGATGTAAGTGTTTGGGTATAAATACCCCTCTATACTTCCATGGAGGGGTGAGTCTCATTTGTGTAACCTTTCCTTTCAATAATAAAATACACATAGTTTCTCCCTTTTCTTCATACTTTCTCTCACTAACATGATGAAGATGTTCTTTCATCTTTCTGACCTCCGGATTCACCATATCAACCACATATATGATCCTAACAACAACTACTAGGATGTATCATGAGGGCACCTGGAGAATTGGTTATGCTAGGGTCCTGGTGGAGGTTAGTGCAGACAAGGAATTCAAGGATATGATTGAAATATGCTATAAGTGTGGACCACAGGTTGAACACACTACTAAGTATGTCAAAGTGGAATATAGTTGGACTCCACCTAGGTGCACATATTGTCAAGTGTTTGGGCATGATAATACTAAGTGTACTGCCTTGCATGCTAATAAGGAGAATATGGTGGAAAACAATGTGAGTAAGACTGTGGATAATGGGGGAAGTAATGTGGCACAGGGTAAGGGAAAGCAAACAAGAGCTGTGCAAAATGATAAGTAACAGCAGAATGGTGTGAGAAAAGGCTTTGGAAGAATAAGAAACAGAGTAGAGTATAGACCCAAAGTGACTCAAGGGGATAAGGCAAACAATAAAAATTTACAAGAGCTAAATGATAAGGGTAGCAAAAGTAAATCAGTTCATGAGGTCAAGAATGATGGGGGATTTAGCCCAAGTCCAGTGTGGTCCTTGAACAAAGAAAATATGGAGGAACTTAGAAGGAGAGCTAATAAGTTTGCTGTGTTTGAAGAAATTGAAGACACAGAAATGCAAGATGTTCAATTGGGAAATGAAAAAAGCATTGTGGATAAGTTTGTTAACTATCAGAGATAAGAGATATCCCAAAGGTGAAGAATCTAAGAAATGGAATTTAGGAATGTTCAAGTACTTCAAAGAACAATGGGAAGCTAAGTGGAATAAGGAAGAAGATGAAGTAGAAGATGTGTATGAAGAATGTTCTGAGATAGCCAAAAGCATGGTAGCAGACCAAGTGAATGGTATGTCTAGTAGAAGTAGAAGATGTGTATGAAGAATGTTCTGAGATAGCCAAAAGCATGGTAGCAAACCAAGTGAATGGTATGTCTAGTAGTATGCTAGATAAGGAGCAGGGTACAGATAGTTTACAATGAGTGACATGAATGCAGAATTAAAGATTTCCACTTGGAATGTAAGGGGTATGTGTAACAACTAACAAGGATACTCAAAAGGAAGTCAAAAAGTTTATGGTGGCTGAGAAGTTGAGTATCTGTGTTGTGGTAGAAACTCACATTAAGCAAAGATAGATTATGAGGATTTGTGACTATGTTTATGGAAGGTGAAGTTGGATTTCTAACATGATGCTGAGTAAAAGGGGTTGTAGAATCATTATTGGTTGGAACCCTGATGATGTGAAAGTTATGGAAATACACTCTAGCCACCAATCTATGCTATGCCTAGTAGAGACTGTGAGTTGTAAATCTCAGTTTTTTTGCTGCTTTGTTTATGCAGCTAATTCTGGTAAAGTAAGTAGGGAATTATGGAAGGTTTTACAAAGTTATAAAGGGACTATTGGTTCAAGACCTTGGGTTCTAATGGGTGATTGGAATGTAAGCCTGAATACTGAGGATCACTCTGAAGGGGGAGCTTGCAAAACCAGTGATATGATAGAATTCCAGGAGTGTGTAGACAATATTGAAGTTGGTCTTTAGGTCTGCATTACACTTGGGTCCAAAGCAAGCTAAACCCAACCAGTGGTATATTGAAGAAAATTGATAGAGTAATGGGCAATTTAGAGTTTATTGGAAACTATCAAAACTCTCATGTTGTATTCCTAATCCTACCACATCTAACCTGTGATCATAGTCCTGCAGTTCTTATTATCCCCAAAATGATAAAAAGGAAGAACAGATCTTTTAGATTTGTAAATGTTATAGCTGATGAGCCTGAATTCATTGAAATCTTAGAAAAAGAGTGGAGTTTTGTAGGATATTGGATTTCACTTACATATCATAACCTTAACACAATGAGCATATAGATGATTTTAGAGAGAGAGAAAGTGGGATACTCTAGTAAGAGAAACTTGTAGAATATTAGATTACCAAAGAACATCCAACCCTCTACCTTGCAAGGTAGAGGGTATTTATAGGTTACAAACTAACGACCTCCTCCGACGCCCTGGATCAGTGGATACAGTGGGTAAAGACCGCCCTTCCTCCACGGTGTTGCACTATACTAGTCTACGCTACTACTTATTTAATAACTAACATAAATAGAAACAAGTCTGCGAGCTAACTTTTGCTAGATAATACATGAGGTGACCGACTCTTTTACTTATGGAATTTCTGATTCCTAACAATCTCCCCCTAAGGGAGGTCACCCCATAAATTACATTGTGTATCCTAGCTTTCAAGTAAGTCTTCATTCTTGAGCTCGTAGACTTCTTTTCATCAAAGTTGTTGAGAATCGTTTAAGCTCATCTAGGAATAACAATAACAACAATAAATAGAATGCACAGCGGAATAAATCAAAACAACATTGTTATTGCTAAAGGTTTCTTCGTCATCATCATGTGTTCTATAAAACACATCTACAGCCCCAATCCTAGGCGATCAACTCTAAGACGGTTACAATCTAACAGGGATCCATGATCCTTGAGGTCGACTCAACTACATGTCGACATACACTATAGTCTAGGCGCTACAAGACCTATGCCCTAGACACACACACACATCTATGTCTAATGTTTACATTGTTTGACACTTGTGTCTAACCTACGCATTCCCGCATCTCTTTATATACTAGAGAATGCTAGGGTTTACAAAGAGATAAATGTGAATATACATAATATCTTCTTTAACAAGTAAATTGATCTTCTCAATATTCTTCTTTGAAGTTATCCTCCTTGTCATAAATGTCCTTCATCTTTCATACTATTTTGTCTTATCAACTCAAGGAACCTAATTCCCAACAATCTTCCCCTAGTTGATAATGACAAAACCACATAAGCATGAACTTCCCAAGCTAATATGAATGAAAGATAAATGAACTTCCCCTTAACCATGCAATCACCAAGAATCTTCAAGTTGTAGCCTTCCATGTAAATATTCTTCCCCTTTTTGTCATCTTCAATTAGAGGACATAAGTGAGCAACCTTGATCTTCACAACTACGAATCAATATCATACATCTAACCCATCCTTCCAATGTTTCAAATTACCCACCATTAAGCTTTCCGCATCTTTAAATGAACTTGAAACAAGAGAAATCAAAATCGCTAGTAGTAATAACAACTAGCAGTTGTAAAAACCTTCACCTCGAATGATGCATGCAAATGGTTAAATATTTTAACATTAAGCTTCCCCAGAAACCTATATATTAACCATTTTCTTGATTCTTCAAATATGTAGGCTCCATGTAATGATTACTTGTGAAGAAAACCAAATATAACGAACTTGATGAAGAAGTAAAATCACCCAAACTTGTATCTTATGTCTTGTTTATCCACGTGACTTTGAACGTATACTAATCAATGTATAAGGAGACCGCAATCTCTTGACAATAATCACTGAGCACAATAACGTCACTCCTTTAAGTGTTATGTCAATTCTTCGTTACAATCATTAAAGCACGAACAAGTTACCCCCTACCAAAAGGTATGATAAAACACAAACTCAAATAATTCCACTTCATCTTCAAATAGGTGATAAACGCCTTTCTTAGTAATCAACTATGACAATAAGAATGAGCCATGAACCTGTTAAAAACAAAAACAAAATCCTCTTGTGTGTGAACCAAATCCCATGTGTGTGTAATCACCGCCTAAAACCATAACCCGCCATATGACACCCAATATCAAACAATACAAATAATCTGCATGACTTCCCCTCGCTTGTAATTGCGCATAAAACCAATAATCATCTTTCAATCCATGCAATAGACAACATGAAGTGAAAAACCAAACGATTCGTGGTTACCAAACAATGTAAAGGTAGCAGTGGTTTTGAGAAAACTATCCGTGGTTACCAAAAAAACTAGCCGTGGTTACAAAGTACTATCGCTGGTAACTAATAACTAGCAAGTTGGTCGAGCATAGCTATCGCTGGTTTCGTTAACCTATCAGTGGATTCTAGTAGGTCGATCGAAACACAACAATAGCGACATTAAGCATAAGTTCCAAAGAAGATTATAAAGATTATTGTTGAGCACAAGTTCCAAAAATGTAGTAAGCATTGAACGAAAGCAAAGAACGAGGATACTTCGAACAAACCCAACTCCAACAAAGATCTAGGGTTTGTTACAAACCTTAACATTCAAATCATTCACTATATATGTATCTATTAAGGTTTGTGAAAACCCTAATTGCAATCAATAGATAGTATCGTCTTTTTTTTTTTGGTCTTTAGTGACACTTTTTAGAGTCACTAAGAACTTGAAAAATTCAACTTACATGATTGTGTCTGCAGCAGTTTTTAGGCACGTATATCTTTTGACTGAGACTTCAGATCAACAATCCCTCCGGTGGAAAGTTAGATGTGAATATAGAGAAGCTCCAGCCAAAATTTTAGCCCGATCCAACGGTTCACTTAAAATTTATACATGTTTCAAAACTGACCTGCAGAAGCATTACGAAAATTTAACCAGTTGTGAATTTTTCTTCCTCATCAAGAAACCTCATAAATCCTAGATATCGAGAGCCACCCGCTCTGATACCACTTGTTGAGAATCGTTTAAGCTCATCTAGGAATAACAATAACAACAATAAATAGAATGCACAAATGAATAAATCAAAACAACATTGTTATTGCTAAAGGTTTCTTCGTCATCATCATGTGTTCTATAAAACACATCTACAGCCCCAATCCTAGGCGATCAACTCTAAGACGGTTACAATCTAACAAGGATCCATGATCCTTGAGGCTGACCAACTACATGTCGACATACACTATAGTCTAGGCGCATAAGACCTACTCTAGACATACACACACATCTATGTCTAATGTTTACATTGTTTGACACTTGTGTCTAACCTACGCATCTCGTGATCTCTTTATATATTAGAGAATGCTAGGGTTTACAAGAGATAAATGTGAATATACATAATATCTTCTTTAACAAGTAAATTGATCTTCTGAATATTCTCTTCTTTGAAGTTATCCTCCTTGTAATAAACAGTCCTTCATCTTTCATACTATTTTGTCTTATCAACTCAAGGAACCTAATTCCCAACAAAAGTAATCAAATCACGTGCAACTGTGGAGAGTGCAATAATGAACAACAGGAATGAATAATTCGTGGAGGTAGAGTGTCTGATCCATTGTGATTGTAAATTTGAGCCAGCTTTTGAGATCATCAGCAAACAAAATCTCTGAGATATCTATTGTGGTGTTAGAATTTTGTGATGATGTGACATTTGGACCTACATGCTCACATTCTGGATCATGAAATCTTCATCAGTAGCGAATCTTTCGTTGATTCATGATATTGGCGCAGCTAGCGTAAGCATGGAGTGTAAATATCAGAGTCATTGATGCACTTATCATGATTTCTTGAGAGATGAATGTATTGTGTGAGCATGCGGCTATAGATTGACCGCTTCATTCTCAGCAAACGCCATGCACTGCATACAACAGCTTAGCAATAAAGCGCACCAAAGTGTCTTTGACCACTTTAGTTGAATTGAGGTACACGCCCACGTTCCTCTGATCGATAAGTACCGCTGTGATCGTATAATTCAAGAATTTCCTTGAGTGGTTTCACAAATGCCTTAGCTGTTCGCATCAAACGCCTCAAAGAAGACAACACGGAGGAGTGAACCAAATAATTTACGCCCATCGATTGATGAAAAGAGATTTAAAAAACAATCATGTATTGCTCAATAGAAATTGTTTTTGCAATATAACGAAGGTTTTATTGAAAATCAATTATCAATCATAAAAACACCTTTTGGTTTGAAAAATTAGTACACGATCGATGTGCTAAAGAAAAGAGTTATTAAGCACAAAGACCGGTTTTTCAAAGGTATCCGTCAATCCATAACCTGAACCAGGATTGATTCAAGAGATTGAATCGCCCTATTGTTTCTGTTCAGTTGTCACATGGTTGATCTATAAAATAGATCTCACATGCCACCTACCAGGAGCTTGTTTGATGTTGGCTCCAGAAGGCTTTCCATATTCATAGTGAATATGTATACACATCACTCAGATGTTCTGGCAATACCACAAGGATAATGTGTAGGACTCAAGATATAATATCTCTTTCCACATTGTGTGAAACAGAGAGTCTTCATTGAAAGTGTCCTAATGAGAATTATTGATGATCTCGTGGCTCTAGACTCAATTTGTGCATATTTGGATCCTGTGCCGGAGACTAGGGAGAGGGTCTCCTTCAATATCAACAATCTCTAAGAGAAAGTCGATAGATAATGTCGGTTCCCCGTGAGAATGAAACAAGCCCTTTTAAGAGGAACTTGAGTGGCTTGGGAAGTTTAGTGCAGTGCGTCACTGGGTCCATGACGTCTTGTCTTCAATACCAGTGTTACCTTAGTAACAACCAATAGCATATGTATTGAACCGTGTTACTGCCCTAAGGTTGAATTGATGGAGGGCTATTTCTTTTCACCCTTTTTCACATTCTCGCTTCTTTTTCATTCTTCAACCCCTTCAGAACTTACCGAGACTTCATAACTAGAACCTTGTTGGGTTTATTCCGTACTAGCTTCAGTCTCATCCGCACTCTTCCCTTATCTCATTTTTCTCCTTTTATCATAATACCTAAGAACTCTACACTAACTAGTGGATAGTCCCCGGTAGATCCCTCCGACTCTGGCGGATCATGGGAACAAATACCTAACCTTATCATCCTTATATCACCGTATATAAAGTAAAGTTGGTCGGTCTATTTGGTATTGTTCATCCGCCATTGGAACCAATTGAAAACCATTTGAAAATCAATCCAGATACTTGTGATATATTATCAAAGTATTTTGTACCTGAATTGTTTTTGATATTTTAGAATAAGTGTTCCTCAACATGTGCATGAAATATTTGAAATAGTTTTGCACATGGAGGCAAGAGGAAGAGTTAACTTCTTTGAATACCATTTTCTAAAAGATATCAACATCACTTCCCAATTTGAATCAAGTAGGTAGAGCATTTTGGGGAAGGATGAGATTTTCATGATTTTGCTCCCCCTCAATATGTGCTTCTAAGTTTGAAAGAGGGTTTTGCACATACTGGAGGGAACCCTTTAAGAAGAGCATACATGATCACCAAAGGATTAGAAGCCATACAATCAAGGTACCTTAGAAAAATTGAAAGTTGTGTACCCTGATGTCTTGAATTTGCAAAGAAAATTTTCCCCCTTAATATATGCTTCGAGATTCGAAAATTGTTTAGCACACATTAGAGAGAAGTATGCACAAAAAAATTGGTCATCTTATCTTTTAACATCTTTCATATTTATATCACATTTTCTCCCCTGATCAAAAATCTTAAATCCTTTGAGATTTTGGATCTCAAGTGATTTAAATATGTATGAGATAAAATATTTGTTGGAGAAAAATGTGTCCTGTTTTATATGATCGGTGATAACATGATGTTTCCCTTTTACAAAGGGAAACCACAAGATATATCCTAGCACTATTACATGCATTACAGTTGTTCATATTTAGTACACCACATATTACACATATATAAAACACAACATAAGCCGCTCCTCAAGATGTCTTCATTCAGGCCTTCTGAAGAAGTTTGTAGTGACCACCTCGAAGCCTACCACCAACAAAACTTTCAAGACTGCGGAAGATCCTTCGAGTCTTGAGTCTTCGCCGATTGCAGCAAAAGAATGAAATCTTCACACCGCTTTTGTCATCATCAGTCCAAAAATAGTCTTTTCCCGTGACTTCATGTCAATTTTGATTTCTTTCACTCTGGTGTCAAGTTCTTCTTCAACCAATTTGAGAGTACCATCACTAAACTTGTAGAGCTCACATAGACGCATAAGCATACGAGACCCATATCTGTCGGTGAAGATGACGGCTCTAGGGGTGCCAAGAACTTTGTATTCGCGATGAAATTCATGCCCGCTTGCATTCCATTGTGGACTTGTAAGGTTGATCCCGGTTTGGTAGCTTTCAATGCCAAGCCGAAAGTCCTCAACTCGCTTTCGAATGACTAAGCCCCCGATCCAAAGAGTGACAGCTGTAGAGAGAGCCTTTTCTCACGGACGTAAATGCTCAAGGTGTCCTTGAAGATTCAAGAGATAGAGATCTTCAAATCATTTGGCGTAAGATGTTTGAAGTTGTTTTCCTCAATAGTATACTCTTTGAGGTCTCGCTCTTTAAGGACTATCTTCTTCAAATACTCATATCCATAGATAGGGAAGATCTCTACCCGAACAACACTTAAGATTTGCAGCTTTGATCGAACATCATTGCGCTTTTATCAGACTATGTCTTTCGATGTAGAACTTCTTCTTTGAACCACCAAAGTGAGAAATACCATATGAAGCTAATATCATACTTTCGCTCTTCATCACCCCTGCAATTGATCAGAACCATCCGCTCAAGCCCCCGATCGAGTAGGTTGCGCCATTTTCATTTTGATATTGATAGAGCTGGTCTTCTTCAGCAGAGAGCACAATGATAGTCCAAGTCATGATTGAAGAAGAATTCAAATGAATGGTCATCCTACTGTGTTCACCACCAAGAGGGAGAGATTTGTTGACATTGAAGTTTAATTGATTTGCTCACCGACTTGGTCATTCAAAGATCTTATGGCATTCTTCCATCTGATATTGAAGATGATTTGCATCAGAGTGGAAGACTTTGACAATTTCATAAGCTTGTCCTTCAAGATCTCTTGGAGTTATGGATGAGATACTCTTCCGTTCACAAAACCATCTAATAAAACTTTCCATATCACCCTGTAGTGCGTAAGAGAGTCTTCACCGAACTTCATAATTATTGGTGATAATTGATGCCCAATTGTTGTCAGGGATCATAGAGTCGACTGGATGGTCCATGTGGGTTCTAGAGAAGGAGGTCTATCTTCAACAATGCAGCTTTGAATTGTGTCTCTTGAAAGTGCTACTCTGGATGTGCTAGTGCGATCCCACCATGTAAGTATCAAACCAATCTTCTGATGGCTTATGAATATGCTTTGTTGATGCATCATCTTCATCCGGTTCTCAATCACCATGACATGCACTCTTCGTGAACCACTTGATCATCAGGAATGGAGGAGGATGTGGATGTGAACCTTGAATCAACCGCCGTCCCAAGCGCAGATTTCTTCTTAGTACTATGTTCTTTTGTAGGACCTGATTGATTGGAAGGTTTTGGCGGTGATGATGGTGGTTGTGGTGGAGGTGTGTTGGTTGTCGAGAAGGTTCACCACCTCCGAAGTTCCAAATTGGTGGTGGAGGTGGAGGAGGATCTTTACGGTCCTTCATCAATGATTCCAACACAATTGCTCTCCTTTCCTTTACCTTCTTTTCCCTGATGTCAATCATATACCGCCTATAATTTTCGAACTTAATGGATTCTTCAAGTGCCTCATAGAGTTTCTTGTGAACCTCATGCTTGTCCTCTTCAAAGATCATACATCTTTTCAAACAGAGTCTGCTCTCATATCGGTGATAGGTAGGTCCTTGAATCGCTCTAGAAGTGGAGCCTCCATAGCCCATTCCACAAAGATCCTTGACTTCCCTTCAATGGCGATAGCAACCCCTTCATTGAAGTTGAGGTGCTCCAATCTATAGACACGATCCACAAGGGAATCAACAGATTTAGGAAGTTGCCTTTCAAGAGCTTCTATCCTTTTACGCTTTGTCCAAAGAGTTGATCGAGGTAAGGATCTGTGGTGGTGAAGCGGTGGAGCATCCACACGCGAACTGTGAATGACAGTTCAGTGGGTTGGTGACGATGTTGGTGGTGTTTGTACAGTTGATTGAGTGGGTATGGAGGTGGAAGTGCGTTGATAGTGAAGATGCCGACATCGGAGGAATGGTTGATGTATCTTGTCAATGTTGATGATACATGGATTGTGCAAGATTCTAAGGGTTTGTCATTTAAGTATTGATCTCCAACAGAGAAATCGTGACGAGATCCTTAAGTGAGGATAGAGAATTAGTAGACGTGATTTGGTTCATCCATCTTCAAGGTCTCATCGATCTTGTCTCAAGGTTCTCCTCAGGAGCCTTTTGCAAAATGAAAGCCAACATTCTGCCGATTGAGTCTCACTAAGTGTAAGAGTTTCTTTAAACGCTTTTGAACTTTGTCCACCTCCAGATTGATCTTTAGCATGAGATGATTCGATCTTCTTCAGCTCAAATTGATTGGTGGTGCTCGATGGAGATGATGAGATCGCTAAAAGCATGTGCGGCTTGTTCAGGGCTTTCAACACTAGCAATCCCTTTTCCTTTGTCTTGTGTTATTGGGGTTGTTTGTCGTGGTAGTTGATCAGGTTCTCTTAACACAACTCCACCCTCGGGTGCTTTCACATTTAGACTTTCTAGGCTTTCCTGATTCCAAGTTGTAGATCAGATCAACTTCATCGCTTAACCTTGTAATATTCCTTGATACCTCAAGATTTTCACCAATTTCCTTTTCCACTTTCTTCCTTTTTACTTTCTGCTTCTTGGTTGCGGGGTTTGAATGTTGTGTCCTTTCAAGTCTCTTTTTAGGAAGAGAGGCATAGGATGCTTGTGAGGCTGACTTGGTCATGGGAGCATTGGGTTGTGAAGGAGAGGGTGTGACATCAGTAGAGGAACTGGTAGCTCTTTTCTTGTATTGTTTGAAGTAGTCCTTTTTCTTGATATCTTCTGTGAGAAGACTATCAGGAATTGGCAATCCAAATAATTCCTTATCCATACCTCTAGGAACATATTTCGTGCTTCCTAAAAAATTCATCTTCTCGCTTTATGTAGAGTTGATTCACTCCTAGGATTGAAGTTGTAGTTTGTTGCAAGTACGGATAACAAGCTTGGAAAAATCTGATGGGAATCACAAGCTTGTTCTGTTTCTTTCGGCCTTGAGCTTTGTTCTAGAAATTTGTTCTATCAGATATGAATGTGTGCATTGATAAAGAAAATTCTTCCCAAATACGATCCGAGACATTCACATCAACCCTATTAACAATTCCCCATAGGATTTGCAGGATAGGAATTCTCACTTTATCAACCCTCGATGTTTTGCCGATAAGCACAAGTTAAGAATAGTTGTAATAGCTCTCCAGTGGTTGATACATGTGTCCAAAGTGATGATGTCGGATGCTCTTAAATGCTGTTCGATAACCCAACCCAATTAGAAAGACAATCGATCGTCCAACACTGTGTGGAGATTCGTAACGCTAGTTCGGTTACATGGGGTGATTCCAAGAGCCTTGCTCGTAATAGCGTAATCAATCGTGAACTCCCCTCCATCCGTTTGCAAGAGTATTGTGCTGTGATTTTGTCCCATTGAACGGTGTTCCAGAATTGTTGAATGTAAATGGTGGGAATTGAGCATTGCTTGGTAATAGCACCGAAGAAGTTTGTGTTTTTGAGGATGTCAATAGACACTTTGAGTATCGGATTTTGTTGTAGCTTTTGTAGGTCCACAAATAGCTTACGTTTTCCAATATCAGCCCATTAACTCCTGGAAGGATTTCTTCGTCTGAGAGAACTTTGATGATGCCAAGGGGGTAACGCTTTTTCGTGGTTTGAACTTGCCATTGATGATCCGAGCAAAACATACAATCAACAAGAATGATTGGGAACGAGTTAGATAATAAATGATAAGTGAGACAACATTGAGAGCACCCTTATGACATAGACACATAGAAATAGTAACTCAGAAGGAGACCCCAAAACACATATAGAGAATGATTGAGTGGCATAAGAGAGATATTTCAATGAAGTAGAATCCTTTAGATAAATTTTCACACGACGAGTTGATAAGGGATTAAAAGGCTAAAGAGTGCATTGCAAAGGGATCATGTCATAAGCCAAGATACAAATGTAGAAGTGATATAACCAATATGCATGAGGCAAACAATAACATTTGGTTGTCGTGAGAGAAACCAAGTACCGTTTGCCAAAACAGAAATGTCATAGCAGATTACATAGAGTATGTTGACTCGACAAGTTGAATCAGGAGATCCTAAGTATTGTGAGAATGAGATCAACTTTAGCAATAAACCTTTAAACATTTTAATAACCCTGGACCCTAAAAAATCCACCAAACATGTCTAAAGTTATAGATAGACAAGCTGTTAAACAGGACAAATTTGCAACATGAGAGTGACCAATGTCGCTAACTTGTAAAGACAAGTCGCCATCACTAGTACCACAGACAAGTCGCTAATAGTTTAGCTCTTTAAGTCGCTATATATGCTAATTCGCTAGCTTGTAAGGACAAGTCGCCATGAACAGTAACAAAACCAAGTCGCTACAAATCTGTTAACTAAGTCGCTAATGTTACTAATTCGCTAACTTGTAAAGACAAGTCACGACAACTAACTCGCTACCCAAGTCAGCCGTAATATAATAAACTAATTCGCCACAAAGAACTTAGTCGCTAAGTTGAGTGCTAACTCGCCATGAAGAACATTCAAGCTAAGTCGCTACCAAGAACACGTTAAGTCGCCATCAAGAACACTCATAATAAAAAAAAAAATAACCCAATCCACTAATCTTTCACCACCAGATCATGAAAACAAATTAACAAGCAATCAAGATAAGATATACCAAACAATTAGTACACTTTCAACTTCATAATAACAACAAAAACACGATTTCATGACAAATCGAACCTAGGTGGAAATCAAACAGTCACAAATCACGAGCTCGAAGGGATCTGGTTAAAAAGACAAGTTAAAACTAGACACAAACGCATAAGAGAGAACAAATAAGGTGTGATTCGAGACGTACCACAGTTAAGTCGCTAGAAAGAACAAATTACTTTGACGAGAAGACAAAACGAGAGAAGAGAAAGAAGAAGAAAAAAAAATTATTTAAGAAAAATGTAGTAAGTCGCTAGGGGTATAGGAAGGATCTTTTGCAATTTGACACATTCGGTCCCTGTGGTTTATGTGCAAAAAGTGGTAAGTCGCTAACCTTGATTTTAGACTAAGTCTCTATCATAGATAATCACCATGATAACCATGAATCAAATAAACATTTAATCAAATAAGCATTCAGTGCAAGGCACTCAATACATGGGTACACAAGGATAATCACATGAGCAAGATACGACCACAACCTATAACTGAGAGAAACACCATAACCAGATAATCACAAAAGCATAACCAGATAGTCACAAAAGCAAGACACAACCACAATTTACAAATGAGCAACCATCATAACCAGCACATGCAAAATCTCCCCCTCAATCAATGTCATCAAAGACCATTGATTGACATAAACCAATCCCGTTATAAAACAAGAATATATCATTTGTTCGAACTTCATCTATGATCCTGTGCCATTATTGAATGACATTTCTAGGACCGTAGATGTTATCGATAACAAGGAATGTATTCTTTATTAAATTGAGGAAAATGATAAAATTGTGAATTTAAAAGAATGTATTTTTTTTTTAAGAAAACTTGATTTATACACAGACATAGAAGAGCGAGTCCTGATTCAAGATGAATAGGAGTCAAAGTAAGAAGTACATCAACTCTGGCAAGCTATAGCTCCTGATTGAGCTATGTTCATTTCTGAAGGGAACCAAGTCATGAAGTTCCTGATTGAGTTGAGCATTGTACCTGAAAAAGACTGAGAGCACATTGTACTAGAAGCACATGTAGAATTGCACATAGAAGGGTTAGTGACATGTTTAATCTCACATTTGGATGCATCACAAGATAACACGACGTATCATTAATGGGAATCCTATTAGATTCTACATTCATGAAGAGTTTTCCTGTGGGAATCCACTTGAGGCATGATCTAGGAATGTAAGTTCGTTAAGTCCTCAGAACTTAAAAAATCTGCCAGTTGGGAATCCATTTGAAACCACCGTAGTTGAACTAAATGAGTGCACAAAATTTTGTTTTGACTATTTGTCCTTTTGTGATTAGAGTATTGTACATAAGTCCGAGGTTTGAGATTCATCATATCTGAACTAGGCAATGAAGTGACTGGTTTTGACAAAAGCACATATTATCAACTTGGGATGTAAGCTTAGATTTCAATGGTTTAACTCTTTCAGACCTAAAGGCATTAGGTTGTTTAATAACCGCTCGCTTCGAGTGGTTCTGAACATTAGACTTTCCCAAAGTTGAAGGTTTTGCAAACTTAGTGTTCATCCTATTTCCAATGCATTCCTAAGCTCATTTTTAAGGCAACAATATTGAAGCTCTTATCCCAATTTGGGCTTTGAGGTCATCAATGTCTTTCATCAAGAGGTTAGAATGATTGACTAACTTAGAATTTGTTTCCTCAAGGTTCATTCTTAAATGCTCATTTTCTCTTAGTAGGTTAGACACACAAAGAGCAAGTTCTGAATTTCTAGATTCAAGTGTATCACTCATCTCATGACAAATATATTTCGACTTCAAAGAAGTAATTTCGGTTGCCAATGGTCGAATCTTTGTCTTGAATCTGGGATTTTAACTGATTAATTTCAAAAAATTCTCGAAATTCTGGAAGTTCCTGATTAATACATGGTTTTTTTGCATAAAACATTTCATCCTTTTGTTGTATTTCAATTTGCAATGAGATACAATGTTTTTCAAGAATTGAAAATTTGTTTAAAAGCTCATCATATACCTTTTTTTCAATCATGTTATTTGCATTAGATTCAGGTAAAACAAAGATTGATTCCACGATGTTATGTTCGAGTAAGAGTCGCACCTTTTCATGAGGATTTATGTGATCGCCATGTACCTTATTGATAGATACCTTTTCTGACTCTGAGAATTTGAGATCGCTTGTTGTTTTCATCATCCTTTTTCATTGCAACTGAGATTCTGCAATCAGTGTCATTCGCTGGTTCGACTGGAATGTTGCATGACATGTCACAATTGCTCCATGGTGTCTCTTGGCACACATTCAATTCATTCGGCTTGCAATTCTCTTTTGCAGCTTCCTTGATGTATGTTTCCATATTACTCATAAGTTGAATAAATGAGTTTCTGAACTCACGAATTTCCATTCCCGTGTGTTTCTTGAAAGATATTCCAGTCATGATATCATCAAAATCTGAGGAGTATTCTTCCCGGATAAGTGGCTGAAATTGATTTAAGATAGTTTGAAGAACGGCATGAGACTCATCAGTTGAGAACTTTTCTTTGGTAATTTGAATCCTCAGTCGTTCTAAGTTAAGTAAAACAGTTCTTGTCAAGGTGGGAAAATCCTGACGAAGGATGGCACAACTTGTTCGATCCATGGTTGTAGATAAGAGTAGTTTGAGAAGCCGACCGAGATGTTGAAAGGGCTCACCGGGTGCATTCCATATTCTTAGCATCATTTGCAAACATTAAGAGTGACTTATTTGAGTTGTTCTGATTAGTCGATGCTGAATCATTAAATGTATGGCATTCGTAAGCATCTTTCACTATTTTTTGTAGTCGCGGTCATAGAGAGCAAGTACTTTGGTGATTAAAGGATCCGTGATGACTGACATTGTGTTATTTTGAATTACTTCCGTTATTGAAATCCCAGTAGCAAAATACCAAGTATGCAAGATGTTAGTATCAAATTTAACCCCAAGTCGCTAGAGATTATGAACCAACCTGCTAGCAACTAAATGGCAATAATCCCAAGTCGCTAAATCAACATCCAAGTCGCTAAGTACAAGTCACTAATCCTCTAGTCAAGCAACACCTAATCGCTATACCACCAAGTCGCTAAACAATTGCAAGTCGCTAAGTAGTAACTCTCTAAGCTTTAAGTCGCTAGCAAAATTTTGGCAGCAATTCGCTAATCAAGTCGCTAAAGATTCAAGTCGCTAAAGAGCAACTCGCTACAGACCAAGTCGCTACCACCAATTCGCTACCCGTAGTGGAGAATCCACTACTTGTACTCGTTAGTCGCTAGATCCAAGTCGCTAACTCAAAGTCGTAACTCGCTCATAACAATTGCAAGCAAGTCGCTACGAAGAATGAAGTCCGAATGTCAAGTCGCTAGCAAGAAAACCACATAAACATCACTTTTCAATCCAAAAAACAACCCAACCAAGATGATTCAAGCTTACCAAATGAAACCCTAAACACTTGTGATGATTCTAAACATAAAAGTACTAACAAAATCCAAACTTAACACAAGAAATCAACCAAATGATGCAAAACCACTAAACTTTTTCAAACTCAAAAACCACCTAAAACCACTAGAAATCCAAAGATGTGCAAGATATGATCTAACCATGGCTCTTGATACCAAGTGTAGGATATTGGATTTCACTTACATATCATAACCTTAACACAATGAGCATATAGATGATTTTAGAGAGAGAGAAAGTGGGATACTCTAGTAAGAGAAACTTGTAGAATATTAGATTACCAAAGAACATCCAACCCTCTACCTTGCAAGGTAGAGGGTATTTATAGGTTACAAACTAACGCATCTCCCGACGGCCTGTGGGATCGGGATACGGGTAAAGACCCGTCCTTCCTCCACGGTGTTGCACTATACTAATCTACGCTACTACTTATTTAATAACTAACATAAATAGAAACAAGTCTGCGAGCTAACTTTTGCTAGATAATACATGAGGTGACCGACTCTTTTACTTATGGAATTTCTGATTCCTAACAAGTTTGCAGACGCTTGCAGGATGTAGAATGTTTAGATTGGTGAAAAAGCTCAAAGCTATGAAGTATCATATGAAAAAGCTAAACTAGAAGAATGGTAATCTCATGTCAGAGAAAGGAATGGAGAGAAAAATTACAAGCTGTGCAAAGGAAAGTAGATAAAGAGCCTCATAACAGTGAGCTTAAAAAGGAGGAAGCAGAGATTCTGAGAGAGTATAACTGTGCTGTTCAGGATGAAGAGAAATTCCTTTTCCAACAAGCTAAGATAGAATGGCTAACTGATGGGACAAAAATAGCAAATTCTCCCATGCTGTGGTAAAGGGAAGGACTCACGTAAAACATAATCGAAATGGGGTATGATGAAAAAGGAGACATATATGATGGTTGTGCAGTCCTTGAACAGTTTGTCAAACATTTTCAAAGCTTTTTGGGGACTGAAATCCCAGTTCAAAATATTGATCCCAATAGTATCCACAGCCCAAATAGAGTTACTGATGAAGATGCTAGACACATGATAAGACCAGTTAATGAAGAAGAAATAAAGCTAGCTCTATTTGATATTAATGATATAAAGCTCCAGGACCAGATGGTTACACTGTAAAGTTTTTCAAAAAAGCTTGGAAGACTGTGGGAGGAGATGTTTGTGATGCAGTCAAGGAATTCTTTCCTAAGAAAATGTTGGGCGAGGTGAATGCCACTCTCATTAATCTTGTGCTCAAGATAAGTACACCTCTCAAAGTCTCTAATTTTAGGCCAATAGCCTACTGCAATGTTATTTATAAGACAATCAGCAAAATAATTACTATCAGGATAAAGACAGCTTTATGTAAAATTGTAAGCCCAAGCCAAAGTGCCTTTATCCCAGGCAGGAAAATTACAGATAATATTCTCATTACCCAAGAATTACTAAAAGGCTATGATTGGAAAAATGGAGCCAAAAGGGTAGCAATGAAGATAGACATACAGAAAGCATATGATATAGTCAATTGGAAGTTTCTTGAGTCCATTCTACACATGTTTGGATTCCCACAGAAGATGATTGATTGGATCATGGTGTGTGTCAAAACAACTGCATTCTCTATATGTATTGTGGAAAACTAGAAGGGGGGGTTGAATAGTTTTACCAATTAAAACTTCCTTTTAATTTATTTAGATTGACTTATGTCAATCTATTTGGTTGTGTGTGTTGGATGTTGATAAACAAGCATATAAAGATATGTAATGAAAAGATAAGAGTAAGAAGCACAAAACCACAACGCGAGTATTTATGTCTGGCTACAAGGACACCTTCCTTGTTCTACTCCACTTCCGAGTCACCTACTCCAGAGTTTGTAAACACTACACCAATCTCCTTATGGCGGAGAAGCCTTCACAACGTTGTTACCCTTTTTCCGGTACTAAGCTAGATACCGAGTTCTTTCTACCCAAGGCGAACCACACCTAACACAACGTCGCCTATCTTTATACGGTGCTATAGGCTAACCACCGAGTTCTTTCACACCTTAGGAGAACTAATCCTTCACAACGTCGCCTACCTTTATTAGGTACTAGGCTAAGCACCTAGTTCCATTGCAATGGAGGAACTACTACCACACTACACCAACGACTAATCCCAAAGGAGAGCCTCCTTACAACATCATCAGGACATCAATATCCTTGGATCTAATGCTAGTTCTATTCAGTACATCGAAACACACCATATCGAATGTATATCTAAGGCACCTTTCACTAATGCCTTTGATTAGATCTACAAGACACCTTTCACTAATGTCTTTGATTAGATCTACAAGACACCTTTCACTAATGTCTTGTGTCTTCACTTCTAAGCACTTTCACTAATGCTTCTTTGTCTTGACTTCTAAGCACCTACCACACAAGTGCTTGTCCTATACCGATAGATACCCTTCACTAATATCTTCGTCTTGATACTTGAGACATCTTTCACTAATGTCTTAACACTATGCTTTGAAGAAAGAAAAGAGATCATCAACAAGAGGACATCAATAGCCTTGATTGAGAGCTTGGCAACTCATGGAATTGAGCTTGCTCGACTTCAAAGGTGGTGATCTTCCCTTTAAGAGGAACCTAAAAGATCACACAAAAATAAAACTACAAACATAGATCTCTTGGATCTAAGGTTAGTGAGATTTAACTCAAGGGAGAAAGTATGTTAGAGAGGGGTGCCAAATAATGAAGAAATGACTCACTATTTATAGAGGAAAAACCTACTGTTTCCCCGGATCCCACGGATCCCTACCATAAGGGATCCGACTAGCACAAAGCTAGGGATCCGTGGTCCGCTCCTCTTTGCCCATGGGTATTTTTGGTTATGGGTCATGGGTCATGGGTTATGGGTTGATCCATGGTTTTCTTTCTAGATACAATGTACTTGGTTAAGTGGTATATATAAAACCATGGGTTATGAGTCAAAACCATTTGCTAGTATTTACCCATTTAGTATATACTTGTATTTACCCAATTTAGCATACACTTAGTTTTTACCCATTTTAGTATATACTTGTTTTTACCCATTTTAGTATACTTAGCTTAAGTATGTGTTAACTCAATATGTAAACACTAGTTGTTGTACATATATATCTAATCATAGAAACACTTATACTTGTTAAGCCAATATGTAAACACTAGTTGTTGTACATATATATATATATATATATATATATATATATATATATATATATATATATATATATATATATATATATATATATATATATATATATATATATATTCAGATCATAAAAATCACTTATACTTGTTTTAGTGTTTTATGTGAATATGTTAGAAAACTATTAGTTCAAACCATTTACGTATTTTATTTGTTTCTGTTAATATGATTTACTTATTATCGACAAACATTAGAATATCGTAAAATATAAATAAACGTTTTTAATGCTTATTTGTATTAACAATCTCCCCTTTTTGTTGATGACAAAATATAAAATTATTTTAAGGAAAAGCTAAAATTCAGAACGTTTGAATTTAGTTTTACTTTCTTCCCCTTTTGTCGAAACAAAAAAATGTTTGAAGAAAGCAACACATCGTTTTACAAAAATGAAAAATAAAATAAAGAGATAAAGAGCAAGTAACGGAAAGATCTTCTTTTGCTCCTTGACGAGTCCATCCCTAAGTAAGGGCGTCAAGAAACTAATTCTAATCTAGTTCATTTGCAACTAACTTATGCAAAAAGATTATCAAGGTGACGGGTGTGTTCCCTAGATGATTGCTATATTTAAAATGTAAAAGTCGCTAAATCAAATGTAAGTAATTTGTAATCTATTGTTTTACACCAAGCTCCCCTAGCTTTAGGATGTCAAATTCTTTTATGTGTTAATTGAATAAATCAAGTAAAACAAGGGTTAGAAAATAAGTATAATTCACAATTTCCTGCAAATGTGATTTAAGAAAAAAAACTTTCTGACTTCATTTGATCCCTGTTCTCCCTAGTAGGGATCCGTCTTGGCAATACTGAGGGATCCGTCTGGCTGATGACTAAAATCAGCAAAGGTGATATAACAAGTAATGTTATCACATAAATGAGATATGAATACATATTCTCAGAAAAATAACAAGTAGCATGTAATTCCATTTAATAAAACAAGAGTTATGATATACATGACTCTAAAAATAAGAAAATAGACAATACATGACTAGGAATTTTTTTTAGGTTATCTAACGCTTGATGCTAGGACACCACTAAAATCTGTTAATACAAATATCGTCATTAAACGTTATTTATATTTTTGATCTTTGCCTAAGTTTTGTTAACGACAAAAGTAAATTTAATTTATAAAAGCTTAAAGCTTGTCAAGTTTATTAGATATTAAAACAAGCTTTCACAAACAATATATTCATCATTCAAGCATTTACATTTATGATTAGTAACATCTTGATATGACTCTAATCATTATGTATGATAGTAGTTTGTAGAATGTGTTAGGTTCTTAAAACCAAACACTACTTAAGCATTTGCATATTCCTATAAATAGTAATACAACATTTGACATCATGTATTACATCATGGAAATCATTAGAAGATTCCATTAGATATTTTGTGAAGATTTGTACTCTTCATATCTTGCAAAATCTCTCTTAGATAGAGTTGACTTTAAGCAAGATTTGATATCTTGACTGTCAGACTGGGCGGTACCATTTGGTACACGGACGGAACCCTTTAGGGTCCCGCCCGTGGACGCCTCCTGTCCATTTTGGCTATAAATAGCAATGCCAAGCCAAGTAGTTTTCATCCCTTTCTAACATACTCTCATATAGTCTTCTCTCTAACCTTTCTAACTCAGTTTCATATCATATTAGTGATCTCTTTGTAGCAAAGAAGATCAAGTCATATTCAAGCTTCAACGAGAAGTTGGAAGTCTTGTTTGTTTAGTGTTGTATGATCTAGTGTTGATCCATACTTCATTGTTGTATCAAACCATCATAATCTTGTGAGTGTGAGTGGTTAGTATTTTAGTCCTCAAAATACATTGTGTGTGGGAGTAGTTGTACCCTTGGAAAGAACTCGACATCTAGCTTAGTGTCGGAAATAGTGTGAGCGAAGTGTAAAGGTTTTCTCCCGCCTGAAAGGAGCTTGTTGACTAGTGAAGTTAACTCTCGAGTGTGAGACTCGGGGAGTGGAGTAGGGCAAGGAAAAAGAGTCCTTGTAGGCCGAACCACTATAAACAACTTGTTGTGGTTTGATCATTTCTTTCTATTTACTATTACTTATTGCTTGCATACTTCATTAACACACTTAAGATCAATATCAATTGATCTTTCAATAAGTTTCAAAACAAAGTTTTTAATCGGTAAACTATTCAACCCCCCCTTCTAGTTTTCTACAATTGGTACCAGAGCCTCGTTGCTCAAGAATTTCTAAAATAACTTGTATTTTATAAACTTGAAACGATCCATGGATTCTGAAAACTTTAAAGAAGGGCAATCTATGCAAAGACCACCACTCTTTGAAACCAATGGATTTATCTATTGGAAAACCGTTTTGAAACATATGTAAAATCAAAAGATATAGATCTTTGGTTTATTATTGTTAAAGGAGATTTTAGTTCTACAACAAAGGATATTTCCGTTGATGAACAAAAGAAACTAGTTGCTAAAAATAATGAAGCTAAAATGATGCTTTATAATGCTTTACCTAGAAAAGAATATGAAAGAATTTTTATGTGTGAAACCGCCAAAGATATTTGGGAATCTTTAATTGTTACACATCAAGGTAATCCACAAGTCAAGGATAACAAAATTGATCTTCTTGTTCAACAATATGAACAATTTGTTATCCCTGAAGATGAAACCATTGATTGTGGCTTTGCTCGTTTTAACACTATCATTACATCACTTAAAGCACTTGATGAATCTTTTCGTAGTAAGAACTTTGTCAGGAAATTTCTTAGAGCACTCCATCCCAAATGGAGAGCTAAAGTGACCGCTATTGAAGAATCAAAAGATCTCTCAATAATGTCACTAGACGAGCTAATTGGCAACCTCAAAGTTCACGAAATGGTAATGGAAAAGATTCGAGATCATCAAAGGAAGAAAGGAGAAGATCTGTTGCTCTTGCAAAGGCGGAATCAAGCGATGATGGTGAATCATGTTCCGATAGTGAAGATGAGGAGTATGCCATGGCCGTTAGAGATTTCAAGAAGTTCTTTAGAAGAAGAGGAAAGTTTGTAAGACAACCTCGAGAAGAAAAGAAGCCATTCAGAAAAGATCGGGATGATAAGAAGATTAAAGGTGAAAGAAAGTGTTTTAGATGTGGTGATGTCAACCTCATAGAGAATGTCCCAAGCTCCCTAAAAGCAAAACTCAACGAGCTTTTGTAAGTGGTGCTTGGAGTGATAGTGAAGACGATGAAGAATCAAGCAAGGAAGAGATCGCTCTAATGGCACATGAGTCAAATGAGGTACTTTCCGACTCTTCTTATTCTTCTATAGATGATGACACTTTGCAAAAACAATATAATCAATTGTGTGAGCTAAGTCTAAAAATCATAACTAAAAATAAATTTCTAAAAACTAAAAAGGAGTTTTTGGAAAATGAGGTATATGAGTTAAAAGAAAAAGCAAAACGACTTGAAAAAGAAAAAGCAAATGACGATGATTGTAAATCATGTCAAGAGCTTAATCTTGAAATAGAAAAACTAAAGCTCACACAAGAAGTTTTAATAGAAAATAATTCTAAGTTTAAAAGGTTTAACAAAAACATCGCTCTTGCCGATGAAATAGTTAAAATCCATAAAACACCAGGAGACATGAATGGGCTAGGTTTTAATGAAGTATTAATTCCAAAGAGTCAAAACAAAACAGCCGAAAAGGACGAACATTCTGTCAAAATGCCGCTGTAGTAACGCGACCGACGGAACCAAAATAAGGGTTCCGTCTACAGTAAAATGGTGGTACTGGGTACTCAAAGAGAACAGAATGTTCGAATACTCGGACTCTAATTTGTTAAAGTAACACAGAAAACCAATGATAATGTTAAACTAAAACCAGCCATTATATCAGGAGTAGGACTTGTTAAAAATGAATTTAGATCAAAAACTACTCAACAACGATATAAAACTTCTTTGGCCAAACGCCCCTTTCCTAAGAGCAACCACAACGTTCAACCTAACTACCAACACAACGGTTGGAATCAAAACTTTCCTAGACCATATCAAACTCCAGATTACATGCCATGGAACCCTTACCCATCATTTCCATACATGAATCAAATAAATGGTATGTTTAACCCAAACGGACCCATGAGATATTGGGGACCAAATGTTTGAGTTATTTGCTTCTTAGGTATGCTTGAAAGTTGGATTGGAACCCGATGAATGGATAAAAGATAGTGGATGCTCACGACACATGACGGGCAACCAAAGTCTCTTCTCATCATACCAAGAGTATGACGGAGGTAATGTCACTTTTGGTAGCAATCTCAAAAGCAAAATCATTGGCAAAGGTACGATTGCTCATAACTCTCTAACTATTGAAAATGTTGCTCATGTGGATAGGTTAGGATTTAATCTACTTAGTATTAGCCAACTATGTGATAAAAAGTATAAAGTACTATTTGATGAAAATGGTAGTAAAATACTAAAAGATGGTATCACCATAGCTAAAGGAGTTAGGAAAAATAACATATACGTCATGAAAATAGATAAAACATATAATGACAAACTTTGCCTAACAACATTAGACGATAGCTCATCTCTTTGGCATAGACGCTTAGGTCACGCTAATATGAGACTTATACAAAACCTATCTTCAAAAGAGTTGGTTAGAAATTTACCAAAACTAAAATATGACCAACACTTTTGTGACGCTTGCAAAATTGGTAAACAAACACATAGTAGTCACAAATCTAAAAATATGGTGTCCACATCTAAGTGTCTAGAATTATTACATATGGACTTGTTTGGACCATCCGCTATAAGAAGCTATGGAGGCAACTTATACACTTTGGTCATAGTAGATGATTACTCAAGGTTTACTTGGACTTTATTTTTGAAAACCAAAAATGAAGCTTTTGATAAATTTGAAATACTTAGCAAGAAAATTCAAAATCTTCTAGGTGTCAAATTCGTGTCGATCCGAACGGATCATGGTCGTGAATTTGACAACGAAACTCAATTTGGAAACTTTTGTGATACAAATGGTATAACACATAACTTTTCCGCCTCCTAACACCTCAATCAAATGGAGTAGTAGAACGTAAAATAGAACAATTCAAGAAATGAGTAGAACAATGCTTAATGAACAAAACATTCCTCAAAAGTTTTGGTGTAACGCCGTTGACACTTCTACATATATTTAAATAGAGTCTTAATACGTCCTTTCCTAAACAAAACACCATATGAACTTTATAAAGGTAAAAGCCAACATTAGGATATTTTAAAGTCTTGTAAATGTTTTATTTTTAATACTAAGGATTATCTCACCAAGTTTGACCCAAAGTCTTATGAAGGTGTATTTCTTGGTTACTCAAAAACTAGTAAAGCTTACATTGTCCTTAATAAAGAAACAATGATAGTCGAGGAATCGTTGAACATAACATTTGACGAAAGTCCACCTCCCTCTAAGACATCACCTTTGGTAGATGATGACTTAGTTGAAAGTCAAATAGAAAGTCAAATTAATAATAACAAGGAAGATGAACCATCAAATAAGGAAATTGTCAACATCAAAGAATCTAAAAGTCATCCATTAGAAAAGGTCATAGGACAACTTAATCAAAGAACCTTAAGGTCACAAGCTCAAAATCAAAGTAATCATTTTTGTTTTGTATCCACCATTGAACCAAAACCCATAAATGAAGCAATAAAAGATGAATCATGGGTAATTGCCATGCAAGAAGAATTAAACCAATTCGTATAAAATGATTTGGAAACTAGTTCAAAAACCCAAAGATCAAACTATAATTGGAACAAAATGGGTCTTTCGAAACAAAATGGACGAAAATGGTAGTATCTAGAAACATAGCTAGGCTTGTTGCACAAGGTTATAATCAACAAGAAGGAATTGACTATGATGAAACTTATGCACCGTTAGCTAGACTTGAATCTATTAGAATATTACTTGCTTATGCATGTGCTTATGACTTTAAATTATTTCAAATGGATGTTAAAAGTGCTTTCCTTAATGGGTTTATTAACGAAGAAGTGTATGTTGCTCAACCTCCCGGTTTTACCGACTTTGAGAAACCACATCATGTCTTCAAACTCAAGAAAGCATTATATGGCCTTAAACAAGCACCTAAAGCTTGGTACGACCGTCTTAAGACTTTTCTTATTGATAACAAATATACTATGGGATTAGTAGATAATACTCTTTTTACTAAGAAAAGGGAATCACAAATTATTATTGTTCAAATATACGTTGATGACATTATATTCGGATCAACTTGTCAAGAACTATGTAATGATTTCTCTAAAATCATGCATGACGAGTTTGAAATGAGTATGATGGGTGAGTTAAACTTCTTTCTAGGACTTCAAATTAAACAACTAGAAGATGGTATTTTCTTTAACCAATCTAAATATATAAAAGACATGCTTAAGAAATTTGGTCTTGAAGATTCCAAACCAACTAAAACACCCATGTCCTCGGACACTAAACTCACCAAGGACGAAGAAGGTGAATCCGTAGATAACACTAAATATAGAGGAATGATTGGTAGCCTACTCTATCTTACGGCTAGTAGACCCGACATTATGTTTAGTGTTTGTCTATGTGCTCGCTTTCAAGAAAACCCAAAGGCATCACACTTAGAAGCATTAAAAAGGATTTTTAGATACATTAAGGGAACAACGTGTTTAGGATTATGGTATCCCAAAGGAACGGGTATAGAAACCATAGTGTATGCCGACTCGGATCATGCCGGTGATTATGTCGATAGAAAAGTACAAGTATTTGCACTTTTGTCGAACATTGTCTCACCTCATGGTTTGCAAAGAAGCAAACGGCTTTAGCCATCTCTACTACTGAAGCTGAATACGTCTCAGCCGGAAAAGCATGTCAACAAGCTCTTTGGATGAAGCAAGCTCTCGACTACGAATTCATCTCAACAAAATTGTGATACTTTGCGACAACAAAGGAGCCATCGATCTCAGCAAGAATCCCGTTCAACATGCTCGTACAAAACATATTGAAATTCGTCATCACTTTCTTCGCGACAATGTTCAAAAAGGAAACATTTCAATCGAGAAAGTATCCTCCGAAGACAACATTGCCGACATCTTAACTAAAACTCTTAAACGAGAACCTTTTAATCTTCTTAGACTTGGTTTAGGGTTAATGGAACCAAACATGTAGGATAAACATAGCCTAAAACATTAGAATAGTCAAACCAAAACAATTTTGCCTTATATCTGCTACTGTAGCCACGGCACCAAACGACAACACGGACGGAACCAATTATTTGGTGCCGTCTGGTCCGTGGTGTCTACAGAAGCTAAACTGCTATATACATAACATCTTCTTCCTCACAACCCACTTTACCAAAACGTGTAAAACTTAAACCAAGCTCATTATTGTCATCTTCCCACTTACTAATCATTGAAGATAACATCATTGTAAGTATCCTAACTACATTTCATCTCTTAATTCTGAGTCTAAGATTCTTATTTATGCACAAAACTATCACAAATCATTACATTTTATGTATGTTTTTACACCAAATATGAATTCAATTGGCAAATTGCATAACTAGTCATTCAAATTAGGTACTACATTATCATATTGCATAAACAAATCATGTTTCCCACTAATTGATAGATAATAAATATAAGGCCTTATTCAAACAACCAAACACCCCATGTCAAAAGTTTTGAAAAGCTTCTCACTTGTAGGAAAACATTTTTCATTGCTAATACAAATAGAAACGTTAGAATTTTCATCACTTGCATGCTCTTGAATACTAAAGGTATTGCATAACTAATATGCACTCCCGGATATATTCAAATGTAGCCACATTGAATTAGGAGCATTTGGGTTATCTCATGGTATTTGCCAAACACCCCACTAAAACCATTTTGTGCATAAAATGAGTCGAGATAACCGCAACTCCAAATTGTTTTCATATAGGCACACACTAGAATCAAAAACGTTGAAATTTATCTTAATTTTTTTTAACATATTAATTCTTGTCCTTAGGAATAACCATGGTAGCTGCAAGATTCTATGATCACAAAGACACCCTTAACTACATTCCCAAACAAAACCAAAAGGACTACCAAGGAACAAGTAAAAATATTTAGGGGTCTAGAATCAAGGTATTTCCATGAGGGTAGAACCATTCACCCATCCTTCCTTGAGCATACTAATCTTCGTGAAGAACTAGCCGCCATTCAATTCGATTGTCTTCTTGACATTGATGAACCAATTTGTCCTAGGTTTGTGTTAGAATTCTATGCTAGTGTAACCGGTTTTAGTGATGAAGATGATGATGAATTTTGTCTTAGCTTTAGAATCAACCAAAATGACTACACCATCACCTAAAGCGAATTTGCTAGAGTACTAGGAATTCCCAACCGAGGAACTTGTGTTTACACGGATAAGTGGTCACTAACCGCCCTTGATGCAATCAATGACCGCACTTCTCCTTATCTAACCCGTTTGGCCGATAAGGATGTCATCCGTGAACACCTTTAACCCAAAACGATAACCCGAGTAACCCGAAATGGAAAAGAGGTAGACCGAGATCCATATGGAATGGAGCTAAATGAACTTAAGCACGAATTTAAGAAATGGGAGGAGTTACTTAGAGCAAACGCTAGCACCATAGGAATAGGGATCACATAAATGCTTGTCTTTGCCACATGCTTTACAACTTGTCCACCCGACAACCATTCAACTTAGCCTACTACATAGCTAGGAGAATGATTGATATTCCCACTCAAGGATCCGTTGCTCTTCCATACGGGATGCTTCTCACCCGTCTCTATAGAAACTTGCCCAATTCCACCAACTCCAAAAAGGATGCATTCATATATGAGCTCATCCTCACATCTTTGTACCTTTGAGTGATGCAGAGTTGCTAAGATAAAGGCAAGAGAGCTAAACCTCCAACTCCATCATCATCATCATCAAATAGTCCGAAGATGGTCTTCCAAGCTCATTCCTCATGAGTATTATGTGTCTCTTCCCGAAATAGAGAATGAATCAGCAGAATTCAAGCAAACTAAGGGAATGTTCAAGTGCCTTGGTAGGATGATGAACAAGATTTACAAGAAAGACAAATAAGGGTACTTTAAGGAGTGTTTGGAACAATGCATTATCGTTAATGTTTGATACTATTTAGTTGCTTTTATTATGTAGGATGATAATATAACTTGAAACAATGGTGTATGCTAACAATTCATGCAGGGGATAGCACAAGTATGCTATCAAAATTTACCCATTTTCACTATATTGTGAAAATCAATAAGCCTTGCTCAAAATCTATGCTCCACTATGTTTACATATGTGCTATTTACTTTTCCTAACTAGAAATGTTTAGTATAACAGTTTTTGAGAAAAATTTCAGGTTTCGAAATTTCCTGACACCTAAAACGAACTCGTCCATATTTCAGCACTCCACGGATCGACGGCACCATAATTTTGGTACCGCCCTTATGTAAACCGTACCGCCATACCTGTACAGACGGACCAGACGGCACCCTTTAGGTACCGTCCGTGTATAGTTTTGGTGCCGTGGATCCTCCAGGTAATTTTCTGAATTTCGACTCTTTCGTGATTCCAAATTATCTTCCATCACTTATAAATCAATCTTAACTAGTTTATACTGGTATTAGAACTAGTATTATGTACTAAGGTGTATAAGAAATCCATTTCCCACCAAAATTCAAAATTTTGAAAAATCCACCCAAGGAGCCCTTTGGCATAAAGGAAGGAACCAAAATTTTGGTACCTTCAAATCCATGGGTAATCTGAATATTAGGAAATTCCACTCACTAGAACACATTTATTGCATATCTTTTCTTCTTCACTCCATTTTCTTTGTATGGATTGACTTGGGTGATATGACTAGCATTCAACCCACTTCCAAATCATTAGGAACCTCATCTCTTCAATGGTTCAACATCAAATCAAACACATTTCTCAACATTTTTTAACCTCTATAAATTGAAAGGCTTTACCATGATCATCTTCACACCTTCCTCATTCTCATTACTATCTAGCAAATAAAAACCCAAGTTAAAAATGACTAAATCATCACCAAAACCTTGCAAGAAAACCGCTAGAATGAGCGTAAGGCCTTGTTGTTTTGTTCATCTTAGCTCATCATCCGAATCTTCACCACTCTTCATCTCCCATTAGATATGATACACATCTTACCTTAGCTACACCCACTTCATCACACATTGTGATCACCACTCCACCACCAACAAAAACCCCTACTTCACCTCCACCGGCACCCATCCAAACATCCAAAACTCCCTCACCACCTTCACCAAGGTCTCCCACTCACCCCATGGAGTTATTTTCTACTCCACCAACATCACCAAATCCTTTTCTAGAGGACTTGGAAGACTTGCCTCCTAGGCCAAGTCATCCACCACCATTGCCATCTTTTGGCACAATTGAGCGAATCGCTCATGAGTCACCTCGGTCATCCATTGACCCAAACGCCCCATTAGGGCCAAGAAGACCTCCTTTTCCACCCCATTCACAAGGACATTCATGGTCCTTTATACAGGGATCATCCACTTCCATCATCAATGTCTCCTCATATTGAGGACATTCCGGAAAGCATGTGGGATGACAATCCCACTAGAGAGGAGATTCAAGCCGAACCCCACAACCTCCACCAATTCAAAGGCATGGTGGATTCTCACTTAAGTGAGACAATGCAAATGCAAAATGCTTTGCTTGCATCCATCATGACCCCTCCAAACATTCCCAACACCACCAACACATCCACCATTCCACCACCACAACCTCCCCAAACTTTCTACCCTCCAGGGCATGGTTGCTCAACTTGTGAGCAAACGGGTCAAACCGTGGAACGGACCCGGATTATGGTCCATGACTTCCACGAAGAAATGAGGTTCATCCTCAACCACATTCTTGAGCGTCTCAACGCTCTTCCCCATCCACCATCACTTTAGGATGGTTTTAGAATAGTTTTTCTTTTATTTGCTTTCTTAGGATAATTTTTTTCTTCTTGTACTAGAAACACATCGTTGTGTTCTCTTTTCATGATCTTTATTCATGAAAAATTTTAACTAATGAATGTTGTTTATCATATTATTGGTGTCATTACATAGTGCTTGGAAATGCTTGTGAATGATCATTATTACTAACATTTTTTGTAGCTTTATTTTCACAATCCATGTATCTTCCCATTAAAGCACCCAATTTAGGGAGCTTTGAACAAGGGGAGATAATAGCTCAACATTACACCTATACTCTTCTTTTGTTGAGACAAAAAGGGGGAGAAAATATAGAACTTTGAAATTATTTATATTTGACTTTTCTGAAAAGTCAAACAGCATACATTTGACTTTCTAAAAGTCAAACAGAACCCTCATTGATAATAATACTTGACTTTCCTAAAAAGTCAAATTTCATACACTTACATTACCATTCTCTTTTCAAGTTCTAAAACTAATATTTTTATAACTCTTGTACAAACTTTGTTTTTTTTATAAAAATAAAATTTATATTTTGTCCTCAACAAAAAGGGGAGATTGTTAATACAAATATCGTCATTAAACGTTATTTATATTTTTGATCTTTGCCTTAGTTTTGTTAACGACAAAAGTAAATTTAATTTATAAAAGCTTAAAGCTTGTCAAGTTTATTAGATATTAAAACAAGCTTTCTTCAACAATATATTCATCATTCAAGCATTTACACTTTTAATTAGTAACATCTTGATATGACTCTAATCATTATGTATGATAGTAGTTTGTAGAATGTGTTAGGTTCTTAAAACCAAACACTACTTAAGCATTTGCATATTTCTATAAATAGTAATACAACATTTTGACATCATGTATTACATCATGGAAATCATTAGAAGATTCCATTAGATATTTTGTGAAGATTTGTACTCTTCATATCTTGCAAAATATCTCTTAGATAGAGTTGACTTTAAGCAAGATTTGATATCTTGACTGTCAGACTGGCGGTACCATTTGGGTACACGGACGGAACCCTTTAAAGCAAGATTTGATATCTTGACTGTCAATGGCGGTACTTTGGTACAGGACGGAACCGGGTCCGTCCGTGGACGCTCTTGTCCATTTTGGCTATAAATAGCAATGCCAAGCCAAGTAGTTTTTCATCCCTTTCTAACATACTCTCATACATATCTTCTCTATAACCTTTCTAACTCAGTTTCATATCATATTAGTGATCTCTTTTGTAGCAAAGAAGATCAAGTCATATTCAAGCTTCAACGAGAAGTTGGAAGTCTTGTTTGTTTAGTGTTGTATGATCTAGTGTTGATCCATACTTCATTGTTGTATCAAACCATCATAATCTTGTGAGTGTGAGTGGTTAGTATTTTAGTCCTCAAAATACTGTGAGTAGTTGTACCCTTGGAAAGAACTCGACATCTAGCTTAGTGTCGGAAATAGTGTGTTTAAGTGTAAAGGTTTCCTCCGCCGGTGAAAGGAGCTTGTTGACTAGTGAAGTTAAACTCTCGAGTGTGAGACCTGGGGAGTGGAGTAGGGCAAGGAAAAAGAGTCCTTGTAGGCCGAACCACTATAAACAACTTGTTGTGGTTTGATCTTCTTTCTTATTTACTTATTACATATTGCTTGCATATTTCATTAACACACTTAAGATCAATATCAATTGATCTTTCAATAAGTTTCAAAACAAAGTTTTTAATCGGTAAACTATTCAACCCCCCCTTCTAGTTTTCTACAAAATCTTCTAGCTCAAGTTTTGTTTAGGTTTGATCTCGTCGAAACGTTCGAGGAGATGATAGAACATGAAACGTTGGTCTTCTCGTACTTCATGTATCAAACTTTCAACATGTTGACAATGATAGCAATCATTTTGCTAGGTAGTAGTGGTGGAGGAATAAAATGGCTTGATGCGAAGGATCTAAGTGAGGCGCTTCATGGAGCTTCAAACGATGGTGGAGGAATTGTGGAGGTGCATTTGAGAATGCTTTGAACCAAGAATGATGGTGTGTTAAGGAAGTGTCAACTTCCATAAGCACATATGGTATGACTTTGATGATTTCATAATCCAAATAGGATTATATGATAGAGACGGTGAAAAGGAAGCCGGAGCAAGTGTTGACTCAACACCTTGATTTAGAATCATTATTCCTCCTAATGAGGAGAATGTTGCCTGGCTAAAGCGGATGAGACTGCCTAGAAAAGTGTGCGTCCTCTAAATTGTAGAGGTGTGGTGATGATTGTGGGGATGTAAATGAGATAGCTCTAGAAACCAATGGTGATGGTTTAGTGGAGATGATATTGTTTGGCCTAGAGGTATGGTGGTGTGGCATTGTAGTTTTGTGGTACTAATATTTTAGGAATTGGTTTGATGGAAGAGGGAGGATCCTATTATTTGTTGGCTTGACCGAGATGATTCCGGTTGAAGAGATTTCGTGTATAACACGGGCCCCGGGGTGGTTCTTTGGTAATAAGTTACTACTTGGGGTTTTTCTCATGATGAAATGATTTCAAGATTAAGTTAGAGTGAGAGTGATGACTATGGAGGTCCTAACAAGGTGGTTTATAAACTAAGAGTTTTGACAAGTGCATTTAAGCTTTAAGCCACTAGGATTCATTGGAATGTGATGATTGACATGCACAAGAGTCAACTTCAGAGGATGGACTGATCTAGGAACTCATTTAAGATGAGATGGAGTGTTTGAGTTAGGAAGATGAGTTGAAATGATTGTTTTAGCAAGACTTGACCTATACTGTCATCCGATCCCATCGTTCCTTTCTCATAGGGATCCGTATAGGCTAATCCTAGATCCGCGCTATCGCAGAAGAAGAAAAGTGGAAATGATGTTTCTAAGATCTAAGACCTATAATATCTTGAGTGTTTCAGTCTTCCTAAGTGTCTTAAATGAAGGGGTGCTTAAGTACTTGAAGGTGGTGAGTGATGTAGCTAATGATTGTCTTTTATGGAAGGATTTGGAACTTTCATGAGTACCAATGAGTGAGCAAGGATGACACTAAAGATGAGAGTGTTTAATTGAAGCTAAGTGATCCTAGAGATCAGGTGGTGACTTAGGATTGTGTTTTGGAAAATATCCTAATGGTTTTGAAAAAGGTTTGATCAACTTTGATCAATTTTGAGGTGAGGTTGATTAATGATCAATATTGTCATAATCGAAGGATTTCTAACCTAGTTGTGAGGGATCAAGTAAAAAATGAAATGTGAGTTTTGAGAGCGAAAGAGTGATGGATTGAAATGGTAGATCTAACAAAGTCTTAGAGGGTGATCTATGTGAGTTGGAATGAGTGGGAAAGGTCAACCTATCTTTGATAAAATCTTAATCAATGTTAAGACACTATGTTTAGCTTAGTGTAAGGTGTTCAAAAGAGTGTGTTTGACATATAATGCTTGCAATTGCATTTTCTGTTTTGCCGGATCCCCTGGTTCCCTAGATGTAGGGATCCGTTTAGTACAACATTTGGGATCCGTCTATCTGCTAGACAGAACCTTTACCAAAGGTATGCAATGATCTTGACAGTGCATTATATTCCAAGTTTTGTTTAAAGGAGTTCTAAAACTAGGATATCAAATGTAAGATGTTTTATTTCATGAAAGAGAAAGGATTACATTGATAACTAATGAGTAGAGTAGAATTGATCCTATTTGACTATTCTAGGTTCCTTGAGTGTCTTCGCTAGGAGGATCATTATGTGTTTGATGGGCATTGGTGGAATCAAGAATGAAGAAAGTCTTCATGAGAGATATGTTTAGAGGTTCCATCATCTTGTTCACAAGTAATGCACAACGGACTTTGAAATTGAGGATGGAAGTGCATAACATTGTGATAGAGGCATGTCAAGAACATTCCATAAGGGATGAGTTTATCCTTGGAGCCTTGAAGGTTTGCAATTCGCCTTGCGAAGAAGTAGGCGAGATTGTATGGTTGTTGTGTTAGCAAACAGTACAACATGTGAGCACAACAAGCGGGAAGAATATCTCGATTTCTGTCACACCCCCAAATTACCTGTTTTGCAGCGGAATGGAATTCCTGGGGATTGACTGTCATAGCATCACAATCACAGTTATATTGAACGACCTAAAGTGTCGTTTGAAAAATACATCGCTTGATTTAATAAAAACATTCAGAGTTACAAAGATAGGTCCCAAATGAAAGTTACTATATGCAGAAAATAAGCTTGGTACAAGTCAAACGATGTTTTTAAAGAAAACCATAATATACATTGAGACAAGTCGATGTCGCGACTCTAAGAGGTTCCTTAATCGTGCCATGATGCGAATGCCTTAATTACCTGAAAATACATTGCTAAAAGTGTCAACACAAAGGTTGAGTGAGTTCATAGAGTTGTTGAAAATGTTAAATACGACTACCACAAGTATATATTATGTATGACAATGTCGTCACAAAATGATACAATTGCTATAAGTCCATGACACCGAAGCTTGACTGATGTTCTCAAACAGAAAGTGTTTGCCAAACAACTCAATAATGATAATGAAGTGAAATGCATCCGTCCGGTTGGAATCCGCCAACCCGGATGGAGGTGTCACCTTCGATAGATCTATCCACTCACTCACGCTTCTATGAAATTAACGGTTCATGTTCATGAAATGGGGACATTTAACTGGGAATGAGGTAACTTAAGCAATGTAATGAATTTGATATACTTGGCATCGTAATAAAATGATGTACAATGTATTCTCCCCCGTAGGTTTGAAATAAGTAAAAAACTTGAATAAATCGGGGCTATGAAAACTCACCTGTTGCAATGATTATTATGACAAAAGTGGATAAACTGAAATGTAGCGTGAATCTCGAAACTGACCTATTATGAATGATATGATAGGTAATAAGTCATGATGTAATGCTATGCATGCAATTCGGATGATATTTATACCACTTATGAATTTTTGAAAACAATATTTTTCGTCGAAAATGTAATCTTTTAACGTCTTGACCATTTTTTAATTACTTCACATGTATTTACGTTGAAATGATATCCAACGATAATCATTTAGTGATTTATTGTGAAATTATAACTTTTCGTCGTAAAATAATGTTATTGAAATTTCCATGAAAGTGACAAAAACGGCATCTAAAATCTAGTCGTAAAATGGTGCACGTCGAGCGTTAGGAAACAAACTCAACGGTTTTGGGAAGCTCGTATGATAATCTCAAAGTTTTAGTACACGAGTTTTCATCCTAGAGGTTTCAAACATAAAGAAAAATAGATGTTAAGTATGGTACTTATGTCCCAAAATATAGTTTAAGGATGGTTTTTCGGCAAAGTTTAAGCGAACGTATTTAATTCATTACAACTCCGCTAATCAAACGGTCGGACATTTTGACAAATATACTTGGAGATCTCACTTTTACTAGAAGACATCACTTTATGAAAAGTTCTAAATCAATGTTAAAAACAACCTTTAACTTGGTAACTAGTTTTTGCCGCAAAACTTGTTTATTAGAAATGTGTTATAGTTTTTCTTATATGATAATAGTTACGGCAACTTTTGTAAACGTGTATAATTTAATCGTTACAAATCCGTTTTCTACGTTTAAAAGATCCTTAGTTTAGTATCAAAAGTATACTAACATATTTTTAACAAGTCGACATAATTTACAACGTCCAAGCTTTATTTTTGACTCGTACAAATTAAACATTGTTTGCTGAAATTTCCAGAAATTTGTATTTTTCGTCACCAACTTGAAAAATTCATAACTTCTTCGTTATAGCTCCGTTTTAATCCGTTCAAGCGCCACGGCTTAGTTTTAAAGTATATTTTCCAAATATCTAGGCCAAAAATTTTTATCTACTGTCGGATTTTCCAGATTTCGAAAATAAGGACAGACCCTTTTGCAAACTTGTCGAAATGAGTTTTTCTCGCGCCAAACCTATTCTAACCCATTCAAAACAACTCCGGGGCTATTCTAATCCTACCATACACCTTCTTAGGGTGTCATGGGTTCCTAGACATCACCAAAAATTATATATAATAAGGAGTAATTTATAGGATGGATTATATATATTTAACACTTAAAAACATGAAAAAGTGGTATAAACATCACATAACTTGCATGTTTCTCAAATAAAATGATATGACCATAATAATGAATATGAAATAAAAATATGAATATGAATGCTTACTAGTGATATGATGAGGTTTAAGGACAAAAAGGGTTTTCCTAATCACTTGAGGTTTGTATTACAAAACCTATGCAACAAATGATACTAGAGTTTAATAAACCTTGTCTTGAAAAATTATATGATGCTCCCTTTGGTCTCCTTGTGGCTGCCGAATATTTGAGAGAAAGAGAGAAGAGTTTGATCTAGTTTTTGTGAAATAAAAGAAATGAAGTGAAATGATACATGAGTTAGTAGTATAATACATATTATACTTAGAGATTTTATGCAAATATCTTCCATGACTCACCCCTTGTGTCGACAAGGGGTGCTAGTCATACTCTTGATATGTTTTTTTTTATAAGTATAAGTGTAAGATTTGATGTTAAGTGTAGTTAAATGATAAGTTGTAGTTACTTTTGAATATTTAGGGTAGCGTTGGATAAAAATAAATTTTCACGGGTCAAGATAAAATATATTTAGGTCAAAAAAATTATAAAAATACATTTCTTGCAAAATTTGAGTGAAATAATAATAATCTTGTCGAATTTAAGAAAACCGTCGTAATTATATAAATATAACAATTTATATACAAAAATAAATTTAAAACACTGTAAACTCATATAATATTATTTTTATAACTTAATATGAGTATAAAATATATCAGGATAATTTTGGAAGTAACGGATCAATTGTTCAAAAATACCACTCATGCGATAACGTTTATTTAATATAAAAAATTATAATGTTTGGTTGTAAAATGCAAACCATGCATGAACTAAATATGATGACAATGATGTTAATAAAATGTGACTAAACTTAAATTATATGAAATGACTGATGATATGATCATGAATTCACATAAAACCATTACGGTTACGTGAATTTGATGCTCGTAAAACCTAGTTCACGATAAATGATAAATAATGAAG
>OU343218.1:16371821-16404914 GCA_910596185.1 Chrysanthemum makinoi
GCAAAGACAGCGTTTATGTGATCTATTCCCTATGGTGCTAATGGCGTTTGCTCTAGTAACTCCTCCCATTTCTTAAATTAGGGCTTAGTTCATTTGAGCTCATTCCATATGGATCTCGGTCTACCTCTTTTCCCTTCGGGTTACTGGGTTGTATCGTTTGGGTTAAAGGTGTTCACGGATGACATCCTTATCGGTAAGCGGGTTTGGTAGGGTAGAAGCGGTCATTGATTGCATCAAGAGCGGTGAGTGACCACTTATCCGTGTAGACACAGGTTCCTCGGTTGGGAATTCCTAGTACTTGAGCAAATTCACTTGGTGATGGTGTAGTCGTTTTGATTGATTTTAAACCTAAGACAAAATTCATCATCATCTTCATCACTAAAACCGGTCACACTAGCATAGAATTCTAACACAAACCTAGGACAAATTGGTTCATCAATGTCAAGAAGACAATGAATTGAATGGCTAGTTCTTCACGAATTGGTATGCTCAGGAAGGATGGGTGAATGGTTCTACCCTCATGGAAATACCTTGATTCTAGACCCCTAAATATTTCTACTTGTTCCTTGGTGAGTCCTTTGGTTTTGTGGTGTTTGGGAATGTAGTTAAGAGTGTCTTTGTGATCATAGAATCTTGCGGCTACCATGGTTATTCCTAAGGACAAGAATTAATATGTTAAAAAATGAAAATAAATTTTTAGCGTTTTGATTCTAGTGTGTGCCTATATGAAAACAATTTGGAGTTGCGGTTATCTCGACTCATTTTATGCACAAAATGGTTTTAGTGGAGTGTTTGGCAAATACCATGAGATAACCCAAATGCTCCTAATTCAATGTGGCTACATTTGAATATACCCGGGAATGCATATTAGTTATGCAATACCTTTAGTATTCAAGAGCATGCAAGTGATGAAAATTCTAACGTTTCTATTTGTATTAGCAATGAAAAATGTTTTCCTACAAGTGAGAAGCTTTTCAAAACTTTTGACATGGGGTGTTTGGTTGTTTGAATAAGGCCTTATATTTATTATCTATCAATTAGTGGGAAACATGATTTGTTTATGCAATATGATAATGTAGTACCTAATTTGAATGACTAGTTATGCAATTTGCCAATTGAATTCATATTTGGTATAAAAGCATACATAAACCCCCATGTAATGATTTGTGATAGTTTTGTGCATAAATAAGAATCCTAGACTTCGGAATTAAGAGATGAAATGTAGTTAGGATACTTACAATGATGTTATCTTGTGATTAGTAGTGGGAAGATGACAATAATGAGCTTGGTTTAAGTTTTACGTTTTTTGGTAAAGTGGGTTGTGAGGAAGAAGGATGTTGTATATATAGCGGTTTTATACTGTAGACACCACGGACGACGGGCGGCACCAAATTTTTGGTTCCGTCCGTGTTGTCGTTTGGTGCGGCTACGATGCTTGAATACAAGACAAAATTGTTTTGGTTTGACTATTCTAATGTTTTAGGCTATGTTTATCCTACATGTTTGGTTCCATTAACCCTAAACCAAGTCTAAGAAGATTAAAAGGTTCTCGTTTAAGAGGTTTAGTTAAAATGTCGGCAATGTTGTCTTCGGAGGATACTTTCTCGATTGAAATGTTTCCTTTTTGAACATTGTCGCGAAGAAATTGATGGCGGATTTCAATGTGCTTTGTGCGAGCATGTTGAGCGGGATTCTTCTGAGATCGATGGCTCCTTTGTTGTCGAAAAGTATCACAATGTCGTTGAGATGAATTCCGTAGTCTCACGAGCTTGCTTCATCCAAGAGCTTGTTGACATGCTTTTCGGTGAGAGCGTATTGTGATGGTAGAGATGGCTAAAGCCGTTTGCTTCTTTGCAAACCATGAGGTGAGACAATGTACAACAAAAGTGCAAATACCACTTGTACTTTTTCTCGACATAATCACGGCATGATCCGTCGGCATACACTATGGTTTCTATACCGTTCCTTTGGGATACCATAATCCTAAACACGTTGTTCCCTTAATGTATCTAAAATCCTTTTAATGCTTCTAAGTGTGATGCCTTTGGGTTTTCTTGGCGAGCACATAGCATAGAAAACACTAAACATAATTTCGGGTCTACTAGCCGTAGAGTAGGCTACCAATCATTCCTCTATATTTAGTGTTATCTACGGATTCACCTTCTTCGACCTTGGTGAGTTTAGTGTCCGAGGACATGGGTGTTTAGTTGGTTTGGAATCTTCAAGACCAAATTTCTTAAGCATGTCTTTTATATATTTAGATTGGTTAAAGAAATACCATCTTCTAGTTGTTTAATTTGAAGTCCTAGAAAGCAGTTTAACTCACCCATCATACTCATTTCAAACTCGTCATGCATGATTTTAGAGAAATCATCACATAGCTCTTGACAAGTTGATCGAATATGATGTCATCAACGTATATTTGAACAATAATAATTTGTGATTCCTTTTTCTTAGTAAAAAAAGTATTATCTACTAATCCCATAGTATATTTGTTATCAATAAGAAAAGTCTTAAGGCGGTCGTACCAAGCTTTAGGTGCTTGTTTAAGGCCATATAATGCTTTCTTGAGTTTGAAGACATGATGTGGTTTCTCAAAGTCGGTAAACCGGGAGGTTGAGCAACATACACTTCTTCGTTAATAAACCCATTAAGGAAAGCACTTTTAACATCCATTTGAAATAATTTAAAATCATAGGCACATGCATAAGCAAGTAATATTCTAATAGATTCAAGTCTAGCTACCGGTGCATAAGTTTCATCATAGTCAATTCCTTCTTGTTGATTATAACCTTGTGCAACAAGCCTAGCTTTGTTTCTAGATACTACACCATTTTCATCCATTTTGTTTGAAGACCCATTTTGTTTCAATTATAGTTTGATCTTTGGGTTTTGGAACTAGTTTCCAAACATCATTTCTAATGAATTGGTTTAATTCTTCTTGCATGGCAATTACCCATGATTCATCTTTTATTGCTTCATTTATGGTTTTGGGTTCAATGGTGGATACAAAACAAAAATGATTACTTTGATTTTGGGCTTGTGACCTTAAGGTTCTTTGATTAAGTTGTCCTATGACCTTTTCTAATGGATGACTTTTAGATTCTTTGATGTTGACAATTTCCTTATTTAATGGTTCATCTTCCTTGTTATTATTAATTTGACTTTCTATTATTTGACTTTCAACTAAGTCATCATCTACCAAAGGTGATGTCTTAGAGTGGACTTTCGTCAAAGGTTATGTTCAACGATTCCTCGACTATCATTGTTTCTTTATTTAGGACAATGTAAGCTTTACTAGTTTGAGAGTAACCAAGAAATACACCTTCATAAGACTTTGGGTCAAACTTGGTGAGATAATCCTTAGTATTAAGAATAAAGCATTTACAACCAAAGACTTTAAAATATCCTAATGTTGGCTTTTACCTTTATAAAGTTCATATGGTGTTTTGTTTAGGAAAGGACGTATTAGGACTCTATTTAAAATATATGTAGAAGTGTCATCGGCGTTACACCAAAACTTTTGAGGAATGTTTTGTTCATTAAGCATTGTTCTACTCATTTCTTGAATTGTTCTATTTTTACGTTCTACTACTCCATTTGATTGAGGTGTTAGTGGAGCGGAAAAGTTATGTGTTATACCATTTGTATCACAAAAGTTTCCAAATTGAGTTTCGTTGTCAAATTCACGATCATGATCCGTTCGGATCGACACAATTTTGACACCTAGAAGATTTTGAATTTTCTTGCTAAGTATTTCAAATTTATCAAAAGCTTCATTTTGGTTTTCAAAAATAACGTCCAAGTAAACCTTGAGTAATCATCTACTATGACCAAAGTGTATAAGTTGCCTCCATAGCTTCTTATAGCGGATGGTCCAAATAAGTCCATATGTAATAATTCTAGACACTTAGATGTGGACACCATATTTTTAGATTTGTGACTACTATGTGTTTGTTTACCAATTTTGCAAGCGTCACAAAAGTGTTGGTCATATTTTAGTTTTGGTAAATTTCTAACTCTTTTGAAGATAGGTTTTGTATAAGTCTCATATTAGCGTGACCTAGGCGTCTATGCCAAAGAGATGAGCTATCGTCTAATGTTGTTAGGCAAAGTTTGTCATTATATGTTTTATCTATTTTCATGGCGTATATGTTATTTTTCCTAACTCCTTTAGCTATGGTGATACCATCTTTTAGTATTTTACTACCATTTTCATCAAATAGTACTTTATACTTTTTATCATATAGTTGGCTAATACTAAGTAGATTAAATCCTAACCTGAGCAACATTTTCAATAGTTCGAGAGTTATGAGCAATCGTACCTTTGCCAATGATTTTGCTTTTGAGATTGCTACCAAAGGTGACATTACCTCCGTCATACTCTTGGTATGATGAGAAGAGACTTTGTTGCCCGTCATGTGTCGTGAGCATCCACTATCTTTTATCCATTCATCGGGTTCCAATCCAACTTTCAAGCATACCTAAGAAGCAAATAACTCAAACATTTGGTCCCCAATATCTCATGGGTCCGTTTGGGTTAAACATACCATTTATTTGATTCATGTATGGAAATGATGGGTAGAGGTTCCATGGCATGTAACGGAGTTTGATATGGTCTAGGAAGTTTTGATTCAACCGTTGTGTTGGTAGTTGGGTTGGCGTTGTGGTTGCTCTTAGGAAGGCGTTTGGCAAAGGTTTTTATATCGTTGTTGAGTAGTTTTGATCTAAATTCATTTTAACAAGTCCTACTCTGATATAATGGTTGGTTTTAGTTTAACATATCATTGGTTTTCTTTGTTACTTTAACAAATTGATGCGGTCCGTATTCGAACATACATTATCTTTGAAGTACCAGCGGTACCATTTTGCTGGCAGACGGAACCCTTATTTTGGTTCCGTGCAGGCCGTGCTATCTGCAGCGGCAATTTTGCGAATGTTCATTCGCTTCCGGCCTTTTGTTTTGACTCTTAGGAATTAATACTTCATTAAAACCTAGCCCATTCATGTCTCATGGTGTTTTATGGATTTTAACTATTTCATCGGCAATAGCGATGTTTTTGTTAAACCTTTTAAACTTAGAATTATTTTCTATTAAAACTTCTTGTGTGAGCTTTAGTTTTTCTATTTCAAGATTAAGCTCTTGACATGATTTACAATCATCGTCATTTGCTTTTCCTTTTCTAGTCGTTTTGCTTTTTCTTTTAACTCATATACCTCATTTTCCATAAACTCCTTTTTGGTTTTTAGAAATTTATTTTTAGTTATGATTTTTAGACTTAGCTCACACAATTGATTATATTGTTTTTGCAAGTTGTCATCATCTATAGAGGAATAAGAAGAGTCGGAAAGTACCTCATTTGACTCATGTGCCATTAGAGCGATCTCTTCCTTGCTTGATTCTTCATCGTCTTCACTATCACTCCAAGCACCACTTACAAAAGCTCGTTGAGTTTTGCTTTTAGGTGGCTTGGGACATTCTCTTATGAGATGACTTGCATCACCACATCTAAAACACTTTCTTTCACCTTTAATCTTCTTATCATCCCGATCTTTTTGGAATGGCTTCTTTTCTTCTCGAGGTTGTCTTACAAACTTTCCTCTTCTTCTAAAGAACTTCTTGAAATCTCTAACGGCCATGGCATACTCCTCATCTTCACTATCGGAACAAGATTCACCATCATCACTTGATTCCGCCTTTGCTTAAACAGCAGTTTGATCTTCTCCTTTCTTCCTTTGATGATCTTCGAATCTTTCTCCATTACCATTTCGTGAACTTTGAGGTTGCCAATTAGCTCGTCTAGTGACATTATTGAGAGATCTTTTGATTCTTCAATAGCGGTCACTTTAGCTCTCCATTTGGGATGGAGTGCTCTAAGAAATTTCATGACAAAGTTCTTACTACGAAAAGATTCATCAAGTGCTTTAAGTGATGTAATAATAGTGTTAAAGCGAGCAAAGCCACAATCAATGGTTTCATCTTCGGGGATAACAAATTGTTCATATTGTTGAACAAGAAGATCAATTTTGTTATCCTTGACTTGTGAATTACCTTGATGTGTAACAATTAAAGATTCCCAAATATCTTTGGCGGTTTCACACATAAAATTTCTTTCATATTCTTTTCTAGGTAAAGCATTATAAAGCATCATTTTAGCTTCATTATTTTTAGCAACTAGTTTCTTTTGTTCATCAGCGGAAATATCCTTTGTTGTAGAACTAAAATCTCCTTTAACAATAATAAACCAAAGATCTATATCTTTTGATTTTACATATGTTTCAAACGGTTTTTCCAATATATAAATCCATTGGTTTCAAAGAGTGGTGGTCTTTGCATAGATTGCCCTTCTTTAAAGTTTTGAGAATCCATGGATCGTTTCAAGTTTATAAAATACAAGTTATTTTAGAAATTCTTGAGCAACGAGGCTCTGTTACCAATTGTAGAAAACTAGAAGGGGGTTGAATAGTTTACCAATTAAAACTTTGTTTTGAAACTTATTGAAAGATCAATTGATATTGATCTTAAGTATGTTAATGAAATATGCAAGCAATATGTAATAAGTAAATAAGGAAAGAAATGATCAAACCACAACAAGTTGTTTATAGTGGTTCGGCCTACAAGGACTCTTTTCCTTGCCCTACTCCACTCCCGAGTCTCACACTCCGAGTTTAACTTCACTAGTCAACAAGCTCCTTTCAACGGCGGAGAAAACCTTTACACTTCGCTTACACTATTTCGACACTAAGCTAGATGTCGAGTTCTTTCCAAGGGTACAACTACTCCCACACACAATGTATTTTGAGGACTAAAATACTAACCACTCACACTCACAAGATTATGATGGTTTGATACAACAATGAAGTATGAATCAACACTAGATCATACAACACTAAACAAACAAGACTTCCAACTTCGTGTTTGAAGCTTGAATGTGACTTGATCTTCTTTGCTACAAAAGAGATCACTAATATGATATGAGTTAGAAAGGTTAGAGAGAAGATATGTATGAGAGTATGTTAGAAAGGGATGAGAAACTACTTGGCTTGGCATTGCTATTTATAGCCAAATTGGGCGAGGCGTCCACGGACGCGGACCCCTAAAAGGGTTCGCCGTGTACCAATTGGTACGCCCGGTCTAACAGTCAAGATATCAAATCTTTGCTAAAGTCAACTCTATCTAAGTAAGATTGTGTAAGACATGAAGAGTACAAATCCACACAAAATATCTAATGGAATCTTCCAATGATTTCCATGATGTAATACATGATGTCAAATGTTGTATTACTATTTATAGAAATATACAAATGCTTAAGTAGTGTTTGGTTTTAAGAACCTAACACATTCTACAAACTACTATCATACATAATGATTAGAGTCATATCAAGATGTTACTAATCATAAATGTAAATGCTTGAATGATGAATATATTGTTTGAGAAAGCTTGTTTTAATATCTAATAAACTTGACAAGCTTTAAGCTTTTATAAATTAAATTTACTTTTGTCATTAACAAAACTTAGGCAAAGATCAAAAATATAAATAACGTTTAATGACGATATTTGTATTAACAAGTTTGATTGGCTTATTTGGTGTAGGGAAAATCCTACATTTGTGGACTTAACCGGAGATGATTCGGTTGAGGAAACTTCGTGTATAACCCTAGCATGTTTCTTGGGTGGTTCTTGGGTGGATGAGTAAGCACTAGGAGCTTTTCTCATGATGAAATGACTAAGGAAGATGTTTGTAATTGCTGAGAATTATGTTCTGTTTGATGACTAAAGAGTTCTAGCAAGATGACTTATAAAAGGAAGAATTTGGCAAGTGCATTTAAGACTTAAGCCACTAAGATTCTTAGAAATGTGATGATTAACATGCACAAGTGTTAGCCTTAATAGTTTTATTAGAAGTGATGGTCATTCACGTTTAGGAACTTTGTAACGTGTGTTAGATATCGTGATAGAATAGTCATCGGGCTCGTGGATTGGGATAAGCTAATTCGTTAAAAGATAAGATATGATAAGCCGTTTATAAGCTTATGTATCCCAAGCCCAATCCAAGTCCAAGTCGAGCCCATAGAAAGCCTATTAGGGCATCATGTATTCCAACTATATAAACCTCTCAAAGTCTCATTTGAGGGGCATGCTTGAGTGTGTGTGTGTGTGTTTTCATATGAAATATTGTTTTCATCTTCTACTTGTACTATATAAACCCCTCAAAGTCTCATTTGAGGGGTGTGCTTGAGTGTGTGTGTGTGTGTTTCATATGAATATTGTTTTCATCTTCTAATCGTTGTCTCTCTAAACATACATACGAATACATCTCTTGTCACCATCTCTCATCTTAATCTTTCTTCTTTACGCATATCATCAGTTTGTGTTTAATGTGATATAAGTGTTGGGTTTGTGATAAGGTTGATAAAAGTAAGGTCCTTCAATTGGTATCAGAGCATGTGGAAAATCTGCACGATCAATCCGCTCCGAAGCTTCCATAAGAAGAAAACATAAAAACAGGTTAGTAATAAGCGGATTAGGCACTTTGAAACTCAAATTGCCCTCAATTTGAATAACATCAACTCTAGGGTAATTCATTTTGAATAAGCGTTTTTGAAAGCGGTGACTTTGTCAAGGACCATAAATCCACAGTAAAGCAAGCTAATGTGATGTTGAACACATCAAATGTTTGGAAAATTTGAATGATTCTCTCCGAAGATGTTATGTCTCTTGATATTATGTCCATCATTTTGCAAACATATTACATTTGAAGATCATGAAAGACTCGATATGAGACCTCTAGAAATTGTTTCAAAAAATGAAAAAGCTCTTGAAAAACTTGAAAAAGAAAATGTCTCATATTTTAAACAACTTGATAAGCGAGGAATGCAAGTATGACAAACTATGTCGTATGGCGTGCCTACAATGACATGAAAGCAAAAAAGATCTTTTGAGGGCTCGGTGGAAAGTCAAAAGGAAAGGCGTGGATCTTTGTGATTAAAAACCATTGATTTGCGGAGAAAGCAAATGTTCACAAACCGGTTTCCAAACCAAAAATGTCTGTTTCTATGCCTCCTCCAAAAGTCAATGAGAAAAAAGATTTGTCAAAACCAGTCACTCCACAGTCTTTGCCCATCAAAAAGAGAATTATCAAAGCTTTTGAAAAACCTGTTTTTGATAAAGAAAAAGTGATGATTACCCAGGGCATTTCTAGGAATAGTACAGAAATGTGACCAAAATCAGTTAAAGAATATGTTGGTTCTAACAACATGGTCAACAATCACTATCTAGAAGAAGCTAGGGAAAATAGCACAGAGACTAGAGAAGGCGGAATTCTTGGTGCAACATCTAGGGTGATGAATTCTACAAGATTTCAAGCAGCGCTAGTAGTAGTAAACCATTACCTAGGAACACTCAACAAAGACTAGGGATTGGATTGCATCTAGGTAGTTTAGCAAAAATGCTATGCCCTTAGAAAACAACACTAGGAATTCTATGTCTTTTTGAACAGAATCAATTTCCAAAAGATTGCAGTGACAAAGTTAAAGCTGCTGTTTTAAACAAGAATATTGAATTTATGCGTACTACATGTAAAAATGTGTCTTTCGGCTAATCATGATGCATGTGTCTCACAATATCTTAAGAAAGATAATTCTCGTGCCAAGGCACAATCCACTAAGACTCCAAACTGAAACAATCCGGTTGATAAAAAGACAACCAAAAAGACACCTAATACGACGATCTCTTGGGCGTAGTTTTTCCAAAAAATGAGTCTTCATGCATCGATAAGAAAACAACTCCTAGATCTTACCTTAGGTGGATACCCACGGGCAAAGTCTTCAACACAATAGGTCTTAGATGGATTCCAACGGGAAGATTTTTGATACTTGCACCAATACGGATAATAGTGAAACTCATCGGGATAAGGAAGTAGAAACCACTACAACGGTGATAGTGATCTCCTCGCGTGAGGAATCTTGTACTTCTAACAGCATTTATTTGTGAAAACTCTTCTTCTTTGGTTGCGGGTGAATCAAATATCTCGAACCACTCATCGAGGGTTCCAGTCTGTAAACTCTTCTTCTTCATTTTCTCTATCTTCTATCTTTGATTTTCCATTTCTTTTGTAAATATTTTTGAAAAACAAAATACAAAATTTGAAAAACCAACAAAAGCAAAATATCAAAATATAAAACTTTCAAAAAAAAAAAAAATCCAAAAAATATTCTTCTCATGACATGTCTCTCGTATAATCGATATTCTGTACGTTTATAGAAATGTCATTCAACATGTCTGGGTATATGAGATGTTTGGCGAGAGTTATTTAAATGTTTTTCAAAACATGTCGTTTCTCAAAATTTCTTCATAAAATGGCTTTTCATATACTTGTCACGAAACCGGACCAAAATGATGACTTTTGATTATTTTCGGATCAAAACTTCGTGCTTTTATAGAAAAAATCAAGTTATGCGGCGATTGCACTACATTTAAAAATGGTGAGAAATCATCATCGTCTTGAGCACCTTTTCAAGATTGTTCAAAAAGATTTTTCAAAATATTTTGTGCTCAAGATATGTTAGGAATTATAAAATTCCATAGTGAAGAGTCGGTCACTGATGAGTGTGTAAATACTCATCATTTTTAGTCAAATCTGAACTGCAAAACGTTTGAAAATGCTCAGAAATGCATCAAAATACTGAAAATATTCCAAAATTGCATTTTATATGTTTGAGATGCAAAATGTTTAAAATCAGATGAAAAATGAGCTAAGTTTGCATAATTGGCGGTTTAGGTCCCCAAGTTTCTAAAATTGTCAAAACTAGTCCCGAGCACATAATTTCAAAGTAAAATCACCAAGGTCCTTTTAAATCATAACTTGTCAAATTTAGTCCTTTGGTGAAAATATCAAAGTTTGAGAATTTACAAAATTGGTCCTCCAACTTTGAAATTTGGCAGAAATGGCCCCTGGAAAATTGCAAAATGGCAAGTTTGGTCCTTATACTTTTGAAGTGTCACTTTTGGTCCTTGAAACATCTTTGTGAATATGGCGATTAAGTCCCTCAATTTGAGAAAATTACACAAAGGTCCTTGTCATTTAGTCCACTTGTCAAATCCAATTTGGACCGCACCCTTAAACCATTGGACCCCTTACCTTTTGGACCCACAGCATTAATACACAGTCAGTCAACACAAGTCAAACCAACACCCCTTGGCGTTTTTGTCTTCCCTTCCCTTTAGCCGCAATCTCACGCAACACCTGACCCTTCCGTCCCTTATCTCTTCCATGTCCCCCCTCCTCCGCCACAATCCAAAGTGCATTTATTACCCCTCCCTCATCACACTCAACCCTCAACTGCTTAATCCAACTTTCCCGCCAAAAATGCTAAATGGCCAAGATCAACTCAAAATGATCCAAGGGTCCTAAAGAATGGTGGGATTAATTCAGAAGAGAGAGAGGAAGCTGTTGGGGTATAAAAGAAGGAAGAAAGAAGCAAGTGGAGAGTAGTTAGTTTTTATAAAATTCACCTTATGTCGTTTTTTTATTTATGTCTTAGTTTAACTACAAATGTTGTAATTTTCAGTTCTATGTATCATATTTAAGTTAAAAAAATCATTGTATTGTGTTTTTAAGAACCAATCCAAGTTTTCATTTAAATTTCAATCTTGTTGTTCCTTTGTTTACTTTTTTTAGTTTCAAGTTCTATTGTCAAATTTATTAGTGACTTATTTTAAGCTTGATTAAGCTTGTCTAAGCTCATTATAAGCTTTGTATAAGCTTACATTTAAGTTTCAAATCATTTTGGTTCTTGGTCAACAAAAAGTCAATATGGGTGAATTTGGCAATGGTGATGGATATGGGGGTGATCGTCTTGATATGGGTTGGATTAGAGTAGCATAAAGTAGTTTTAGTTTTGGTTTTGGCCTGCAACACAGCTGGACTCTTGTGAGTATATTAATCTCATTTTCATTTCAAGTCAATCTGCAATTTTTGTTTGTACTTATATTTGTAGTCATAGCCTGTTCAAATGTGTTCATTTAGCTATAATTAAGTCATCCAAGTTTGATTTGATCATTGGTGTAAGCCAGTTTATTAGCTTGTGTAGTTAAAATTGCAAAGCGGTTCATAAAGTGTTGTTTGGTTTTAACACCAAATCGTCTTAGAGGCTTATTCATTTGCAAACTCTGTTGTTTAGGGTTTGTTCGGATCTAATATACTCATTTGAGACTTAATCTTGTGGACGCTAAAGCTCTAAAGTCAAAATCACAAATCTTTTGTCCTTCTACAAATGTTGAGATTTTAGATATCAAAAAGCTAGTTTTGTGTTTAGAATTCATAAACTAAGTTTGCAATAGCTTCATTTTATCTTATAACATCATTATCTGTCCATCATTTTGAATCAAAACTCAAATAAGTCAAAATTTCAGATTTTTATTAAAAAGTCAAAAGCTAAAAACTCAGTTTTGGCCAAAATAGGTAGATTTTTCATGGGTTCATTTTTGAGTCAAATTCTATGAAACTTGTGGTTTTGAAAAGCTCTACTGGTCTAGTTTCTTTTTATCATTTTTGCATAATTTTGTTAATTTTCTTTAAGGGTCAAAAGAGTTTGTGACTATGGTGTCAAATGCCCTGTGCAGAACGCTTTACTGCAGGTTTATCTGAGGTTTTGTAGCTTTTTACCTGAGCTCATCCCAGAGCACCTCTAGGTCTAATTTTTGGCTTATAGATACTCAACCAGGTCTTCTTTATGTCCCAACTTTTATTTTTCATTTTCAGCTTATTTTGAATCCTGTGCTTCAGTCCAAAGTAGCCACCCTCTCAACTGATTTTAGCCAAAAGCTCATAACATCAAATCTGTTGTAGATTGTATTTCAGAGGTCATGGCTTGTTGTTTTCTGTTGCATTTAGGTTCTCTTAGCTTATCCTAGTTCACTGTTTTACTTTGGTGCTTGTTGTGCCACTTTGGCTTATCAAGTCTTTTTATAAGCACTTGGAACATCGATTCCTTATTTCTCCATTCAAGCCCCTGTTTTTCTATTTTTCCTAGCTTCTAAATATTATTTTAGAGTTTTCCTGAAATTTTCAGATTTTTCTAAGTTGTTTTGTTATTTTTCTTGATTTAAATTAGTTTTTAAGCATTTTTAAATAGCTTTTAATACAAAAAATTAAGAAAAGGTTCAAAAAAATAATTTTTCATTTTTATTAAGTTAAGATAAATATAAAAAGAGAAAAAATATTTTTCTAGATTTTTCTTAGTTAAATTTGTATTTTTAAATAATTTAATTAGTTTTAATAGTTTTTAATTCTAGAAAATAGATAAATAATCGAGAAATTACAAAAATAGTTTTTAAAATTCTAATTTGATATTTTAGATTTTTCTAAGTCTTAATTTTATTTTTCTAGCTTTATTTCCTATTTTCTTGTATTTTAGGTAATTATTAAATAGTTAAAAATAGTTTTTTAATTAATAATAATTAGATAATTAGTTATAAAAATAATTTTATTTTTCTATAAATTTTCTTTTATCATTAGGATTGTAAAATGTATTTTTCATATTTTTTAGGGTTAATATTGTGTAAGTTTCACGTTTTTTATTTATGCGTCGTGAATTTTAATTTGGTTTTGTAAAACATAAAACAAAAACATCATTTTAAATATAGTGATAGGCGTTTATTTAATAGATTTTATCTTTTGATTTCCTTTAATTTGCATTTAAGCGTTGTAATTTGTTGGCTTTTTACGTAGTTATAATCTATTCAAACTTCTTTTGGTTCAAATCTCGATCACTTATCGTTCGATAATCCATTGCATAGCTTCGGCGGGACATAACGACCCGGAAACATTATACTCCCAGATCTTCATTGCATTCATTCCCGAGCGTTTAAAGCTTGCGATTACGCCATTCAAATCTGTGAAGTGTTGTGTGATAAAGCTTGACGTGCGGGCGCATCAAATTTTGGCTGCTAGCGAGGGGGCTGTGTGTCTTGATTATCTTCCGTCTAGAAGATTAGTGATTTGGATATTCACTCTTTGTTCATACCATCCATCTGTATATGTTTATATTTTCTTATCCAAAATACAAAAATACTCTTCTCGGTCCTCTTATCTGTATGATTCTATTTCTCTTACCCCCTCTTAGTTTAATTCTATTCTTAGTATCCTCTCAACCATTTGATTCTCTTTTAATCCTCTATATGTTTTAATTCTTATATGGACAATCGTCAACATCATCGTTACAAATGTGTGTGGCGGTGTGGAGGGCCTGGTTCAAGTGAATTTTGCAATTGATGCAATTATCCATCAAATTCTTTTCAAAATTATTTCGACCACCCATACAACTTTGAAATACATTCTAATCTTGACAAACCCGTTCAAGCGTCGGAGCTACCCCAAGCACCCACGAGGATTACGAGGACACATTCTTTGAAGATAGAGCCGTAATCTAATCGAACAATTTCAAGCCGTGAAAAAAGGTCGAAATTAGAATGATTCACGATGAACGTTCAAACACCGGTGACTAAGAAACGCCTAATCTTCACGTTTCTCAGAACGAACCCGAGAGACCATAGCAAGTGGTGGAAATTGCTAGCTCTCGAGCACACCACTTGTCCCACCTCGTTTTACGAATGTTCTTCGAGACTTGATAGTCATCTGGATCACCATGTTGGTTTTGTTGATTCTTTGAATGAACCGATTCTTTCTCATTGCTCTCAAATGCAATCGTTTATTCCTTGTGTCGGTTGTGGTGAGCCTCTTTTGGTTCACCCTGTCGTTGGTGTACTTGTGTACAATGTGGTAATGACATCCATAACGGGAGTTGTTTGTTTTGTGGTTCGAGGAATTCATTTGATTATGATCCTAATCGGAACTCATTTAACGACCTCAAATTTTTCAATTACCCACGGCCCGACTTATCTTCATATGATCAACACTTCATTTGTGAATTACGTGGAGGTCCTCACCAAGGATTTGAGTGTCAATCCAGGAACACGTTTGTCTATGAGCAGTTTCGGTGATGCTCGAGTTTTGGTTACCAAAATCCATTTGATTCACCTATCTAGACTCAATGATTTCTTGTTGTGATACTGTGGAGGTCCCCATTTATTTCGATTGTCAAATAGGGGCCCAGTTCCTTATAACAATCATGACTCTTGTTTTGAAAATTTCCAACCTCCACGGCACCATACGGTTCAAGCTTCACGAGCCGTTGTCTCAAGAAATCTCCCACGATTTTGAAACGCAATGAAAACACGAGGATATGATTAGTAACTTTAAGAATCAAGTGAGTGGTGAAAGACTATAGGAAATTGCTAGCGAAGGCCATGAATCTAGGGAAGAATTATTAGTCCTAGAGCATGCACTCTAAGGCGTTCCCAATTTCTCAAAGCTCTATATGACGATGGCGGAGGTTTTATCCTTTTAGAAATAATATTTCTCAACTCCTCAGTCGGTTGATATCCCGGCGTTGAGATTCCATCTCAAACAAGCTGCTATCACACAGATTCACACTCCTCTCTTATTATGGGGGCGAGCATCTTGACACTATTCTGAAAAGGAATGGACCAATTCATAAAGTCTAGTGTTGAGGACCTTGTCCCAATCCCAAGAGAGTCGAGGGTTCTTGATCATGTGTGTGATATCCCTCCTCCTCTTGTCTTCCAAAATGATCATGTTGAGATGTTATCGATTACATTGATGATTCGGTTATCTTGTGGAGACATTATTTATGTGGAAGATTCACCTTCTGAGCTTGTTAGCTTAGAAGAAGAGAATGATAAGTTCTTGACAGGAAATCAAGATGAAGCTCTTGAGCAACATTATTGAATGTCGGTCTTCTCATTTCTAAAATCGAAGCTTTCAATGAAAAACCTATTTCATCTCCTATCCCCATTAAGGATAGTGACATTCTTTCGATGATTCTATTAGGAAATGAAAGCCTCCTGTTTTGATAATATATGGGAGATTAGTGGCAGTACCACTTTTCATTCTCATAATCTCTCTTCGATCATGAGATCATTTACTTTTGAGGAGTTCGCCGAACCCACCCATATCAATTAGAATATGATTCATTCACCTTCATGGAGTTCTCGGATGAACTCACTCATATCATATCTCGCGGGGAGTATGATAATTTCTACTTTGATCTAGACACACCCGAGATATGTCTAGACCAATTGAGCTTAAATGATGAGATTCATGCTACTATGAATTCTCTTATTGAGGATGAAGAGTTAGTCATGATTTCTATCATGATTTTCTTTCTTTTCTTCATATATTCTGTCACTTCTCACGTTCTTCACTCCTTGGGAATGAAGACATTATCTTTGATCGGCATTTTCATGTACCATTTGTGAGCGGTTCTATGTATATCTCATCGGTGTGGAACTTTCAAGTGCTTCAAATGTTTGTCCAAACATCTTGAATGAAAGTCCGATGGAGATTGTCTCTTCCACTTACTTCCCCATGAACCAATGAATTCGGAGTCGAGTCAAGCTAGCGACTCGGTAATCAAAAACAGTAGCTAAACATGGGTTTTCACCCATGTGTTCCTACAGTGTGGGGAATTACCCCATGTTATAAAAAAAAAAAAAATCCTTTCTAAATAATAGCCGTAGTATTTCCCTTTTACGTTCTTTGTTTCGGCATAACCGTCGGTACTTTAAATATTGAGGGCAATATTCATTTCTAAGTGTGGGGGGAATTCTCACGAATTTTATCATATATATTACAATTCCCGTTTTGGCCAAAAAAAAAAAATTTTTTTTTGGAGTAAGTGTTCTACACTTACTCAATTGGTTATCAGTTCGCCTTGTCTAAAAAACAGAAGGATTGGCTAATCCAGGAGCAAACGGCTCTTGGTAAAGATATCCCAAATCCGTTGACGGCTTGCAATTTGCCCAAAATTGTATGGTATTCAGCTCACCATATCCTAAAAAGTGAAGAGTTGGCTAGCCCGCAAGGTTATGGCTTGTGGTAAAGCGATGGAAAATCCATAATTGGTAATCAGCTCACCAAAGATAATACTGATAATTTATCTAGAGTTGGCTAGTCGAAGGGTACGGCTTACGGTAAAGACAAATCAAATCCGTTGGAAAGTTGTGGTTTGCTCAAAATCACATGGTTATCGGTGTACCATGGTTCTTACTTGAGCTGAAACATTTGGCTACTCGGAAGTGATGGCTTTTGGTAAAGAGATTCAAATCCATTAAGTTTTCTAAAAAGATTGCTAGGGACTAGCAATAGTTTAGTGTGGGGATTGATGAGTGTGTAAATACTCATCATTTTTAGTCAAATCTGAACTGCAAAACGTTTGAAAATGCTCAGAAATGCATCAAAATCTGAAAATATCTCAAAATTGCATTTTATATGTTTCAGATGCAAAATGTTTAAAATCGGATGAAAAATGAGCAAAGTTTGCATAATTGGCAGTTTAGGTCCAAGTTTCTAAAATTGTCAAAACTAGTCCCTGAGCACATAATTTCAAAAGTAAAATCACCAAAGGTCCTTTTTAAATCATAACTTGTCAAATTTAGTCCTTTGGTGAAAAATATCAAAAGTTTGAGAAATTTACAAAATTGGTCCTTCAAGTTTGAAATTTGGCAGAAATGGCCCCTGGAAAATTGCAAAATGGCAAGTTTGGTCCTTATACTTTTTGAGAGTGTCACTTTTGGTCCCTTGAAACATCTTTGTGAATATGGCAGATTAAGTCCCTCAATTTCAGAAAATTACACAAAGGTCCTTGTCATTTAGTCCCTTGTCAAATCCAATTTGGACCCTTGCCACTTAAACCATTGGACCCTTACCCTTTTTGGACCCCTGCTTATTAATACCTGGTCAGTCAACACAAGTCAAACCAACACCCCCTTGGCGCGTTTTTGTCTTCCCCTTCCCCACTAGCCCTGCAATCTCCTGCAACACACAACCCCTTCCCATCCCTTATCTCTTCCATGTCCCCCCTCCTCCGCCACAATCCAAAGTGCATTTATTACCCCTCCCTCATCACACTCAACCCTCAACTGCTTAATCCAACTTTCCCGCCAAAAATGCTAAATGGCCAAGATCAACTCAAAATGATCCAAGGGTCCTAAAGAATGGTGGGATTAATTCAGAAGAGAGAGAGGAAGCTGTTGGGGTATAAAAGAAGGAAGAAAGAAGCAAGTGGAGAGTAGTTAGTTTTTATAAAATTCACCTTATGTCGTTTTTTTATTTATGTCTTAGTTTAACTACAAATGTTGTAATTTTCAGTTCTATGTATCATATTTAAGTTAAAAAAATCATTGTATTGTGTTTTTAAGAACCAATCCAAGTTTTCATTTAAATTTCAATCTTGTTGTTCACTGTTGCACTGTTTCAGTTTCAAGTTCTATTGTCAAATTTATTAGTGACTTATTTTAAGCTTGATTAAGCTTGTCTAAGCTCATTATAAGCTTTGTATAAGCTTACATTTAAGTTTCAAATCATTTTGGTTCTTGGTCAACAAAAAGTCAATATGGGTGAATTTGGCAATGGTGATGGATATGGGGACTGATGCAGTGCTGATATGGGTTGGATTAGAGTAGCATAAAGTAGTTTTAGTTTTGGTTTTGGCCTGCAACACAGCTGGACTCTTGTGAGTATATTAATCTCATTTTCATTTCAAGTCAATCTGCAATTTTTGTTTGTACTTATATTTGTAGTCATAGCCTGTTCAAATGTGTTCATTTAGCTATAATTAAGTCATCCAAGTTTGATTTGATCATTGGTGTAAGCCAATTTATTAGCTTGTGTAGTTAAAATTGCAAAACAGTTCATAAAGTGTTGTTTGGTTTTAACACCAAATCTGTCTTAGAGGCTTATTCTGTTGCAAACTCCTGTTGTTTCAGGTTTGTTCAGATCTAATATACTCATTTGAGACTTAATCTTGTGACTGCTAAGCTCTAAAGTCAAAATCACAAATCTTTTGTCCTTACAGCAAATCTGTTGAGATTTTAGATAGTCAAAAGCTAGTTTTGTGTTTAGAATTCATAAACTAAGTTTGCAATAGCTTCATTTTATCTTATAACATCATTATCTGTCCATCATTTTGAATCAAAACTCAAATAAGTCAAAATTTCAGATTTTTATAAAAAAGTCAAAAGCTAAAAACTCAGTTTTGGCCAAAATAGGTAGATTTTTCATGGGTTCATTTTTGAGTCAAATTCTATGAAACTTGTGGTTTTGAAAAGCTCTACTGGTCTAGTTTCTTTTTATCATTTTTGCATAATTTTGTTAATTTTCTTTAAGGGTCAAAAGAGTTTGTGACTATGGTGTCAAATGCCCTGTGCAGGGCACTGTTGCGAGTTTATGCAGGTTTTGTAGCTTTTGCACAGAGCTCATCTGAGCATCTCTAGGTCTAATTTTTGGCTTATAGATACTCAACCAGGTCCTCTTTATGTCCCAACTTTTATTTTTCATTTTCAGCTTATTTTGAATCCTGTGCTTCAGTCCAAAGTAGCCACCCTCTCAACTGATTTTAGCCAAAAGCTCATAACATCAAATCTGTTGTAGATTGTATTTCAGAGGTCATGGCTTGTTGTTTTCTGTTTCATTTAGGTTCTCTTAGCTTATCCTAGTTCCTGTTTTCTGTTGGTGCTTGTTGTGCCACTTTTGGCTTATCCAAGTGCTTATTTATAAGCACTTGGAACATCAGTTTCTTATTTCTCCATTCAAGCCCCTGTTTTTCTATTTTTCCTAGCTTCTAAATATTATTTTAGAGTTTTCCTGAAATTTTCAGATTTTTCTAAGTTGTTTTGCTATTTTTCTTGATTTAAATTAGTTTTTAAGCATTTTTAAATAGCTTTTAATACAAAAAATTAAGAAAAGGTTCAAAAAAATAATTTTTCATTTTTATTAAGTTAAGATAAATATAAAAAGAGAAAAAAATATTTTTCTAGATTTTTCTTAGTTAAATTTGTATTTTTAAATAATTTAATTAGTTTTTAATAGTTTTTAATTCCTAGAAAATAGATAAATAATCAGAAAATTACAAAAATAGTTTTGAAAATTCTAATTTGATATTTTAGATTTTTCTAAGTCTTAATTTTATTTTTCTAGCTTTATTTCCTATTTTCTTGTATTTTAGGTAATTATTAAATAGTTAAAAATAGTTTTTTAATTAATAATAATTAGATAATTAGTTATAAAATAATTTTCTTTTTCTATAAATTTTCTTTTATCATTAGGATTGTAAAATGTATTTTTTTTCATATTTTTAGGGTTAATATTGTGTAAGTTTCCGTTTTTATTTATGCGTCAGCGTAGATTTTAATTTAGTTTTGTAAAAACATAAAAACAAAAACATCATTTTAAATATAGTGATAGCGTTTATTTAATAGATTTTATCTTTTTGATTTCCTTTAATTTGTATTTAAGCCGTTGTAATTTGTTGGCTTTTTCTGTAGTTATAATCTATTCAAACTTCTTTTCCGTTCAAATCTAATCCTTATCGTTCGATAATCCATTGCATAGCTTCGCTGGGACATAACGACGCGGGAAACATTATACTCAGTCTTCATTGCATTGGTTCTTTGAGCGTTTTAAGCATTGCGATTACGCCATTCACAAGTGGCGGCTTGTGTGATAAGCTTGATTACGGAAGCGCATCGATCACCAACTATTATCTAGCATAAGGTAGCTCGTAGATTTGTCGTTAGTTTCGTTATTTAGGAGTTTATTAGTTAAGTTTGCAGCATAGTTTAGTTTAGTGCAAAACCGTGGAGGAAGGACGGGTCTTTACCCACTGTATCCCTGATCCACAGGCCGTCAGGAGGTCATTTAATTTGTAACCTATAAATACCCTCTACCTTGCAAGGTAGAGGGTTGGATGTTCTTTGGTAATCTAATATTCTACAAGTTTCTCTTACTAGAATATCCCACTTTCTCTCTCTCTAAGGTTATGATATGTAAGTGAAATCCAATATTCTTCAATTGGTATCAAGAGCCATGGTTAGATCATATCGTGCACATCTTTGGATTTCTAGTGGTTTTTAGGTGGTTTTTGAGTTTGAAAAAGTTTAGTGGTTTGTGCATCATTTGGTTGATTTCTTGTGTTAAAGTTTGGATTTTGTTAGTACTTTTATGTTTAGAATCATCACAAGTGTTTAGGTTTTCATTTGGTAAGCTTGAATCATCTTGGTAGGGTTGTTTTTGGATTGAAAAGTGATGTTTATGTGGTTTTTCTTGCTAGCGACTTGACATACGGACTTCATTCTTAAGTAGCGACTTGCTTTGCAATTGTGTTAGCGAGTTACGACTTTGGAGCTAGCGACTTGGATCTAGCGACTAACGGTACAAGTAGTGGACTTTCCTGGGTAGCGACTTAATGGTAGCGACTTGGTGCATGGCGAGGTTGCTCTTTAGCGACTTGAATCTTTAGCGACTTGATTAGCGAATTGCTGCCAAAATTTTGCTAGCGACTTAAAGCTTAGCGAGTTACTACTTAGCGACTTGCAATTGTTTAGCGACTTGGTGGTATAGCAAATTAGGTATTAGCGACTAGAGGATTAGCGACTTGTACTTAGCGACTTGGATGTTGATTTAGCGACTTGGGATTATTGCCATTTAGTTGCTAGTGAGTTGGTTCAAAATCTCTAGCGACTTGGGGGTTCGTAATTTGATACTAACATCTTGTATACTTGGTATTTTGCTACTAGGATTTCCAATAACTTGGGAAGTAATTCAAAACAACACAATGTCAGTCATCACGGATCCTTTAATCACCAAAGTACTTGCTCTCTATGACACAACACAGAATAGTGAAACTGAATGCTTACCTGAATGCCATACATTTAATGATTCAGCATCGATTAATCAGAACAACTCAAATAAGTCACTCTTAATGTTTGCAAATGATGCTAAGAATATGGAATGCACTAGTGAGCCCTTTCAACATCTCAGTCAGCTTCACAAACTACTCTTATCTACAACCATGGATCGAACAAGTTGTGCCATCCTTCGTCAGGATTTTCCCACCTTGACAAGAACTGTTTTACTTAACTTAGAACGACTGAGGATTCAAATTACCAAAGAAAAGTTCTCAACTGATGAGTCTCATGCCGTTCTTCAAACTATCTTCAATCAATTTCAGCCACTTATCCGGGAAGAATACTCCTCAGATTTTGATGATATCATGACTGGAATATCTTTCAAGAAACACACGGGAATGGAAATTCGTGAGTTCAAAAACTCATTTATTCAACTTATGAGTAATATGGAAACATACATCAAGGAAGCTGCAAAAGAGAATTGCAAGCCGAATGAATTGAATGAGTGCCAAGAGACACCATGGAGCAATTGTGACATGTCATGCAACATTCCAGTCGAACCAGCGAATGACACTGATTGCAAAATCTCAGTTGCAATGAAAAAGGATGAAGAAAACAGCACTGATCTCAAATTCTCAGAGTCAGAAAAGGTATCAATCAATAAGGTACACTTAACTGATCACATAAATCCTCATGAAAAGGTACCTGACTCTTACTCTGAACATAACATCGTGGAATCAATCTTTGTTTTACCTGAATCTAATGCAAATAACATGATTGAAAAAAGGGTATATGATGAGCTTTCAAACAAATTTTCAATTCTTGAAAAACATTGTATCTCATTGCAAATTGAAATACAACAAAAGGATGAAATGTTTTATGCAAAAACCATGTATTATCAGGAACTTCGAATTTTGAGAATTTTTTGAAATTAATCGTTAAAATCCCGCATTCAGGGACAAAGATTCGACCATTGGCAATCTGAAATTACTTCTTTCAGAAGTCCAGAAATATGACTGTCATGAGATGAGTGATACACTTGAATCTAGAAATTCAGAACTTGCTCTTTGTGTGTCTAACCTACTAAGAGAAAATGAGCATTTAATAATGAACCTTGAGGAAACAAATTCTAAGTTAGTCAATCATTATAACCTCTTGATGAAAGACATTGATGACCTCAAAGCCCAAATTCAGGATAAGAGCTTCAATATTGTTGCCTTAAAAAATGAGCTTAAGAAGTCATCAAGGAAATAGGATGAACACTAAGTTTGCAAAACCTTCAACTTTGGGAAAGTCAAATGTTAGAACCACTCGAAAGCGAACAGTTATTAAACAACCTAATGCCTTTAGGTGCGAAAGAGTTAAACCATTGAAATCTAAGCTTACATCCCAAGTTGATAATATAATTCATTTTTGTCAAAACCAGTCACTTCATTGCTAGTTCATATATGATGAATCTCAAACCTAGGACTTATGTACTCTCAAGCATAAATGCTAAGTTTAACTAGCTCTCATCAAAACAATTTGACTGATCAATCTCTAAGAAATTCTCCATCACGAAGGACAAATAGTCAAAACAAGGTTGTGCACTCATTTAGTTCAACTAGCAGTGGTTTCAAAATGGATTCCCAGCAGATTTTTTAAGTTTACAGGACTTAAACGAACTTACATCCCTAGATCATGCCTCAAGTGGATTCCCATTAGGAAAACTCTTCATGAATGTAGAATCTAATAGGATTCCCCTATTAATGATACGTCATCGTGTTATCTTTGTGATGCATCCAAATGTGAGATTAAACATGTCACTAACCCTTCTATGTGCAATTCTACATGTGCTTCCAGTACAATGTGCTCTCAGTCTTTTTCAGGTACAATGCTCAACTCAATCAGGAACTTCATGATTTGGTTCCCTTCAGAAATGAACATAGCTCATTCAGGAGCTATAGCTTGCTAGAGTTGATGTACTTCTTACTTTGACTCCTATTCATCTTGAATCAGGACTCGCTCTTTTATATCTGTGTATAAATCAAGTTTTCTTAAAAAAAAAAAAATTAAAAAAAAAATTAAAATAAAAAAAAAATATTTTATATATGTCATTCTTTTAAATTCACAATTTTATCATTTTCCTCAATTTAATAAAGAATACATTCCTTGTTATCGATAACATCTACGGTCCTAGAAATGACATTCAATAATGGCACGGGATCATAGATGAAGTTCGAACAAATGATATATTCTTGTTTTATAACGGGATTGGTTAATGTCAATCAATGGTCTTTGATGACATTGATTGAGGGGGAGATTTTGTATGTGCTGGTTATGATGGTTGCTCATTTGTAAGTTGTGGTTGTGTCTTGCTTTTGTGACTATCTGGTTATGCTTTTGTGATTATCTGGTTATGGTGTTTCTCTCAGTTATAGGTTGTGGTCGTATCTTGCTCATGTGATTATCCTTGTGTACCCATGTATTGAGTGCCTTGCACTAAATGCTTATTTGATTAAATGTTTATTTGATTCATGGTTATCATGGTGATTATCTATGATAGAGACTTAGTCTAAAATCAAGGTTAGCGACTTACCACTTTTGCACATAAACCACAGGGACCGAATGTGTTGTTTTGCAAGCTTATTATCTCACTTCATTTTAAAACCACAAGCAAATGTGTCAAACCGAAAGATCCTTCCTATACCCCTAGCGACTTACTACATTTTTTCTTAAATAAGTTTTTTTTTTCTTTCTTCTCGTTTTTCTTCTCGTCAAAGTAATTTGCTCATCTTTCTAGCGACTTAACATTAGTGGTATGTCTCGAATCACACCTTATTTGTTCTCTCTTATGCGTTTGTGTCTAGTTTCTAACTTGTCTTTTAACCGGATCCCGCGAGCTCGTGATTTGTATTCGCGGATGTTTGATTCCCACCTAGGTTCGATTTGTCATGAAATCGTGTTTTTGTTGTTATTATGATGTTGAAAGTGTACAAATTGTTTGGTATATCTTATCTTGATTGCTTATTAATTTGTTTTCATGAGGTGGTGAATGATTCTTTGGATTGGGTTGTTTGTTTTTTTTATTATGAGTGTTCTTGATGGCGACTTAACGTGTTCTTGGTAGCGACTTAGCTTGAATGTTCTTCATGGCGAGTTAGCACTCAACTTAGCGACTAAGTTGCTGTGGCGAATTAGTTTATTATATTCTGGCGACTTGGGTAGCGACTTAGTTGTCAGCGACTTGTCTTTACAAGTTAGCGAATTAGTAACATTAGCGACTTAGTTAACAAATTTGTAGCGACTTGGTTTTGTTACTGCTCATGGCGACTTGTCTTTACAAGTTAGCGAATTAGTAACATTAGCGACTTAGTTAACAGATTTGTAGCGACTTGGTTTTGTTACTGCTCATGGCGACTTGTCCTTACAAGTTAGCGAATTAGTATATATAGCGACTTAAAGAGCTAAACTATTAGCGACTTATCTGTGGTACTAGTGATGGCGACTTGTCTTTACAAGTTAGCGACATTGGTCACTTTCATGTTGCAAATTAGTCCTGTTTAACAGCTTGTCTATCTATATCTTTAGACATGTTTGGTGGATTTTTTAGGGTCTAGGGTTATTAAAATGTTTAAAGGTTTATTGCTAAAGTTGATCTCATTCTCACAATACTTAGGATCTCCTGATTCAACTTGTTGAGTCAACATACTCTATGTAATCTGCTATGACATTTCTGTTTAGGCAAACGGTACTTGGTTTCTCTCACGACAACCAAATGTTCTTTTTGCCTCATATATTGGTTATATCACTTCTATATTTGTATCTTGGCTCATGACATGATCCCTTTGCAATGCACTCTTTTGCCTTTTAACCTTTCACTCGTCGTGTGAATTTATCCAGAAGATTCTTCTTGAAATATCACTTATGTCTCAATCTTTCTCAGTATGTTTTTGGGACTCCTTCGAGTTACTATTTCTATGTGTCTATGTCATAAGGGTGCTCTCAATGTTGTCTCACTTATCATTTATTATCTAACTCGTTCCCAATCATTACTGTTGATTGTATGTTTACTCAGATCATCAATGGCAAGTTCAAACCCTGAAAAGCGTTACCCCTCTCGGCATCATCCAAAGTTCTCTCAGACGAAGAAATCCTTCCCAGGAGTCAATGGGCTGATATTGGAAAAAGTAACTGTTATGTGGACCTACAAAAGCTACAACAAAATCCGATACTCAAAGTGTCTATTGACATCCTCAAGAACACAAACTTCTTCGGTGCTATTACCAACCAATGCTCAATTCCCACCATTTACATTCAACAATTCTGGAACACCATTCAATGGGACAAAATCACAGCCCAATACTCTTGCAAAGCTGGATGACGGGAGTTCACGATTGATTCTGCTATTCTAAGCAAGGCTCTTGGAATCACCCCATGTAACCCTAACCTTCGTTCCGAATCTCCACAGTGTGCCGACGATCCGATTGTCTTTCTAATTGGGTTGGGTTATCAAAACAGCATTTTAAGAGCATCCGACATCATCCGGACACATGTATCAACCACGGAGAGCTATTACAACTATTCTTAACTTGTGCTTATCGGCAAAACATCGGGGTTCGATAAAGTGAGAATCCCTATCTTGCAAATCCTATGGGGAATTGTTAATAGGGTTGATGTGAATGTCTCAGATCGTATTTGGGAAGAATTTTCTTTATCAATGCACACATTCATATCGATAGAACAAATTTCGAACAAAGCTCAAGGCGAAAGAAGCAGAACAAGCTTGTGATTCCCGGCATCGATTTTCTAAGCTTGTTATCCAGTACTTGCAACAAACTCACAACTTCAATCCTAGGATTGAATCAACTCTACATAATGCAGAAGATGAATTTGTTTTAGGAAACCTGAAATATGTTACTAGAGGTATGGATAATGAAATATTTGGATTGCCAATTCACGATAGTCTACTCACAGAAGATATCAAGAAGAAGGACTACTTCAAACAATACAAGAAAAGAGCTACCAGTTCCTCTGCTGATGTCACACCCTCTCCTCCACAACCCAATGCTCCCAAGTCCACGTCGATCTCACAAGCATCCTATGCCTCTCTTCCTAAAAAGAGACTTGAAAGGTCACAACATTGAACACCGCATCCAAGAAGTTGAAAGTAAAAAGGAAGAAAGTGGAAAAGGAATTGGTGAAAATCTTGAGGTATCAAGAAATATTACAAGGTTAGCTCGATGAAGATGATCTGATCTACAACTTGGAATCCAGCAAAGCCTAGAAAGTCTAAATGTGAAAGCACCAGTAGGTGGAGTTGTGTTAAGAGAACCTGATCAACTACCACGACAAACAACCCCAATAACACATGACAAAGGAAAAGGGGTTGCTAGTGTTGAAAGCGAACAAGCGCTCACATGCTTTTAACGATCTCATCATCTCCATCAAGCACCACCAATCAATATGGTGAAGAGAAGAAAGAATCATCTCATGCTAAAAGAACAATCTGCGGAGTGGAGAAAGTGCACGAAGCGTTTAAGGAAACTCTTACACTTAGTGAGACTCAATCGGCGAATGTTGGCCTCTTTGCAAAAGACTCGCGGAGAACCTCGTGAGACAAGATCCATGAGACCTTGCGGATGGATGAACCAAATCGTCTACTAATTCTCTATCCTCACTTAAGGATCTCGTCTGATTTCACTTTTGGAGATCAATACTTAAATGACAAACCCTTAGATCTTGCACAATCCATGTATACGGTCAACATTCAGCAAGATACGTCAACCATTCCTCCGATGTCAGCATCTTCATTATCAACTGCACTTCCACCTCCCATACCTACTCAATCAAGCGTACAAACACCACCAACATCGTCACCAACCCACGAACACGTCATTCAGCAGTGATGTGGATGCTCCACCAGCTTCACCACCACCGATCCTTACCTCGATCAACCATTGGACAAAGCTGTAAGAAAAGGATAGAAGCTCTTGAAAGGCAACTTCCTAAATCTGTTGATTCCCTTGTGGATCGTGTCTATAGATTGGAGCACCTCAACTTCAATGAAGGGGTTCTGCGCTATTTAAGGAGAAGTCAAGGATCTTTGTGGAATGGGCATGGAGGCTCCACTTCTTAGACGATTCAAGGACCTACCTATCACCCATATGAGAGCAGCTCTGTTTGAAAAGATGTATGATCGAAGAGGACAAGCATGAGGTTCACAAGAAACTCTATGAGGCACTTGAAGAATCCATTAAGTTCGACAATTATGAGCAGTATATGATTGACATCGGGAAAAAGCTAAAAGGAAAAGGAGAGCAATTGTGTTGGAAACATTGATGAAGGACCGTAAGATCCTCCTCCACCTCCACCACCTACGAGGCGGAACTTCGGTTGGTGATCCTTCTCACGACAACCAACACGCCTCCACCACAACCACCATCATCACCGCCAAAACCTTCCAATCAATCAAGTCCTACAAAGAGCAGTACTAAGAAGAAATGCTGCTGCTTGGGCGACGGTTGATTCAAGGTTCACTTCTACATCCACCTCCATTCGATGATCAAATGGTTCGCGAAGAGTCGCATGTCATGGTGATTCGAGAACGGATGAAGATGATGCATCTACGAAGCATATTCCTAAGCCATCAGAAGATTGGTTTGATACTTACATGACTGGGAATCGCACTAGCACATCCAGAGTAGCACCTTCAAGAGACACAATTCAAAGCTGCATTGTGGAAGATAGACCTCCTTCTCCGGAACCCACATGGACCATCCGAGTCGACTCTATGATTCCCGACAACAATTGGGCATCAATTATCACCAATAATTATGAAGTTCCAGTGAAGACTCTCTTACGCACTACACCGGTGATATGGGAAGTTTCATTAGATGGTTTTGTGAACGGAAGAGTATCTCATCCATAACTCCAAGAGATCTTGAAGGACAAGCTTATGAAATTGTCAAAGTCTTCCACTCAGATACAAATCATCTTCAATATCAGATGGAAGAATGCCATAAGATCTTTGAATGACCAAGTCCGTGAGCAAATCGATCGCTTCAATGTCAACAAATCTCTTCCTCTTGGTGGTGAACACGGTGGATGACCATTCAGCTGAATTATTCTTCAATCATGACTTGGACTATCTTGTGCTCGCTCTTTGGCCAAAGAAGACCTGCTCTATCAATATCAAAGATGAAAGCTGCAACCTACTCGATCGGGGGCTTGAGCAGATGGTTCCCATGTTCAATCTTCGGGCTGATGAAGAACGAAAGTATGATATTGCGCTTCATATGGTATTTCTCACCGGTGGTTCAAAAGAAGAAGTTCTACATCGAAAGACATGGTACTGATAAAGACGCAATGATGTTGATCAAAGCCGCAAATCTTAAGTGTTGTTCGGTAGAGATCTTCCCTATCTATGGATAGAGTATTTGAAGAAGATAGTCCTTAAAGCGAGACCTCAAAGAGTATACTATTGAGGAAAACGACTTCAAACATCTTCTCGCCAAATGATTTCAAGATCTCTATCTCTTGAATCTTCAAGGACACCTTGAGCATTTACTCGTCCGGAGAAAAAGGCCCTCTCGCGGTCACTCTTTGGATCGGGGCTTAGTCATTCGAAAATGAGTTGAGGACTTTCAAATTGGTATAGAAAGCTACCAAACCAGGATCAACCTTACAAGTCCACAATGGAATGCAACAGGGCATGAATTTCATCGCGAATACAAAGTCCTTGACACCCCTAGAGCCGTCATCTTCACCGCAGAGATATGGGTCTCGTATGCTTATGCGACTATGTGAGCTCTACAAGTTTAGTGATGGTACTCTCAAATTGGTTGAAGAAGAACTTGACACCAGAGTGAAAGAAATCAAAATTGACATGAAGTCACAGGGTTAAAAATACTACCTTTTGGACTGATGATGACAAAAAGCGGTGTGAAGATTTCATTGTTGCAATCAGGCGAAGACTCAAGACTCGAAGGATCTTCCGCAGTCTTGAAAGTTTTGTTGGTGGTAGGCTTCGGGGTGGCCACTACAAACTTCTTCAGAGGACTGAATGAAGACATCTTCGGGAAGCAGCTTATGTTGTGTTTTTAATATGTGTAATATGTGGTGTACTAAATGTGAACAACTGTAATACATGTAATAGTGCTAGGATATGTAATGTGGTTTCCCTTTGTAAAAAAGGGAAACATCTGTGTTGTCCACTTCATCATATAAAACGGACACATTTTTCTCCAACAAATATTTTATCTCATACATATTTAAATCACTTGAGATCCAAAATCTCAAAGGATTTAAGATTTTTGTCGGGGAGAAAATGGTGATATAAATATGAAAGATGTTAAAAGATAAGATGACCAATTTTTGTGCATACTTCTCTCTAATATGTGCTAAACAATTTTCGAATCTCGAAGCATATATTAAGGGGGAGAATTTTCTTTGCAAATTCAAGACATCAGGGTACACAACTTTCAATTTTTTCTAAGGTACCTTGATTGTATGGCTTCTAATCCTTTGGTGATCATGTATGCACTTCTTAAAGGGTTCCCTCCAGTATGTGCAAAACACTCTTTTCAAATCTCGAGGCACATATTGAGGGGGAGCAAACTTATGAAAACCTCATCCTTCCTTGAAATGCTTTATCTTCTTGATTTGATCAGGGAAGTGATGTTGATATCTTTTAGAAAATGGTAATCAAAGAAGTAAATTCTTCCTCTTGCTTCCGTGTGCAAAACGATTTCAAACATTTGATGCACATGTTGAGGGGGAGCACTTATTCTAAAAAATATCAAAAACTATTCAGGTACAAAATGTTTTGATAATATATCACAAGTATCTGGATTGTTTTTCAAATGGTTTTCAATTGGTTCCAATGGCAAATGAACAATACCAAATAGACCGACCAACTTTACTTTATGTATGGTGATATAAGGATGATAAGGTTAGGTATTGGTTCCCATGATCCGCTAGAACGGAGGGATCTACCCAAGGACAATCCACTAGTTAGTATAGAAGTCCTTAGGTATGATGATAAAAGGAGAAAAATGAGATATGGGAAGAGTCTGGTGAGATCGAGCAAGTACTAGAACAAACCCAACAAGGTTCTTGCTATGAAGTCTCGGTAAGCACTGAAGGGGTTGAAGAATTAAAAAGAATTGAATGAGAAAAGGGTGAAAACAAATAGCCCTCCATTTATTCAACCTTAGGGCAGAAACCGGGTTCAATTCATATGCTACTGATGGTAACATCGGTATTGAAGACAAGACGTCATGGACCCAATGACGCACTGCACTTCAACTTTCCAAACCACTCAAGTTCCTCTTAAAAGGACTTGTTTCATTCTCACGGGGAACCGACATTATCTATTGACTTTCTCTTAGAGATTGTTGATATTGAAGAAGTAGACCCTCTCCCTAGTCTCCGGCACAGGATCCAAATATGCACAAATTGAGTCTAGAGCCACGAGATCATCAATAAATCTCATTAGGACACTTTCAATGAAGACTCTCTGTTTCACACAATGTGGAAAGAGATTATATCTTGAGTCCTACGCATTATCCTTGTGGTATTGCGGAACATCTCGAGTGATGTGTTATCATATTCACAATGAAGATGGAAAGCCTTCTAGAGCCAACATCAAACAAGCTCTGGTAGGTGGCATGTGAGATCTATTATATAGATCAACCATGTGACAACTGAACGGAAACAATGGGGCGATTCAATCTCTTGAATCAATCACGGTTCGAGGTTATGGATTGACGAATACCTTTGAAAAGCCGGTCTTTGTGCTTAACAACTCTTTTCTTTAGCACATCGACCGTGTACTCATTTTTCAAACCAAAAGGTGTTTTATGATTGATAATTGATTTTCAATAAAACCTTCATTGTATTGCAAAAACAATTTTTATTGAGCAATACACGATTGTTTTTCTAATCTCTTTTCATCAATCAGTGGACTTAAAATTCGCTGGTTCACTCACTCCGTGTTGTCTTCTTTGAGATGTTCTGGTTTGAGAACGGCTAGGCAATTACGAAACCCATGTCAAGAAATTCTTGAATTATACGATCACAGGCGTACATGTACTGATCAACGGGAAGAGTGGTCGCGTGTACCTCAATTCAACGAAAGTGATCAAAGACACTTTCGTGCGATTTCTTGCTAATGTTGTATGCGGTACACCCGACGTTTGCAGTACCGATCGAGAATGAAGCGGTCAATCCATAGCCGCATGCTCACTTAACACATTCATCTCAAAAGATTTCATGATTAGTGCATCAATGACTCTGATATTTTCACTCCATGCTTCTACTACGCCGCTGCCAATATCATGAATCAACTAAAGCTTCCGCTACTCTGATGAGAAGATACCTTGATCCGAAAAGTGAGCATGTCGGTCCGAATGTCACAACATCACAGTAAACCTACACCACAATGGATATCTCAGAGAATTTTTCATAGCTGATGATCTCAAAAGATGGCTCATAATTATTATCTCATGGATCATTAATGACCTCCACTTTAAAGTACAAATCTATGCAGACTTTGAAGTTGCAATACCTATGCACAAAGATTGCGATGCTGAAGTATTAAAGTCTACGAGCTCAAGAACAAAGTCATGAATAGAATGCTAGGTTTTGAAGTGTAAAACATGGGGTGACCTCCCTTAGGGGGAGATTGTTAGGAATTAGAAAATTCCATAGTGAAGAGTCGGTCACCCCAACTATTATCTAGCATAAGGTAGCTCGTAGATTTGTCGTTAGTTTCGTTATTTAGGAGTTTATTAGTTAAGTTTGCAGCATAGTTTAGTTTAGTGCAACACCGTGGAGGAAGGACGGGTCTTTACCCACTTTATCCCTGATCCACAGGCCGTCAGGAGGTCGTTTAATTTGTAACCTATAAATACCCTCTACCTTGCAAGGTAGAGGGTTGGATGTTCTTTGGTAATCTAATATTCTACAAGTTTCTCTTACTAGAATATCCCACTTTCTCTCTTTCTAAAATCATCTATATGCTCATTGTGTTAAGGCTATGATATGTAAGTGAAATCCAATATCCAACAATCTTGATATCAGTTAGTGTTTTGTATCAAGATCAATCTCTTTATTTGATCTTGTAGTCTTAGTGTTGAGTGATCTTGTATTGAGTTGATTGGTGTCATCCTAGAAGAGATCAGTCTTGTTCTTGTGTATTTGTACTGGTAAGCACCCAGTTGGGGACTTATCTTCTTACATTATTATAATAAAAGATACACCAAAGGGTGGTTGGTTGGGTGTAATTGTGGATTGTTTTGTGCTCTTGATCATTTTTACATGGTATCAGAGCGCAAGGTTCT
>OU343218.1:16405014-16500548 GCA_910596185.1 Chrysanthemum makinoi
TAAACCTAATGCAAGCTATCTCTATGTATTCTAAACACAAAACAAGTTTTTGATTTTACAAAATTCCAACAGACATGAAATTAAGACAGTTTAAAGGTGATTTTGACTTCTACTGACTTGATGCACAAATGAATGACTCAAATGATCCTAATGTGCCTAAAGGAGACTTAGTAGACAAATTTTAAGCATAAGCCAAAGCTCAAACCTCATTATGCTAACTGATCCAAACACCATTTCTAAAACTGTTTTGTAAATTCCACTAAAAATTCAATCTATAATTCTCATTAATGCTTAACTGAGTTCAATAACTATCATATAAGCTAAATGAAATAAACTTCTAACAATAATAACTAACCAATAACAATTAAAACAGTTATGCAGATTCAAAAACAGTGAAATGAAGAAGAAAATTAGAACTAACTTGAAACCGTGGTGGAAGCTTAATCGAACCATAACTATACTAAACTAAGCTAATCCAACCCAAATTTACTCCAATTCACTCAAGCAACACCCACATTCATGATTGATTCCAAATTAGCACCTTAGTTGACTTTTGTTGACCAAATTGAGAATTAGCTTAAAACTGATTTATAAGCTTACCAAAAGCTAAGAGTAGCTTTAGTAAGCTAGAGTGATAATAAGGCTTATTGAAGCCTGGCTTTTAGGTTTTTTAAACTGCATAAGTAAAAGAGAATTTAAAAACTAGAAACTTGGATAAACTTTGAATTACTACTTGAACTGGATTACAAACGTTTAAATAACTTATATTTAATACATAGAAACTGAAAATAACAATTTAAGACTTAAACTAATACATTGATAATAAAAACGACATATATGAATTTTAAAACTAAAGACTACTTCTCCTCTCTTTCTTCTCTTCTTCCTTTTATACACCAAAAAGTCTTCTCTCTCCTATCTGAGCATTTCCCACTTGAATTCTGGACCGTTGGATGAGTTGAGCCATTATTGGCCGTTTGATGCATTTTGGCGCCAAATTGGTTTTTAACAGTTGGGGTTGAGTGCAAGGGGGAAAGGAGCATTAAATGTATTTTGGATGTTGTTGAGGAGGAGGGGACATGGAGGGGTGAGGATTAGCTGGAGTAGAGGTGAAGGTCAGGTGTTTGCAGAGCAGGTGAGGAAGAAGGTGAAAAAGGAAGGAAATAGGGCGTTTGTTTGACCGGGGTTGACTGGGGTGTATTATTGTGGAAGGGGTCAAAAAGGGAGGGGTCAAAAGGCTTGGCAGGGGTCCAAATGGTGTATATGGCAGGGGTCAAGTCCAAAGGGTATTTAGTTTGTTAATACAAGGACCAAAACTGCCATTTTTGATATTTGAGGGACCAATTCTGCCATTTTATCAAAGTTGTTTCAAGGGACCAAAAATGACAAGCTTCAATAGTACAAGGACCAAAATAGACATTTTCAAACTTCCAAGGACTATTTTTGCCAAATTTGAAACTTGAAGGACCAAACTTGTAATTTCTCAAAACTTTTGACATTTTTCACCAAAGGACTAATTATGACAAGTTATGATTTTAAAAGGACCTTTGGTGACTTTTCTTTTGAAATAAGTGCTCAGGGGACTATTTCGACAACTTTTGAAACTTGGGGGTGAGAACGCCAATTATGCAAACTTAGCTCATTTTTTCATCTGATTTTAAACATTTTGCATCTGAAACATATAAAATGTAACTTTGATATATTTTCAGTATTTTGATGCATTTCTGAGCATTTTTAAACGTTTTACAGTTCAGATTTAACCAAAAATGATGAGTATTTACACACTCATCAAGAACCTTACGCGTAACAGTTACGCGTAAGATTACTCTTATGCATAACATTCTACACGTAAGGTGATCCTTATGCGTAGTTTGCTAGTAACCTTGATTCCGAATTTTCAAGCGTAATAAACCTAAAATAAGTTCATCATAGCACCCTTGGTTTAAAATTGCGTTTTGCGATCCGATGCGCTCAAGGTCTCAAAGGCCGATGCGTAATGGGTGATCTTGAATGCGAGCGCAATTTAGACGTGATGCGTTTAGTATTAAAAAAAAGTAAAAACAATATTTATAAACATTATATTTTTACCAAGTACCAAGTAAATGCAACAAACTGATAAATAAATCACTAACATATTCAAAATTAGATGATGACATGATGTTAAAATATATCAAAAGTATACTTACAAGATACAAGTTATATGAGTAACAAAGAGTCATAATTTACTCATAATTAAATCAATAGTAAAAGTTAGCATTATAAAGTTTAGTCATAGTTGAACAATATATGTGTTCTAGCGTTGAATCAAATAAATTAACTCACTTTGTACCTAATAAAATAACATATGTGATTATTATAATCAAAGAAGAACATATGAGTTTTACAACTTGAATCACACAACAGAAAGAAGAAAACTATTCGATTATGCATTAAAGTAAATAAAAGAATTACTCGCTTTGTAGAATCAGTCGCACCACCAGGAGCTTAAACGAAATAAAAATGGGGTAATTTAGATGTAGGGTAAGGACTATGGTTGTCAATGTGTATTTTTATGGACGTCATTTACTAAGGTCCTTATTAAAATTGTTGGGCTATTTAAATCAGCCTAAATTCCAAATTGCACTAATTGCGACTATTGCAAGCATTACACAAATGCGATAAATTGCGGTCAATTGCGAATGCAATCTGGAATGGCCTCGCATTAGGTGTCATGATGCGAAATTCCAAATGCAATGCAATGATGCGTGCAATTTGCGCAATAATGCGCGCATTTTTAAACCAAGATAGCACCAATATTAACACATACATTCAATAGTTTTCAGATCAAATCATGAATACTCATATAAACAGTTACGCGTAAGAAGACTTATGCGTAAACCTAAACCCTAAGGCTTAATTTTTACGTGTAAGTTATCTAGCCACAGTAATTGCACCAAAATGATTCTGGGATGTCTGGTAAGCTAATTGAGTTGTTCTATCCAAGTTATAACATCAAATTCTAAGCGAATCACAGATACCCAAATTTCAAGAACATAAACCCTAATTCTCAATAAACTAGCAATTAATGTTTCTGGGTTGATTCTGAGCCTAGATATGATCAATTAAACTTGTAAACAACATCACACAACAATCTTTTTAACCAAAAACGTTCACATTTGAGAACCCCCAAATTTACGCATAAATCCTAGTTATCAAAAATCATTTAATTCGTGATTCTGGGTGGATTGTATTGATGAAAACAGTTAATGTATGATTGTTTAAACATTTTAAAGCCATTTTCATTAACAAAAACACACGAATGAAGGATTTGTGTTCATTGCTTACACGTAGTACACAAATCACTCACAAACACATCATTTGACCGTTGGATTTGCGTATAAATCAAAACCATTGTTTAAAAACATATTAAGATTATAAAACCACCTACAAAATGATGATCAGTAACACGGATTTGGAGATTGGATTTTATTCGTAGGATGAGTTTGGTTTGGATAATAAATGTGATGATTGAGTTAGGTGGAGATTTTTATGAAAATAACTTTGAGCTTTTGACAACATTAGTCCCTCCACCTTTACCATTTACATCCAATGTTCATAACTTCCGTTTTGGTTACCAAACGAATGGTTTTTGGAAAGAAATTTGACGACACTCCACCTCGACTTAAGAAATAATGAAATTTTATACATTTTAGTTCGAGGAGTGTCAGTAAACCAGAAAAGTTACCACCATTTAAAGAAACAACCGTGATAAGGTAACATGCAAGTACAAGGTTTTTATGAAACCGTTAAATATTTGCTTTCTCCCCCTCAACACTTGATCAAAAAAATACTGAATTTTGAAAGATTTGAGTGTTGACGGAAGAGTTGTACTTGTCATGTTAAAGAAATAGTGATAGAAGAATATTTTTGATATTTTATTTGATTTTATATTTTTGTATTTTGTTTTTGAAAAGATATTTACAAAAGAGGTTTTGGTGTTTGACTGTTTTTAAGAATGTTTTAACAGTTCATCCAGTTCTTCTGGAGTCAAACACCGCATACCAATCCGATGGACCAGTTCATTAAACCTAGCAGGAGCTAAGGCTTTTGTGACAAGATCTGCCAATTGGTATTCAGTACCCACAAAGTATAGTTCAACGGTACCCTGTTCCACATGCTCCTTGATGAAATGAAATCGAAGATCGATGTGATTTGATTTGGAATGTTGAACGGAGTTGCACGAGATAACAATAGCACTTCGATTATCGCAGTACATCGGGATTCTGTCAAATACGTAACCGTAGTCTTTGAGTTGTGTTCTCATCCAGATGACTTGAGCACAACACGAGGACATGGCTACATATTCTGCTTCTGTTGATGACAGAGATGTACAATCCTGCTTCTTCGATTGCCATGACACCAGTTTATCACCAAGAAATTGTAATGCTCCTGAAGTACTTTTTCGAGAATCTAAGCAACTGCGTGATCAAGACATCGAAAAAGTAATTAGCTCAAAACCAGAATCCTTTGGATACCAGATCCCCAAGTTAATGGTTCCCTTGATGTATCAGAGGATTCTTTTAGCCTCAGAGAGGTGGGTTTCAGTTGGTCTTGACTGATAACGGGAGCAAAGATATACGGCAAAGACAATATCAGACCGACTTGCTGTACATCTGACATTTAGTGGGAGCAATGTGTTTATCCTTGAATTTTATATATTGAATATGTCATTCCAATTAAGCTAGATATTGATCCTTAAGCTTGGATTGAATCATGTAGTATACAAAATTTATCTTAGATATTTAGTGGGAGCAATGTGTTTATCCTTGAATTTTATATATTGAAGATGTCATTCCAATTAAGCTAGATATTGATCCTTAAGCTTGGAATGAGACTTCACTTGGAATTTAGGGAATAAAACAAACAACCTTGGAATAGATGTTTATCTGGAATAAACAAATGCGGAAAATTAAGTCTAACACAAATGCAACATATCATTCAAGCAAGTCTTAAATGGTATATTTCACTTGGAATAATTTATTACATGGATGAAAACCTTATGTTGTTTTAACTAAGGATTTATCATGTATATATATTATATTGTGTATAAGACTAGTTGTTGCTTTTGTATAAGAACAAAATGAGCTGACGACAACAATATCTAATTGAGAGAGTTTAGATTATTTTTAATATAGATGTTTACGAATTATAAAGCATAATGTTGTATAAGTACAAATGATGCTAGAGGATTATTTATACTAGTTGTAGTAGGATTTTATCATTTATGATAAATTTGCTAACTAGTTATGCTCAACATAGAGCATTGTTGCATTACACATTAAGGAATGAGAATACTTTACACTTTTAGAAACTGTAAAGATGACTGTCAGTATGTCGTTGATTTCTAATACCTCATGCAAGGTAGGACGACATCTCCATACTATAACTCTTGCAATAGTATGAGCATATGAGATAAGACACTCATCTTATATTTCAAATCATTCACTATATGTGATATTTGAAACAAGTATTCGGAAAGTTTACTCAGATGACTATTTAGTTTTTCTTGTAAAAGAAAGGTTGGTAATGTTGGAAACTTTAGGCTTCAACTTACTAAATGAGTTTCATGCATATCTGTTTTAATATTTGGATAATTGGGATTGTAGACAATTTCTACTTTATGATGAATAAAGATACTTGGTATTTGTTATTCATTCATATAATAATTGTTATCCTATATTTGCATGTTTAATCCTTGAATAATTTTATTATTCTAAATATGTCCATTGTCGATTAACAATATGGGAATATTGTTATGTAAGGCAAATATGAGTGTTGGTTATAATTCTAACGAGAATGTGGATTGTTCCCGCCAAACTCATATGTATTCACTAGAGATGCATATTGGATTCCTCAACTTTCAAACATTTACTTTTGGATCCTTGTCATAAGTAAAATATTGAAAATGGTTTGTTATCTTCATCCTTAGACTTGAGATACAAGCAAGTTCTGTTATGTGTGGATATCATTTTTGTAAGTATACGCAAAACGCTATCTGAACAAGGTAGTTATAAAAGCTATATTTGGAGTGATGTGAAGCAGCATCCACAACACTTGTAGTCAATAAGGATGTGTTACTCCACTTGATATGTGCAGAAAGATACCATGGCGCCTCTTCAGATTTAATCAGATAATTGTTTGGCCAAACCCAAAGGGTAATGCAAGATGATTCTTAATTACATTTGGTACATATGAATTACAATCTATAACGAGATTTTAAATGGTTAAACTATATGGAATGATTTAAGATCCATAATCCATGGTTTAACGGTATCTATAACAAAGGATGATTAGAGCAAGACATTGAATTACCATGCTACTGAGAAACTTTTACGAAACTATTCTCTCAGACACTTTTAGTTAAAAAGCGATTGAGAGCGTTTTCTAGGCGTTTCCGTCATTAGTTTTGTGTGCCATTCGACACACCAACTCCCAAGTGGGAGCTGTTGGTTTGTGGGAGTTAAAAACACTCGAAGCGACTAGAAGTGTGTGAGCCTATAGGGACACACACGATAAACATGAAAGTACGTGTCGAACGTATATAAATACTTGAATACATACCCGACATGCATGCATGATTACCCGATTAGTGTTCACGACCCATAGGCTTGTCCAATGTATTGAATGGGTCGGTTTGGATATGCCTTGGGCCTAATTCTTCCACACGATCAGGCAAAGGAACTGACTTGGGCTTGTTACTTGTTGATAAAGACAAGACCCATGATGATGAGGGTCGGTTTGTTTTTGTATTTAAACAATCACATCCTACTTCATGCGTGATATATAATATACATCCACATGTACGAATTTTATATATACCTAAATCAGTTATCATGCAATCTACGACCCACCAATATCCCTAAACAAATTCAATGTTTACTGCTCCTACTCTAGTTGACTTACACTCAAGTAGATTAGGGGTTTTTGTGTTTCTTTAATTCCTAAACTTGCGTCAATCTTTATTGATTCAAGTGTTTAGGTATTTGATTGATTGGTATTCTTGCTTCCTATGATTCCTGGTCGAATAGCATTGGCAGTAAGGTGGGAAGTTCTTGTTTGCTTCACTTATCGAACAACAAGAAAAAAAGATATCGGACGTTTGATGTCCGATATCGGGTGATTGTTGAAAAGCAGCTTCATGGGCTGATTTTGTAATTTCGGGCAGAAGTAGAAGCGTTCTTGGTGGTTTTTCTTGTCCGAGTTATTCAAGTGATTATCAAAGGGTTGATTGTGTAATACGTTCTCGACTAGCTCATTATCGAACGTACTTGGTTTAAGTGTTTGTGTGTGATACTTATAGAGGCATCAATTTTAGATGCTTAGTTTCGTAATGGTTTTAATTGTCTGTTACACTTGCGTTCAAATAGCCATAAAAGGTTAGGTTTTCTTTTATCCCTTTTATTAATTATTGTTTAATAATACGTGTTAACCTAATTGCGATTACTAGATCCATATCCGCTGCGTACTTGTAGAGGTTACTGGTTAACTTAGTTCTAAAATCCCAACAGCAAATATACGAGTTTATATTAAGCTTAAAGGACAGGAGTCATTCCGTGCAGTTTCTGTTCTTTTTGTTATTTGTTGCAGGTTCGTTGTTGCTGTTTGAAGTGGTTTTCGATTGTTGTTCGGGTTATAGTTTGTGACTATTTGGGTTGTTAGTACGTCATTGTTGGGGTGCCATTGTTGTCGCTGCATTTACTTTATGTATATTCAACATTCTTTAAGCTTAATAAGTGCAACAATTAAGGTACTTCGCTTGGTTGTTGTTCGGGCCTGTTTATCGTTGTCGCAGTCCTTGGCGACCTTGCTTCTATATGAGTTTATTTTGTGTTTGTTGATGAGGTATCGTTACTACTTGATTATCAATTCTTGTGTTGTTATCTTGTTGCACGAGTTGGTACAACAATATGATACTTTTATATTCAACAATCTTATAAGGTGTTTACTTACGTTATAATGGTTCATTTGGGATCGCTAATAAGGGTTTGTTTGTTTAGAAAACCTGTTATGAAACCATTTTCAAGTCATGTTGTTTAGTAAAATATTTAAATTGTATAGTCATGCAATTGTGTTTTGAATTGAGATATCGTGGGCAGTGGGCACGCCTAAAAATGTTGGGTTAAAGTCCTATTTAGTTTTTAGGTTTTATAAAGTGTGTTGCATATTTGAGATATGCTATTGGTGCTTATAGAAAACCTGAAATGACTAAGAGAGTGATTAAATGCATTATGATGTATTGGGTTTAATAATGGTTAAGAAACCATATATGTACATAGTTGTTTACTTATTTGTTGTTTTATCTTTGCTCCTATTGTGCTGAAATGATATGTCTACGAAGAGACAAATCATTATACTTGTGAATCTGTTAATGCATGATCACTATGCAAATGTCACTGTTATAAATCGTTTCACTAATCGCGGTTTCTAGCATTGGTTTTGAATAAAGAAATATATCATGTTTTAATATTAAGACGTAATCATTTAGTTAGTAGATTGTTTCTTAAACTAATTTGAGTTTCTACTTTATTATATATATAGTAATGGGAGGATATGAAACGGCGACAAAACCTGTCGTTTAGGCTCCCGCTTTTTCTTTCAGCCCAATTGTCATATCCATATATCTTCTTCAGCCCTATTACCGGTTCCCTCTTGCGATATACGTGTCTCCCTATTTGATACGTGGCGCGCTCATTTGTGTCCTCACTCTCAAGAATCGATGCTTCACTTCTCCGTCTCAACACACGTCCTGTGTTTGTCAGTTGTCTGCTGCTATGGTATTAGGTAATCGCTCCTTCAATCGTTGTTGTTTGTTGTTGCGTATTTGTGGTATGTACAAAAAACTTAGTGTGGGTTTGTGATTATTTGTGAAAAAAAGATGAAACTATGGGTTTTTTTATGATTCTGGGCTGGATTTTCTTTAATAGATATCTTTCGGAGTTACGATTTGAATATGTTGATGTTAATTGGGTTTTTAGGTTTGGGATTTTGATTATTATGACAGCTTATTGGCTTATTTGATTTTGCTTATGGCTTAGGGTGGTTTTATTGTTTTGTTAGGGGCGTGTTTGGATGAACTTATTATCCCGGCTAATTACCTTATTTGATTTTGTGTGGTTTTGTTCGGGGTTTAACTTTATTTGTATTCATGCTGGTGAAATTTAGGTATTTGGTAAAGAGAATGTTGTTTTGGCTGAGTTTCTTATTTCGTAGATTGGGGTTTGCTTACGTTCTGTTCTCGGGTTTTTAGTTACCCCACCCTTTGTTGGTTATAATAGGCTATGATGAATTTGTGGGTTCGATTAAAGTCGTGAGTCTCCGTCTCTTGGTAAGGCGAACTATAAGGTTTGCAGCCATGGCGGGTGTATTCACTTCTCTTGATTACTAATCAATCTGAGTCAAATGATATTGGTTATTTGAGGTCTGAACCGTAACTTGGCACGGCAATAACCGGATGCCGTGAAAGCATACTTGCTATCATTGAACCGCGTTTTTTTGCAGCCGTGGCGGAATTCTGACCTTTTTGACCATTTTCCACTCACAAATCTGAGCCTAATGATCTGTTGGCAGCCGGGTTTTTTTGGTCGTTTAAATATACGATTTTTACGAGTGTTGGGTATAAATTTATTATCTCAGCATCGTTTAATGCCTTTTGTGAGGTTCTCAGCAAGGCGTTCATTTGTTTTTGGTAAGCAATGGCATCTTTTTATTGTTCACGCTTCGCAATGCATAAAAACTGCATGACAAACTACTGACCACGCTTTTGCATTATTGGTTGCAGTAGTTGATATTTTGAGTCAATGGTGCTGCATCGATTGCACCATTACGCACTCACCTGGCTTATATCATATCTACTGCTTCGACACAAATGTTTGTTACTCTCAACAGGCCGGGAACTTTGATTGCGTATATATCCTTGGTCGATATGTATATTTCCATATTACACTATGCTGGTGTACGGAAGAGACCACATATCATGTAACATATTCTATGACTTTTACTCCGGTGTTCATTTTCTTGACATGTTTGGTTATATATAATAATAGTAATAAAAATTGGTCTATTTCTTTAGGTACTTAACGTGCTTTGTGTATTTATGCGATCACAAGTAAGTTTTATACACGCTTCTATCTTACTTTGCAAAAGTCTCATAATGGGTCAAATGGATTTGGCAAAACCCAAGTAAAATATAGGTAGACGTTGAAACTGATTGGATTGACTTTTGAGTCATTCCTTTTACCCAATTTACTTCTGAAAATTTCGACTGTGGTAACCAAAGGCCTTTATCTTTTTAGTGGGTGTTTGAAGTCTGGTTGTAGAGAGGTTAAAACTGATGAGTAAATGCATATGATAAGTTCAACGTTTTAAGGTAGTTTTTTTCTTAAATATGTTGTTATCCAATGTTTTTTGGTCACGGCTGATGATCAAAAATCATATTAATAATCATAATTTTCAGGATTCCTTTTATTTGTGGCGAATTTGGATGACGCTTAGAGGATGCTTTTCCAGGGGTTGCTTTGATTATTGGCTAAAGGAGAAGCTTGGGCTGGTATGTGTTAATTTTTTAAAGCTTGATGAAAGTTCGACTTCCCTTGCTTAACAAATATAGCTGCACAAAACTTTTGGCCATGATTTGAGTAGTTATCCCTTGCTTGATATTATTGTCACAGCCGAATTCGGCGCCGCCTCATACCACCTCCCATAATACGAACACAGGTGCCAAGCGGCAAAGTCGTGTCAAACAAAGTCTGTTCTACTACTGTTCTCACACCTTTTAATAGAACTAATCTATGTATGCTGTACTTATGCCTGGAACCAGTAATTTCCTAACCTCTGCTATGTTAAAAATGTGCGCGAACGATCGGTCCCACTCAAGCACTCAGAATACAATAGAGTCATGGTTGGAGATACTGTACTTTGTTTCCAAGTCAGTAAGCTCTGCATTTTTTTGTATAGTAGCGAGTGTCATCATAATTAACTACAATTTGATGTTTATATCTGATGTCTTTTGGTGCATCTTCAGGAGAAACCAGATCAAGCAAGATATTATGATGCTCAGCTTATTGATATTCAAAGAAAGTTGCATGATATAAGGGGCTGCGGATGCATTTTCTTAGTTCAGTATGAGCACGAGAAAATTGAGGTAAGTATATTAACTAACACAATTTATAACTTATAATTTTGAGGTCTTGGACCACTTCCCATGTCATAGATACTGTGTAACGGGTCAAAATGGGTTTATTTTATTCTGCTTAGGTTAAGACCGAAACATTTTTGTCTAAAACTTCTAGATGTTCAATAGAAAATTTGTATCCCTAATATGATTCCAAAAACTGTAGAGTTTTTCTTGAATAATCTATTGAGCATCATTGCTGCACGCGTTATATACTAAAGGTCATTTGAAACGGCATGTTTCCATGTTGTTTAGAGATATTGGGCTATGTTTAGCTTGCTTTGTCCAACCTGTTAAGCGTCTTATCGTAATAGCAGTGATAGGCTGTGATGAACACTCAACATTCACTGACATAATCGTGAGGGTACTGTTTGACCTATCGGAGAATTATTTGGCTATCACATTTGACAGATGGTTACGTGGGCCATAGATTTGGTACTCTAAAATAAACAGAGTAGGTTCGATGTGGATGTGAACTTGGAGGGTACTGTTTGACCTATCGTACAATTATTTGCCTATCACATTTAACAGATGGTTACGTAGGTCATAGATTCTGGAATAATAACTTCGACTGCGTGCTGCGTATAATGAGAATCGTCTTGAATATTCCAATAAAAAAAACTGAAGCTGATTCTAAATCTCCTGAACCGTTTCGGATAAATAAAACTACGCCGTTAAAGATTGCAGCTGCTACCTTTTCTGTCGTAGAAGAAGTTTCCGATATGATTGCTATTTCAGGAAGGGGAAATGTTTAGGTAAATTCATTGCTGTTCCAGATGATAGCTTACCTGTTCATAGATATGTAATAACGTTTTTGTCTTTAGTTTTGCAGGTAAGAGATGCTAGAGACTTTGCAGATTCAACGCGGACCTTTCTTGATGTTAAAAGTTTGTGTGAAGGTATTCTCAACAGCCGTGATGATGCATGGTGGCTTTTGTATACTACCGAAAATGGTCAGACATGTTTTGAGTATTTGGACAACACGGGAGTGCCATTTGGACAACACATATAATGGTCAGACATGTTTTGAGCATTTTTAATCTTTGTTCAAATTTGTGCCGTTACTGAATACCGCCTTCTTTTTCTAAACAGGTAATACCAATAGCGTCCAAACAATTGACAACGAATGCGAGTATAGTGGGGTGCAGCTGCAGGTATGGTTTTCCTGATGGTAACGCTGCGTAATAGTTTCAGATTCCTTATGCATATGTCGGGCCCCCCGGCAACCAAATAACGGTATTCCCAAACCACCGCAACCTTTCAATCCCATCCTCCAAGAAATAAACCCATTTTCCAGATCAACAATCCAAAGACACTCACCATAAATAACCACCCATAAATAAATAAAAAAAAAACCCCAATATCCTCAAAACAAAATAAAATCAACCAAGCATGACAACGACAGCGGGGTCCACCGTGATACCAACAGTAAACAAACTCCGTGAAGTATTCTCCACCATAGGTGTTGAAGGTGATGCAGAATTGGAGCTTCCTGTAGTGGCTGTTGTTGGTAGCCAAAGTAGCGGCAAATCGAGTGTTTTAAAAGCTTTAGTTGGCCGTGATTTCTTGCCTAGCGGCTCTGATATTTGTACTAGCCATCCGCTTTTGTTGCAGTTATTAGGACTGATGACGGAGAAGATGCCGAATACGGCGAATTTCACCATTTTCCTGGGAGGAAGTTTTTTTTTTGCCAAAATTCGCGCAGAGATTCAGGTATTGGATACTTTTATTATTTTTCGTATTTTAGTCGATTAGTTATTAATAATGTAACAGTGCTGGTAATCAATTAGAATGCGGATTTAGGTCTAAGCAAAGATGACGCGTACATATAAGTTTAAGGTATTGACACAAGGGTTTGTGAGAGTAAGTTAATGCGTCTGATTAGTTAGTAGCTTAGTGCAATAGTGAAAGTCCAGTTTGCTGCTAGGGTACAGTATTAGACACTGCCAGAACGTTATTAGGTGCATTTCCAAAATATGCAGGATTACATTTAAAAAAGAATCAGTATATTTGGCATAATTTTACACTACACAAGAATAATCCATATGGTTCGCGACTTTCTTTGTGTTTTGGTTATAAAAATGGCAATATTGTCTCTTATTTGACTGTGACGAATGGCACGTAGATAATCAAAGCTCCAGGTTGGGGTTCAATCAACTCAAATGGAAATGCTGCCTACAAATACTGAGTTGTTTACATAGGAGACATATAATGAAGATTTGACCATTGTTGATGAAAGTTCGACTTTCACTGTTTCGGGCCTACTAGAGCAAGTTAATGTCACAAGAGTTAATAGTGATTATCTTTGGTATACGACCAAGTAAGTTTCATTGTTTCTAACAAGCTATAATTCGACTAGCTTTCGCCAGTTTCATCAGGACTCAGGTAACGTATGTTGTTGGTGCAGTGTTGAAGTTGGTTCTTCCGAATCCTTTTTGCGAAACGGGAAGCATTCCAAATTCTTGGTGCAGTCGACATAACATGCTCTTCATGTGTTTATAAATGGAGAACTTTCGGGTATGACAGAGTCATTAATTTTTTAGAATAAATACTAAATCAACTAAAAAAGAGTCATATTAAGAGTTGAATGTATTTCTATATAGGGTCTGCTTTTGTGAGGCAAATAATGAAGCAAAGAACAAATAATGAAGCAAATAATTTGCACCTTGCATATTTTAGAGCCTTATTGTGACTCTACAAATAGCTGAACCCATCTGATGTCTTCAGGAGGCGCTTACGAGCTTTAGTTAAAACCTCTTATGGATATTTGTTCGTTGCCACAATCCAGTAACAATGGTGCCGACTAATACTCTTTCTTTGACTCTTTAAGTGAATTATATGGTGTGAAAAGAAGTATTAAAAAATTGTATGAGGACACTGGAAGGTGCGAAGCTCAAGAACTTCAGCTAGAGATTGCCAGAATGAGATACAAGTAAGCATTTCTTTCCATTTCCATTTGATAATCATTTATATCTTCGCTAGATGGCTAGAATTATTTTAATGTCACACTTAAAATGCTATTGACATTGACATTTTCAGGTTAACTGACGAGTTTTTCAATCATTTAAAGTTGGAACTACGACAACTACGGTTTGCTGTTCAAAAGACACATGTTTGCTTTCTATTTCTTACTATACAGTGAAACAAGCGTTCAGGAAGAAACTGGTGAAAGTGAATCAAAATCAGGAACAGAATGATGATTCTTAAGGAAGAAGGACGGTACATATCCTGTAAATTTTTTTATTATACGTGATAAAGTTTTACACTTCATGGTGGGAAACTCAGAAGTTTTGACATCATTGAACCGAGAGGCAAGCTGTATTTTATCAGTTCAGTCCCTAAGAAACTTCATAGTTTTTTGTAATTGACTCAACGTAACTGTTATCCTAATGTAAAGTTATAGTTTCTTCCTCCAGTTAAGCGTCTAAAACTGAGTTAGGACCACCGTGTGTAACTTATGGTGTATGTAAGTTTTTCTCTTAAAAAGACAAAAATGATACCCATTTAGTTTAGTAAAACCAAAAAAACAATGTTTTTGGGCCATGTATTTATCAAAGTGAGTAACAGAGTGAGGTGTTCTAAAGTTAGTATTATCTCTAACGAGATGTGATATGTTGCGCCAAAGGGTGCACTCACCTATTGATAGGTACTTCGTTCTTTTTATTTCGTTTACTGCCTTTTTACTGTCATGAACATTCAGTGTCCGTCCCGGCAACAGCCAGGTACAAATTCGAGGTTTTAGCACTTTCTTTCGTGTTGTTCGTAGATTTTTTTGAGATACTTCGTGCATAATTTTATAAGCGGCACTCGGGCCATGTATATCTTAAAGGTAGATCGACGACGTTAAACAACGCCCCATCGACAACTTTCCCTACAATTTAACGCTGAGCAGTATATCGATAAATATAAAATGCCCCGCCGCAACGCGGCGGCATCGTAGCAATCCTTGTTACGGTAAATTGTAGCACGATATATTTCCAAATTTTGAGAAATGAAATGAAACATCTACAAGGATTTTGATGGGAGAAAAACTAATGGTTTTCATGTGAATAATTATTTAAAACAGGATGCATATTCTAGAAACGCGCGATATACTCAAAATGAGTAGAATGTTGATTCATATAGGAATGAGATACTCATGGCATTTAAGTAGAGTGCTCATTGAAATGAAAACTTAATTCCAACTCAACTAAAGGAACTCGAGCAATTGGCTGTACCATGTCATAACAATGTAGCGAGTAGGCTAGCTTGTTGTGAAAGAATTGAGTAGTGGCTCAAGCGAGATATGCCAAATGGTGGGGGTGGGTGATGTGTGCTACATGTTTAGCTAAACACGAAATTTATTCATAAGCAACCCACAAGTGAGACTTTAGGCCGTTGAAGCCAACTGAACGATAAAAAGATAAAATATATTGAACTCACAAGCAGGGTGAATTATGTGCTCCAAGGTGAAATGTATTTTAAAGGTGCGAGTATTCACTTCATGAAGGAAGATGATGTCATAGTCTAGTTGTGGCAATGTAGTTGTCTAGTTGTGGCAACACAAAAGGTTGAGAGGATTAGAGATCCAATACCTTAAGAGTCAAGATTCCGTTGTGATGGAATTTTTAGATATATTTGAGAATGGCCATTATGAAATGTTTTCACGTAAACTAGAAACTTGAGTTTAACACTACTAAGTCTCTGACGAGAGACTTGGTGAGTGTTTGTGATGAGATCGATAAGCATTGTATTAGCTTATCAAAAATTCTCCTATAAGCCTCTGACGAGAGACTTATTGAGAGATGCTAGAGACATGAATCTGAAACCATATGCGAATCGGTTAGTGATGGAAACCCAACTTGGATGTAGTGCTCCTACCTCTCGAGTTTAATTGGTAATAACAAAGTCACTAATAGATAGAAGGTGATATCAATCAATTGACCCGTGTATAGCAAATATAGCACGACGTTGCCGAATTAGGATGAGATGTCCTCTTAACAAAGCCTTAGAGGCATCTTAGCAACAAAGATGTTAAAAGCTTTGCCTATATGATCTAGAGGTGGTGCTGCCTTGAATGAAGAGTGATGGTTTCTCTTTTAGAGGGTCATGAAAAAGGATTTAAGCGCATGACCATATTCGCGCTCAGTGAGGAAACAATGGTCACGATAAGAAATGTGTATAAGTATGCCATTGAAATCAAGGTTCTTGGTTTAATTCCTTTGGACACCATTGAATCGACTTCAATTAATTTGCCTACTTATATAATGCAAGGTTTAATCTTCGTGACACTTTGCAACATGACTTATCAGAGTAGTAGAAAACTATCCAACCTGGTGGGGGATTGTTGGATATTATGTTGAGGTTGTATAGTTTTAGTAATATTACTTTACAACTTAGAGTATGGTGGGGGTTAAATAAAATAGTTTGCCACATTTTATCTCATGGTCTCATGATTCGTATGATATTAATTAGAGTTGTAAATAATACTTGTCTCCCATGTCTTACCTTTATTTTCTCCTAATTAATCTCCTACATGAACCATGAATAATTCCACTAGTTTTCATGTAGCAAAATGTGGAAGTAAATGGGTACGTGGGTTACCCACTATTAACTATTTTGGATATAAATTGATGGACTCCTCTCCTCGAAAATAAAAAAGGGAAATATAGCAAGTAAAACTCTTTCACAAAACCATACTCTCCCTTCGTGAAAATTCTGCTACCGCCACTGTTTTGTGTTGACTCGGTTGCTGCCGAATAAACATGTGTTGGCTGCATCAAATCCTGGGGCTTGTACAATTGTAGACTCGCAGCAAATATACGATTTTGTATTAAGCTTAAAGGACAGGAGTCATTCCGTGCAGTTTATGTTCTATTTGTTATTTATTTCAGGTTCGTTGTTGCTGTTTGAAGTGGTTTTCGATTTTTGTTCGGGTTATAGTTTGTGACTATTTGGGCTGTTAGTACGTCATTGTTAGGGTGCCATTGTTGTTGCTGCATTTACTTTATATTTATTCAACAGTTTTTGAGAGTATTGTGTTTTAACTTGGCCGATGACATATTTTACAAGCTTAGACTCGGACAATTTTCATGATGACCCCAAACAAAATAAAGCCCAACGAGCTCAGATTATGATAGGGTGAGCATGGTTCGGTTTGGGTCGGTTTTTGGCTAAAACTGAAACCGAACCGAAATATTCGCTTTTTATAAAACCTAAAACCGAAACCGTTCGGTTTTTTAGGTTTATTATCGATTTCGGTTCGGTTTTTCACTTATTTCGGTTTTTAACCATTTATATTTGGGTGGCCAATTTATATAACAAACTTATTTTACGTAGAAAACAAGTTATTCTTTTTTACTTTTTTGTATATCTAAGCCTAATACCATTTCTCTCATATTTCTACAATTACACACATATAAATGAAACACACACACACATGCAAGTAAACATATACAATTGTCACATATATAATGAAATATTGTCAAGTAAATGTATACACGACAAACACGCATATAAATGTTAAGATAAATATATTATTAATTCACCCACAAAATAAATATGAATTTATAAATTCAATTTAGTTAGTTATTAATTTATATTATATTAATTATATATTATTACATAATAAAACCGGTTTGGTACGGTTTTTAAGGTTCAGTTTTTGGACGAAAAGGTAAACCAAATCGAATTTTTCGGTTTTTGAAAAAATTAAAAAGCGAACCAACGGTTTTTAGTTTTTGTAGGATCTTAATATTTATGTTGTTTGATGATTCGGGTGGTCTAGGACAATGATTAAATAAGAAAGCCATTAGAGAGATGAAGAGAGTTGAGAGGAGGTTCTTGAAAGAGAGTTGCTTAAACAAATGTAAGGTTAGATTCAAAGAAGCCACACCCCTTCCAAGGATGGAAGGGGTATTTATAGTTACAAAGACTACGTCCTCCTATCGGACTGTGGATCAGGCATACAGTGGGTAAAAACCCGTCCTTCCTCCATGGTGTTACACTAAACTAATTTACGCTACTAAATAACTAATAAACTACTAAATAATGTAAATACTGACATGTCTACGAGCTAACATATGCTAGACCATAATTGGGGTGACCGACACTTTCACATGGAATTTTCTAATTCCTAACAATCTCCCCCTAAGGGAGGTCACCCCATGAAATACATTTTGCATCCTAGCATTCTATCTTTGACTTTAGTTCTGAGCTCGTAGACTTCTATTCTTCAAGTTTCGCAATCTTTGTGCATAAGTAGCGATTCTTCAAAGTCCGCATTGATTTGTACTTTTAGTGGAGGCCTTTAACTGATCCACATCTTTGATGATCTTCGAGCTTTCATTGAGATCATCAGCCACAGTAAATCTCTCTGGATCATCCATAGTTGTGTTGCCTTCATGTGATGTTGTGACTTTTGTACCGACATGCTCACACTTTCTGGATCATGACATCTTTCCATCAGAGTAGCGGAAGCTTTATCGGTTCATGCTATTTGCAGCACAGTAGCGAAGCATAGTATAAAAATATCGAACCGTGTTATGTAGATATGCACCAGTAATGATTTCTTCAATTAAGTGTGGATGCTGTGAGCATGCGGCTTTGGATTGACTCCTCAATTCCGATCACCAACCATCCAAATGTACCTGCAAACAACAGCTAGCAATAAAACACACGAAAGTGTCTTTGATCACTTTCGTTGAATTGAGGTACACGCCCACGGTTCCCCGTTGATCACAAGTATCGCTGTGATCGTGTATAATTCCAAGAATCTCCTTGACAGGGTTTCGCAACTGCTCTAGCTGTTCTCAAACCGGAAAGTCTCAAAGAAGACAACACGGAGTGAGTGAACCAATGAATTGAGATTCACTGATTGATGAAAAATGATTTGAAAAGCAGTCGTGTATTGCTTAAGATAAAGGGTTTTTTGCAATACAACGAAAGTTTTAAGAAAAATCAGTTATCAATCATAAACACCTTTTATTTAAAAATATTAGTACACAGTCGATGTGCTAGAGAAAAGAATTTTAAGCACAACGACCGGTTTTTCAAAGGTATCCGTCAATCCATTTCCTGGACCAAGGTTGATTCAATAATGAATCGCCCCATTGTTTCTATCTAGTTGTCACAAGCTTGATCTTTTGCAAGATCTCACATGTCACCCACTAAGAGCTTGTTTTTGATGTTGGCTCTAGAAGGATTTCCATCTTCATCGTGAATATTTTCATATCACTCGGATGTTCTGGCAATACCACAAGGATAATGCGTAGGACTCTTAATATATACTTACTTTCCACATTGTGTGAAACAGCAAGTCTTCATTAATTTAGTATCCTAATGAGATATTGTGGATGATCTCTTGGCTCTAGACTCAATAGTGCACATTTGGTTCCTATGTTGGAGACTAGGGACAGGGTCTCCTTCTTCAATATCAACAATCTCTAAGAGAAAGTCGATAGATAATGTTGGTTCCCCGTGAGAATGAAACAAGTCCTTTTAAGAGGAACTTGAGTAGCATGGGAAGTTAGTGCAGTGCGTCACTGGGTCCATGACGTCTTATCTTCAATACCGGCGTTACCTTGGTAACCACCAGTAGCATATGTATTGAACCCGGTTTCTGCCCTAAGGTTGAATTATTGGAGGGCTATTACTTTTCACCCTTTTCTCATTCATTTCTTTTTCATTCTTCAACCCCTTCAGTGCTTACCAAGACTTCATAACTACAACCTTGTTGGGTTTATTCCAGTACTAGCTCAGTCTCAGTCCGCACTCTTCCCATATTCTCATTTTTCTCCTTTTTTCAACATACCTAAGGACTCTACACTATCTAGTGGATTGTCCCTGGGTAGATCCCTCCGGTTCTGGTGGATCGTGGGAACTAATACCTAACCTCACCATCCTTATAACTCCATGCATAAAGTAAAGTGGTCGGTCTTTTGGTACAGTTCAATCTTCCTTGAAACCAATTGAAAAATCATTTGGAAAAATAATCAAGGTACTTGTGATACGAGATCAAAGCATTTTGTACCTTAATAGTTTTGATCATTTAGAAAACCTCCCCATCAACATGTGCGTAAGATTTAGAAATTGTTTAGCACAAGGAGGCAAGAGGACTTTGAAATATTTTCTTTGATCAAAATTTTCATACGAAAAAGCCATTTGATTTTCTTGGTAAAATTCTCCCCCTCAATATGTGCATAGAATTTAAGAAATCATTTTATCACATAGAGGCAAGAGTTCTTGTGAAGTACATCCACGATCACAAAAGCCATTAAGAAACCATTTGCTCCCCCTCAATATGTGCTTCGAGATTCGAAAGCGTTTAGCACATATGAGAGAGCGTACCTCAAGACATTTTCATCAAATCGATCATTTTTATCAAATTTCATTATTAAATCACAAATTCTCCCCGATCAAAAATATCAAACCCTTTGAGATTTTGGATCCCAAGTGATTTAATTAGGTTTAGAAAACATGGGAGAATATGTGGCCTTGTTTAAATACTCATCTTGTTTTTGGATAAATGCTCCTCCTCAATCATGTGCATGTATATTGAAATCGTTTGGCACATGAAGGAAGAGTGCTTTGAAACAATTACCCTTTAAACAGATTTGAGATTTAAATCACGATCTCTCCCTTGATCAAAAATATCAAACCATTTGAGATTTGTGATCCCAATTGATTTAAATCATTTAGAAAATTTGGGGAAAGACGTGGCAAGATTTAATTTTGAAAAATGACAGATAAGGACCATTTTAAGACATTAAAGATTGTTAGTGTCGGGTATGATTGTTTTAAGAGATCTTTAAGTAAAATAAAACAATTTCACAATCAAACAAGAACGTAAAAATTTTCATTTTGAAAGACCTTGATTCTAAAGAAAAATCATACCATGACATAACATTAAATCTTTAGATCACCACATTTTAACGTACAAACCGAACTTTTATGAAGAAATATCGTTTGAAAATACTTTATTTTAAATCACTCTCCCTCAATCATGACCGAGTCGATAATTGAGTGACATAGGTTTTGATAACATGAAGTCCGGTGATTTTCAAAAATTAGTCCAATTTATTTTCAAAACAATATTTTTCCATTTTCAAAACAATTTTATCAAATTAATTAAAATTGTTTAAAAATGGTATCCTCGCACAAAGATATATTAGTGGTTGAGAAGCTTGTTGTTGTAGGGTTTGGAAGAAAACCATCTGCCGATGCAGTGAGACTTCTTTTTACGTTGCATTTTGAATGCCAACTGAGGTTAAATTAAGCTCCGTTTCTTCAATCACTTGAAGAAAACCATCCATGATGCAAGGAGACCTCTTACGTTTCACTTATGCCAACTCTCCATAGAAGTCCAATTAAGCTCCGTTTCTTCATTTGTCAACCCAAGATATAGTTACCCTTTCCTTTCGCATCCAATCATCTTCAATTGTGGGATCCGATCGAACATTCTTATATACCAATATACCTGCATACGTTAGTGAACACACATCCAAATATATGGTGGTCGACATCACCCAAACAACAATCGACTAATAAAAGTCAATTCAACATATCAATCGATCATATAAATATATGGGAATAATGTGTTTATCAAACTCTAATCATCTAATCCTAACAATCATATCCTAGGCACCTAGTCCTTCAACATAGGTTAACATCATTTTCAATTAAGCATATAGGATAATTAGATAATCTCGTTAGATGATATAGATTTGAAAACATTCTCCCCTCAATCAATGACTCATTTTCTAAAAAGTTAAAAGTGTGAAGTCATTGATTGAGTTTTCAATTTTACAAAAACTCCAAATCATTGATTTTAAAGCAACTCAATTACCACCATTTTTGAAAACAACAAATATTTTTCTGAAGAATTTTAGACGAAAAACATTTGTGTAGGAACAACAGTCCTTCGACATACTTTCCTCATTTGTTTTAGGATAAGTGCACGAAATATTTTGAAAATTGGTTAAGCGCAACACTTTCCTTTCTTGAAGAGCGGGTTGCTATCTGAAATAATAGCAAGCCAAAGTTTTAAGCACGGGTTACAGTCTGAAATAACTGAAAACCATTTGATTTGTGACATGTTTGAAAAAAGAATATTTACACCTCCTGCTCGAACTTCATCTATGGTCCCGTGCCATTATTGAATGACATTTCTAAGACCGAGATGTTATCGATATTGAGAAGACATGTCTTGAAAACATATTTTTGGTTTTTTTGGTTTTATATTTTTCTATTTTGTTTTGTTGGTTTTCTATTTTTTTTTAATGGATATTTACAAAGATAGAGTAGATGATATAGATTAAGAAGATGATGATACGAGTACCGAGATAAGGATATCGAGCAACACGTCGTAGAAGATAGAAGTCATCATCTCTTAAACTTTCACCACCAAAGCTTGAGGCTCTGAATGAGAGAGAAATTGAACCATCCGAAAGTGAGACTTTGGCAGCTTCCCCCAAACCAAAATCCTTGTGTTGAGCAGATTCAGCTCTATTTCAAGCTTATAGCCAGTGCACAAAGAAGCACACCATTATCATAAACCCAGCTGCCTTTAAGAATAATCACCGGATTCTTCGTTCGAGGCTATATCATCCAATAGAACAATAGCAACATATCATCCCACATTAAATAATCTTCTCAAATTTCCTTTCCAATGAAGTCTAAAAGCAATCCATTCCAAAAGGTGTCAGACCACTTCCCCAGTAGTTGAAATGATGCAGTCCGTTTCTTAGTATAATGCTCAAGAGCCCGAATACACAAATAGATTTCCAAAGAATAAATGATACATCCAACCAATGCACATTTATCTTTCCTGATGATTGTGTATGAAGCTCAAGAACCCAAAGTACTCAAATGCCTCCTCACTTGTGTGCCTCTTTTTATCTTCAGAAACTTTCTCTTACATCACTTCCCCACGCCAAGGAATAATAAATACCAAACGCTTTGATGAGTAAAACTTGAGTTTCTCGCCATGTCATTATCCATATTATATCAATCCAAATACTTGAAATTTCTTGCTGAGAAGAACATCGGGCTGTCGAGATAAATCTTGTGAGAATCCACCGTTGAAGTAGAATGCAGTAAAGTCTAATTAGGGATTACATCCCACATTTCACCCTCCCCAATTAGTGCTCTCCCTAAACTCTAAAATCTTATGATGAACACCGTAGATAGAAGAAGTCTTTTGATAATCAATCAACTGCCTTTAGTCTTCTAACATGTAGTAAAATGCTCTAATAGACCGTAGACTCACCTTATTCAAGATTGTCTACTGAGGAATGTATAGTTAACATCTTCAACTCACACCAAAAAGCATCCCACCAAAAAGCATCCCAATTAAGTTACATCTTGCAAACTCCTTAAACTAAAATCCCTCCCAATCAAAAACAAGAACGTAAATATGTTCATCAAGGAAATCAAAGAATCGCCGCTAACGCACACACACGATGGTAACACCTTAACTACCAATCACATCAAACAAGAACATTAAACAACTTTAGATCCGACTCAACAAAGCAAATAATAGCAATTTAACTCATTACCGGAACTGAAGTTTGTTTCTAAAAGAAACAGAGAGGTTGTTCGAATCATCATGTTGATGTATACGTGAAGCATTAACCGGAAGCACTTTGTCGATAAAATCATCAATCCGAGTGAAGATGTCAACCAACGGCTCTTAGAAGAAAAACTCCATGTGAAGATGACCCGATAAGAAGAAGCTCGGTTCTTACATGAGTTTAGAGCCGTATGACCATTTATATTCTCAAATATCAATCAACAATGCAAAAATTCACACTTCTTCTCCCCTCAAGAATTGCATACGGAGTTGCCATTCTTGATTAAATAAGTGAAAATCATCCAAATGTTCTATTCACACTTCTCCCCGAAAATAAGCACATGATGTCGCCATCTTCATTATAATCAAGTGGAATGAGAAACAATCAAGGGTAGCCCGTTCACTTGATGACCTGAAGCATGGAAAAAGTATGAAGTATGTTGATGAGAATGGTCATAATAGAGAAGATTTCTCTTCTTCATAAGATAAAGCGCACCGACGCGTATTACACTTTTTCTTTTCTTTAGAGAACGAGGCATGAACTGACATGTGTTCATACGTCATAAATCTCTTTCATCTACTCTTGGCAAACTTTTAATCAACCCCATTATCATTCAAGAGGCTATTTGTCATGGCAAATGATGGAGAAACCCAATATGATGAATTTGACCTTAAAGTAAACTAACCCGAACTCGTGACTTAAACTTGCACATATGTAACAAAGAGCGGTGCCGATTTCCATTAGTATTCTAAGTCTCTATGTACTCTATACTCTTCAACCAACCAACCATCAAGTATATAAGACGTATTACCTCTTGAAAATCCACAATTGAATGTGAGCACTACAACGTAACTCCTTAAAGTGATAGTTATTTTGAGGTGGTATGAGCCCAATTCCCCAAGTGGTAAAAGAAAAGGTAAAAGACACCCAACAATAACTAGATTTCCAAGTCTTCGTTTTGATAATAAGCTCGAACAAGGATCATGAAGAATCTTCATCCATCCATCCCCGATACCTTCAGATACTAAGTACACCGCTCGTGATATTTCACTTCAACCTCAAATAAATAATATGAATTAACGCCGTTGTCACATCCGTTAAAAGCTCAAATCTAGCCTCCTTTGACATTTTAAGTGAACTTTGATAATGGTTTCATCCCGACCATGGTTAAAGGCACATAACCCTCAAAACCATGTAATAACCAAACCGCCATGACGAATATCCAAACACACATCCAATTCATGAAGTACACCCTTTTATCCCTTCAAAGCAAGAAACGTACACCAAAGATCGATAAGATCCCGAAATACACTTTCCTTTCTCTAAGATGGTTCCATCAACACGGGATTTTACAATTCTATAGTTTAAACCGAGAAATAGTTTCTTTCTTGGGATTTTACAAAACCAAGAATAAACCGTAAGATAGATCCGAAATGCACTTTACTTTAACCCGGATGTTTCCATTGTCAAGGGATTTTACAAGTCTATGATTTAAACCGAGAAATAGGTTCTTTTGCGGGATTTTACAAAATCAAGACAAAACCGTAAACAATGTCATCTTGAATGTGTTATGACAATTTGGTTTCGTGAATATCGTTTTAGGGGAACATGCGCGGTTCATCAACGCTTATTATCCAACATCATCAATAACATCAACCATCCAATCCACACTTTGGTAAACACATCATTCACGATTCTGCCGGCTGTAGTGACCACATGGAGAAGTAAACCCGATATACCAAACTTGATCATGAAGTAGAATTCCCGATATGTTACTTAAACTTGTACTAATCCGTGAAAAGAAACGTGTACCCAATGTACAAAACCTCTTGACGTATCTCTCAAATGCGTGAGACACCAATGATAGCTACGTTGTGGGAAAGCGAGAAAGAATCACAACCGACTAAATAGCCAAGTCTTTATCACACTATTAAACGCCCAAACAAGTCATCTTCGAAGGGTAGAAAGAAAGAAGACGAATAAGTAAACGCCCGAAAAACTTCACTTCAAATCCAAATAAGAAATACCGCCCAAACAACCCCAGAGTCACTTTGTTGAACCATCAATACAGCCGAAACGTAATATCCTTTGTGAAGATGTATAAACCAAAGTGCCAAACCTCATAACCCACTGAATCTCATCATCAAAACTTATAATCAAATCTCTTCAACTCACATCATCAGATTACATTGTTAAATCTCATTGTCAAATATCATAAGCGCACATCTCATCATTAAATCTTTTCAACATATTCTCATTCATAAAATCCAATTTTGAGAAGCTCATCTGACCATCATCCAGATCCACGTCACCACATATATTACTCAAGCCCGGTCCAACTCACAAAGACATATACCATATCCATTTATAAGTCAAACCGCACTCAAACAAACTTAATCCTCACTTATCAATTCAAGCCCGTATCCGGTTTTAATCCTTGTCATGCCATTCATTCTCGAGAAATAAAAACACGTATGTATCCACATTATGAAATAATCAATTTTCAGCCAATATATCACATTTTGTTTTAAATCTCAACAATATGTTAAATGAACACAACCTGAGCGTCCAACTCCAAATATAAACGAACCAATACCCACTTAAATCAATACTTAAGGCCCAATAAAGAGGAAACATGTAATCGGCCCATGTTAAATCCCGTAACTCACAGCCCAGACCAAACATCAACAAGATCTCGTCTGAATAACCTAAATATTAGGAGTATAAAACACCACATACTCTCATGAAACCCTAATAATCCTCACATATTCAACCCTAATCTCACACATAACAAACCGCCTCCCTCCAGACATTATCATCATACCAATCAATCCAAATCACATCACTTGTAACAGCAGACAAACAATAAACATCACCAACCCTAAAATAACTCACAATTAATCCGTCCCCTTAATCACTTCTACATCGAAAATCACCACATCTTCCTTAACAACGAACCATCGTTTTTCGGAGCTAGCCATTGTGGATGCGTCGATAATACAAATGCACAGTGGATGTTATGGTTTTAGATATCACAGATCGAGCAAGAATTAAAGGTAGGTTTAAACATTCATCTTTGCAAAGGTTAAGAGTTATCTTTGAGCCAAAGAAATTGTAAACAATCTTGTTTCCACCTATTTCGATTTCAATATTAACAATTAAATGGATTAATGATGACATACGCTCACTTAAAGCAAGTCTTTGAAACAATTAAGACCATGGAACGCTTCAGATCTTTGATAAGTTGAGTCCGTTAGGTTAGATGTATTCGCCTTAATATGGTCAAAGAATCTAAACAAAGACAAGTTGACATTCTTGTCAAATTTTTGATATTCAAAAGAAAGAAGATAAATTTTAAACAGATCGCATTATATTACTTTCGCATGACTTTAATAGTCTTGTATATTTCTTTGAAACCAACGAAAGGACAACTGAGATCATATGAGTTTCTATTTATGATTTTGTTAGATAGGAGTTGAGGAAGTTGAGGTTTTGGCTGAGATTTATTGGTAATGAGATAGGATATATGTTGATGAAGTTTGTAAATGTCACGGAGTCAGTTGAGATGAATTAGTTGTAACACGTTATAATGTAATGAGACCCATGAACCAATGATGTTAGATGCTAGCAGAGTCGAGGTATATGTTGTGGTCAAGCCCTGGTCTTACTAGTCTTTACTTCTTCTTCATATCCTTTCTTAAGTCAAGTCGGCAAATTTATAGTCAAGAGTCAACTCAAGTAGCACCAACTCGCTAGCACCAACTCTCTTGACCCAACTATCTCAAAAGCGAAGTTTGCATCTATAACATATGCAGTTAAGTAACTCGCATTGAAAATTGACCATAAACCCAACTCATAAACATTCGTATTTGGACATTATAAAATGACTACATCCAGAATACATTGAAGTAACGCATACAATACCGCCAACTCAAGCAAAAATGACAACTCGCCAACATTAAAAATGTTTAACAACTCGCATAGATGAAATATTAATGTTAACCGCGATATATGAATGACCCGTAAACCGAATAACTAGAAAACCATTATTGACCAGATTTGACCAAGGATAACGTAATTCATATGACCATTACGTCTACCAAATGTTTGAATTTATAAAAATGCTGAAGGCGTAAAACTATTTTTCCGACAACAAAACATCAGTATAAATTCAGTTAATAACTAGATTCGAACCACAAAACTCAGCACCACACAAAAACCATGTATCAAACCGCATCAAAGAACCATGCAAATCATCAAAACAACACAACCTGGGCTCTGATGCCAATTGTAGGATCTTAATATTTATGTTGTTTGATGATTCGGGTGGTCTAGGACAATGATTAAATAAGAAAGTTTGCTTAGAGAGAGAAGAGAGTGAGAGGAGGTTCTTTAAAGAGAGTTGCTTAAACAAATGTAAGGTTAGATTCAAGAAGCCACACCCCTTCCAAGGATGGAAGGGGTATTTATAGTTACAAAGACTACGTCCTCCTATCGGATCGTGGATCGGCATACAAAGGGTAAAACCCGTCCTTCCTCCATGGTGTTACACTAAACTAATTTACGCTACTAAATAACTAATAAACTACTAAATAATGTAAATACTGACATGTCTACGAGCTAACATATGCTAGACCATAATTGGGGTGACCGACACTTTCACATGGAATTTTCTAATTCCTAACAGTTTTGGTTGGTTATTTCGGTTTGGTTTTTAGTTTGGTTTCAGTTTTTCAGTTTTTCTTCTCACTCCTAGATTATGATGTACACTAGCCTCAAGCTCGTTTATATTAATACTGTCACCCTTTATTATCATGAAAGCAGCTGACTCACTTGCCAAGATAATATTTTAATGGGTCATAAAAGTTTAGGTCTATGTTATGTTGGAATAAAAAAATTAAGGAGAATTAGATATGAATGTTTTGAGAGAAAAGTTAAACTTTTTGAGAAAGAAGAAGAGTTTTTGAAGAGAGAAAAAGCGAGAAAAAAAGCATTTGCATATTGTTAGAATGTTAGTGGGTCGCGTATGTGAGGAGGTAAAAAAAGTTTATTTATTATCATTTTTTTAATTAATTTCAATATTACACTACTTTTATGATTAATTTCATATATATGTAAAGTGCAAATATTAAATGCATAATATATAATATTTTTAATGCATGTTTAAGTATATATATGAAATTTCCAACTAAAAAAAAGATACGGACATAAATAAATAAAGTTAATTTGTTGAAGTGATTGCAATCAAACTAATAATACATACTTTTAAACAATATTTTTATTATGCTATTTATAGGATTAAGATACACGAGGTACGTTTTTGGTGTTCTACATTGCTAGTTATGAAACTTTTTTTTGACCATGATAATATAGCTGATGTTTTAAATTTTTTAAAAAATGCATGACGGCATCATTTTGGGTACTTCATGTTACTACTTGTGATTCTAAATTTTGTTCTTGTATTCTAACATTTTATTTATTAGATGAAAATCTCTGCATAAATGAGGCGATTAGCTTGGATAGGTTTCCAATCTTTAAAAGATTGTGCAATATCTGTTTACAATGAGCATTTTTTGATTGGCTCGCTCAAACATCTGAAAACTCAAGATCGGCCCTGATTAATACATACATTATTTCTACAAATACAATCACAAGTACATGTATTACACAGCATGTACATATGTGAGAAACTACACTTATTTCAAACCACTTTTAAAGGCCAATGTTTGGGCCTGGACCACTCCGCTTGTGTAACTTTGAATGGGCCTGATCAATTTGACTCTTTTCTTGCCCGAGACACACAGAAGAGGTAAAAAGAGGGAAATGCCCTAGAGTCGATTCATATCTTCTAACAGCCGAAATGTCAGACCACATCCCTTATGAAATCCAACTTGAAATCATTAAAAAGGTTCCTGATGTCAAGTCATTGCTTCGATTCAGGGCCGTCTCAAAACCATGGAAGTCTTTTATCGACAGCTCTGACTTCATTGCTGGTTACGGAGCCCGAGACGTTCAACCGCATAGTTTACTTTTAAGGTACAAACATTCTGATGAGGATAAGTGTGTTTGTTTTGTAGATGATGAAAATGACACTTTGACCCAACAACAACAAGACTTTACTGACCTCATGAAACAATTTAATTATTTCAGACTAATTGATTCCTCTCATGGCTTGTTATGTCTGCGTGGTTACGGCGAAGATATGTTCTTCGCCATGCTTATTCTTTGGAACCTTTCTATTAGAAAGTCTGTTAGTATTAAATTACCTTGTTCGTTTGGTGAAGCTAATTTTCTTGGTTTCACGGTTTGTCCGGTCAGTAATGATCCAACCATTGTCATGATTACATATTCTTGGCTTGTTGGAATTTTTACATTGAGCTCTAAGAGATCCACTATGTTCCAGTATACCAATTTGGGTAAACCTGTTAATGGTATGTCATCTCAGGTTGTTATAGATACTTGTATTTATTGGGCTGCTTGTTAAATAATTATTTATATGGATGGTTTGATGCGCAAAAATTGTATGATCATGTCATTTGATTTGATTGCTAAAGAAATTAGACTAGTGGACATACCACACAGTTGCATCTTAAACAACCCGTCTCCTAGACGTTTCTTCATATCTAAGCTAAAGGGGTCTCTTGTACTGTTTGTACCCAATGAAAAGCTAGAAATACCAGTTTGTGGTGTATGGAAGATGGAACATGACGAATCTTTCACAAAGCTATTCACCATTAGCACACCTGACTACACAATAAATAATATATTGGGATTTAGGAAGAATGGTGAACTTGTGATGGAAACTCAAAAGGTGGACAAACAGTTTGCTGCACTTGAACTTTATGAACCGTGTTCAGAATACGTCAATAATCTTGGGATTTTTGGAGAAAAGGGTTCATTCTTCATGGGCTCTTACAAGGAAACACTACTTCTGCTGGATGAGTTGGATTCTTGTGTATGTACTTGCATCAATTGGTCACAGAGATGATGGCCTCATGAGGGAGACGCCTAGTTTGTTGTTAAGGTGCGAACAAGGTTTAAAAGTACGGAAGGCGAGCCTCGAGGCGTTTTCCCTTAGCCTCAAGAGGCGTAAGCCTCGAGGCGAACCGAGGCGTAAGCCTCGAGGCGAACCGAGGCGTAAGCCTCGAGGCGAACCGAGGCGTAAGGTTGAGGCGGAATTAAAAAAAATATAGAAATTATATATCTAATATCTTATATTAAAAAAAAATACTTAGCATCAAATAAAGTTCATAATTAATCAAAGGGAAATCATCTCTGCTTTTTGCAGCAGAGGTTAGATGCTGCAAGGTTATAAAGGAAGGACTAATTATATAAATCAGAAAATATTGCAGGGTGACAAATGCAAGTTTAAAACTTTTCTTTGGTTTTATATGTGTTTTTCTTTCAGCTATGCCCCCACACACACCATAAACACACTTTTACACAAACATTTCTCTCTCTCATCTCTCTAAAATTACGGTGGCCGAAAACCTCCACCGCCGTCTTCTCCGGCCAATATTCGCGGCCCCCGTCACGCGAAAATTACACCACCTATACCAAATGATAGATCGTCGAAAGGAGATCATTTTGACATAAGGTGCAGCGTGGTGAAACCCCGCAACGCCGCGCCTAGATCTACATTTTAAGTTTCAGACTTTTTGGGTTTTTGCCTCTTCGACTCTACCCCGCGCTCAGCCTGCTTCCGCCATCATACCCTCCTCATCAACAGAGGCGTCGTTCCATATACCACCATGAAGCGCGCCTCATATGCGACTTATGCCCGCCGCCTCGCGCCTCAAGGCGCCGCCTCACACCGTTTTTTAAAACCATGGGTGCGAAGAAATCACTTTTAATGTTTTTATTATCAGTGTTTTAATTTGCACAAGTAATGTTGTGCTTGGCATCATTTGATGTCATGTTTTGTATTACTTCTAAAGATGTAGATGATTTTTAATGTTTATGTATTTGAAGCTAGTATGGCTACTGAAAAGATTTCCTTGACGTAGATCTCATTTATGTCTGTCAGTTATACATGTTTAATAGCTTGAGTAATCAGTGCTGACATGGCTTTTTGATGTTCATCACATGTAGAAATCTCGATAGCATTGTGCCATTCTTGGATTAGTTACAACCGTGTCCTTGCATTTTGTTAGGGGGATATGCCTATCTGTAATTATAAACATGAGTTTACCGGTCTTTATATATGCAACATTGCAATGTATAACCAGTTGCCTATATGTGTACGTTTGAAAGTTGCTAGACGATATATATACATTTAAGCATATCCAAACTAAAAAAAAACAGAGCAGAACTACAGCTATCATGAGTATTGCTGCAGAGGGTAGTAGTAGTGAAGATTGTACTTTCTCTTCCAACACATAACCAAGTATTAATGTGGATTTCTTCTCTCGAGTCACAGATTGTAGTGTTTTCAACACAAAACCTCTAATAATTTGTCGATCAAGTCTGATTTTTGATTTCATGAACCCACAATCCACTCAACAACAAAATATGTCGATTCGAGTTCTTGCTTGTAGCTGGTGGCTGTCCCTGCAGTTGCTGCATTATGAACACATTATATATTCTGATAGTAAGCTCTAGCATGTGAGCTTGAGACAGCAAATATGTCGCTAAACTTCTACGCATAGCGATACCAAGTGCGTTGCTAGAATCATGACTGCCCATTCATCAATTGAGTGTCACTAGAGGGACTGCAATCAAGATATTACTGCGCCTGCAACAGGCTTCCCACCAGTGGACTGCAATCAAGGGCTAGGCTGGCACCTCTTTTTACTTCTTAAGAAATGAAATTAGAAAATATATCAAGATCTTATTGTATCGTCATTAAGGCCATAACTCCTAGTTTATAACTTGTTATGATTAATTTTAATTTCCAAAAAGAATAGGTACCGTGCGCTACTTAAATTAAATTAGTTGTTATAATTGGGATGGTACTATATGCCTTTAGAAGAGACCATAGTTAATACTTGATACCGTTGATAAGTATGAAGAAGCTGGTTTGCGGGATATAGGGAACTATGGTTCACTTTAGCCTTAAAGTTGTGAGTTGATTTTTTTCTTGTCCATTTTTTTTTTCAAGGTAATCCAAGTTTCTGGCATGGACTAAAAGTTGGACCTGAAGATATTGGCTAGTCCACTGCTTTCGGCTTTAGGGCGTGTAACAAACATGGTAACTCTAGTGTAAAAAAACTGTAAGCTGATGGGGGCAGAAAATAGTATTTTTGCCATGCTTGATCATTTTGCAGAACTGTGTTGCTATTCTGTGGAAGTTGAAGGCAACTTTTATTGGTTTAACATAAAAATAATGAATACTTGAAGGGTATATATGTGAGGTACATACAACACTTGCACTTTTACTTTCACATTGAGCAATGATACATTAGCAATCGACGGATCGACAATGCATGTGGTGATATAAGGAATTACATCTAGGAAGTTAACTCACAAGGCGACATATATTATGCATCAAAATGTCTATAGTCCATTTGATTTTGAAAGTCTCTCACATGTTCGCCCACCCGTTCCAATTTTTAAGTAATATCATTAGTTACCCATTTGCCGTTAAACACAACCAAAATCAGTAGATAGATCAATGGTACCACCTTTATTGCATACCCTAAGCTTCTTTGAAGTGGATGTTTGGTAAGAAATCCCGTTACAATAATTTTACATATAATGACAATTTTAGGTTTGAATAAAATAAGTACTATCAAACTAATCAATATAAAAACTGTAGATTACACTCGTGATGTTGGGACAATAGAAAAGCGGTAGCGCCGATAATATTATGGATGTAGAGGTTAAATTGGTTGACAGTGATTTATAGTAGTATGTGAGTAGGAGACAATGCCAATTTAAAACATTTATACGGTATAAAAATATTCACCTACTAATCACTAACATTGTATTTTATTCTAGATTTTTTGGCACCATATCAATTTAAAAAGTAGAATTGCATCATGTTAAGAAAAATTAGTTCTACAAATAAACCATGTATATATGAGTAACATAACATATTAAATCATAGATTTAGCGCTCAGCACTTTGCACATTTGCCTTTGATAAATTCATCCTAATTTTTATCAAAAAACTTTATTTTATTTTGTTTTCATTTTCTTTAGATGATTCCAAATTATGATGATAGAAGCTCGTTTTGATTAGAGTAGTTGATATTTCTAATTTAGACGGGGCACCTTATAGTTTTAGTACTAGTCTTAAAGACTTTATAAGACTAGTTCTTTACTAAATAGTACTCCGTAATTGGTTCTCATTTTTTCAAGTTATTGCGTTGAATCATATTATTTATGATGTATATCAGATTGGCTTTAAGGGATTGTCAACAGTAACGAAAAACATAGCAGATTTTTAGGAGCATCGCGTCATGACGGGACACCTCATTAAGATCTCCAATGGGATCAGGTATGGTTGCCCTGTCTCAAACGCGCTCATTGCAATTTAAAATTGGATATACATTTTGATAGATAAAAAGTGAGATGTAGTGATGTACAATTATGAGAAGTTAAAGGGCCAAATGTAACATTGTCAGTGAAACAAGTAAAACCCTATAAACTAAACAAGGGTGAGTTTAAATACACCAATATAATTACACTAATCATTGTCTAAATACATTAATATAGTATCAAATTAACTACATCAATTAATTTGTTTTCACTTTTAATTCATTAAATGCACAAATGCTTCACTAATCATTGTCTTTTTTTATTTCCTTATTTTATTTTGTTATTATTCTTATTTTCATAATCATTAGTATTAATTTTTTTAAACTTTCCTCTTTCTAAACCTCATACAATTATACTCTCTTTATACTTATAAATTTATACTGATTTTAAACTTTTGTTCGCACACATTATAAAATGCAAAGTATATTCATTTAACTGAATGAAAATGCAAATTATAATAACTTGTGCGTGTATCATCCGGACACATATGTCATCCGGACATATATGTCATCGCTAACCAAAAACTTGATTTTTGTAGCAAATTAATTATTTATTAAAAAATTAAAAGTTGATAAAACAAGACTTTGGAAAATGACGGATGAAAAGAAAACTCTGACTAGTAGATCGAAACTAAGGGTGGTGGCAGTCATGATTCGACACCTCTCCCATGCCTCACCATCCACCAATAATATTTTGCCATCTCACCCAATGCCTCTCTCATGCCTCATCATACTTTTTTAGTGGCAACCATGATTCCATGCCTGTTAGCCTTAATAGTTTTATTAGAAGTGATGGTCATTCACGTTTAGCAACTTTGTAACGTGTGTTAGATATCGTGATAGAATAGTCAACGGGCTCGTGGATTGGACTAAGCTAAATGGGTATTAGTTTAGTTAAGCTAGCCTTATATCAATCCATGTCCAATCCAATCCATACGAAGCCCATACAAGGCCCATGGCCAAGCCTTAGGGCATCATCTCTCTTACTATAAATACCCCTCAAGTATGTCATTTGAGGGGTGTGCTTGAGTGTGTGTGTGTGTGTTTTACTTATGAAATATTGTTTTCATCTTCTTTCCTTTATCTCTCTAAACATACATACGAATTCATATTCAAGTCACCACGTTCTTCTCTTAATCTTTCTTATTTACGCATAACTGTTTGTGTAACGTGTTCTTCGTGGTTTGCTTGGTATTTGTGTGATAAGGTATACGTGATAAAAGGGGATTAACAATTGGTATCAATCGCCTAACAATGGTTTAGGAGTGTTTGTGTTTGTTTTGAAGTTTTGGTAAGATACGCGTTAAGCTCACGTTTTACATCTTTGATACGCATAAAGCTTTAATTTTTGCACTTAAAAATTCAAGATTCTTGTGGTTTAAGGTATATTTGGTGCTAAAGTTTCAGTTTTTTGCAAAAAGTTTGAAGCTTTACGTGTTTTTCTTCATTTTTGAACACGTTTTGGTTCATTGGTCATTTCTACTCGTAACTTTTCTAAGCACTTTGGGTGAAAAAGGTCAACATTTTTGGGTTATTCGAGTGTTTTTAAGGCTATCTGTGCAAGAGAAATCGTTTGAATTATTGGAAATTTCTTACGCGTAGAAGTCAAAAAGTCAAAACCCTAGTTTTCTACTCATAACTTTTGGTGAAGAATCTTGAGCTATACTGATTACTGTTGCTTCACTCACTTGGATAAGTGTGTGGAACACTTCGACTTGTGGATATCTCTTACTGCGGTTACAGTGTAAAGGATTTTTGGTTCTTAACCATAGTTTACGCATAAGCTAAAAGCTTACGAGTAACTCTACGCATAACTTCACAATTACGCGTAAGGTTTACGAGTAACTTTTTGTCAACGCATAAGCTTAAGGTTACGCGTAAGATACTGGTCTACGCATAAGGAATCCTACGCCTAAAAATCCTACGCCTAAGATCCTACGCATAAGATCCTACGCATAAGCACAATCTCTACGCCTAAGCCTCGTCTACTCAGTAACTTCGTTTCTACGCCTAAGCTCTTTCTACGCATAAAGTTGTTTAAAAAAAAAAGAGTTTTTTGGCGGGAAAACTTGAGTTAAATTTAAATTTTTGAGAAGACTAAACGTTCAATTTTTACGCGAGATTCAAATTTTGGTTTAACTGTGAAAATTTTGGTGAAAAATTCAAATTTTTGGGCCTAAATTCAAATTTTTCGGGTCAAATTTGGCGTCAAAATTGTCATAACTCAAATTTTCATACGTCCTTAGAATTGATTTTTAAAGTGAATTTCAAATTTTGGGCGAAATTTTTTAAGAACCAAGGTTACAGTGCGACTTTCAGAAACACCTCAACCGTGCTTAATCTTCATCAACCACAACTCCTTTATCGTTGAATCGATCCTACATCAACTTTATCCTACATACCTTCATCAATGGCAACTCAGGAAGATCGTCTCATAACTGCTTTCTTAAAAGGATTCTTCAATGAAGTAAACATTAGTCCCACTACACCAAATAACAACAACCAATGGATTTCATCGTATAATCCGCAGTTTGCTCAACCAAGTATGCATATGGGTCAAGGAGGACAAATGGTTGATGTTATTGGGAATCGGAATGGATTTGCTACGGGTATACAAATGAGGAATCGGATGCAATATGCGAGGCGGTTTGATGAAAATCGAGGAGTCGAGTGTGAATCGAATCGGGATATCGGACTATGGGATATCAAAATGGGAATAACTGTTTTATGACTTCTCGCAGAATGCTACTCCGAACCTCAAAGCCATGATTCAGGGATATTCCGAATCAATTGTCAAACCAAGGATATCGTCTCGAAAAGCTCAAGTACATGTTGTTGTTAGTGAGAAAGAAGAGTCGGAATTGAATTGACTGATGAGGAATCACGAATTCATGAATCCAGACGGACGTGATAAAGCAAACGTACATGCAACCTCAGTCATACATTCAATCGCCGGACACAACATCAAGTGGTACTTTTGACTCACCTCCTGTCTACGACCGCGAGATCCACTCAATGAGGTACCAAATTATAATAATGTTGCTAATCAGTTTACTCATGAGAAGCCACATTACGTGTCTCCCGAACCTTATTATGACACATATGTGAGGGAGCAAGTTAATAGCAATGTTAACTCTGAAACTCCATATATGGATCCTAATGGAGGTCAAGTTGCACAGAATGGTGCTAATGATGAGGAAACACGTGCTTATTTTGAATCATTAATCAATAATTGTGGCATTGAAATTGAGAAAGTTAGTAAGGTCAATCGCGAGGTTAAGGCCGCGAATAAGAAATTGACCACTGAGCTTGAGAGTTACAAGGAGCACGCCAAAGCCTATGAATTTCATACAAACAAAATGTCCGAATTAGAAATTGGTTATCGAGATTCTGTTTTAAGAGAAAAACAATTGCAACTCAAGTATGACACACTTGATGTGAATTTGAACTTGAAAATAAAATCTTTAAACAAGGAAATTTCGGATCTAAATGACCAACTTTCTAAACAAAAATCACGTTTTCGATCTTGAAAAGAGAAGAAACGGTGATTGCTTGATTTTTCAAAACGAGAAGATTCTCTTCTTGATGAAATTCTTGATAAACGGAAAAAATCAAAACAGTGGACAATTTGCTTCTTACAACGGGTCATTCAGCTAAATCAAACAAGATGCTTTCTAACCAAGTAAATCCACGTTTTCATACTTCACATAAGATGACACTTGGTAACGACCCTTCTTCGTTTCTCAAGAAAGCTCAGAAATCTCAGAATGTGTTGAACAATGGAAAACCTTTGCATGAACCCATAATTGTTCGTGATTCTCTTGAAACGTTGGAACTATCTGAGGAGAGTAGATCAAAAATGAAACAAAAGAATCCATATCTTAAACCGATTGATTATAACAAATGGAACAAAATTAATGGAATTACTTTTGTTAATCAAAAAGAACAATCAACGTTTTTCACCACACCAAGTGTTTCAAACAAAGTGTCAACACCAGTTTCAAAACCAGTTTCAAAACCAGTTGCAACTCCTGTAGTTGTCTCAAAATCCGTTTCGAAGATCGAACAAATGTCTTCAAACAATCCTTTTAACACAAGTGATGCTAGAAGCATTTTAGATGGCGTTAAAACTAGAATTGGGTATCTTCAAGATACTGTCAAATCTAAAACCAATATTACTACTAACATCACGGTTTACGTCATGATGACGAAACGAAAAAGTTTTTGAAACTCAAATTGAACCTCAGTTAACGGCATCAGGCGAGGGTAATTCATTTCGAACAAGCGTTTTTGAAAGAAGCAGCTGACTTTGTCAAGGACCATAAATCCCTGGTAAAGCAAGCTAATGAAAGTGTTGAACACATCAAAGTTTTGGAAAATTTAAATGATTCCCTCTTCGAAGATGTTATGACAACCGATATCATGTCCATCATTTTGTAAACATATTCTGTTGAAGATCATGCAAGACTCCAGTCTGAGACCTCCGTAATTGTTTCAAAATATGAAAAAGCTCTTGAAAAACTTGAAAAAGAAAACGTGTCCTATTTTAAACAACTTGATCGAAAATCGGAGGAATGCAAGTATGACAAACTGTCGTATGAGCGTGCCTACAAGGACATGAAAAAGCAAAATGATCTTTTGAGAGCTCAGCTGGGATGTCAAAAAGGAATGGCTGTGGATACTAAGATTGCAAAACCATCGACTGAGGAGAAGGCAAATGTTCCCAAACCGTTTTCAAACCAAAAATATCTATTTCTCAACCTCCTCCAAAAGTCAATGAGAAAAATGATTTGTCAAACACAGTCACTCCACAGTCCCTGCCTATTAAAAAGAGAATTATCAAAATCTTTGATACAGAAAAAGTTATTTCACCTGGCATTTCTAAGACTAGTACACGGAATGTGACAAAAAATCCAGTTAAAGAATCTGTCGGTTCTAACAACATGGTCAACAATCACTATCTAGAAGAAGCTAGGAAAAGGCACAGGCACTCGAAAAAGACGAATTCTAGGTGCAAAATCTAAGGTGATGAATTCTACAAGAGCTCAAGGCCTTTGCTAGTAGTAGTAAACCATTACCTAGGAACTCTCTACATAAGACTAGGGATTGGCTTGCATCTAAGAGTAGTTGCACAAAAGAAAATGCTATGCCCTTAGAAAACAACACTAGGAATTCTAAGTCTTTTTCGAACAAGAATCAATTTTCAAAAGACTATAGTGACAAAGTTAAAGCTGCTGTTTTAAACAAGAATATTGAATTTATCGGTACTACATGTAAAAAATGTGTCTTTTCAGCTAATCATGATGCATGTGTCTCACAATATCTCAAAAGGAAACCTAATAGGTGGATCTCTTCAGGACGTAGTTTTTCTAAAAATGAGTCTTCACCGTGCATCGATAAGAAAACAACTCCTAGATCTTACCTTAGGTGGAAACCCACGGGAAAAGTTTTCAACCAAGTAGGTCTTAGATGGATTCCCACAGGAAAGATTTTTGATACTTGCACCAACACAGATAATAGTGAAACTCATCAAGTTAAGGAAGTCAAAACCACTACAACCGTTGCTAGTGATCACCCTCACCGTGAGGAAACACGTACTTCTAACACTGTTATTTGTGAAAATTCTTCTTCGTGGATGCAGTACTTGTAAAAGTGTTGAAGGTTCATATACACCGTGTGGTAAAGAAGAACTTTATGCCAAATTCGCATGTGGAAATCCTTTTCTAGTTCCACTCTTAACTCCACTTTTACTTGTCCCAACTTAATTTCTCTTTCTTAAAATCTTCTTCGTAAATATTTTCAAAAAACAAAATACAAAATTTGAAAAACCATCAAAAACAAAATACAAAAATATAAAATTTTTCAAAAAATACAAAAACAGTATAAAATCAAAAATCCAAAAATATTCTTCTCACGACATGTCTCTTGTATAATCGATATTGCATACGTTTCTAGAAATGTCATTCAACAATGATACGGGTATGTACAGATGCTTGATCGAGAGTTCTTTAAATTGTTTTCTAAAACATGTCGTTTCTCAAAATTTCTTCAAATAATGGCTTTCAGTATACTTCGCGACGAAACCCGGACTTCAAAATAATGGCTTACGGACACATCATTCACCCAGCTTCAAAGAAAGGAAAGTGCTTATCAAATCAAAGGTTTTAAATATCTTTCAAGCACTATTCCTAAAAACATGATGGCTTGCAGTTACTTCAGACTGTAACCCGTAATTTAAAGAAAGGAAAGTGCTATGCAAAATCGATTTTCATAAATATCGAGCACTTATCCTAAAACAAATGAAGATAATTTTTTCTCTAAATATCTTCAAAAGATTTTCAAAATCTTCTTTTCATCTTGCGTACCATTGATTCGAAATTTTTCAAAAAGATTTTTTAAAAATCTCTCACATTTGGTACCAAGATAACTCCCTCTAAACCCTTAATTGATTCTAAATTTTCTGTATGATAAAAATGCTTTCGTTAAGGGGGAATATAAAACCAAAATTGTTCCAAAATTCATGCTAAATCAGTTTCTCTCCAAATGCTTTTCGAAAAACATATCTTTTAATCATTTTGTTTCAAAAACATCATGGATATGCTATTTTGAGAGGGAGAAACGTGATTAAAAGGTGATCAAAAATGTTTTATGATCGGTGTTTGAATCTCAAATGAGCTCGACTCAGTCGTAACCAATGAATTGACGATAATATAAAGTCATTACTCGAAAAGACTTGTTCTGACGGGTAATAATTTCAAAATTTGGTCTAACCGTGATGTAAGCGTGTCTCGCAAAGGACTTGTCTAAGTAGAATGTACCATTTCGAGAATCTTTCTTTGGACTTGACCAGGCCGGGTAATAATTTCAAGCTAGTTCACTAGTGATGTAAACGTGTCTCGAATCGGTCTTGTCTATTGAAAGTTGATCAATTCAAAAGTGTGAACTTTACCCTCTCTGTGCAGATTTCTTTCAATACTTATAAGCACATGTGAAGGGGGAGTGTTTCTGCAAATATAAAACTCTCAGAGTGTTCCAAACATGTTTTCAATCATAAACACTTTGAGAGATTTTCAAGAAAAATGGTTTTATGGCAATAATAGGACAGTCATGGAGTTATAAGGTGACTAAGGATAGGAACATTTGTCCTATGATCCGCCAGAGCCGGAGAGATCTACCCAAGTACATCACCAATAGTTAGTATTAGAAGTCCTTAGGTATGATTGAAAAAAGGAGTAATGTGAGAAAGGAGAAAGAAGGGGTTGAAGAATTAAAAAGAAAAGTAAAAGAAATGGTGAAAAGAAATAGCCATCCATATTCAACCTTAGGGCAGAAACCGGGTTCAATTCATCTGCTACTAGTTGTCACTAGATGACACTGGTATTGAAGACAAAGACGTCATGGACCCAGTGACGCACTTCACTAAACCTTCTAGCCACTCAATTCCTCTTAAAAGGATTTGTTTCATTCTCACTGGGAACCCTACACAACCTATCGACTTTCTCTTAGAGATAGTTGGTATTGAAGAAGGAGACCATCTCCCTAGTCTCCGCTCAGGAAAACCAAAATGCACTAATTGAGTCTAGAGCCACGAGATTCATCAAAAGATCTCATAGGAACACTTGTCTTGACATCGCTTGTTGTTCATCAATAAGGACACAAGTGATATATTCTAGAGTCCTACGCAGATCTTAGCAATCTGCCAGAACATTTATGAGAAGTTTCACTTATGTGATCTTCAGTGATTGAATGGAAACTCCTCCGGGGTCAACATCAAGCGGCCACGCCAGGTCACTTAGGTAACTCCCGTGGATTACGCTTAGTGTGTCTCAAACGGTCTACGTCTGGGGTGATGCTTCGGTGTACCTCGGCGACTCATCTGAACTATAGATGTACTTCGGTATATCGCGTTATCTCACTTGTGGGACTCAGTTCAGAGAACGGCCTTTGTGAGAATTAGAGGCGTGTTTTCACACTATGCTGTTAACACCCTCGAAATTCAAACTTGTAAGTGCGGGAATCCGCTTATTACTAACTTTGTTTTTATGTTTTCTTCTTATGGAAGCTCGGAGCAGATGGATCGTCTGAGACGCCACATGCTCATACAAACAACACATGAAAGTTCTCATCAAAATCAAAGGCAACTCAAAGTTAAAGATGATTCTTCGTCAATGTCAAAGAATCTACAAAGTGTAAAGACTCGAGAACTTCATCATTGGAAACTCAAAGTCAAATAGAAGTGTGAGCATGGTGGAAAAAGACGTGGAGATACCTAACCAACGAAGTTGACAACGGCAGACAACCACATTATCTGATCACAAAGCATGAAGGAACAAAGAATCAAGACTATTTTATATCTACACGCAAAGTTCAAGCTCGAGAAAATTAAAGACCTAATCAAGTGGAGCATCATTTGAATGACCACCCCTTAGGGGGAGATTGTTAGCCTTAATAGTTTTATTAGAAGTGATGGTCATTCACGTTTAGGAACTTTGTAACGTGTTTTAGATATCGTGATAGAATAGTCAACGGGCTCGTGGATTGGACTAAGCTAAATGGGTATTAGTTTAGTTAAGCTAGCCTTATATCAATCCATGTCCAATCCCATCCATACGAAGCCCATACAAGGCCCATGGCCAAGCCTTAGGGCATCATCTCTCTTACTATAAATACCCCTCAAGTATGTCATTTGAGGGGTGTGCTTGAGTGTGTGTGTGTGTGTTTTACTTATGAAATATTGTTTTCATCTTCTTTCCTTTATCTCTCTAAACATACATACGAATTCATATTCAAGTCACCACGTTCTTCTCTTAATCTTTCTTATTTACGCATAACTGTTTGTGTAACGTGTTCTTCGTGGTTTGCTTGGTATTTGTGTGATAAGGTATACGTGATAAAAGGGGATTAACAATGCCTCACCATAATTTTATTTTTTACTTTTTTAGTTCAACAGCTGCATTTTGCTCACCAACCTTCCATGTTTCATCGGCAAAACATGCCAACCTCCTCAATGCCGAAGGCATGCCGCGGATATGGCGGCAGTGTGCTCCATCGGCATGGAGCATGCCGAACTCCATCCCACTCCCATTGCCACCACCGTAAGTAATTAAAAATAGGTAGATAAAAACATTGTTAATGTAGCTCGATGAAAAAGCTTTGTAGAAAACGAAACAGTAGATTAAGGAAAATAATTTAATAAAACGTTAAATCAGTGGATTAAGAAAAGAAATCATAAAGTTCGTAAAAAATCAGTTTTCTAAAATCGAGCTATTTTATAAAGTTTGTAACATCCAGATATTTGATTTTTTTTTCTTTTTATATATATGTAAAGTTACTTTTTAATTTTGTAAAATCTCAATTACTAAAAACGTTTTTTTGATAAATTTTATATTAATCCATTTTTTTTTAAGTTTATAGAAACTCATAATTTTTTAATAAGTTTATAAAAAGAGTATAAGGGAAATAAAAAGATATTTTTTATAAGTATTATAAAGGTAACAAATGCGTTATATAGAGAATTTTTTTTAAATGGCTCATAACCATTACCTATTTATCAAATGAGACGTCGCATAAACCTTTTACGAAAATGAACTTTTTAATCTCATATGTTAGATTCATTTGAAGAAAAAATTTCGACCGTAGACAACAAAATTTGTTATAAGTTATGAGTTATGATAAAAAAAATTATACAAGCTATACATATACTAAAATGTGTATAAAGACTGCAAAAATATGTTATAAGTTATGATAAAAAAAATTAGTAATAATAAGATAATATATATATATATATATATATATATATATATATATATATATATATATATATATATATATATATATATATATATATATATATGTTATAAGTTATGATAAAAAAATTAGTAATAATAAGATAATATTAAAAAAAAAAATAAAAAAAAAATAAAAAAAAGTTTGGCCACATCCTAAAACTCGGGACCAAAAGTAACCCATTTTTTTTGTATTGGTGGTCTCGAAAAATATGTTTGTCCACCCAAAAATATTCGTGACCAAAGATTATTATTATTATTATTATTATTTTCATTGTATGAGCGACACGTGTTAGAGTATGTTGTACACGAAAATTAAATCGCGACCAACTAATCCTTATATGTAAATTGTAAAAAATATGTACTCTGCAAGAGGTATAGTGAAGGATACTGTCCGCTTAGGTAATTTTCACCTATGTAAAACTCTACCCTAGCCAGACTCAACTTTTTGAAAAGCAATGATGGAGACACATTCCGTTCAATTTTGTTAAACTTGAAAAAAGGGTCCTCCTATGCGGCACCCTTTTGAAATATAATAGGGGGTGTTTGGGCTTTCTCTCTCTCACCCAATCATTGGGTGTATGGGTTTCCGTGCCAAAATATGGGTGGTGGGGATGATGCTTGGGGTGTTTTGTGTATTTGTTTGTGTCACTTTGTTTTGTTTTTACTTTTACAAGTTTTTTTTTTGTTTTACAAGTTTTTTATAACTTTTTTACAAGTTTTTTTTTTTGTGTTACAAGTTTTTTACAAGTTGTTGTTTTTTTGTGAATCAGTTTTAAAACTTTAAAAAAAACGTAGTCGGAAAATTTTTGAGGCTCAGATTCGAAGGTTGCAAAGTGAGATTTTTATCTCACTTTGCCGTCCATTCGGTTTTCATTAAGGCTCAAAAATCATCATCGGCTCGGAAAATTTTTAGGCTCAAACCCGAAGGTTGCAAAGTGAGATTTGATCTCACTTTACCGTCCATTCGGTTTCAGCTATCATCATCGCCTCGGAAAATTTTAAGTCACAACTGCACAAAGTCACCAGTTCACAGTCTAACTGAACAAAGCCACAAGTTTAACTCACAAGTCTGAAACTGCACAAAGTCTCACAAGTCTAACTGCACAAGCTACACGTTTTCAGCATGAATGTGGTAAGTAGGATTCCAAAAACTGCAAAAGTTCACAAGAATGTACTAAGATTCTCAAAGGGGTTCTGCTATGCAGGAACCAAACAACTTATAATGCCACAAGAAAGCAACAACACCACAACAGAATCCACTTCCCAATCAAGCAGAAAGCAACAACCAACAACCAACAACCAACAACACCAACAAGTGGTCCACCACAACAAGCAACAGCACCACAAGCAACAACAACAACAACACCACAAACAACCATGTCTAGTTCACCATTTGACGCACAAGAGGTAAGGCTCAGATTATTAGCTCGTTATGAGATATAAACAATCATGTTGGCTGCAAATATGAATGTTGCAATCCATTCATATTTGCCATGCCAAAACTCTTAAGTTTTTTTATATAAAAATCATCATTGCCTCTTTTTTTAAAACCTATTAATTTCATTTAAAGTTGCAAAGTTAGATAAAACTGCACTTTACCATCCAGTAATGAAACTGCATAGACACCAAAAGTTTTCATTTAAAGTGAGATAAAACTGCACTTTACCATCCAGTAATGAAACTGCATAGGCACCTGTAAAACATCACCACAAAAAATAGTCAACGAAACCAAACAACTTCTCACAGAAACATCGCCACATCTTTATAATTTTTTAGATCTAACAAGTTTTTAGTTTTAAAAAATAATCAGTCTTTACCATATCAAAAAAAGTTTCAAGATCTAAAAAGTTTACCAGATCAAAAAAGTTTTGAACATATAAAAAAACCAGTCTTTACCAGATCAAACACCTTGTTAGATCTAAAAAATAGTCAACGAAACCAAACAACTTCTCATATAAACATCACCACATCTTTATAATTTTTTAGATCTAACAAGTTTTTAGTTTAAAAAAAAATAATCAATCTTTACCATATCAAAAAGTTTTCAAGATCTAAAAAATTTATCAGGTCAAAAAAGTTTTCAAGATCTAAAAAATTTACCAGATACAAAAAGTTTTCAAGGTCCAAAAAAATATCAGTCTTTACTAGATCAAAAAACCTTGTTAGATCTAAAAAATAGTCAACGAAACCAAACAACTTCTCACATAAACATCACCACATCTCTATATTTTTTTAGATCTAACAAGTTTTTTATTTTAAAAAAATAATCAGTCTTTACAATATCAAAAAAGTTTTTAAGATCTAAAAAATTTACCTGGTCAAAAAAGTTTTCAAGATCTAAAAAATTTACCAGATACAAAAAGTTTTCAAGGTCCAAAAAAATATCAGTCTTTACGACCGCATGTTTGTGTCGTACATTACCGATCAATATCGCAGCTTCAGCCAGACAACAACATGTAGAGTTGAGAGTCAACACGCGCTGTTGAAGTTATACTTGGGCTCCACACAGTCCAGCTTAGACACGTTGTTGATAATTTTTGGAGAACACTAAGCGTTCCACGGCCTTGTTGTCCGAAATACTCAAGAGCTGAAGAGCCTCAACACCTGAAGAGCCTCAAGGGCCTGAAGAGCAAGAATATTTTTCTTGTCAAGATGACGTAGAAAAATTCCAAAATGTTTTTACCAAAGCATCTTCGTTTGTCAAAAAAAATATGTTAAACAGGCTCAGAGTATATACGCTCAGAATCGTGTCAACCCAACAACCTGCTGTTAAAGAAAGTAATCGTGGACGTCCGAGCGCAAAGGACAAAAAATCCAAGGCTAAACAAAATATCCCAGATTTGAACAAAGAACCCCCACAGGGCACCACAGAAGCTATACAAAACCTAAAAAAGTCCGAGACTTAAATGAAGAAGCTGCGAGACATAGTTCATACGTGGGAGAGCCTTCTAACGTCCCAGACTTGAACGAAGAACTTAGCGAGGGGTTTAAGACACGACTTGTACATTTTAGATGACAAGATGCGAATATTTTATGGCTCGAATTCCACCTCTTTTCTGACGCTAGATCCTAGGGATCGTTAACGTGGAAGGTGATGGAAATTGTGGCTATCGAGCTCTTGCCGTAGGTCTTGGTCATCACGAATGAATATGGCCCAGAATTCGAGCTCTTGTCAGGGAAGAGGTATGTTAATACAAATAAGCCGTAAAAACGTTTATTTATATTTTACGATCTTCTAATATTTTGTCGATAACAAACGTAAAATCATTTTAACGAAATAAATCAAATGCGTAAATGGTTTGAACTAATAGTTTCTAACATATTCACACTTTCACATAAAACACTAAAACAAGTATAAGTGATTTTATGATTTAGTAATACATATGTACAACAACTAGTGTTTACATATTTGGGTATAATATACACATAACTAGTATGTAGTATATTGGATAATATAAATGGGTAGAAACTTAAGTATCACAACCCATTGGGCAAATACATTGAATGTAGGTGGGTACAACCCAAAGCCCATAACCCATGGATCTTGACCCATAACCCATTGCATGACATCATGCTTATATCATACATGGATAATATCCATAACCCATGGATCAACCCATACCCAAGTGACTAAGTGCATTGCACTCAAAGATACATTGTATCTAGCCAAAGATCCATGGTTCAACCCATGACCCATAACCAAAATACCCATGGGTAAAAGGGAGCGTCCCACGGATCCCTAGCTTAACGCTAGACGGATCCCTTGTGGAAGGGATCCGTGGGATCCGGGGAACAGTAGAGTTTTTCTTCTATAAATAGTGAGCCATTTCCTCATTGTTTCTCATCCCTTTCTAACACACTTTCCCCCCTGAGTTAAATCTCACCAACCTTAGATCCAAGAGATCTATGTTTGTAGTTTTGTTTTTGTGTGATCTTCTAGGTTCCTCTTAAAGGCAAGATCACCACCTTTGAAGTCGAGCAAGCTCAAGTCCATGAGTTGCCATGCTTCCTCATCATCAAAGCTACTGAAGTCCTCTTGTTGATGATTCATTTCTTTCTTCAAAGAAGTATAGTATTGAAGACATTAGTGAAAGATGTCTCAAGTGTCAAGACGAAGACATTAGTGAAGGGTATCTATCGTCGATAGCATAAGCACTTGTGATAGGTGCTTAGAAGTCAAGACTAGAAGCATTAGTGAAAGGTGCTTAGAAGTGAAGACACAAGACATTAGTGAAAGGTGTCTTGTAGATCTAGTCAAAGGCATTAGTGAAAGGTGCCTTAGATGTACATTCGATATGGTGTGTTTCGATGTACAAGATAGACTAGTATTAGATCCAAGGATATTGATATCCTTGATGATGTTGTAAAGGAGTAGATCTCCTTTGGGATTAGTCGTTGGTGTAGTGTGGTAGTAGTTCCTCCATTGCAATGGAACTAGGTACTTAACCTAGTACCTTATAAAGGGTAGGCGGCGTTGTGTAGGTGTGGTTCACCTTGGAGTGAAAGAACTAGGTACTTAGCCTAGTACCTTATAAAGGGTAGGCGACGTTGTGTATGTGTGGTTCACCTTGGAGTGAAAGAACCCGGTGGTTAGCCTAGCACCGGAAAAATGGTAGGCGACATTGTGAAGGCTTCTCCGCCATAAGGAGATTGGTGTAGTGTTTACGAACTCTCGAGTAGGTGACTCGGGGAGTGGAGTAGGGCAAGGAAGGTGACCTTGTAGCCGAACCACTATAAATACTCGCGTTGTAGTTTTGTGATTCTTACTCTTATCTTTTCATTACTTACCTTTATATGCTTGTTTATCAACATCCAACACACACATCCAAACAGATTGACATAAGTCGATCTAAATAGATTAAAATGAAGTTTTAATTGGCGAAACTATTCAACCCCCCCTTCTAGTTTTCCACAAGGTAGACAATAACGAGGAAGTTTACATGCAAATGTGGGGGACTTGGTTTACAACTTTTCATAACTCGCTGAATTGGTTTGAAGGTCCAGCACCCTACGGTTACTGGATGACTATGCCAGAAACGGGCGTGGCTATTGCTACAGCTCTTAACCGTCCAATTGTATGCATATGCAATTCACAATCTATTATGTGTCTTCCGCTGAGAGATGGTCCAAATACAGCACAACTATTGTCCCCCGTTGTGATTCTTCGTGTGGGGGAAGACCAGACTGCTCACTTCGTTCATGCGGTTCTTGATGAAAACTCACCACTCTCGTATACTCACCCACAATGGAGATGTTTCATAAATGACTTGGCCGCGGGATGGGCACATATGTTTACTCAACGACAGAGCATGTTTAGAAGCACGTAGAAAGCGATTATTGATTTATATTGTAAATGACAAAACATGTATAGACGATTACTGATTTATATTGTAAATGACAAAACATGTATAGACGATCGATTTATAGTAAAGCGACTCGTCATCTTTTGTTACTGATTTACTGCTCTGCTCCTGGTTCTTCCTCATCTTTTGTTACAGGAATCGGATGACATTAAGTGGAGGGACATTCATTATGTCAACAACACACCCGCTCGTGTTGAGAGTCCAGATTATGTGCCTTATTCTCCATCTTATGTGCCTCCCTCTCCAGCTATATCTCCAGCTGCAGATGAGGAGAATTTTATACACCGTCATCCGGTTCTTCCTCATCTTTTGTTACAGCAGTCTCGCATTGACGAGTACGGCGAGATTGCCGGATTGAGAGACGATTTCAGAGTTAGAGTTTCGTGTGGGACAGGATGGCGGCATCATTGGGCGAATACGCCTCGCGTGATTGATCTTATTTTCTAGTTATATTGTGATTTTGTGAACCATGTATCAACTATTAATCTATAACAAGATTGGTTATTTATGTATTCGAAACTTCTAATTTTGTGAACCATGATATTACCAATTTATGTTGTGAATAATTATACAAATTTTTGGCGGATGCAACAAGAAAAGCCTTTCTTGTGTCGTTGTCGACGTGGATTTATAATTGAAAGAACATCCCAAAAGCCCAAAACTTGTGGTGCTAAGTATTATATATGTCCTTTGTCAAAGGTAACTAATTAAACGTTTGCTTATTTACGTAAATATATCAATAACTTGTTTGTTTAGAATACATTTCTTATAATTGTTTCATCATGTAACAGCCAGGGACTGAAGACTATGGGTGTCGATACTTTATGTGGAAGGAAGTATTTCAACAAAAGTACTTTGGTCAAGCCTCTTTTTCAACGCTAGTTGCTCAAACTGTGAAACTAAAGATAAAACGATCAACATGCTATTGGCTAAAAACAATTTGTTGAAGGCAAGAATAAAGACGTTGGAGGCATCAGTGGAATTGACAAGAAATTCAGTTGATCACGCATGTCAGTCGAGTGGAATACTCTATGAGCTTATAGATGACATTAATAATCTTCATGTGGAGTAGATTTCGTTGTAATAACAGTAGCATTTGTTGTTGTATTTGGTTAATGTTTTAATGTTTTAACGTAAAAACACTATACAAATAAATATACTCTACATATAAAAACACTACACAAATAAATACACTCTTACATATAAAATACTACACAAATAAATACACACTATATATATTAAAATACTACACTACACAATTAAATATTAAAACCTTACAAAAAAAACATTACAAAAAGCTAATGATTGGAAAAGTCGTTGAAGTGAAACTCATCATGTTCCACCCTATGAGATGTTGGGAAAGGAGATCATGGGGTGTTGGGATAGGTTATGCCGGAAAAAATGGTTTAGATTGGGAAAAGCACTATGTAAATAGATTATTTAAGTACTTGATTTTATTAAGGGTGAAAGCTAAAGGTACGCAACGTACTTTTTTAAAAATATACATCTACGCAATATACTTTCAAAAAAACATATCTAGCTAACATACTTTCAATTTTTTTTCGATTTAGCTAATATGACTTGTTGGTAGTAGGTTACCAGGTCACCTTGGCGAAAAATTTGCGCAGTTAGTCCTCTAGGACTAACGACCGTTAAAAAAAATAAAATAAAATAAAAATATAAAAAAAAAAACTTTTAAAACTTTTTTTACGTTTTTTAAAAAAAAACATAAAAATTTAAAAAAATAATTTTAAAAATTTAAAAAAAACGTAATTTTTTAAAAAACGTAATTTTTTAAAAAAACGTAAAAATTTTTAATTTTTTTAAATTTTTTAAAAAGCGTAAAATTTTTTAAAAGTTTTTTTTTTAACGGTCGTTATCATCTAGCTAACGGTCGTTAGTCCTAGAGGACTAACTGCGCAAATTTTTCGCCAAGGTGACCTGGTAACCTACTACTGATGAGTGCTTATTCACTCATCGTTTTTACCCGCTTAAGACCTCAAAAAATGACTAAAAACACCCAAATACGATCAAAATATGTTAAAAATATCCTCGGAGTGTGTTTTATGTCTTTCAGTATTAAAAGGATTGAAACAAGCGAAACGGAAAACTGAAAATCGAGCTGAACGGAAAAGTGCGGTCAAGACGTAGCCGGGATGCAGTTTTCTACATTTCAGAAGCCCGAGACACGTTTTGAGAGTGATCAGGGGGAAAAACAACCAAAATCCTATTCCGAACCCAAAAAAATCTCACTTCACCCTTTCCCGACACCGATAATTTCCAAAACACCTTTTAAACCAAAATCCATTTTAAACCTTAAAACCGTTTTGTAAAATTCTATTTTTCTTACAACAAATTTTCTTTGTTAAAAAAACCTAACTACAAAAATACTTTTTACTTAAAACCATTTTTACAAAAAATAAACTTTACCCTTTTCCCTTTTAAAACCCCCTAACCCACGTGACCCTCTTCTCCTTCCTCCCACTATCCCCAAACCGGATAAGATAATAACCCAACCCTCCCAAGTTATCCCGCCAAGACCCCAAATCCTTTTGTGCCAACCAACTCATATCCTAGTCACCTCCCACCTTCTTCCCCCCATCACTCTCAACCCTAGGAAGCTGCAACAAGAAGGGACAAAGGGGTTTCACATGTCCACAGCCACCTTGGCGATCCTTCCCCATTCCATTGGAGCTCTAGAAGTGAATGGCCAAGATCAAGCAGTTACTTCTCCAAAGCATTTTAATGGCCAAGATTATCACCAAAGAAGCACAAAGCTCCTCAGCTCAATTTTATCTCACATAACAAGCACAACATCGGTTGAAGAGTGAAGCCTCTAAGTATAAATAGCTTATCATGTAGCCAAGCATAAGGCATCCCTTACTTAGTTTTTCAAAAAGTTTCTTTTACTTTTCTTTTGTAATGCAAGTTTTTTTTTATTAATGCAAAATTATCTTTGTTACATTCTTCTCTCATCATCAGTTAAAATTAGATGTTGTTGGTATTTCTAATCTGTCGAATTAAGTTGAATGTAAGGGATCAAATTCTGTTTTGAAGCAAAAAAAAAAAACCCTCTGAGGAAATGTTTGGGTCAGGGCATTAAGTAGTTAAAAAAAAAAAAATCTATGCAAAAGCAGCCTTTCTCTGTTGGTTTTTCCCCACTTTTCACGACTTATTTGGTATTGAAAGTTTGCAAACCCAGTTTTTATGTAGTCTTTGTGACCCCAACTACCTTAGGTTTCAGTTTCTAGCATAAGAATCACCTCTAGCATAAGTAAAATAAATTTGAAATCTGCACTGTGACCCGTTTTTTTTACTCTGTATCAGCATCTCAGTGGTTAACAGAAGCTGTTATCAGCTTATTTTTAAGCTATCATGACCTTTTCTTGCCCACCACTTAGCGTATTTTGATAATCCGTTGTGCTAACTTCATTTTTGAAGCTTTTCTTTGGCCTGGTAGCTCCACTTCTCAGCTCAAAATAAGCTCTAAACAGCCATCCCCAGGCTGTTCCTAAGCCTGCAACTTAGCACAACAGGTCATCCTTTTTCTTCCTTCTTTAGCTTATCAGTAGCACTTATAGCTTATTTAGGATTGGGTATGTATAACTTAGTGCTTATCACCTGCTTATCTTAGTACTTATTTGCCTTGTAACTGCCAAAGGAGTGTTTGGTTGTTTGCTTAAAAAAGGAAGTTAGTTTAATTTTTTTTTTTGGAACTGTTGAGAAAAAGCTAAGCTTACAGCTTATGTAAGCTTTTCTTTAAAAAGTTTTCACAAAAAAATAATGTTGCTTTTGATCTCAGTGATGAGGTGTAAGAAGAGATTTTGAAAGTAAAAATTAATTTTCAAAAAGACAAGAGGAGGGAGTCGAACCCCTGACCTCCTGCCTATCACAGGCTCAACACCACAACACTCATGTCCAACTTGCCCTTGGGTCTTTTTCATTCTTTTCTTGCACAATTAAAACTTTAACTAGTCCTTAGCAGTTTTAGTTTTAAGTACCTCTTTGCTTATTTGTTAGCTTATTTGCTTAACTACACACTGTTTTCAGATTTTTATTAGATCCAGTAACATTTAAAGTACTTTTAGTGATTTTTTTTCAGATTTTTATAAATTAGTTTAGTATTTTTAATTAATTAATTAGATTAAATTAGTTTTTAATTTGTAGTAGTTATTTTACAAGTCGAAAAATTCCGGCTTTTTCTAAAATTATTTTTAGTCGATTAGAACGTAGGAAAATTTGATTTCACAGTAAGCCTTTAAATTGCAAAAGTTTTACGTTTATGGCTCGGGTGGTTACCGGTTTTTACGTTTTTTTGTTTTAGCCCCCTAGGACTTAGTTTAGCCTCGTTTTATCATTCCTTAGGCTTAGTAGTAGTTAATTTGTAGTTTATTAGGTTTCCCTTGCCTTAATTACTTTCCCGTTAATTAATTTGTAGAAAACGTAACTCAAATCAAACAAATCATTAAAACCAATTCAAGTTCAAATCACGAAACTCAACGATTCCTTCAATTTCACACCTCGTTTGGACACGACCCGGGAAATCACTTTTCCGGTATCACTTTTATCACACCCATAAGATTTGATACGTTAACCTTTTTCCTAAAGGGTTAATTTGTCGAATTTTACGGTTATACGTTGATATTGTGTTTATTTCACCACACTCACTTCAATCGAATCAACTACCAACAGGTCATATTAGCTAGATCGAAAAAAATTTGAAAGTATGTTAGCTAGATGTGTTTTTTTGAAAGTACATAGCGTAGATGTGTATTTTTAAAAAAGTACGTTGCGTACCTTTAGCTTTCACTCTTTTATTAAATACCACACAAAAAAGTTAGAAATAAAACAATTATTGCATTGGAAAATACAAAAGTCAAGTAGTTAGAAGTAAAACAATTACAGTATTGTTTAGTAGCACCCCTAAACAAACATCCCAATTTTCATTTCTTTGTTTTCAACATTATTGTCACTGAAACATGTCTGATAACATTCCTTTTGAAATCCAAACTGAAATCATCAAAAGGGTCCCTGATGTCAAGTCATTGATTCGATTCAGGGCCGTTTCGAAACAATGGAAGTCTTTAATCGACAGTTCTGAGTTTATCGCTGGTTACCGCCCCCGCAAAACTCAGCCGCATACTTTGCTTTTAAGGTACTCAAATAATTATCAGCCAAAATATGTATCTGTTAATAATGACACTTTTATCCAACAACAAGACCTTACTCCAAATGTCTCTGCCCTTATGAAACAACTCATTGATACACTTGTAATTGGTTACTCTCGCGGTTTGTTGTGTTTGTATGCTTTTGATAAAGGGGGGATGCTCGTTCTGTGGAACACTTCAATCAGAAGATCTGTTGGTATTCTTGGGTGTGAATGCTTTGAAGTTTTTGGTTTTGCAGTTTGTCCCATCACTAATGAACCTACCATTGTCAAGATTTCTGATCCTTGGAAAGTTGAAATTTTTATTTTGAGCTCTAAATTATGGACGGTCATTCAGTGTAACAAGCCTCGTGAATCAATTGCAATTTGCCTTCGCATGAGGCAGGTTGTTATCGGTAGTTGTATTTATCGTGTTGCTTCTGAGAAAATCAGTCACCCGGCTGGTTATTTTACCGATCAATATATGGTCATGTCATTTGATTTGAATACCAGTGAATTCAAAGCCATAGACTTACCCGATAAGATAACAAACCCGTTTACCTCACCTGTACGTTTCATCTTATCAAAGCTAAAGGGGTCTCTTGTTGTGATTGCACCACGTAGAGAGGTCAAAGTATGGAAGATGGAACCTGATTGTTCTTTTACACATCTATTCCATTAACACACCTGATTCATTGATAAGTAATATAGTAGGATGCAGGAAGAATGGTGAACTTGTTATTGAAACTCAAGAGAGAGGTGGAGGGTCGGGTTTTTATGAGGAGGAAAAGGATTCTGCACTTGAAGTTTATGATCCGTGCTCACAACACATTAATAATCTTGGGTTTTATGGACAAAACGATTCATTCTTCGTTAGCTCTTACAAGGAAATGCTACATTTGCTTGATCACTCAGATTCTTGTGTGTATCCTGAAATTAATTGATCACAGAGCTGATGGCCACATTGCCAGGTATGGATTTACAAAGTGATATGCTTGCTCATTAGGGACGGATCTCGTTTGTAGTTATGGTGTGGAAAATCACCTTCGTATGTTTTTCATTATTGTTTTAGTTTAGACAAGAATGTCATGCTTGGTATCATCTTCAGTGTGTAGATTTATTAATATTCCGCACATCAATGATTATCAAGATTTATGTAGTTGCACTTAGTATGGCTACTAAATAGACTTTGTTGGTTTAGATCTCATTTATTTTTTTAGTATGGCTACTAAAAAGAATGCTTGTTGCTAGTGTTGCATCTGGTCATTGTCTGCGAAGCATTTCTGGTATGGAGGATGTCCTTTATACAATCCTTTGTTGCTTGAGTAATCTCTGGATAGGTTTTTTGGCTTACTTACATGCATGTTACATTCTTCTATCATTTTGCTTTGGGGCTACATTAGTTAATTTGATTTGATTGCTAAAGAATTCAAAGCCATAGACTTGCCGGATAAGATAACAAATCCGTTTACCTAACCTGTACGTTTCATCTTATCTAAGCTAAAGGGGTGTTGTGATTGTACTGCATAGTGAGGTCAAAGTATGGAAGATGGAGCCTGATTGTTCTTTTACACAGCTATTCACTATTAACACACCTGATTCATTGATAAGTAATATAGTTGAGTTTAGGAAGAATGGTGAACTTGTAGTTGAAACTGCACTTAACACGCCTGGACGGTGGGGGTGGGGTTTTCTTGAAAGAACTGCACTTAAAGTTTACGATCCATGCTCAAAAGAAATCACTAATCTTGGGATGTCTGCACAAAAGGGTTCATTCTTCATCAGCTCTTACAAGGAAACGCTACTTCTTCTTAATCACTCAGATTCTTGCGAGTATCCTGAAATTAATTGATCACGGAGATGATGGCCACATTGCAAGGTATGGTTTTACAAAGCGATATGTTTTCTCATCATGGAGGGTCCACGTTTGTAGTTAAGATGTGAAAAAATAACCATATAATTTTCGTAACTGTTTTATTGTAGGCAAGTAATGTTATGCTTGATATCATCTTAAGTATGTATTTCAACTGTGTTTCGGTGCTAAAAATCCTATAATTTAGATTTCATTTCGTTCGTTCTATTATGTAGTAAGTTCAGAATTGCTGATGATAAGTAGTGTTGCTTCTGATCGTTTTCTATGATGCATTTTTCGAGAACAATGATGGCATATATTCATGCCTTTTAGTTATTCATCACATGTATTATTGACCATTACAAATCCTCTGGTGACATTGTGAATAAGCCCTGCATCTCTGGCACCTTTTTACTTAAGTTCTTAGGAAATAAATTTACGAAATATATTAAGATCATATTGTAAATGATTAGAAATTGATCAGGTGGAGTTGCATCTTTTTGTGTGTCTGCATGAAGTTTTTGTTATCATATGTTTCCCATTATCATTCTTTCATAGACCATGATTAGTCAGGACCATGTGTTTATTAATTGTATTCGTCATAAAGGTTATAACTCCTAGTATATATTCTTGTTTGAACAGAACAAGTCAAAATGTTGACGAAAGGAAAGAGCACAGATCAGCTTTTAATTTTTAGTCATCTTATTGTGAGTATTGCACTGATATGAGAATTTTTGGGTATGTTATGGAACTTGGTTTGTGATGAACTTCTCCAGGTTTATTTTGCTTACGGCTAAGCATGCTTTTATGATGAAATCAGTTATGTGATATTTGTATGGGCAAAATGGGTGATTTCTGTAAATGGGTCAGAGCAGGTGTTATGTTACACGCTAGAAAAACACCTTAGGTTGGGTCTGGTCGCGTAAACCCGCTATGTAACCATCTAAAACTAACATTGAAGTTGTATCGCACAAAAAATAGTTTTATCTTTCGATATATTTCTATGCAGCACATGTTTAGTTTCAAGATTAAGGCATACAAAATTTTCCTTTTTGAGCAGTAGTAGCAATGGTATTTGGATACCCCAGGGGAGATATGTTTCCAGAATTCCTGGCTACAAGCCTACAAACAATGATACCAAATTGTAAGTTTCACTAACAAGGTGTGTTTGGATTCTCATTATAAAGTAAATAACCAAAAGTAATCAAGCTCTTATAATTAGGGATATTTTGGTAACTTTATCTCCATTCCAATAATCATAAAGTCCATTAGCAACAAAACACTATGCTTTTTTAGCTTTTACTAACAAATAATTTTAGCGACGACTTGCTAAAAGTATTTTTGTAAATTTTTTAAACTTTTTTTTTCCCACCGAAAAAGAAAATTGCCAGGGCACCTATATGTGAAGACTCAATGTCGTCGCAAAACATTTATTTATTTATTTATTTTTTTTCAAAAATAAACGGCAGTAACCTGTCCTCAACTAAAAGTTACAGCTATTGTTACAGTTATATCAATCATGATACTGAAGTATTTTGATACTTGCAGAGTTGCAGTAAAGAGTGACATACCTTCTATCTGTTACCAACCATATTAATATACATAAACTCCTTTACCTCTCAGAGACCAACTTTATTAGTTGTATTTGTGTAAGTTTCGTTTGTATAACATAAGCACATAGCTTTTTATCTTCACACAATCAGTTAAGAGTATTGTGTTAATGAGATTGAATCATAACCATCCTGAAAAGGCTAATAAAAAAAACTCACACTATGATTCTCGAACCCAAAAGAAAGCATCTATCCTGCATGAAAAACTACCTATCCGTCCTATTCATCACGTCATTTCTTTTTACTTTTACTCTTTCTACCCTTGTTTCCCTTCCCTTTCTTGATTTTAGCATCCTGAGTGTTTCCACCAATTCTTTCACCATCTGTTTGTTCTACCACAGTTATGTTGTTGCTCTCTGAAGTTGCCGTTTGCTCAGACTCCGGATCATGACTCCTGGCATAACGCTTCAAGAAATTATTTAACTTTGGCCCACTTTTTCTTACCCAACTTATAGTTCCTAAAAGATTTTCCCGTTGAACCATAGACGATATCTTTGATGGACTGAAAATAAAAGTCCCAAATAAATCTTCAAACTTTTCAATGTAAATATGTAAATATAAACATGTAAAAGTAGAAATATTACAAATCTAACCTTTGATCAAATGGTTCTAAAAGCACCTTCAGTTCACTAAATACACCGTGTACAAGGGTTGTACCTTCTCGTGTACAGAAATTCCCATCTTCAAGAGCAGTGGCTAATGCATCGGCATAAAGTTCTAATTCTTTCTTAAAACAAAATCTATAATTAGAAGGAACACAGTTTAGAAACAATGATGATAAAAATAAAAAGAGCCAAAATGCACTTACTACTGCCGGAGGAGTTTCACCAAGCCGAAATATGCTCACAAAATTTCCAAGCTTCCCATTTATAGATTCAGATGTTTCTTTAAGAGCTTTCCGTTTCATTATCAGTTCCCCTTTGCATCCATCCACTGGATTCACATTCTGATTTCCATCTGCTAATGTGTAATAACATGCACCCTCGGGAATCGTCCCACAACCATCATTTTTCGAAGGGTTTTGAACACAAAGAGTAGTTGTTTTGGGGAACAGTTCGCTCATTATCTCCTCTTTAGAATCCCTAAGGTCAACAAATGTAGCACAAGGAGCATGCATTTTAGGTCTCATATCTCGAGAACACACAATCAAGAGTGGATCCCCTATGCTAATAAACGCCTCTGCAACCACTTCAGCATTCAAGTTCAGGCGTTGACCCTTCCTTTCTCTCAAAAGACTAGACACAAACTTATGTGGAAGCAAATTAGCAATACTTCTATAACCCGAAAGCAAATTTAGTAGTACCTGGCAACAATCTGACTCTTCTAGAAAAATCAAACACAGCATCATAACTAACTTCATTGATAAAACTGGGAAATAATAGGAGTGCTTGATATCCGATCTTTGCAACCATGATATAGTATCTTCTCTATTATATAGAATCTTTTCAGCCACATCAACATAAAAGTTTACAAGAGAGTGTGAAAAAAACTGTTTTGGTCTCACTTTAGTTGGAGTAGCAGGAGAGGGAAGATATGTAAACCATCCAACAAAAGAAGACTTAGAAGTGTAGAAGGTTCGACATAACAGATAATTCACGAAAAGAAGACGATCCAAAAGATGCACGAAACTGTCCGGTGAAATGTAGCCTGCAAGTGTTGAGTTGGCTGCAAAAGTATCCTTTAGAGCATGCGCAAGTGGTTGAAGAATAAGCAGCTCTCTCAAGCCATTATCCCTAAATTTCTCAACAAATGACTTCCATTTAGGGTTCCAATGAAGCTTTTTAATGATATGCTCATAAAGTGCTGCCGATGATTTTGAACCAAGGCATATCATCATCACCCTCCCTATTGTCCAATAGGTGAAGTCACCCTTCATCTCAACATATCGAAATATAATCTCATCAAGCAATTTGACAGAAAGATCAGTCTCCCTTAACGAAACTAAGTCCTTGTGCTCATTGTATTCAAAGGCACAACTTTCTACGAACTCTTGCTCAATTATTCGTATTTCTTTACTTTGAACATCAACATTTTCCCTCAAACATTTGTGCTGCTTCTCTAACATAACATACAAACGCATCATGATTTGTTCGCCGCATTTGATCAGCAGATGCTCGGAGAGCAGAAGCTCTCGCCATTTTTTCCCACATTGCGTCTCCAGCTCTCTCAAAACACAGAATTGCCATCACAAAATTGCTTTCATAAAAAAACTGAAAACGAATACTCATAGTCATGCCACATATGGCAATAACATAACAAACTATAAGAGAACAAAATCAATAATAGATCAAATATTACCTTTTTACCCCGCTCCCGCCAATCCTGAGGACTGCTTGCGACCCTCATAGCTCGTGCCACTGAATCATCCAACTTTCTCATTTGAGCTAGTCCCCTCAATTTCCAGTAATCAAACATTGGCTTGGAGTGCTCCTCCTTGTTCTCACATATCCATAGCCTTTGCCTTGTTCGAGTTATGGCCACATACAATTGTTTCAACTCACAGCACAAAACACTGTGTCTTTCCTCACTGAATGTCGGGAAAGATTCAGGAAGTTTATCATCAACCCAATCATGTTTATTCATGTAATCATATACAACTCTCCACTGGTCTTTCAGAGGGGATGTCCCAAAAAAGTTGTACAGCAATACATCCTAAGCAATCATTGGCAATCACACATTCAGAAGCAGAAGCAACTTAAAATTAATCGAAACGATATTTGTAACAGAATGGGTAAGAACTTGACCTGGAACTCGAGACCTTTAGACTCCACTATAGTGAGAACATGCGCATTTCTGCCAACATATTCACATATTTCATATTTTGCACAATCATCGCGTACTAATATCACCTGGTCGGCACCAAAGCCGACAAGTTCTCCGTTAGTTCTTGTATCACCAAAGATTGTCAGTATTGCATTTTCATCACTACCATACTCGAGCAAAACCGGAGCTTCACCGGATATAAGACTAATTTCAGGCTCTAACTTGTCAATTGAGTGAATAAAGTAGTGGTATATAATGTCAATGACACTCTGAGCTAAATCAAGCACACCAGCATGTGTTCTGAAATTCTATTTCAACTGTTTTATCTGGGATACAAGACCCTTTTCTTGTTTTCCAGATGTTACGGCACTTAAGAATTCTTTATAGTAAAGAAAACGTATATCTTCAAACCTGAAATCAACCCCTCTTGCAATTGTCTGCGCAGTATCACCCGCAAAAATATAACCTTCATTGACATTTTGGCAAATATATTTAAAAAGAGATATCTGCCTCATACTAAGATCTTGCATTCTTGCACCTCATCGATATAAACCATATCCATCTGGTCACCTTTGTAATTTCCGTTTTTTAACCGATGATGAATGTCATTAACTAGATCACCTAAATCAAATTCTCCCCTTTCTCCTTTCATTCTTTCATAGGTTTTATAGAGGGTGTAAACAATCTCTCTTTTCTCTTTAGTTAAAGTGGAAGAACGACTACCGGCCAATAAACAGTAACCCTCATTGCTTAATTTTCCATCACTGCATTCCCCTGCTTGCAGGCCTCCTTTTATATGAGAAATAATTTCCGTGAACACTCTAGCACCATCAAGCTTCTTTGTAAGACTAGAATTGAAGCGGGGCCAGTAAAATGAACAAAATCTGTCAAATGTAACCTCCCTTAATCTTATGAAAGATTGCATTGCAATTGATCTTAAACTTATATTAGGACCTTCTATTGCCTCAAGAAATATTTCAAAGAACGAATTTCCTAACGTACCATCCAACATTATCAGGAACTTTTGAAATGTGATAACGAGAGGATAATATTTCACCGGGATGTTAATAAATGTGTCTGGAATATTATTGAATTCTGATGAAATAGCATCCATTTCATCAAGGTTACCCTCAGCTGATGAATTCGCAATACTTGAAACACTGTCAAATACATCAGTTCTTGAAGTCAGAACAAGACAATCAAAGATGAAAGGAAAAAAATGTAAAAGACGAGTATTTGCGCACCTTGTAAGTTGGGAAACAATTTGTTTCACAGCATAACATAAGTTTGGGTTAACTGTAACAAAAAGCTGGCGAAGAACACTCGGTTTGCTATTTTCGGGATCATCAACAACTTCAGCATCTCTAAACTGGTTGTTTTCTGCTTCATAAATCCCACCAGAAGCAATGCGAAATTCGTGTTCATGATGAAACATCTTCATTGTCAGAATAGTGGTTTTCCCGGTTCCTGATCGCCCAGTTATAAATGAACTCTTGCGAGATAAAATTATATCCACCTGCTCATCAGTGACTTGCATGGGTAGCTCAACTTCTTTACCAGAAAGCAAATGGCTCACAACCCCCACGTGACAATGAGTAGAACTTCATAAGCGATAAGCTTTCACTGACTTTTGAGTTTTCAACATAATTTCTAGCATTACCAGTATTCGAACTCACTTCACTTTTGTCTTCACAGTCACTTAAATACCGAAATCTGATCATCTTTTGGGATGCCGGCCAACTCCTAGGAACTTCTAAATTCCTGGACAATATAAAGAAGATGGAATTAAGCATAAATAATCACTACTCGTGCTTTATAAATAATGATTTAATAGACAACAAATGACATACCCCTCTAAACATATGTCAGTGCACCGGTTAATATGATCTTCTGTGTAAGCAGAATATATGCTCTCAAGTCGTTTTGTGAGTTTCGGAATCTCCTCTAAGGCTAATATATCCCAAACCTTCAAAACCTGTGTATACTTGACTTCCTTGATGATGTCAATAGTGCAAATCACATAGTACCTTTCAACCTTAAACTGTTTCAAGATTTGTGAAGATTTTTCACAGCACAAATTTACACTTCTATTCTTAGGTCGCCACCCACTAGAAAGTTTCAGTAAAAGGTTTAAAACCTGCTTCTTCAAACGAGAACCCTTCAACCTTCCAAACGTTTTTCTGAAGTCGTCACTGAAGAGGACCTGGTGATATAATAATGTAAAAGATTAAGAAATGTAGACGTGAGAAATTTATGAAAAATTAAATTCATTACACATTGGATTTGTCCAAGAGGAATCGTTTTTTTGGGGGGCGAAACTGTAAAAAATTATATATAACAAGACTTCACATAGTTAGTCCATTTCCAAAGACATTCCTTTGGTAAACTGGAACTAACCAAGCATCAAATAAGGAAAATAAAGCTATTCCCCTTCCAACTGTCGTTTCTTCCAATTACTCAGATGTGAATATTCAGAACTCTCAAAATATGCGAATATTCAGTTCCAGACTCCAAACACAACGATCTTTCACACATGCTTTCTGCTTATCAAAATTTAGTGCAAGAGGAAGCTTTAACACTATTTTTTTTTCTTTCTTATGTTTGTCTACACCTTCCTCATTTTGTAAAGTAGGAATTTTCCACCTCATGTTAATGCTTAATATTTCGTAAAAGATTAGTTACATACCTTCCATTTTTCGTGTTTAAAAAGAACACTTGTCCCATTAACCAAGTCATCAAGTTGCTCTAACTCTTTCATTGTTGCTATCATTATCATCTTCAAGCACTCTTCAGCATCAGCGTCAAAGAAACAATGTCGATTTCTAGCATCAAATACTAACTCTTTCCATATAGACTCACTTCTAGTCAGGGTTCTTTCATTTCCCAATATCCAAAGACAATGTCTACAGAAAAAAGGAAGACAATATCATACTCATTTAAAAGAAGATGAATTGTTAAAAAGTGGGAGGATCGCATACCGTGCTCTTGTCAACGCAACATTAGTCCTTTGAGGACTTGATATGAAGCCAACAGACCCATGACTATTCGATCTAACTGTCGACAAAATAATAATATCTTCTTCTCCACCCTGAAACCCGTCAACTGATTTAACCTTTACTGAAAATCCATCAAGTTTCTCGTACTTGTGACCAAGTTTTTCTTCAATTGACACGACTTGGGCAGCATAAGGAGATATAACACCGATAGTAAGCTTCTTCTTTGAGTCCTGCCATGCTATTATGTGAAAAACGCAAATGTTAAATGTTGGGTTCAACAAAAATAGATTTGATACTTCAAGCTAACATGATAAAAAAGAATTTGAAACGACATAACCAATATACACACCTCTATAGAGATACTTAACAATTTTAATCACAATAGCCACATCAACCATATTCCTTCAGCTTCTTCCATCATCATCTAATTCTTCTCTTCCACCAACAACATTTATAAATGAATAGGAACCAAACATTGGTCCTGAAAGATACCTTTTTTCATAACTTTTAGATAACACATTTTGTGCATCCAGGATTTGGTTTTGATAAAACTTTAAATTTGGGAAGAAACTGATGGAAGGATGCATCCTATATTGAACACTGAGAAGATGCATAGGATGACCCAAAGAGCTTAATCGTTCAAATAAGCTTCTTCCAAATCCAGATTCAATACAAATCTGTCCAAACACACCAAGTCCATCAAAATCAAATTTAAGCTAGCAGTCTTAAGGTAGAAAGATAAGCATATACTTACGTTGCTATTAACCATTGCAGGTAATTGGCGCTCATCTCCTATACGAATAGCGTGCTTCATTCCCGGAAGTTGAACGGGAATGGTGGACTCTGCCTCTTTCAGTTGAGCAGCTTCATCTATGACCAATATTTTTAAAGGCTCCATACTGACAGCATGCAACTTGTAGGAACTTGAAATTGTGCAAAATATAACAGAAGCTCTTTCAAAACAAAATTGTTTTATAGCATATTTGTTTGAAGAACATGGAAGAGCAAGTCCTTCAAGAGATATTTGCAAAGTTTTTAGCAAAGATAGAAATGACTTAACGAAATGATCTTGCAATGGTTTACAATTAAAGAGGTCTTCAAGTTCTTCTGAAACCATATTCTTTTGGAACAACAATGATTCCAAAGAACCTAAACTGTCGAAAACAGAAATCATATTCTGGAAATTATACTCCCCCATGAAACTTCTCGGGATATGAGTACAAAACGTAACAATGCACCGGAAATGAATTGCTCTTGCACAAACTCAATGAATGATTTTATTTCCAACATTGTTCTTTTACCTTCATTCTCATTTCTAAGTTGTTTATCTTTCAAGAATTCAGTTTCTATGAAACTATAATATTCGGAAACACAATTTTCCAATAAATCAATCATAGATCTTATGCAGAACTTCCAACCAGTCAGTGGCCCTAGGCACTCTGCAAGCCTCTTAATCCGATGCTCGAGATAGATATCTTCAATGTCAGTACTAACTTTCAATATCTCCTTATTGCCAAACACGAGGAAATCTCCAACTGAACAGAAATAATCACCACTTGTAGTTGTAGTTTTGAATGATTCACTTACTAAGCTTAACACACGTGAAGCTAACTCTACTATAGCCACATTCGTTGGAGCGCACGCAAGAGACCTGTGCTTCATTTGCAAGAGGTTAACAAGCAAAACACTCATTGTTTTCCCTGTTCCAGGTGGTCCCGATATTTGCTCCACATAAGAAGTATGGCAACATTGCGTTTTACAAAGCGCCGCCATAACGGCTGTCCTCTGAGATTCATTGAGATTAAGCAAAAGATGTGGCTCAAGTTTTTGAGACACCATACTATCATAACCAAAAGCACAGATATTGCACTCCTTCTTAACCTGTAAACAACAAATCCATAAGTATAACAACATTATCACTAAACAAATGAAACATGTATTCATTCAATTTCTCACCTTAGAGTCCGAATAAAGAACCTCTTTGATGATATTAAGATTTCTATGCATGTGCAATGAATTCCATATTCTTTTCTGAGGTGTTATATTCATCAAAAAAACAGCAAACATTCCCTCTTGGAACATAATTGGTTTCGATGCCTTAACTTGAATAGATGCACTATCATCTTCCTTACTTTTGACCATTAAAAGAGCCCATTTACTTCCCACGCACTTCAGATCAGAATCGGATCCTGGTTTCGCATCCACTAAGAGAAACAGATCACCAAGTAACATATGGTAATCATCTATACCACGTTCACTAAATTCATTTCTCCAACGACCAACAGTAACATCATAGACCCTACTTTCACCACTTTTGGACTCGTTAATAGATAAAATATCAGAAAATGGAGCACTATACATGATCTCCATGGATGAAGCCAGTTCAGAGCGTGTTTCCTCTAGCAAAGGATAAACAAATGAACCAAAATAGTGTTCTTCAGACTCAAAAGTCAGTGGTATGTTCTCCACCTACATATGATGCATCAGTTTATCAGAAATATTCATGTCATGCAGTTATTATTATCTAACCACAACAAGAATCAGGGAGACTTGTAACTCTGAAACCATGTTGTTTAACCACGAGCAAGTCTTAACAGGTTTGTGTTTTCTTTATGTCACTAAACAGGGAAGCACACAACAACAATAATCCTTCCTGTCCGAAATAAAGAGTCAAAAGGTTGACTTGAAAGTCAAATGGGTCAAAATTTGACTTCAAAATTTTTAATGATCTTTAAATATTTTAGGGGGGTGTTCGGCAATTCTTACTTTAAAGAATTAGGACCTTGTTGTCAAAGAGGTGATGATTAAGAATATCATCAACAGACCATGAAAGAATTAACTTGGAAAACTCATCCTCGTGATGATCATCATGTTCCATTTTTTTAGCTTAACAAATGAAAACAATAGCAGTGAGTGATACAATATTATCCCCATTTTGTTTTATGATTCTTTTAATTCAGGGTTTATGTTACTCATCACGTGATGTACAAGTTTTGAAGCATAATGTACAATAACATACAGAAAGGGGTTTTGTTTTCGATAATCCAATAAAAAATGTACACGTTTTATTCTTGGCTTTTTCATCGAATATTTGTGGTTAAAAACCTTTTTTTTACTCTTTGCTAAAACAAATGTTACTCTATCCGTTGAAACTTCAAAATATGGTAATTTTTTTTTATTTTATTATTTTTTTTTTAAATTATAAAATCACTTTTGTCTATAAATAACAAGAGAAATGGAAGAATTGTGTTTTATTTTTTTCTCTTAGAAATGGAAGAACTGTGTTTTATTTTCTCTTAGAAATGAAAGAATTGTGTATGTATCACTTCTTCATTTCACTTTTCTTTCATCTCTCTTGGATTATTGATTCAATTCAATCAGCTCTCTTCACCTACTTGTTTTCTTTTTCTCTCTACAAATCCGGCTTAGAAAAATTTACAAGCTAATAAAATGACACCTCAGTTCCAAATAGTTCATAACTGTTGGAGCCTTGAAAAAATTGGTCTACTCTTCAGTCTTCCCACTTCATTACTCAACCTACCTAATCATTCACCCATTTCATTCCAGTCACTTTACTTCTCTCAACACACCATGTAATTTTCGCCAAATATAACACTGGGTGTAGTTTCTCATGCTTTGCAACAGAACTTCAACTCCAATGGTTGGTTCATTTATCTTACTTTTTTGGATATTAGTTCTTTCTTTATCATCTTTATAATCTTGCATTTGCGTTGATGATGGTGACCGTGTGGTGGGGATGACTTATCGGAGGGGTCTCAGATCTTAATGTATTGCCTATAGATAGACGAAAGTGTTAGCATGAGGAGGCAACGCGGTCTCTAACGGTTAGATTTGCTTTTCTACTTTGATAGTTTGTGTTTTGTTATTTTCTCACATTTTTATGGTTATTTTTGGATGATGATGATTAATTGATGATAGGTGGACGGAGGTTAGGGGCGTTGGATGCAGCTGATCGTCGTCTAATCTTGATGCTGGGTTTTGTGATGGTGTGGTCGTGTGGGTAACTATGAAACCGCAAAAGTCTTCGATAATATGATTTATGAACCCACAACATGTTTTTGCTGCATTAATGGTAGTGCAGTAGACAACATGTGGGGCAAGTGTAGAATTTCCTCAAAATGTTATGTTGGTGGCATGAATAAGTATAAAACAACAACAAATTATGCTCATGGAGGATTGCTATATTTGGGTGCTTGTGTATGTAAATTAAATTGGGATGAGTCATTTTTTTTCTTTTTCTTTTTGGTGGTTGTAGATTTGTAATACGGAGTACATGTTTTTGCAAAACTGGTATGTAAACAAAAAGTTGTGTGTTTGTTAATTTTAATGCTAAACTTTGAAGATCTTTTGTTAATGATGCTTATACTAATGTGTTTAATTACTTTACATTTGATATCTTTAATTGTTGTAGATGAAGTTATAGTGATTGAATTTCGATGTTAATTTATGACTATACTAAATCATATTGTTAAAGTGGAAAAAAAAGTCTAAATTAATCAAGTTAAATTTGCTTTGCTATTCATGAAGTGATGTGCAAAATGTTAGGTGGTAGTGTGGTACAATGGTAGATGGTAGGATTAGTGTAGGTATCTGGGTAATGGGTATGAAGCGTGAAAAGGTAAATGACAGGAGATGGGGGTAATGTAGTGTGGTATTGTTGACCATTAGGTTTGCGTTATATTTTAATTTTCTAAGTTACGGAGTATATATTTAATGATTTACGAGTAAAAGGGTAAAATATCAACCTTATATTTATGTATAAAGTATACCATACAAGTCATGGTTGAAAATACTTGCTCGAAGTTTGACATTGCTTTTCAGAGGTCGTGTTTAACGCATACGACATGAACAAATACGACCATTAGTGTTCGACACCATATGGTTGTGATTTTGTTTGTTTAAATATGGTACAAGGTGAGATATCATTAGACCAAATGACTTGGTGGTTGGTGCCACTACAAAGTGAAAGCTCAAGTTACTTCATACTCTGTATAAACTTTTGTAACAAGGAATCCTAAGGCATAATTAATATGTATGAATCTATCTAATATGAAAAGTAATTTGAGTCGTTAATATTGTATGCTTAAGCACAACCTAAGGCATAACAAGGAATCCTAAGTCAAGAACTGCACCTATGTTGCGTGCATCAAAGGAGTTGTACAAAATGTGTGCTCACAAAATTACCATTCCTCACATGTCTTTATATTTCAAAAAAATTTAATCGATATAAAAGACTTTAAGGTACGAGTATAAGAAAGTTAATGTAATAGATATGAGAGTGGGTCAAGAAAATATAAGGTCAATCAATGGGTAAGAGGATGCAAGACTTTAAAGTCATAAAGAGCAACAAATTGCATTGTCAGTTGAGTAATGGAGCTAAGATACATCAAGATCTTGCTTACTTGTCTGAATATGTCCCTTCGAAGGTACATCATATAAAATTTTAAAAGTTACTGTATTTTTTTATAGTAGATGGATGTAAAAAGATGATAGTTGAGTGACAAGGTGAGGGGTTGAAAACTTCCCCATTAACTTCTATCTATCAAAACAATATAGGAAGATACATGAATTTTATTAATCATATGTTTTGATTAACCTTTTGTTACACAGGGATAACTTGTACATGTATAAAAATGAACAAAACTGCTTGCCACAATACATGATAAATCTTGGGCCATGCTATTGCACGGCCGAAAAAACTACCTAGTTTATAGACATACAAGGCAAAAATGTTGGTTTTCTTCTTCAAGTGTGACAAAACTTTTTTTTTATCTCATTATGACTTCTTAATTTTAAGATACATTTCTTTTCTCGCAAACATGATTTTGCGTATCGGTCATAAAATGATCAAACAAACAAAACATAAGGTAATGTTAATTTTCTTAGAGCACTCCCATTCATAACACCATAACACCAATAATGCCGTCCGTCAGTATGCGCTTTCATTTTAACATTGCTGTCCATCAACACTCCCAACCATAACATCCCAATAACATCAATAACATTCCCAACAATTTATAAAACAACCCTTCATTTAGGGGCATAAATAAAAAAAGGGAAAAAAAGCAAATAGCGTTAATACATGCGCTCCGGACTAACGCCGTTATCGCATAAAGAGGTCAAAGATTACGCGCAAAACGGCGTTATTTCGCACCATAACGGCGTTAGCCAGTTATGGATGTGAATGCTGTTATAGTTATATAATTGTGTATCATTGCTACTGTTTTCAGATATTTTATAACTGATTTGCAAAACCATTTATGCGAAAAGAGGTGGATATTAACTTTTTGAAGATATATCAAGTGATAATTACACAAAATAAAACATTTTAAAAAGTTGGAGAGGAAAAAAATCATTAATGCCTCTTATGTTTAAAAATAAGCAAATGCAGTTCTTTAATTTCTTTTCCCACTTGTAACATAAGGAAAAACCATTTCCTTTATTTCTCTTCTAACAAACAAAAGTGAAAAGTGGTTAAAAAAAAACATTGCCTAAATGTACAAGTTTGTATTCTAGGTTTTCTTTAAACAAGTGTCCACTTAATATTTCAACCAATTAAAATAAACTTTAGTTAGGAGAAATATAATTTCATTAGTGAATTTCCACAAATGTGTGCATTTTTAAAATGAACACTTAGTTTGGTCGTCCAAAATAAATGTTTACTTACTGTTCCAATATATGTTCTCATGTCGGTTTCAATCAATCAAATGCTATTAACATGCTATGAGATGCTCCTTATACTCACACGATATGACCATCAGAGCCGACACCAAGCCACAAAAATCAATCAACTTAACTTATGCTTCCTTGTGATCCGACTCACAACTTGAGTATGCCTCAAAATATTTTGATTTTGCTCATTTAGATTTTGAACTCAAGTTAACAGCATATGTTTCGTTTGGCAACAACAATATATGTCTCAAATTAAAAAACTACAAATTATTCATGTGGTTTATTCATGTATGTCTCAAATTAAGGAAACTACAAATTATTCATGTGGTAAGTTCCACTAAAAAGGATGTGTTTGAATTTTCATTTAAAAAATAGCGAAGCTGCATATAAAGTGGCGTTCATGCGGCAGACAATTAACGATATGTGATGATAGAGTGGTGCGGTGGTGGAGGGGTTTTGTGGTGGTGAGGATGGTGGTTGATGAGATGTGTGGAAGAGCGGATATTTTGCTTGTTTTAGTGAGTTTGATAAGAGAGTATTAAATATCGTATGTCTCTCTCTCTCATTTGACTATTCCACTTTTTCACTTTTCCACTTTGACTATTTTTCCATTTTATGTAGTATAGATAAAAGTGAGTAATTAAAGCGTATTAAGGCATCTATTATGACGAACGTATTAAAAGGTTTATAAAATTGTCACATCTTATAATGTTATTAATTCATAAAACTTTTCATATTATAAACCTATTTCTTCTATGGAATAAACCTTTTGAGGTTTGTAAATTATTCCAACATTAATGCATAATACATTTCTTGGATGTCTCCAAAATCCAGGCAAACCCCGTGCCTGGCATAGAAATGGTTCTACTGAATGCATAAATTCCTTTTCTTAAAGTTTTAGACTTTCTTAAACATCCATAGTGGATGCTTCTTAGGTAGTTTTCATCTGGTGAAACCAGGACGGACAGAGGCGGAGAACTGTGGTCGGTCAGACCCTGAGGCTAAATTTTCGGTTTGTGAGTGCGGACAAGAGCGAATTTGCCAAAAATGGTGAGCGAGACCGGACCGCCGGTCCCGGTCCGGGTCGGTTCGGTAGGTCCGTCGATCGACTGTCACAAATATAAGTAAAAAGCGTTTATTTATATTTTACTATCTTCTAATGTTTGTCGATAACAAACGTAAAATCATTTTAACGAAACAAATAAAATAAGTAAATGGTTTGAACTAATAGTTTCTAACATATTCACATTTTCATATAAAACACTAAAACAAGTATAAGTGATTTTATGATTTAATATTATATATGTACAACAACTAGTGTTTACATATTTGGGTAAAATATACACATAACTAGTATGTAGTATATTGGGTAATATAAATGGGTAGAAACTTAAGTATCACAACCCATTGGGCAAATACATTGAATGTAGTTGGGTACAACCCAAAGCCCATGACCCATAACCCATTGCATGACATCATGCTTATATCATATATGGATAATATCCATAACCCATGGTTTTGACCCATACCCATTTGACTAGATACAATGTATTCATTAGATACATTGAATCTAAGGAAAACCCATGGACCAACCCATGACCCATAACCAAAATACCCATGGGTAAAGAGGAGCTTCCAGTCCTAGCTGCGGCGGATCCCTTGTGGAAGGGATCGTGGGATCCAGGGGAGGTAGAATTTTTCCTCTATAAAGGTGAGCCATTTCTTCATTGTTTCCCTCTTTCTAACACACTTTCCCCGAGTTAAAACTCACTAACCTCGAATCCAAGAGATCATGTTTGTAGTTTTGTGTTTGTGTGATTCTCTAGGTTCATCTTAAAGGCGAGATCACCACCTTTGAAGTCAAGCAAGCTCAAGTCCATGAGTTGTCATGCTTCCTCATCATCAAGGCTACTGAAGTCCTCTTGTTGATGATTCTTTTCTCTTCTAAGAAGTGTTGAAGACATTTGTGAAAGGTGTCTCAAGTGTCAAGATGAAGATAGTAGTGAAGGGTATCTATCGTCCGTATCATAAGCACTTGTGGTAGGTGCTTAGAAGTCAAGACTAAAAGCATTAGTGAAAGGTGCTTAAAAGTAAACACAAGACATTAGTGAAGGGTGTCTTGTAGATCTAGTTAAAGGCATTAGTGAAAGGTGCCTTAGATGTACATTCGATATGGTGTTTTCGATGTACAAGATAGATTAGTATTAGATCCAAGGATATTGATATCCTGTGATGTTGTTCGGAGTTGATCTCCTTTGGGATTAGTCGTTGGTGTAGTGTTGGGTAGTAGTAACTCCATTGCAATGGAACTAGGTGCTTAGCCTAGTACCTAATAAAGGGTAGGCGGCGTTGTGTATGGTTCACTTTGGTGTGAAAGAACCCTGTTAGCCTAGCAGAGTATGGTAAGCGGCGATTGTGTAGGTGTGGTTCACCTTGGAGTGAAAGAACCGATTGTTAGCCTAGCAACGGAAAAAAGGGTAGGCGACGTTGTGAAGAGGCTTCTCATAAGAGATTGGTGTAGTGTTTACAAACTCTGAAGTAGGTGACTCGGGGAGTGGAGTGAGGCAGGAAGGTGTCTCACTGGCGAACCACTATAAATACTAGCGTTGTGGTTTTGTGCTTCTTACTCTTATCTTTCATTACATACTTATATATGTTTGTTTATCAACATCCAACACACACATCTAAATAGATTGACATAAGTCGATCTAAAAATAATTAAAAGGATTTTAATTGGCAAAACTATTCAACCCCTATTCTAGTTTTCCACAATTGGCATCGAGCTTAGTTTATAAAGTTTCTTAAGTATATTACTTTAAAAACTTGATACGATCTGTGGAAACGTAGAGGGGGGGTGAATACGTTTCCGTTTAAAAACTTTAGATCTTTAGTATCAAATCTGTTGGATATTGGATTTCACAAACACATCAAACCATTAACACACAGGGGTATAAGTGGAATTCTTAGATAGAGAAAGTTAGAGGTTTAGGGAACTTAGTGAGAGAAAGTGAAAGATATTATTATGAGCTCCACTCTCTACCTTGGAGTAGAGAGTATTTATAGTCTTACATAGCGCCACACAGGAACGTGGATCCATCTGGTAAACCGTCCGTCCTCACGGTGTTACTTAACAAAATACTACTTAACTAAATATAACTATGACTACGAGCATTCTAGCGATTACATATACTTGAGGTGACCGACTCTTTAATACCAGGAATTTCTAATTCCTAACAATCTCCCCCTAAAGGAGGTCACCTCAACCATATACTAAAATGACATTGAATACAATCAGATGTTACATTAACAATTGATCTTGCATTCTTGATGTAGTACATTGCTCAAGCTTCGTAGTCATTGATTCCACTCATTGCATGTTTGGTTAATCCAAGTGGAGGTCTTTCGATCCGTGATAATAATGTTGAGCCGCTTTTGAGATCATCATCTAATAAAATCTCTAATACATCCATTGTGGTGTTGGTTTATGTGATGTTGTGACATTGGGACGACATGCTCACATTACGGATCATGATATATTCTTATAAAATAGCAGCTTTAGTTGATTCATGATATTGGCAGCAGCATGGAGTGAAAATATCAGAGTCATTGATGCACTAATCATGATTTCTTTTGAGATGAATGTGTTAGGTGAGCATGTGGTACGGATTGACGCTTCATTATCGGTACCGTCGGTGTTACATAAGGCAGTTAACAATAAAGCGCGAAAGTGTCTTTGATCACTTTCAATAAATTGAGTACCGACCCGCGGTTCCCCGTTGATCAGTACAAGTCACTGTGATCGGGTATAATTCGAAGAATTTTGTTGCCGGGGTTTAGCGGTGCTCAGCTACGTTCTCAAGCGAATCTCAAAGAAGACACGGTGAACCGAAATTCGTCCACGATTGATGAAAGAGATTTGAAAAACAATCGTGTATTGCTCAATAGAAATTGTTTTTGCAATATAGCGAAGGTTTTAATGAAAATCAATTATCAATCATAAAACACCTTTTGATTTGAAAAATTAGTACCATTCGGCGTGCTAATGAAAGAGTTTTAAAGCACAAAACCCGGTTTTTCAAAGGTATTCGTCAATCCATAACACGAACAGGTTGATTCAAAAGAATGAATCGCCCCATTGTTTACGTTCGGTTGTCACATGGTTGATCTGTATAATAGATCTCACATGCCACCTACCAGGAGCTTGTTAGATGTTGGCTCGAGAAGGCTTTCCATCTTCATTGTGAGTATGTTGCATATCACTCGGATGTTCACAATACCACAAGGATAATGCGTGGGACTCAAGATATAATCTCTCTTTCCACATTGTGTGAAAGCGAGAGTCTTCATTGAAAGTGTCCTAATGAGATTTATTGATGATCTCGTGGCACTAGACTCAATTTGTGCATATTTGGATCCTATATCGGAGACTAGGAGAGGTCTCTCCTTCAATATCAACAATCTCTAAGAAAATTAGATAGATAATGTCAGTTCCCCGTGAGAATGAAACAAGTCCTTTTAAGAAGAACTTGAGTGGTTTGGAAAGTTGAAGTGCGGTCGTCAGCGGGTCCATGACGTCTTGTCTTCAATACCGATGTTACCATCGGTAGCATATGAATTGAACCGGTTTTACGCTAAGGTTGAATATATGGAGGGCTATTTGTTTTCACCCTTTTCTCATTCAATTCTTTTCATTCTTCAACCCCTTCAGGTGCTTACGAGACTTCATAGCAAGAACCTTGTTGGGTTTATTCGATTACTAGCTTCAGAGTCTTGTACTCTTCTTTATATCATTTTCTCCTTTATCATCATACCTAAGAACTCTACACTAACTAGTGGATAGTCCCTGGTAGATCCCTGGTTGGCGGATCATGGGAAAACATACCTAACCTTATCGTCCTTATATCACCATACATAATGTAAAGTTGGTCGGTCTTTTTGGTATTGTTCATCGGCCATAGGAACCAATTGAAAACCATTTGAAAATCAATCGATAATACTTATGATATTTTATCAAAGCATTTTGTACACGAATTGTTTTTTATATTTTAGAAGAAGAACTCCCTCAACATGTATCAAGTATTTGAAATAGACAGAAAGAATTAACTTCTTTGATTACCATTTTCAAAAAAAATCAACATCACTTCCCTAATCGAATCAAGTAGATAAAGCATTTTGGGAAGGATGAGGTTTTCATGATTTTGCTCCCCCTCAATATGTGCCTCGAGATTGAAAAGTTTTTGCACTAGAGAACCTTTGAGATAAGTTATCCGTTTCAAATCATAGGTTTAAGATAGATGCTCCCTCAACATGTGAATGGAAAATTTGAAATCGATTTGTCATATGTGGGAAGGGAGCTTGTACATCTATAAAACCATTGCTCAGTTTAAATCCAATATTCTCCCCGATCACAATTATCAAATCATTTGAGATTTGTGATCTCTTATAGATTTAAATTGATTTTGAAAGCTTTTAAGGAGAATGTGACTTGATTATGAAGCGTTTTAGCTAATGATGATCAGACTGCTTTGCTGAAAACAATTGAATGCAAAATAACTTTTTAATTTAATTGAAATCATTCTCCCCTCAATCAATGACATAGGTTGTTGATTGAGAGATTGATATTTTGACAAATAAGTCAGATGATTATCAAAAATAGAAGGCTGAGATTATTTTCAAAGATTAGTTCATTGAATAAATGATTAAAGAATCGAGCATGGAATTTTGAAAACATGATAAAAAGTATCTCTGTTCTTTCTTTGAAAAGCCCAGTTCTTGAAATGATGATAAACCATTTTTTTCTCTTTCTCCCAAAAATAATTTTGATTTTTGATTTTTGATTTTATTTTATTTTGATTTTTTTGATTTTTTTTAAATTCGAACAACATCTAAAGTCAGTGTCATTCTTTGAATAACAACATCAAGAACCGTAGATATTGTGAATCGAGAAAACATGACAAAAGACAATGTTTTTTTGAAGATTTTTCGAATTTTTCAAATTTTTATGGATTTTGAAAGTTTTATATTTTTCTATTTGATTTTTGAAAGGTTTTATAATTTTGTATTTTGTTTTTTTTTTGAATAAATATTTACAAGAGATAAATTAGTTTAAGAGAATGATGAAATGAGTACCGAGATAAATATATCGTTCACCTTACGTTGTAGAAGAATCAACTTCTCTTAAACTTTATACCAAAGCATTCGGCTTCTAAGAAAATCGTTCAGGCATGAGCCTTCTCAATTTGAATCTTTGGTAGCTTCCCCCCAAACCGACAAACATCGAATAAAGACCATTTCTAAGAAGTTGATTGAATACAGCGGTCTCATTGATTGAAGCTTCAGCCTAAGAACACGAGAACACCGAGTAACAAGTTGAAACATTGATCTCCGATGGTTATCAAATCGGGATTAACGATTACGGACCGTCACATGAACCTGTTTATGCATCCCGATGTACACCTTACTCTTCGAGATTGACCGGTTGTCTATTTAGGGGAACAATATATCAACATCTTCATTTTACCAAGTGCATTCGAGTTATATAACATATAACCAATCAGCACATAATGTACACATGTACCCACAAGGTAGAGACGATGACATCCATGTAACATGTTGAGTCACTAATCATCTATGTGGATGTCAACTCGAAATAAATTTATTTGATCAAGTGAACATGTTGTGCATATAACCGAAGCACTTTATCATAAACGGTATATAAGATAATAGATAGAAGTATCATCTCCGCGTTCAAATATTCTTCTCACATTTCTTCCAATGAACACTTGGTAAACCAAAGGTCTCCAGAACACTTCCCCAAATAGTTGGAATAATATATCCTTCCCCAAATGGTTTTGATACCTCAGAATCAGCAAAACATAATATATCCATAAACTTGAAATCTTGTGAGAAGAACTCAAATAGCCAAAATGAATCCTGTGAGAATCAAGCTGCTACATAAACTCCTCTCGACTATCTTTATCCAGTATTATAGACAATTTGAAATGACCACTGTTGAAGAAAAACCCAATATACCAAACTTGAAACTGAAGTCGAAGAAGATCAACTTCAATCTCAAATAAGTGATAAATGATTAACTCTGAAGTAATCAACTTGTGTCAAATGCCCAACATGTGAATAAACATACAACCGGATGTACATTCATTTGAATGAACAGGAACAAATGATGCCTCAACATCAATGTATTCTTCTAAAAGTATTCATGTAAGAGGAGATAGGAGGATACACATAACCGGCGGATGAGGTAGACATTTTCCTTAAGTTCATGTGGTTGATTTATAGCACGCGATGAAGGAACAATAATCTATGAAGATTTGGCAAAGGAATACCAAAGAGTGGATCATTATTCATGAACAATAATCCGTGAAGATTTGGCAAAGGAATACCAAAAGCGGATCATTATTCATGAGTTACTGCAATATTATGATAATCATTATCAAGCATGAGGAATAAGATAGGGCTTTTGAGTAGTGGAGTTGTACTTCTTTTATGATCATCAAACATATCTTGAACTCATGAATCACATATTCTTTGATGATCATCAAATAGCTGCGGTTGTAAATACTCATCAAACATATCTTGAACCAATGAATCCCAAACAATAAATCACATTTATCCTTAGTGAGTGAAACATTAGGCGTTGGAGGAGAGTCATCAAACTTTAAGTTGTATAACCATTATTCAAACATCCATCATCATTTAGTATATTCTTCTCATAAAATCCCATTTATCCTTAGTGAGTGTGAGTCATCAAACTTTAAGTCGTATAACCATTATTCAAACATCCATCATCATTTAGTATATTCACTCTTCTCCCCTCAAAATTGCATCGAAGTTGCCATTTTTAATTTAGCAAGTGAATAAGAATATACGTTAATGAATGTAGATCCACTTGATGGTGAATGAGCATGAGAGAAACTTGAAGCTTGTTGATGAAGAATGTCGATGAGAATGGTCATAAACATGAAGATTTCTCTTCGAAGATAAAGCGCTTGAAGCGTACACTTTTCTTTTCTTTGAGGAGCGGGGCAGTGTTATGTTATGACGCGCCATAATGATGAAGAGCGAGGGCACAGGCCCGATGTGAGCGAGGCGTCATTGTTTAGAGCAGGTTATATGTTTAGAGCGCCGAATCCAAAACCAAGGGGCGATTTGTGGGCTTTGGACAACAGACGAAGATAGAGAATTGGAAACATTGGATCCCCGTGCGATGGGTTCCTTTTGGTTACCTAAAATCTTTGAATCATTGAAACCCTAGAATGCAATGGCATTATCAAAGGCCGAACTAGTAAAGCATCGACTTAGTCAAATGACATTTTGTAATGGGATTATTCTACGGTTGGCTTCCAAACCTTAATAGGCACTATTCTAGGCATAGTGGATCTAGCTAAGGAGTAAGGTTTGCCATCGTTAATATTCGACTCTGTGGGCTTCCGAAATCCTACATTTGTAAACACATTCCTGGCAGGTTTCAGGATTGCTAATCTTTAAACTTTCTTAAGCGGGTTATGAATCTTAGACCTCGAAATAACACATCACATTTATCATGATTAGAATTAAACATTTTTTTGCATGTTTTCTGCGGTGACATAAGGCCTCGAATTAATTTTAGTAAGCTTAGAGCTAATACTAGAACTAACCCGATTCTTTTTGTTCAAATCAAACTTCTTGTCCCTATGGTGTTCTTTCACTTCCTTATCATGATCACTTTTAGTTTCCGTAATCCTATCCTTCTTTGCATAGCTTCTAGGTTTTGACCACTAACTTTATCAATCTTACATCTATGAAATGCAATGGGGAACATTACATGGCTTCTACTACGCATTCTGGTCTAGAAGTCTTTGGGATCTGCGAAATTCTAGGAGGCACATCACAGGCTGCTTGCTTGAATTTAGATATGGAACAAGGCATATCAAGGGTCACATGCTTGGCTTTAGGCATGAGCGGATTCTGTTTGGCACTAGGCATAACAGGATTCACAGCTTTGCCTATTTCACCTAAGGGTTTTGGACATGTTGCAATTACACATTCAAGCAGCTCTTGAGATCGTTTGGCCAGGAGGCAAGCAAACCTAATTTCACTATCAAGAGGTTTGTTAATGAAATCCTCTTCGACAATCTCACGGAGACATTCTAGACTATCATTAAGGTGAGCACAGTAGTCATGAAAAGCATGTTCATTATTCCTAAGATGAGGAGGAATATATTTAACTGTCACAGTGTATTTGCAATCTAAGGGTGACTTTGAGACAACATTCTTATTGAAAACAAGTGGTAGTTTCTTTCCGCGACTTCTCAGATTCTCAATTTCCTTTTTGTAAAGGCGTTACTTTTCGTTATTTTGGTCACGGGTGACTTTATTGAATCATATAACTCTTTAAATGTCTTAACTTTTCATTTTCTTCTAGAAAACTCGTTTTCCTTTGTAATTAACACTAAGTTTTGAAGATGAAAAGTTTGAAATTAGAATCTAAAGGAGGAGGCATTTGGGAGCTTCTTGGTAATGTTCTTTTGACCTTTAATTAGAGATTTGGGCTTTCAACTTTCGATCGTGTTACAATGAGCTTGAATCTGTTTTCATCGTTTGTTAATTTGGCATCAAACTCTGGAGCATCTGGGGATGTCTTGATATTTGAAGTTTTGACATTTTCTTTAAGATGTTGATATTTTAGTTGTAAATTAAAATGCTCGACCTCAGTTTAGAACAAATGTTTAACCAAATTGTCGTGATCATCGGTTCAATTTTCTCAGATAGTTTGGAATTAGTCTTTTCAAGCTCAATGACACGATCATGGGAGACTTTCGAACCAAGATAATTCATGAAATTGAGAAGCATTAATGGAACAATTAGTAGCGATGTAAAACACATCTTGAGAAATACATTAAGAAATAAGATTCTCATTCAAGGTATGCAAGTTCTTCCTCTCAATCTCATTATATTTTAATTCTCGCTCATATGCTAACCTCAACTATCATTGCATCAAATTCCTTTTCCATTTCTTTAATATCGATTTTATCCCTTTTAAGACTCTCAAAATGATCTTTTAGTTGTTTAAAGGAAGGCATGACCTCAGTTAGATAGCATTCTTTTGTTTGCTCAAAACCCTTTCCCTTGATTATCCCGGTGGGTGTGATCCTTTTCTTACAAGTTTTCTCACAATCGACAAATAGTTGAAGAATAACATATTGGCTGATTAAGGTCTTGCTCTTAGTGGCAATAGTTCTAGGAACTAAATGCATTGGTGTATTTGGAGGATACCGCGATCGCTTTAGGGAATTTCCTACAAGGGGATTCTTTTCAACAAGATTTCGACTTTTGCAATTCCATATCCTTTTCCGAGAACACTTGTTCAGGGGTCAATAGAGTCCGAGGCTTAAACATGTTTAAGGATATCCAATTTTCCTTAGTGTAATCATGGGGTTTTATCGTTATCTTGTTCTTTTTACGGGGTCTTAACATATTCATTTTCTCCCTAGTGACTTCATCGATTTCTTATCTTCGGTGCACTCAGTATAACTAGGTTTCTCTAGGTTTAAGGATCTCATTACCATCATCAGATACCTTATGAGCTTCTCAACAAGCCTCGGGTTTGGTTCATCAAATATGGCAACACTATGTTTGTCACTTAGAACTCTATGCTTAGTGATCATGTGTGGTGATCAGATGGTGTTTCCTTGTCGTGTACAACTTATTTTCAAGCTTGTTTTACAAAGTCTTTAGATTAGAAAAATCATTCAAAAGTTTTGACTCCTTAGCACTAAATTCTTGCTTAAGCACTTTAACATTTTCACGAAGTTCTGTTTTTGCTTAGTTTTAGAAACTTTTCTTGCAAGGAGTTTAACTCTTGTTTTAATACTTCTTCTCTAAACCTACTTTTTCTAATAGTTTGTACGTATTTGGCGTCCATTTCTGCTCACGGGTTGGTCAACTCAAACTTAACACGCGTTCATAAATAGCAACTTGATCCTTATATATTATCGATGGTAAGAGAATCATCAGGCACAAATGCAGCGTACTCATGCGGTTCATAATCATCATTTTGAGTAGAAGATGCACAACTAGGTACAGCAGAAACTTCCATGCAACTTACCTCGGCATTGACATGCACAGTTGTGACGGGTTGCACATCTCTATCTTGGGTACATCCGAAGCTTCCATGGGCGTTCCTTTGCATTAACTTGCGGGGTTGTTATGCTGCACCTCTCTCTCTTGTGAATTTGACGAAGATTCCATTTTGCATTATCCGACTCATTTTTTTGTTGTCATGACATTCGCGTTGAACACCCGATTCTTCAACGGATACATTACCCACTTATCACAACATTCTTTCATCTCACGACACTCATTCACGTCTTCATTCTTTTGGGATTCTTCAATGTACTTGTTCACATTATCCATGAGTTGGATAAATGTTTCAATGAATTCCTGAATTTCCATTCCAGTATGTTTTTTGAAGGAAATTCCAGTCAAGTGTTGATAAATGTCTAGCGAATATTCCCCAGTTGATAAATTGTTTGTAGATTAGAGCACTTTGGAACCATCCTATGAACCTTTCATTGGTAAGTTGCTGACTTTAAATGTTCTAAGTTCAACGACAAGCTTCTTGTCAATGTAGGTAAGTCTGGCGGAAAAGAGCACTACATGTTCGATCCCGGCTATGGATACTTGGTGTATGAGGTGTGGAGATGAAGTTAAGGGCAAATCGCATTCCATTTTCATGGCATTCAGAGGTGCAATTCATTCTCATTGTACTCCGAACATGAAGATCTCACATCCTCATTGTTTAATTCAAACATCTTTAATCGATTCGATGTAGCATTCATTAACATTGTTGTCCACGCATCATACAATTTAAGCACCGAAATCAGGGTTAGAGTAAGACATGATGTGGTAGAATGCGAGTTTTACAAGTCTATGATTTAAACCGAGAAATAGAATCTTCGGCGAGTTTTACTAAAATCAAGACCAAACCGTTAAGCAATGACCAATGGAATGTGTTAAGATGGTGATGGATCGAACAATGATAGACAATTGTGTGTTAGGACTTATGATTGTTTGTAGGATTAGTAGATGTTGTTTGGTTGAGATTTGGATTGGTTTATGCGACGATTTTATGGAGAAATTTAGGTCTAAAAACATAAAAGCCTCAATAACTTCATTCAGGCGGTTTAGCCCTCGATTTACAGGCATAGTTCATTCTTGACATTCTCCTCGTTCTCACGGATCGTTTGATGGGTAGAGCGGCGAAAGCGAGCTCTGGATCAAAAGTTATAGCCGTTTGAAGTTTTGCGGGAAAAGTCAACAAGTCGCTAAAATTCTGAACCAAGTCGCTAAGACTGAAATTAAGCTAGGACCCAAATTAAGCTAAGATAATGCATAAGTCGCTAACACCTAATTAGCTACACCACCAAGTCGCTAAATTAAAGTGAACAAATGCAAGTCGCTAAGTAGTAACTGCGCTAACCCTCAAGTCGCTAGCAAAATTTTGGCTAATTGGCTACTCAAGTTAAGCTAAAACTTCAAGTCGCTAAAACGCGCTCTGGAGACCAAGTCGCTACCACCAAAGTCCCTGCAAGTAGTGGAAGTCCATCTTGTTAATACCGCTAGGTCTAAGTCGCTAGCTCCAAAGCTTAACTTCTACTACAAAATATGAAGCAAGTAAACAGAAGAAAGATATACCGTGAGCCAAGTCGCTAACAAGAAACTTCCAAAACTTTCAATCCAAAAACGACCCAACCACGATGATTCAAGCCTTCCAAATCACAACCTAAACACTTATGATGATCCTAAACACAAAAGTACAATCAAAATCCAAACTTTAACACAAGAAATCAACCAAATGATGCAAAAACCACTAAACTTTTTCAAACTCAAAAACCACCTAAAACCACTAGAAATCCAAAGATGTGCAAGATATGATCTAACCATGGCTCTTGATACCATTTGTTGGATATTGGATTTCACAAACACATCAAACCATTAACACAAGTGAGCGTATAGGTTGGAATTCTAGAGAGAAAAAGTTAGAGGTTTAGGGAACTTAGTGAGAGAAAGTGAAAGATATTATTATGAGCTCCAACTCTCTACCTTGGGTAGAGAGAATTTATAGTCTTACATAAAACGCACACAACGGGCCATGGAATCGAGGGCATCTGATGAGTATGGCCAGTCCTCGGGTTACCAACAAAATACTAACTTACTAAATATACTATGACTACGAGCTTTCTAACGATTACATATACTTGAGGTGACCGACTCTTTAATACCGAGAATTTCTAATTCTAACAAAATCGCTATAAAGCTTGTTATAATATGAAAGTTCAATTATTGTTTGTGACAATGTAAAAGTGATAAGTTTTAAAATGCACCTTTTTGAAGGTGCGTTTAAGCCCTTATTTTGATCACTTTTGTATCGTTATTACTTAATATCGCTTTCTTTCACTTTTAGGTCTTGAAGGCAAATTGTGGGATGGCACTTTATTTGGGCCGAAAGCGGATATACAAAGAAATGGCCAAAGTGAATGGTGACACCAGGTGTTGAAATAAAGGAGCGAAGCGTCAGGGTTTCGCCGCTGCGCCATCGGTTGTGACATGCTTCGGTAGCCAAATGCTTATTTAGTAGCGGTATGCTGGCTTTAAAAAGAGTAAGTCATCGCTTCGAACTGACCTAGATTTGATCAGCGGCGTCGAGAGACTAAAGGGGCGGTCTGGCAAGGTGGCAGCGTGAGCAAGACTAACTGGCAAGATGAAACCCTAATGGCGACCCGGCACGGCGTCACAAATCATAAGGTGACACCGTCGTGAATGTAATCTTATATATAGAATCAATTTTTGGTTTAGTGTGTAGTCTTTTGGAGTAAAAAAACCTAGGAACCAAGGCTTGTCTTATCAGTATTTTAGGGTTTCATACCCTATCTTACACCAAGATAAGTGTTTTACTTCATTAATTCAATTATGTCTTCAATTATTTGTGTGTATGCTTGCATGTTCTCCATGTCAGGCTAATTTACTTGTGTGTTTGCTTAGGAATATGAAACTTAATTATTGAATATTGATTGGTTGTCTCTTATCTTAATTGTTAATGATCTAGTAATGCGATAGGTCATTCGTTGTGTAGTTAATGCTTGATTAATCTTTGTGAACCTTAGACTATAACACCTAGAGTAGTTGTAAGCTAACTATGAGTTCCTTAGAGTTAGAGTTTATAAATCCTAGAGATTTTGTAGACGAGACCCTTTAGTAGTTTCAAAGAGTTAGGGATAAGCATACCCTCGACCTTAGACACTGGCGATTAAGAATAAGGGCGTGACAATTCAACCATCAATAGAGATAATAGTGGAGTAATAAAACCTAAGTAAACACATCTTTAAACTCATCTGAAACACACAATAATTAGACATAGACTATCCATACCTTAGATTAGATAATTAGACTAGTAGAGTAATCGGTAGAAATACCAACCCCCAAATCCAAACCCTGAAATTCGTACCTAAAAAAAACAAAAGATAAAAATAATCTTCCTCTTCTGACCCCAATCTTAGCGTAGTAACTTCTTACTAGCATTCCTATTCCCCAGAGAACGATATCAATACCCGTGGCTTACCCTAATACTACACTACAACAATTAGGTTCCTTGCCTGGGTGTTATAAACTTGCTTTCGAAGAAAGGAAGTTCCTTTGACCCCGAGCATGGCGTGTAGGCGTTATCAAAGTTTGGCCGTTTCTGCGGAATAGAATAGCTAGTTAGTAGTCCACCTCGTTTAGGTTTCTTTGCTTGATTCCTATCAAGTGAAATTTTTTCAATTTTAGCTTCTAAGTAGTCTATCCCCTTCTGTGACGGTGTTATGCTTTCATCACTTTTCATCATGGAAGGTGATAACCAACCACCATTCATCAACCTACCACTAATGACGCCAAGAGGCATTTACTTAGTGAATGCTGGAGACCAAGCCACCTAGGCTATAGAAACACCATTGAGCTTCACGGCCAAGCCCCAACTACACGCCCTGCGATCCGACACCATCCGGTTGGTGCAAAAGCGGATGTGCATTCATGGACCGTTCGAAGATCCTAATCGACATCTTGGATTTCGCCAAAATTGTGGATTCATGCGATGCTACTACTGGGACGTGGTATATTTAATTCTCTCGGGACCAAGCTAGTAATTTGACGGCACCGTTGGCTCCATCTCAAGTTGGAATGATCTGCCTTCAGCTTCCTTGCTCAATTTTCCCAGGAGAACCACTAAACTTAGACGAGACATCTTGACGTTTCAACAACTTCAAGGCGAGTCTCTCTACAAAGCATGGACTCGATTCAAGGACCTACTCCGTAAACTCCCTCATCATGGCATTGATCTTTTGGCAAATCCAAATCTTCTATGACCATATCGATTTCATCACTCAGATCCATTGATCAAGCGTAGGTGAAGGCTCGGCGACTTTAATCTGAGAAATCTTGGGATATTATAGAAACTGGATCAAAGCTTCTGATTGGAATGAATCTCCGAAACCCTTGTTAATGTGGTTGAGTGCCATATCAACTTGTTAGGATTTAGAAAATCGGTTATTAAAGAGTCGGTCACCTCAAGTATATGGTTAGAAGCTAGAGTAGTAGTAGATTATTATAAGTTAAGCGTATTTAGTTTAAGTATCACCGTGAGTGGAGGGACGGTCTTTACCCACATTTGTGTGGATCGTCCGTGGTGGGATTTATGTAAGAACTATAAATACTCTCTACCTCCCAAGGTAGAGGGTTGGAGCTCATATTAAGATTTTTCTTTCTCTCACTAAAGTTCCCAACCTCTAACTTTCTCTAAACATCTCTTACGCCTATTTGATCGTGTGGTTTAGTGAGTTTATGAAATCAATATATATTTAAAATGGTATCAAAGCCATGGTTTGATCATCTCTTACATATTCTTGGATTTCTAGTGGTCTTTAGATGGTTTTTGAGTTTGAAAAAGTTTAGTGGTTTTTGCATCATTTGAATCATTTCTTGTGTTAAAGTTTGGATTTTGATTGTACTTTTGTGTTTAGAATCATTGTAAGTGCTTGGGTTTTGATTTGGAAAGCTTGAATCACTGTGGTTGAGCTTGTTTTGGATTGAAAAGTGTGTTTTGAAGTTTTTTCTTGGTAGCGACTTGGTTCGTTATGATACTCATCATTAGCGACTTGCTTGATTAAAGATAGCGAGTTGTAGTATGTTTTTAGTAGCGACTTGGCTAGCGACTTATCTGATGAGACAAGCGACAAACGATACACAGTGGATTCTCCACTACGGGTAGCGCTTGGTGAAGGTAGCGACTTGCTTCAATTTTGTTAGCGAGTTGTACAAGTTTCGTGCGACTTGGTGTTAACAACTTGGATCTTAGCGAGTTCTTCTTTAAACTGATGCTTAGCGACTTGTGTGGCTTGTCTCTGCACTGGTGTTTGCAACTTGGTATTAGCGACTTGATTCTTATTGGCAATCTATGAAGTTGCTACTTAGCGACTTAGTGCTTAGCGACTTGGTTAAAGGTTCTTAGCGACTTGGTTAAATTTTGTTTGTATAACGGTTTTCTCTTGATTCAGTAAAATCCCGTGAAAGAATCTATTTCCGGTTTAATCATAGAGTTATAAAATCCGTGTAATCGTTAACATATGTCTACCAACGTTCCTACAATCATCTCCATATTCGAGGGATGTTCAAGCGGTTGGTTGAGATACTAGATCCATGCTTGATGAAGCGACTCGACTCTTGGGCTCAACGAATCGATGTATTGTCTTGAAAGGAAAATGGGGTCAACATTCTCAAATCCATTGATGAAGGACCTTATCAATTGAGACTACTCGAGACTTAATTGTCAATTGCGATGGAACAATGATCTACAATAAACGAATAAAACGATATAGATGAGCTCAATGAAAGGAGAAAAAGACCGATGCTGATATCGTGCTTATAACATTATACTTCAAGGTCTTCCAAAAGATATATACAAGCTTATCAATCACAACACCGAAGCCAAGGCAGTGTGGGATAATGTCAAGATGCTTCTCGGGTTCGAATTATTTGTGGAAGACGAAGAATCACAACTGTATGATGAATTTGAGCACTTCAAGATGAAACTGGATGAGAGTGTCTATGAGTACTACGTGAGATTCCATAAGCTTGTGAATGATATGAGGAACATCAAATAATGACTTCTTTGTTAAATTTGAACTCAAAGATTTGTGAACAACATGAATCGAGATGGCACAAGTTTGTCACCTAGTGAAACTCACTAAAGGATTGAAGAATACATAGAGGCTTATGCCTTCCTTCTCGAATGAGAGACATGCTATGTTTGAAAAGGATTCAATGCAGTTCAAAACCAATCGAGGGAAACAAGTTCATCAAATGACTCAACGGCTTTCTACACCAACGTTGGAATTACCAAAAGCTTCAAAGTCATTCCCATGGGAGATGGTAATCACAAACTCATTCTGATCCAAGGTTCAAACAACGGATCGTGTTGTCATGGGACATTTCATTAATCAACTGGCTCTCATGGTTAGCAGAACTTGACACTTTCACCCATCTAATAGTCTTCATAACGTGAAATCGAGAACTGTCAATCATTCAATCATGCTATGATCAGAGATGGGAAGGTTATGGCACAACCAGTTCAAGAAAGATAGTATGAATAGAAAGAGTGGAGGTAGGTGGAGGCTATGGTGGAAATCGAGTCGGGGAAGGATTGGAAATCAGGACAAGCTATCAAATGCTACAACTTTGGTGGTGAGGGACACACATTACAGGCACCGGCGTCGGCAGAATCGTACCAGTGAGGGATAAGATGTTTACTTGTAAGGCTCGGGATAATGGAGCGACTTTGGATGAAGAGGTTATTGTTTCTTCTTGAAGAATGCCAAGACATGATCTTTGATGTTGATGAGCGACCAATCGAGGAGATGGGTCATAATCATCATAATGCATTTCAAGTAGTGATTGTGATGCATTGACTCGATGATGTCGATGATGAACCTCTGCTCAAACAATCTTCATGGCGGCATCTCACCTATGGTTTCTAAGGTATCTCCACCGATGGCGGTCCATCCAAAGACAAAATCATTTAGAGGTATTAAAACTATCACGATGAAGTTGATTTGCAAAAGATACATGACCAGTACAATCAATTGTAATTATTGAGTCAGATATTGAAAATATGGGTAATATCAATGTTGTCCCATATGATCAATATGTGAAACAAAGTGAAAGTGAGATTGTACCAAGTGATGCATCTTCGCGATCAATGATGATTGTGTCTTTGATGAATACTGTTGCATGCCCCGATGATTACATTGTCTCACGAATTGAATGCCTATAAAGACTTGCTATCTATGAACAACGTGCTAAATTTGAGTTGACCACCGTGGCGGAAATGGATGACCAAATGCGTACAATTATTAGAAAAAAATTAATAGAGAAAGAAGTATCAAAAAAGAGTTAAATTCCTTACAAGAAAAAACTAAACTGCAAAGCAAAAACAAGAACTTCAAGAAAATGTGAAAATGCTTAAGCAAGAATTCAATGCTAAGGAATCAAAACTTTTGAATGATTTTTCCAATCTAAAAACTTTGAAAAAAAGCGAAAATAAGTTATGCGTACAAGGGAACACCATTCAAGCTGCTCACTGATCACTAAGCATAGAGTATTAAGCGATAAGCATAACATTCCCCTTTGATAAACCAATCCGGATGTCATTAAAAGGCTAGAGATGTCAAAGGTAATTTATGATGGAAATGGAATCTTAAGCCTGCAAAAAACCTAGTTGGTGAGAATCTTGAGGAAGATAAGTTAGGGATGTCACTAGAGAATTGGATGAAAACTTAAGACCCTGCAATGAAAAGAAAATCAGGTTATAAAACACAACTATGCTAGAAAATTGGATTGCCTTTAACAAGTTTAGACCTCAAACTTGGTGACCCCCGAACAAGTGTTCGGAAAAAGGATATGGACAAGCATGAGTTTGTTGAAAAGTCCCCATGTAGAAGAATGCTTCTGCCTTTGTTTATCCTCAATACCAAATGCATTTAGTCCTAGAACTATTGCCTAAAAGCAAGACCTTCATCAGTCAATATGTGATTTTCAATTATTTGTTGATTTTGAAACATGCAAGAAAAGGATCACACCCTTTGGGATAGCTGAAGGGGAAAGGGCTTTGAGCAAACAAAGCGATGCTATTTATGAGGTCATGCCTTTCTTTAAACAATTAAAGTCAGTTTGAGAGTCTTAAAAGGAATGGATCTTGATATTAAAAATGGAAAAGGAGTTTGATGCAATGATAGTTGAGTTAGTGACTATGGTGAACTAAAATATAATGAGATTGAGAGGAAAACTTGCATACCTTGAATGAGAATCTTATTTACGAATGTATTACTCAAGATGTGTATTCATTGCTATGAATTCGTTAATGCTTCTCAATTTCATGAATTATCATTTGCTTTGAAAGTCTCCCATGATAAGTGTCATTGAGCTTGAAAAACTAATTTTAAATTGCATAATAAAATGTGAACAAAGGCGATCATAATAACGAAAACATATTCTAAATTGGAAGTTGAGCATCTTGCTTTGCAATTGAAATATCAACATCTAAAAGAAAATGTTGAAACCTCAAATATCAAGACATCCTTGGATGCTTCTGAATTTGATGGGTTTTGAAATTAGTAAGCGTGATGAACAGATTGAGCTCGATTAATAACACGATCAGAAAATGAAGAACCCAATTCACTTAATTAAAGGGGTGAAAACAATGCGAATCCCAAATGCCTCCTCCTTAGATTTCGTCGGGCTTTCTCTTCATTGGCTTAGGTTATGTTTACAAAAGGAAAATGAAAAGTTTTCTAGAAGAAAGAATGAGCTATTTGGTCCAATAAAGGTTAAGGTCGTAACAACAATATTGATCAAATAGCTTCATTGCGAAATTGAGAAAGAAGAGTCGAAAAAAATGCCAATGACCAATGGGGAGAATGGTGTATCAAAGTTGCTATTTGCAATAAATATTCTTTATGCGTAAATATGTTCCTCCTCATCTTTAGAAACCTTCAAACATATTTTACCTGTGCCAGGATTGTCTAGAATGTCTCAGGTAATAAGTAGAAAGAAACCACTTGATAATGCAATTGGACATGCATGTTTGCTTATGCCAACGATCTCAAGAACTTCTAGAATGCTTAATCACTATATGCCTAAGTCTTTAGGAGAAAAGTTAATCCTTTGATTCCTTGTTCATGCCTAGTGCGAGCGTAGAAATCCTTCAATACTGATAACCGATTTAAGAAAGTGAACACAAATGTGCCTTCGTGGATCCTTGCACATCTAGTTCAGAATAAAAAAGTAGATCAACCGAACTAATTTATAATTCCCTCTACGGAGTAATCGGTGACATTAAAACAAGTGAGTCAAAGCCTCCGGGCAATACAACAAGATAGGACCTATGAAGCTAAGAATGTGCAATGGAAGAGAGTAGAAGACCAACCTAGGAACTTTAAGTTTGAGTTGAATAAAGCGAATCGTGTTGATTCTAGTATTAGCCATGAAGCGTCTTGTAATTAATGAATTACGACATAGCATTGATAATACTGAGACATTTACTAATCATGAATGTGGTGTGAATGCTTTGTCTAATCTTGTCAAATCCCGATTTAATATTGTTAATGCAAAATTCATACTAAGAAGGCTAAAAGGAAAAGTGAAAGAAAGTTAAGCGATTGGAAACCTACAGGGAAGAACATTTAGTAAGATAGGTTATCATTGGATAATTATTTCTAAGTTTAATCGAGACAATGCCCACTAGAAAATGGATGCCTCTGGTAGAACTATTCCCTAAGAAGTGAACATACTTTGAATAGGTCAAATGGACACTAATCTTTGCATCTATTCATAGCCATTCGATATGGATGTCTCTATTTACGATGTGGGTGTTCCTATCACTGTTACTAACCAAGTGGAACCCATTCTTGCATGGGGATCCCAATTATCGATTATCCATTCTTATGCGTGTTCATTGCAGATCGTTCAAATGTTATTTTACGAGCTTCGAGCTTGTTCCAATATATTTGGGAACGGTCAGCTCATGAACCGTGGAGTAAATTCATCCGGACATTAGATTGAGAGCGACCATTTGGAGCTATTATGGGTTATGGAGATTATGTTGTTGGAAAAAGTGTAATTTCCGGGGTATATTATTGAAGGTCTTGGTCATAACGTTTTCTCGTTGGTCATTACGTTCGATCTAGAAGTTGGCTTTAGAAAACATACATGTTTCGTTAGAGAACTTGATGGTGTGGAATTATTAAGAGGTACTGCGTGGTTCAAATCTATACACTATCTCTATCGATGACATGATGAAGTCTTCTCCAATCTGCTTGCTGTCAAAGGCTTCTAAAAACAAAGTCATGGTTATGGCATCGTCGTCTCAATCACTTGAACTTCGGCACCATTAACAACCTTTCAGAAAGGATTGTAGTAGGTACCTAGATTAAAATATGAAAAATCATCTTTGTTCCGACTTGCTTAATTAGGAAAAACACGAAATATGCCCATGAGCCAAACCACAAACTGTAATGGAAGTTCTTCATACCCTTCATATGGATCTATGTGACCCAATAGAAGTGCAAACTATTAATGGGAAGAAATATTGTTAGTAGTGTTGATGACTACTCCCGATTCACTTGGGTAATTTTTGAGGACAAAAGATGAAACTCGGATCATGTCATCAAACTCATTAAAGCAACTGCGGTTGACTCAACAAAGCTGTTGAATCGTCGGTGACAATGGAACTGAGTTTGTTAATAAAGAACTTAGTGAATTTTATGAAAGTGTTGGAATCGGTCCTCAAAGTGTTCCTCGAACTCCTGTGACGGTGTAGTTGAAGAGCGAAATGAACTCTTGTAGAAGCTGCAAGAACAATTACGATTTACTCAAAGGTTCCAATGTTTTGTAAGGTGACATGTTGCACTCACAAAATCGATCTCTAATTTACATCATGGAAAAACTCATATGAACTTGTCCACAATCAAAAACTCTATCTATCATTCTCTGTGTGTTTGGTGCTTTATGTTATCCAACTAATGAGGGTCAAGATTTAGGCAAATTAAAGCTAAATGGACATTGGAGTATTTGTTGGATATGCACCCAAGCGAAATTTTAGAATCTAACAAAGAGAACCCGAAATATCATGGAAACAATTCCATTCGTTTGATGAGATGACCGGTCAAATGGCTCAGGGGAATTTGGTTACGGACCGCATCTCAATCAAGTAGTCCTATCGGTTCACTCTTGTTTCAAATCCTCTCCGGCAACTCCATGTGTACCTCCATCTGAAGATGATTTGAAGAAATTGTTTGATCCAATGTTTGATGAACTATGAAACAAATCTGATGAAATGTCAATTCCATCAACGAGGCGCTCTATCCTGTGAATGAAGTCAACCGATCAATATCATTAAGTCAAGAAGCCTGGCGCACTGGTGAACACTCATCAAATCATCAATCTTGAATGTACATCATGGAGCTGTTTGGAAACAATGATGAAGTTAATCCCTTTGCTACTCCCGAAGATGCTCCATTTGAAAACATATTTGCTCTGAATCATCATCGAACCATCTTCATCTCGGGACATCGACTCGCTACTTCGGTCCCTCAACAACAACCACATGAACACCTTAGAAAATGGACTCATGATCATCCGTTGGACAACATCATTGGAAACCTCGTCCGGTGTATCGGCGGAAACAACACAGCGATGCCTTATGGTGCTTCTTCAACTCCGTACTCTCTAAGATCGAACCAAAGATGTTAAGCCATGAATGAAGGCAGTGGCTCAATGCCATGCAAGAAGAAATTCATGAGTTTGATCGACTTGATGTATGGGAATTAGTACACACCCTCAGTTGTGCTATGATCATTACTTTAAAATGGATCTTCAAAGTGAAACTTGATGAGCATGGTGATGTTTTAAAGAACAAGGCTGGATTGGTTGCAAAGGATATGCTCAAGAGGGGTATTGACTTTGAAGAATCATTTGCTCCTTTGCTCGTGTCGAGGCAATCGAATCTTCTTGGCTAATCGCGAGTAAGAACATGGTAGTCTATCAAACGGATGTAAAGACGGCGTTTCTTAATGGAGATCTTAAAGAAATTCGTCGTTAACCACGGAAGGCTTTGTGAATCCGAGCATCCTACTCGTTTATCGTTTGAAGAAGGATCTTTCTGGGTTTAAAGCAAGCTCAAGGGCATGGTATGATCACGCTATCAAAGTTTCTTCTCTCTGATTCAACAAAGGGCGATTGATCCAACATTGTTCACAAAGTCGAGCAAACATTTAATTCACGTTCAAATATATGTTGATGATATTATCTTTGCCTCGTGACCCCGATAGTGTGACCATTTTTTTAAAGAAATGGGTTCTAAATTTCAAATGTCAATGATGGGACAAATGTCATTTTCTTGGGATTACAAATTTCACAAAGTCCGGAGGCATTTTTATAAATCAATCTAAATATGCAAATGAGATTTTAAAGAAATTTGGATTTGATTCTAGTGACCTGTTGACACTCCCATGATTGAGCATTACTAAACTGGATGAGGACCACTCGGGGATCATGGTAGACCAAACAATGTCGTGAGTATGATGATTGGATCTGATGTACCTCCGACTAGCAGACCAGTTATCTTGTTATTTGTTGCATGTGTGCTAGATACCAGGGCTAAGCCTACTAAAGGCAAAGGCGGTTAAGCGGGTCTTCGGTATCTCAATATAGGACTATTGGGACAGGTATGCCGACCTATGGAATCTTGATCATCGCGGGGATGTCGAGATGCTGCGTGAATGCATGCAGGTGCTTTCGATTTTTGGTGATAAGCTTGTGAGTTGGTCTTCAAAGAAGCAAATGAGTACTTCTATTTCCTCTACAGAGGTTGAATACATAGCCATGTCATCTTGTTGTGCTCAAATCCTATGGATGAGATCCCAATTATCGAACTATGGCTTTGAATTCAACAAAATCCTACTGTCTTATGATAATAAAAGTGCTATTGCTCTATGCAACAGCATTACAACACTCGAAAAAGCACATCGACATTGACATCATTTCATCGAGAACAAGTTGAAAACGTTGTGGTGGAACTTTACTTTGTGAGATACCGGTTAGCGGAGACATCTTCACCAAGCTCTTCAGAGAAGCGTTTTGAGTTTATTCTTCCATGATTGGTTAAAACCTACAACGAGAAACACTCAAGCGTCTTGAGGAAGAAGAGGAGTAAAAGGTTTTCTTCATCTATCTCTTGTAAATATTTATTTAAAAAAAAATTGTCATTTTGTCATGTTTTTCTCAATTCGATAATATCTACGGTCTTGATGTTGTCATTCAAAGAATGACACGGGACTTTAGATCTTGTTCGAATTTTCATATAAAATCAAAAAATATTTTGGGAGAAAACTATGGCTTATTGTCATTTCGGTGGTAACCCTTTTCCGAAAGAACGAGCCATACTTTATCTTGGTTTTCAAATCTCATGCTCTGATTCTTTAAACAATTACTTACTATCTAATGAAAACTAATTGATTTGAAAAAATAACTCGGACTCTATTTTTGAAAATCATCTGGACTTAAAGTTGGTCAAAATATCTATCTCTCAATCAACAACTTATGTCATTGATTGAGGGGGAGAATGATTTCAATTAATTCCAAAGGTTATTTGACATACAATTGTTTTCAAAAGATAATCATACATGGTTAATCCAATGGAGTTTAATTATTGATCCTTATCGATTAAAACGTTTTCTAATCAAATCACAATTCTCCTCAAAAGCTTTCAAAATCAATTTAAATCTATAAGAGATCACAACTCTCAAAATGATTTGTCAGGGAGGTGTGATTTAAATTGAATTTAAAGATAATTCGATAAATGGTTTCATAATGTTGCTAAGCGTTCCTCCATGTGCCAAACGATTTCAAATTTTCCATGCACATGTTGAGGGGAGCATCTACATATTAAAACCACAAAAGAATTGAAAGCGTGATTGACTTGTCTCTAAAAGTGGG
>OU343218.1:16500648-16510736 GCA_910596185.1 Chrysanthemum makinoi
ATTCTTTGTACTTACTTGTTTATCCATTTCACGCTCACGGTGGTCAACTCAAACTTAGCGTTGTTCATAAATAGCAACCACGTTCTTTATAGGCATTTAGTTGAAATAATGGAATCATCGGGCACATCGCGATGTATTCATCAAAAACATAGTCATTGTTGGCTGCGGAAGATGCATCGCTTGGTACAACTTCACTTTCACTTTGTTTCGCATATTGATCATATGGGACAATATTGATATTACCCATATTTTCAATATTTGATTCAATAGTTTAGGTTGATTGTACTTTGTCATGCATCGGTGCACTATCGGCATCATCATTATAGTTTTAATACCTTTGAGATGAGCTTGTCATGGGATGGCCCAGCTAGTGATGAAGAGGAGACCTTGGGAGAAACCATTGGAGAAATGCTAGCCATAAAAATTGTGTGTCTTTGTAGGTCCATCATCCACATGAGTGGTATGCATCATCGGCTGACTTGAAAGGCATTGATGATTGTGACCTATCTCTGAATAGGCTGCTCATCCACATACATCATAGGTCTTGGCATTGCCCTCGGCAAGAAATAGCAATTCCTCTTCATTGAGTAGCACCATTGTCTGAGCTTGAGCGGTGACATCTTCTCTCGAAATGTCGGCGTGCGGTAGGCTTTGGAGATGTACAGTTCCTTGCAATGTGTCCCTCTCCACCACGGTTATAACATTTGATGAGCTTAGTTTGACCTTGGTTACCATTCCTTCCTCGATTATGGTTTCCAACATAACCTCTCGGCTCCACCTGCGTCCACGATCATCGCATCTTTCTGTGCGGATTTGCACCCGATCCTTCCATCTTTAATAGTGGCTTGATTGTGTGGGTTAGATCACGATTACGAGGTTGTTGTTGGTTTGTGGGAGAGTATTCATGTTTTGAGTGATGAGAAGAGCTAGTTGATTAATGAAGCTACCAGCGTGAGTATCGGCATCGGCTTGTTTGTACATAGGATCGAGGAATGAGTTTGTGATTACCATTACCCGGGTATGACTTGTGATGCTTTGGTTGTGATTCGATGTTTGGTAGAAAGTTGTAGAGTCATTAGGCGAGCTTGTCTCTCACACGGTTGGTTTGAGCTGATTGAAATTACTTTTCAAACATAGCATGTCTCTCATTCCGAAGGAGGAAGGCATAGAGTTGCTCATAGTTTGTATTCTTCAATCCTTTAGTGAGCTTCCGCAGTAACAAACTTGTGCCATTCGGATTCATGTTGTTCACAAATTTTGAGTTCAAGCGAATGTTAGGCATAGTCATACTGATGTTCCTCATGTCATTCACCAGCTTATGAAATCTCACATAGTACTTTCATAGACACTCTCATCGGTTTCATCTTGAAATGCTCAAATTAGTCGTAGAGTTGGGATTCTCTGTCTTCCATAGTTAATTGAGAACACGAGGAAGCATCTTAACATTGTCCCAAAGCGCCTTAGCATGTGTTATGATTGATGAGCTTGTAGATGTCTTTAGGAAGACCTTGAAGAACAATGTTTGAAGCCATGATATCTGCATCAAATCTCTTTTTATCCTTATCATCAAGCTCATCATACATCTTGGATTGCATCCAATTCCGTAGCAGGTACCATGCATTAGTATCAAGTATGTCTCTGAGTGCGTCTCCTTCGATATGGTCCTTCATCAATGGATTTGAGAATGTTGACACCATTTTCCTTTCCAAGGCAATCTGTCTAATTCGTTGAGCCCAAGAGTGGTAGTCGGTTACATCAAGCATGGGTGGGCGAGTATACGAACGGCTGCTTGAACATCTTGACGCGATGGAGATACTTGTGGGAGCGTTGGTAGACATGTTAACAGTTATCACGGGATTTTATAGCTCTATGATTAAACGGAAATGGATTCTTTCACGGGATTTTCTTGAATCAAGAGAAACCGTAAACAATCACTCAAGACTCTAGATGATAAAATACTAAAAGCTGAAGATAATGCACTAAGTAAGCTAGAAATTAGTGCACTAAGTCGCTAGAAATTAATGCACTAAATTAGCTAACCCTTAATTAAGCTACACCCTAAGTCGCTAGAGTCCCAGTCGCTATGAGAAAAACAAATTACGCTAAGTAGTAACTAAAAGCTCTGAGACAAATTAAGCAACCAATTTTGTGACAATTAAACTACACAGAGTAAGCTAGAGACACAAAATTAAGCAAAACAGCTCGCTCTTGACCAAATTAAGCTACCACAAATTAAGCTACCACGTGGTGGAGAATCCACTACTTGTACTTTAACTAAGCTAGATCTAACTAGCTAGTTCAACATGAAATTAAGCTACAAAAATGTGAAGCAAGAGTAAGCTACCAAGAAACTATCCCGTGAGCTAAGTCGCTAGCTTGAAAAAACCATATAAACCTCACTTTTCAATCCAAAAACAACCCAACCAAGATGATTCAAGCTTACCAAATGAAAACCTAAACACTTTTGATGATTCTAAACATAAAAGTACAACCAAAATCGAAACTTTAACACTAGAAATCAATCAAATGATGCCAAAACCACTAAACTTTTTCAAACTCAAAAATCACCTAAAAACCACTAGAAATCCAAAGATGTGTAAGATATGATCTAACCATGGCTCTTGATACCAATTGTTGGATATTGGATTTCACATACACATCAAACCATAACACAAAGTGGGCGTATAATGGTAAGTTCTAGAGAGAGAAAGTTAGAGGTTTATGGAACTTAGTGAGAGAAAGAAAAACTATTATTATGAGCTCCAACTCTCTGCTTGGAGGTAGAAAGTATTTATAGTCTTACATAAGCGCCACACATGGTACGTGGATCAGGGCATACGATGGGTAAAGACCGTCCAGAGTCCTCCACTGTTGTTACTTAACTAAATACTACTTAACTTAATATTACTATGACTACGAGCTTTCTAACTATTACATATACTTGAGGTGACCGACTCTTTTATACCTGGAATTTCTAATTCCTAACAAAACCGTTACGTAGTTTTAGCTACATTTTCACCATTAGCTCAAAAGTAATTATTTTTGACAAGGAACCGTCACACTTTCAAGTAATAATATTTTTATATAACTAGTTTTCAAGTAGCATATTGGGTGATACGTCTTCAAATCATGCATTCACGACAACATATCATAACTCAAGTCATAACATTCATTTTAGGTCGCGGATAGTTTCCGAGCCTCACTTCCGTGCACTTCATTTTGTTAGCATATCAATCACACCAGGTGAGTTCATACCCCGCTTTTACTTGTTTAAAATCCTATAAACTATTTGGGGCGAGATACATGCTTATTTATCAAAACATTTAAACTCTATTGCCAAACAACATTACTTATACCTTAGACTTGGTGCGTGTAGTGACTAGACTTAAACAAACATCCCAATATTTATATGTTGGAAGGCCATTTATTTGGATCTGCCCAGCGTGGTCGTTGGAGGAACATCCCAATATTTATATGTTGGAAGGCCATTTTTATGGATACAACCCAACGTGAGTCGTTGGAGGAACATCCCAACACGAGTTGTTGGAAGACCCTTGTGGTGATATTTACACTTTTAACTACCTTAATGCACATATTCATGATTGTCATTCTATTTTAGGCAATGGGTTGTGAACACACAGGTTGCAAGTTTTGTATGTAAGGAACTTGGAAGGTGGATTACAATGCCTTTCTTTGTGTGAACATTTCTCAAAGTATTTCAAATCATTTTATTACAAACTTATGAACTCACCAACCTTTGTGTTGACACTTTTTAGCATGTTTATCTCGGTCATAAGGTGATAGCATTTCATTGAAGCTTTTGGGTCATGGCATCTTTTGAGTCTTGTGCTTAACAATTATCATTCTACATGTTTTGTAAACTCTTTATGTATTATCAAACTTTGTGATTTCTTGTTGTGTAAACTTTAACATAAGTAATCGAATGGTAAACTTTTCAAAGCGTCTCATTATAGAATTAGTTTTACGTATCCATACTTTTGTGCTATGGCGTCATACCCCAATGACATATCGTTCCTTTGTGATATTTTGGGGTGTGACATTAACTCCCAACAGCGAGTCCATCCTTTGAAAGGGCGTCAAGGACATAACGTAAAATAAACTAATTGTGTTTGCAATTATATTTGCAAAAGGTTCGTCTAAGTGACGAAAACATGCTCCCCTTGAAGATTGCAAAGATGCAATGGGGTATCATGAAGTAGATATGAGAGTGGGTCAAGAAAATATAAGGTCAATCTATGGCTAAGGGGATGCAAGACTTTTAAGTCATCAAGAGCAACAAATTGCATTGTCAGTTGAGTACGGAGCTAAGATACATCAAGATCTTGCTTACTTGTCCGAATATGTCCCTTCGAAGGTACATCATATAAATTTTTAAAAGTTATTTTTTTTTATAGTAGATGGATGTAAAAAGATGATAGTTGACTGACAAGGTGAGGAGTTGAAAACTTTCCCATTAACTTCTATCTATCAAAACAATATAGGAAGATACATGAATTTTATTAATCATATGTTTTGATTAACCTTTTGTTACACAGGGATAACTTATACATGTATAAAAATGAACAAAACTGCTTGCCACAACACATGATAAATCAAGCACGGCCGAAAAGACTACCTAGTTTATAGACATACAAGGCAAAAATGTTTATTTTCTTTTTCAAGTGTGTCAAAACTTTTTTTTATTTGATTATCACTTCTTAATTTTAAGATACATTTCTTTTCTCGCAAACATGATTTTGCGTATAAGTCATAGAATGATCAAACAAACAAAACATACGGTAATGTTAATTTTCTTATAGTTATAAAATAGTGTATCATTGCTACTGTTTTCAGATATTTTATGACTGATCTGCAAAACCATTTATGCGAAAAGAGGTGGATACTAACTTTTTGAAGATATATCAAGTGATAATTACACAAAATAAAACATTTTAAAAAGTTGAAGAGGAAAAAAATCATTAATGCCTCTTATCTATACTACTTATAATGGAGGGATGACCTTCTCTCTTAATTTTTTTTTAAGATATCATTAATGTGTTTTTTAAGCATTACAAATTTTAATGCATAATATACACAATAAATAAATTTTACTAATTTATCTTACACAACATTTTAATGCTTATGTTATTATTTCTTTTTGAATTAGTTTAGTTTTAATGAAAAAATGCACATATAAATGAATATGATTTTAAAATGCATGCAAAACTACAAAGTTCAAAACATTATATAAGTAAGAGTGTTTTGAAATAAATCTAAATAAATTTTGAATTATTTTAAATAAAATTAACCACAAAAATGCTTGGTTTTGTAAAGTAGGGACAATTTTTGTAAGACAAATGATGCAAAGTGCTAGATGCTAAGTGCTAATTCAATGATTAATATATTAGTATATTAATTATTATACTTTCATGGATAACTCTAAATGATTGCTTAAACATGTAAGTTTTCTTTATATTATAAGCATTCTTTTATTTATATCTTCTATCTATGTGGGACAAAGTGTTATAAAACAATATTAATGATTCGAACATTTTTTTCATAAATATATACTTTACAAGATGTATACATTATAAGTACTCTTTTATTTATATCTTTTATCTATGGGACAAATGTAATAAACAATATTAATGATACAAACATGTTTAAATATATATATATATATATATATATATATATATATATATATATATATATATATATATATATATATATATATATATATATATATATATATATATATATATATATATATATATATATATATATATATATATATATATATATATTTCATAAAAATGTTACTCTACTTTGTAGGACTGATTTACTTATCAGTAATTTATTGTAACCTTAACATTATTGACTACATAGCGTAAATCATGCCACTTTCAATTGTTTTATATGAATTAGTTTGATATTATCCATCACTTTTTTTTTTAAGTTACTCAAACTCATTATGTTTTCGCTATTGGTAAAGTTATTGTAAGAGAAAACATAAAATTGAAAACTTATTTTGCGAAAATTTTATTACTTGATCCCGCCCGTGTAGCGAGTATTGGGTACCCTACTATAATATTCTAAAGAGTTGAAATATGCGACATGAAACATTTGGCATCCGCAAATTGATCGTCACATAAAGCGTTTTAGATTATAAGCATTGTTTATTGAAATTTTTTATTTTAGAATTTATCCGGATGCTCCTTTGTACCTGTCGGTGTTAAAATAAGCAAATGCACTTCTTTAATTTCTTTTCCCACCTGTAAACATAAGAGGAAAAAAACATGCCATTTCCTTTATTTTCTCTACTAACTTGCAAACAAAAGTGAAAATAAGTGATTTAAAAAAAAAAGAAAAAAAAAATCGCCTAAGTGTACAAGTTTGTATTCTAGGTTTTCTTTAAATAAACTATTTCAACCAATTAAAATAAACTTTAGTTAGGAGAAATATAATATCATTAGTGAATTTCCACAAATGTATGCATTTTTAAAATGAACACTTAGTTTGGTCGTCCAAAATAAATGTTTACTTTCGGTTCCAATATATGTTCTTATGTCGGTTTCAATCAATCAAATGCTATTAACATGCTATGAGATTCTCCTTATACTCACACGATATGACCATCGAGCCCGACGCAAGCCACAAAATCAATCAACAACTTATGAAGCGCTTGTGATCCGACTCATAACTTGAGTATGCCTCAAAATATTTTGATTTTGCTCATTTAGATTTTGAACTCAAGTTAACAACATATGTTTCGTTTGGCAACAACAATATATGTCTCAAATTAAAAAACTACAAATTATTCATGTGATTTATTCATGTATGTCTCAAATTAAGGAGACTACAAATTATTCATGTGGTAAGTTCCACTAAAAGAGGATGTGTTTGAATTTTCATTTATAAAATAAAAGTGAGTAATTAAAGCTTATTAAGGCATCCATTATGACGAACGTATTAAAAAGTTTATAAAATTGTCACATCTTATAATGTCATTAATTCATAAAACTTTTCATATTATAAACCTATTCCTTATATGGAATAAAGCTTTTGAGGTTTGTAAATTATTTCAACATTAATTCATAATACATTTCTTGGATGTCTCCAAAATCCTATACCGCTTCATGCCACCTAGGCATGAAATGGTTTCTCACTATGGTACATAAATTCTTGGACCTCTTCATAAGTTTTTAGACTTATTCTTAAACATCCATAGTGGATGCTCTTAGGTAGGGTTGCTCATCGGGTGAAAATCAGACCGGACCGGACCGAGATCGAATCCGGCAAAAACCCTAGACCGAGACCAAGACTGAATGTGGTCGGTCCGGCCCAACAAGGCTAAATTTTCGGTTTGTGGTCCGGACAAAGAACGAATTTGCCAAAAATGGTAGACCGAGACCGGACCGCCGGTCCTTCGGTCCGGTCAGTTTCGGTTCGGTCCGGTCGGTCCGATCCATCCAGTCCGTTTGCTCACCCTTACTCCTAGGTTCTTATAATTTAGCAGTAGTTTGGTAACTTTACCTCCACCTCTAAAATCGGTTTTCTGAGAACAACTTTCCTTTTAGCTCCACTAAGCCCGTTGTTTTAGTAAGAGTATTTGTAATGCAGTTAATTTAATTCACATTTAATGACTAATGCTTTTACAAAAGACTTGGGGTTTATCATGTTTTTGTAAAAAACTTTTCAAAAAGTTTTTGTTTCAACGCAAAAAAACCTTTATCAAAAAACTTTTTGAAATGGTGAAAAGTCTTTCACAACTTTACCGAGAAGTCCACGAGGCATCAAGTCAATGACTTGATGCGTGATCTTTAATCAATTTTTCAATGGATGTTATCTCTCAACAAGTCATCTTCCCACTCCTTCTCCAAGCATAGATCTTTTTCAAAAGTTTTACAACCCTCCTCAATAATTTTCTATTTAATGAGAATGACTTGTATAATTTGCTAGTAAGATAAAATTGTCTCTTGTTAATGACCGCTGGACCAAGTAGTTGGTTGGTTATTCAGAAGACATGATTATCTCCGGGTATCTTTGAACTAATTTCGGGTCTCATCTTTTCCTTAATCTTCATATTTATTTATATAATGTTTATTGCCATGCTTAGCTTACTTGATTTATTTGTTCCTTTGATTATTGTTAGTAGCGTAATTATGTTTATTAGCGAGTAGTTTGCGTTTATTTGTTTAGAAATTGGTGGCTAGGTAATTAGAATTGTGGTTGGATTTTTTTTGGTAATTTTAGTATGTATGTTAGGTTAGCTTATTTACTATAGATTAGGTTATTCGTTTTTGATAACGGATTGTTTTGCGGATAAAAAGCATTTCTTGACTAGAATAGTGAAAAGTACGCCTGATCGGTTTTCAAGCTTTGTTCTTGACTAGACATCTCTAGTTTAAGGTAAGGTAAATAAGATATGTTTTGTATCTACTTAACGATCTCGTTACTATAAAACGCCTAACTTGGTCCAGCGGTCATTAACAAGAAACAATTTTATATTTTTAGACGAACGATATTTAAGTTACGTATCCGTATACATTCTTGTTGTTTATAAAGGTCAAACCCTCTAATAGTCAACATTTTAACTTAGAATATAGACTAAATGGTTTAATGCGTGTGAAAGAGGTTAAGATTGAAATACGCGTCCATATGAATAAATTACACAGTACAATTAATAATAGGTTGTGCCGTTGTGGGATAAAGAATCGGTTTTATGGTATGTTGAATTTGGTCTTGCTAATGGTACTCTTAAAGTTACTGGTTAAGAAAATTTAAATTTTATTACACAAGCACAAATATATGATAATAATAGGATGATATCTCTAAAATCAATATCTTACGTCAATTTACACTACAAAATATCTTGTTAACCACGGCTTTAAGAGCTGCCGTTAGTAAAACTTTATCGAAGTAACACGACTATTTTACTTTTTAATGTCTTTAACTCAAATTAGTGAAAGCAATCAAAATTGATTTATCCAGCGTTTTACCTAACCAAATAAACGTTTTGAAAATTTTGACCATGTGTAAATTGATATTAGTGGATAATAACGCAAAATGAATGCATAACCAATTCAAATAAGGACACCCTTTGACCCTTCTATATACCACTTTAACACTTTTGTTGAATATGCATAACCAATTCAAATAAGGAAACCCTTGACCCAATGCTTTCAAGATCATGATTCTAACTATGATCATTTTCTTTGCAATATCGTAATTGTAAGATTATATCGGGATCTTAAGATTATACAATAATGTCATTTTTTATAACATTTATAATATTATTTAAAATCTACAAATTATTATATATTATGAACATGAAATTATATGAATGTTTCATGAAATTGTTGTCTTAAATTATGAATATGAGTGTTTATGAAGAATCACATGTTGTTTTTTAAATTATATAAAAACATAAACCATAATTTTGTTGTTTTTTAGTTTTTTGTTCGAGAAAAGTAAGATCGAATCGAAGTAGATCTTAGATCATAGGTCAAGATAAATCTATGAATCTTAACACTGCAGGATGGGATGCGTTTTTGATTTATAAAATCGGTAAAGGTACAAAATAAAATGAGGATCTTAACGACTCCATATACCACTTTTGTTGAATTTAATGTCAAGTTATATACATACGTATATATTGGAAGAAGTCATCCACTAACTTCGTATTACTTATTTCGGTCGTTCTTATTGTAATATTCAATATTGTCTTTCTTACGAAAAATCATGTGTATATGACTTAGAGTCAACTTTTTAGGTTTATAGACTATTAACTAGTAGGCTATTTGCGTGTTAAAGCAGATCAGGTACCCTATAACTAGTCAATGATCCACTAGTCTAGCGGTGAGACAACGGGAGTTTTCCCCATGGGCCCAGGTTCGAAACCCACCAATGAGTGGGGAACGGCCTGGATTGAATCTCATCCTTTAGGGGGTGATATGGGGTGCCTGTGGTGAAGTTATGTCGTGGTTTCTTCCTGGCAGCTGGCCCAGAGTGATTGTGGCGGGATCCGGTTCAGACAACCGACCACCGCTCTGGGTTGGCCCCCTCCATGTCATGGGGGTGGGTTG
>OU343218.1:16510836-16527628 GCA_910596185.1 Chrysanthemum makinoi
AAAGCAAATTGGTGTATAAAGGGAAGAAGAAGCAGAGACAAAGGTACTTAGTTTTATTTTTTCATATGTATGTAGTTTTTCAATTTCAATGTTTTAGTTTAATTTAAAAGCTTTAATTTACATTCCTATGTACTTCAGCCAAGTTAATTTTATCAATATAATCCATATTCAGTATCAATTCAAGGTAAAAACAACATTTCAAGTTTTAAGTTTCTTGTTGCAAATTTTAGTTTCAAACTCTTAAAAACCAAGCTTCAATAAGCTTCATTGGTTCAAACAAGCTTATTTAAGCTCATTATAGCTTTAGTAGCTTAAGAAAGCAGTTTCAATCAAAAGTGCTAAAAAGTCAACAAAAATCAACTGAGGAAGCAAAATGGGTACAAGTTTGGAACTGGTTTGATGCAGTGATGGATATGGGTTGGAATTGGTTTAGAATAGTAGTAAATGGTTCTGGTTTGAGTTGCTAATAAGCTGGACAAGTTGTGAGTTCCAAACTTCTTTGCACTATATTTTGTTTTAAATCTGCATAACTTGTTTGTGTTTGAACCATGGTGATTAATAAACTTAAACTTTGTTTATCTAGTTGTAATTAGGATATTAGATTTAGTTTAAGTGGTGGAAATAAGCTAACTCAGTAGTTTACATAGTATAAACGCAAAACAGTTGTGTAAAATGAATTGTTTGGATCGCTGCATTACTTGAGTGAAGGCCTTCGTGTTTAAAACCTGTTGCTTAAGTCCTCTTTAGTTGTAATATAACCATTTCAGTCATTTATTTGCACCCTAGATAAGTGAAAGTCAAAATCACTTTTAAAATGTCTTAATCTCATGTCTGTTGAGATTTTGTGAGATCAAAAACTTGTATTGTGTTCAGAAATCATGGATATTGCTTGAATTAGTCTTAATTTACCATTTAACATCAACACCAGTTCATAAATTGGAATCAAAGTTCACAAAAGTCAAAGTTTCATAACTGCTTCAAAAGTCAAAAATGAAAAAGTCATTTTCTGCCCAACTTGGGTGATTTTTCACAGGTTCAATTTTGGTCCAAATCCAGTGAAACTTAGGGTTTATAAACTTCAATTGGTCTATTTTCTTAATGTCATTTTTGTAGATTTTTGTAAACTTTTTAAAAGCTCCAAATGAGCTTCTCATTTGGGTCTTATCTCCCCTGTGCACATACTCGGTGGCGAGTATGCACAGTATTCAGTGCTTTTAGAGCTCGGTTTAGCTTCTCTTGGTTCGGTTTTTAGTTTATAAGTAGTTAGCCAGGTCTATCCTAGGTTCCAACTTCTGGATTTAAGTTTAGCTTATTTGATAAACTTGTGCTTAGTACGCACCAAAATAGGTTAGAAATCTCTTTTTAACAAGTCTTCAAATCATCAAAACTGAGTAGTTTGCATTTCAGAGGTTAAGGCTTGTTGTAATAAGTTGTTTTAGAGTAGTTTTAACATATTATAGGTTCTGTGATAGTTTGGTAGCTTATTGTGCTCTTTGCATTTCAAGTGCTTATGCATAAGCACTTGCATTTCATTTCATTTCTTACACACAATACTGTTTTATATTTTCTTAGATTAATAATATTAATTTAGACTTTTTAAAGAGTTTCATAATTTTTCATCAGCTTTGCTATTTTCTTCATTTAAAAAGCTTTTAGGTAATTTTAAATAGCTTTTAATATAATTAATTAAAAGTTTCAAAAAATAATTTTTCATTTTTTCTTAGGTTAAGATAAATATAAAAAGTAAAAAAAATATTTTTTCAGATTTTTCTTAGTTAAATTTGTAATTTTTAGCAATTTAATTAGTTTTAAATAGTTTTTAATTCATAGAAATTAGAAAAATAATCAGAAAAATACAAAATTAGTTTTGAAAATTCTCTTTAGTTATTTTAGATTTTTTTCTAAGTCATAATTTCATTTTCAAGCTTTATTTCATAATTTCTTGTATTTTAGGGTGTTATTAAATAGTTAAAATTAGTTTTTAATTAATAATAATTAGATAAATAGTTCTAAAAATAATTTTCTTTTTCTTAAAATTTTATTTTATCATTAGGTTTGTAAAAATGTCATTTTCATATTTTTAGGATTAATATACATTTCATTTTCTTTTGTACGTCGTAGTTTTAATTCAAGTTTATAAAAGAAAATAAAAAACATCATTTTAAAAATAGTATTAAGCGTTTATTTAATATAATTTATCTTTTAAATTTTCTTTAATTTGCATTTAAGCCCCTGTAATTTGTATACTCTTTCTTTAGTTATAATCAATCACATCTCTTTTCCCATTCAAATCCTCTCCGATCCTATTAAGTTTGACTATTCTCGCCGCATTCGTTGGGACTTAACGACATGGGGAAATACTATACTCTCACGATCTTCATTGCATTGGTTATGCGAACTGTTTTAAAGTTTCTTACGGTTAGTCATTCACAAGTGGCTAGCTTGTGTGAGATAACTTGACAGTTTGGCAGATCAATCACCGTTACCTATCGCATGTGAGTGCATGGAGGATTTTTCAATTTGATATACACCACGGTCTCCATAAGCGAAAGCTTCCGTTTCACCTACCAACGAGCATCTGTCTTTTTTGATCCAGTGAGTATTGATTATGTCCTAGAAGGAATCAAACAATACATCAAAGTTTTAAAATGGATGGAACATAACAAAACCGATTTGAAGCAAGACATTGTTGTATGTAGATTTTCCATCCAAATATGTATGGAAAAACAAGATTGTGAATGGAACCTAGGCAGAAGGGAAATACCATTGGTGTATACATCAGGTTCCTCCCATCATGGGAGAAATGTTACTATCTTCGAGTATACTTGTTAAACAAAAATACGGATTTCAAGAATGGGAGGAGTTTAAGACCTATGTGAGTCCTTTACTCAACTCATAGAAGCTTGCCATAGAGGTTTATTCAGGATGACAAAGAGTATATTGATGGTCTAATAGAAGCAAACCCATTTGGGGATTGGAGACTATCTAAGATCTTTATTTGTAGCGCTCATCATTGAGATGGTATATCGCGTCCGTTTTGTTTGGAACAAAACATGCGTCTTTTGGTGAAGATATACAGTGGAAAGAACCACCGTATACATAATGATCAGGTATATTTATACATTTCAAATTCAAAGATTACTTATCTTATGTGCTACAACTTCACAAAACCATTCTTAATACCTACTAATAGTTGCCCCTTTGCTTTGTCATTATTTCACCATGTGTCAAGGACTCCAACAATGATTAAGCAATCCCAAACACTCCTTTTCTAACTTATGATTTTGCATAGCAATTTAGAAATACATGTTCAATAACTTTGATATTTGCATCAATAAGTACATAGACGACACCTTTTATTTAACTACATTACACACGTATTAAAAACTTGATAACTATGTTGATGGCGTGAATGTATATAGGTTGCATATCGAAGCAATTTTTAACATATTAGTCATAGTTATGTGTTTTCATAACTATCAAATTTGTATACACAAAACATTACCATTTATGCATAACCCCGATTGTCGGTTTATCAGAGTTGGAGTTATTTGATGAACAAGGTACAATATATAGTTACATACATGAGCACATGTTACTTTTTGCAACAACAATTAGTTAAGACAGTGAAAACATGCCTTACCTGATGCACAATATACGATGCACAAGGTTACAAAGGACTTATCCTTGATAAGAATGAAATACAATAGGACATAGTTATACGCATTGCATCTTAAGATGTACCGGAGACTTTTAATGGATGAGCAAAGTGCATTCGCTACTATTTTTGGATCTTGTCAGGCGAAAAGGAGGCATGTTTTTTTGTTTTATGGCTATGGGTGGAGCGGGTAACAAATATATGTCCTATATACTACCCATTACCTTTTAATTCAAAGTTAATCCAGATGTATGATTCTTGATGTCGATGGTGAACAGTCAAGTTTTTATCACACAAGCGACCACTTGTGAATGGCCAACGTAATAAACTTCAAACATTCAGACACCAATGCAATGAAGATCAGAGGAGTATAGTGTTTCCCAGTCGTTATGTCCCAATGACGTAGATGAATAATCAAACGAATAGTGATCGAGAGAATTTGAACGGGAAAGAGGGTGATTGATTTATACCTAAAGAAAAAGTATATAAACTACAGGGGCTTAAATGCAAATTAAAGAAAATTAAAAAGATAAAATATATTAAATAAACGCTATCACTATTTGCAAAATGATGTTTTTGATTTTTCTTTTATAAAATTTAACTTAAAAACTACGTGACGTACAAAAGAAAATGTGAAATTTAAACAATATTAATCCTAAAAATATAAAAACGACATTTTTACAAACCTAATGATAACAGAAAATTTTTAGAAAAAGAAAATTATTTTTAAAACTATTTATCTAATTATTATTATTTAAAAACTATTTTTACTTATTTAATAATACCCTAAAATACAAGAAAATATGAAATAAAGCTAGAAAAATGAAATTATGACTTAGAAAAATCTAAAATAACTAAAGAGAATTTTCAAAACTAATTTTGTATTTTTTGATTATTTTTCTATTTTCTATGAATTAAAAACTATTTAAAACTAATTAAATTGCTAAAAATTACAAATTAAACTAAGAAAAATCTGGAAAAATATTTTTTTGACTTTTTATATTTATCTTAACCTATGAAAAATGAAAACTTATTTTTTTGAAACCTTTCTGATTTATTTGTATTAAAAGCTAATTAAAAATGCCTAAAAACTGTTTAAAAATAAGAAAAATAGCAAACAGTGATGAAAAATTACGAAAATTTCAGGAAAAGTCTAAAATAATATTATGAATCTAAGAAAAATATAAAAACCTATACTAGTGTACAAGATGATGAAGTTGCAGTTAAATGTGCTTATAAATAAGCACTTGTAATAAGCTGAAAGCACAAATCAACACCAAATGACAGAAGCTAAAATATGCTAAAACTACTTAAAAGCAACTAATTACAACTGGCCTAAACCTCTTAGTACTAACTACAGATTTGATGATTTGAAATCTCAAGTACTAAACAGTTTGGGGTACTACTTGTAGCGAAAATAAGCTACTCAATAAGATGAAACTCAAAACCAGATGTTGGGACCTAAAGTAGACCTGGCTAGCTACTTATAAAACCAAGATGAGCATGAAATAAGCTCTAATGAGCTTGTGACAAGCCTCGCAAGAAGCCAATGCACACTTTCGATGTGAGTGTGTGCCAGAGGAGCCCTTTTGACAAGCTACTTTGAAGCTTAAAATTACTAAAATTCAACTAAAATCATTTATCCAACCTTGACCCACTGATCTTGTAAAACCCAAAATTTCACTTAAATTGATCCAAGAATGAAGCTATGAAAAATCACCCAAGTTGGGTGAAAACTGAGATTTTCACTTTTTTGACTTTTGAAACAGTTTTGAAAGGTTTGACTAAAATGAGATTTGAAACCAATTATTGGACTGAGATTGATGTTTTATGGTTAAATGAAACTGATGCAAGCTACTCTAATGATATCCTAACACAGATTAAGCTTTTGATTTCACAAATTTCCAACAGTCATCAAATTAGGACAGATCATAGATAATTTTGACTTTGATGGTTCTACAAGGTGCCTTGAATGACCAAAGAATGACTCAAGTGGAACTAATGAGACTAATAGACAGATTTAGCATAAGCCAAAGCTCAAACCTCATTATGCTAAGCCATCAAACACCACTTGTGTAACTGATTTGCTTACTACTTACTTAGCGATTATCTAGCTTCTACTAACCTTTGAACCAATCACTCTAACCTAATAGCAGTTAAATGAGCATATCTAAACTAAACTAACTTGATAAATCAAGACAGATAAAAGATTATGCAAAAATACACTATGTGAAAACAAGTAAAATACTCACAAGTAGTCCAACTTATTAGCCACTCATACGAACCATAACTATACTAACCTATTTAACCCAAATCAATCTCGCAACACCCAATTCCATTTCCATTTGCTTGAACCAACATTCAACAAAGTTTGACTTTTGTTGACGGATACCAAGATTATTTAAACTGAGTGATAAGCTTACCAAAAGCTATAAATAGCTTAATTAAGCTTATTTGAACTTAAAATAAGCTATTAGAAGCTTGAATGTAGAACTTGAAACTGAATTTTCAAACATGAACATGAAAACTTGGAATTATAATAGAACTTTGAATTGATATTTGAAAGCACATTACAATGATTATCAACAAAGTTTAATACATAGAACTGAGATTACAAATTTTTACTTAAACTAAAACATTTTTTATTAAAAGCGATTGCTTAAAAATATAAAAATAGTTCTCTCCTCCTCCTTGCCTTCTCCTCTCTCTCTTTTTATACAAAAGTGCTTCCAGTTGACTTCAGAGCAAATCCCACTTGCATTTGGGACCATTGGATGGCTTGAGCTATTATTGGCCGTTTGATCACTTTTGGCGCCAAAATGGTTTTTGCCAGTGGGGGGTTGAGTGCAAGGGAAAGGGAGGCATTTAATGCTTTTTGGTTGGGTGTTGAGGTGGAGTGATAAGGAGAGTGGGAGTTGAGCTGGAGGTGAGGGGTGCCTGGTGTTTGCAGACATGGTGGTTGAAGGAGAAGAAAAAGGAGGGAACAAGTTGGGCGGGGGTTGACTTATTTGACCGGTGGGAGTATTATTGGAAGGGGGGTCAAATGGAGGGGTCAAGTGTGGTTTGGCAGGGGTCCAAAGAGGTTTTGACAAGGGCCAAGGTCCAAGAGGTGTATGTTTAATAATAACAAGGACCATTATGTAATTTCTGAAAAACAAGGGACCAAAGCTGCCAATTCTGATTTTCCAGGGACCAATCATGTACATTATGAAATTATAATCCAAGGGCCAAACTTGACAATCTCCAATATTCCAAGGACCAAACTTGTCATTTTTGAAACTCAAAGGATAAACTTAATTTCTCAAAACTTTTGATATTTTCACCAAAGGACTAATTTTGACAACTTATGATTTTAAAAGGACCTTTGGTGACTTTTCTTTTGAAATAAGTGCTGGGGACTATTTCGACAACTTTTGAAACTTGGGGAATTGAAACGCCAATTATGCAAACTTTGCTCATTTTCATCTGATTTTAAACATTTTGCATCTGAAACATATAAAATGCAATTTTGGAATATTTTCATATTTTGATGCATTCTGAGCATTTTTAAATGTTTTGCATTCAGATTGACCAAAAATGATGAGTATTTACACACTCATCAATACCCCACACTAAACTATTGCTAGTCCCTAGCAATCTTTTGAGAAAACTTAATGGATTTGAATCTCTTTAATCCATTACTTACGGAGTAGCCAAATGTTTCATTCAAGTAAGAACATGGTACACGATAACCATGTGATTATGAGCAAACCACCAGCTTCCAACGGATTTGATTTGTCTTTACCAGAAGCCGTTTGCTTCTGGACTAGCCAACTCTTAGATAATATATACTATCTTTGGTGAGTTGATTACCAATTATGGTTTTCCACTGCCTTTACCACAAGCCATAAACTTGCGGGCTAGCCAACTCTTCACTTTTAAGGATATGGTGAGCTGAATACCATACAATTTTGGGCAAATTGCAAGCCGTCAACGGATTTGAGATATCTTTACCAAGAGCCGTTTGCTCCTGGATTAGCCAATCCTTTTGTTTATTAGACATGGCGGACTGATAACCATAATCTGAGTAAGTGAAAAACACTTACTCCAAAAAAAAATTTTGGCCAAAAATGGGGGAATTGGTGGTATAATTACATGATAAAATTCGTGAGAATTCCCCCCACACTAGAAATGAATATTGCCCTCAATATTCAAAGTACCGGCGGTTATGCCGCCGAAACGTAAAGGGAAATACTACGGCCATTATTTTGAATTTTTTTTTTTTTGAAAACTTATATATACAACATGGGGGCAACTCCCCACACTAGGGTGGTAGAAAATAGAAAGAAGACAGAAATATGGGTGAAAACCCATATGGCATGCTCTTTTTTGATTCGAGTCGCTAGCTTGACTCGATCCCCGCATTCATTGGTTCATGGGGAAAGTTTGTAGATCGGGACAACCACAGGTGGAATGTCCTCTCCAAAATAATGCTTCAATCGATGACCATTCACTTTAAAGTTTGGACCATCGGTTTGAGATAACTCAATGGTTCCATATGGAAATACTTTAGTGATGGTGAATGGTCGGAGACGGGATTTTAATTTTCTTGAGAAAATCTTCAATCTTGAATTGAAAAGAAGGACTCGATCACCGACGTTGAAAAGCGGTTTTGATTTTTGAGTCGTGAATCTTCTTTGTCTTTTCTTTGTAGATCAAAGAGTTCTCGTATGCTTGATCACGGAGTTCATTTAATTCATTCATTTGAACTTTCCGGTGATCACCAGCTATCTGAATATCGAGTTGTGTTTCAAGGCCCGTATGCCTTGTGCTCAATCTCAACCGGCAGATGACATGCCTTTCCGTACACTAGCTTGTATGGAGTACACCCGATGGGTGTTTTATAAGCTGTCGCGGAAGGCCCAGTGCGTCATCTAGCTTATCCGACCAAGAGGCACGGTTTTCGCCCTCTGTCTTTCAAAATTCTTTTAATCCCCGGTTGGAAACTTCCACTTGCCCACTTGTTTGGGGGTGGATGCAGTAGAAGACGGTGAGTTACACCATACTTTTGCATGACTCTATCAAATTCATTGCGAAATGCGTACCACGATCACTGATTATAGCTCGTGGAGTTCCAAACCTAGCAAAAGAGATTTTAAGAATTTCACAACAACTCGGGCATCGTTGGTAGGCAAAGCTTTAGCTTCAACCCATTTTGACAAATAGTCAACGACCCGCGAGTATGTATTTGTTTCCGCGAGCGAGGAAATGGCCCCATATAGTCAATGCCCCAGATGTCAAAAATCTCACACACTTGAATGGCGTTTTGCGGCATTTCATTTCTTTGTGAGATATTCTCGTGACGTTGACAAGCGTCCGCGGTTTTTGACAAATTCGTGGGCATCCTTGTAAATCGTGGGCCAATAGAATCCGAAATCAAACACCTTCTTGGCGGTGTAGTTGGGGCTATGATGTCCCCAGTGGGTCAGAATGGCAAGCCTTGAGAATGTCATTGGCTTCGACCATACACATCGCCTGATGACTTGATCCGCGCAAATTTTGAATAAGTAGGGGTCGTCCCAGAAGTAATGTTTTACATCTTTAAAGAATTTGTTTTTCTTTTGGGACGACATCCCTTTCACCACAAAGTTACCCGCATGGTAATTTGCAAAGTCAACAAACCATGGGGTAGAAGAGTCTCCACGAAAAGAAACCACATTGAGTGTTTCGAGAGGAAATGTTTCGTTTATTTCCTTTCTCGAACACATCCTGGTGAGGGTTTTCTAGACGGGACAGATGATCAGCAGCCAGGTTCTCGGCTCCTTTTTTATCACGTATAATGATATCAAATTCTTGTAGGAGGAGAACCCAATGGAGCAATCTCGGCTTTGCATCTTGTTTTGCAAAGAGATATTTGAGAGCCAGTGATCCGTATACGCATTTGGTCAAGATAAGGTATGGCGAAACTTTTCAAGCATACACCAGCTAATAATTCTTTTTACAGTGGTGTAATGGGTTTGAGCTTCATCATAGTTTACTTGCGTAGTGGATAGGCTGAAAATGCTTGGTTTTTCGTTGCCCCAAGATGCACCGATAGCAAAATCACTTGCATCGCACATGAGTTCAAAGGGTAAATCGGTCGGGGCAACTAGAATGGGTGCTTCCGTAAGCTTTTTCTTTAATGTTTCAAAAGCTTGGCACTTTCAGTGAGAAGATAAAAAGCATCTTTTCAAGAAGATGGGTCATAGGCGGCGATTTTAGAAAAATATTGAATGAATCTACGATAAAACCCGGCATGACCTAGAAAACTCCTAATACCTTTGACGGTAGTAGGATGAGGCAATTTAGCAATAACATCAACTTTTGCTCTATCTACCTCAATCCCATTTTTGGAAATCTTATGGCCAAGGACTATGCCTTCTTTGACCATAAAGTGGCTCTTTTCCCAATTTAGACAAAGATTGGTGTCTTCACACCTTTTAGCATTTTTCTAAATGGGAGAGACATGTTTGAAATGAGTCCCCAATGACCGAGTAGTCATCCATAAACACCTCCATTGTTTCCCGATCATGGTGGAAAATTGCCATCATACATCGCTGGAACGTGCTAGGAGCATTACATAGGCCAAAAGGCATACGTCTGTAGGCAAAAGTTCCGTATGGGCGGGTGAATGTGGTCTTTCTCTGATCCGGATCAATGGGGATCTGAAAATAACAGAAACCATCAAGGAAACAATAGTTCGTTCCCGCTAATCTCTCAAGCATTTGGTCCATGAAGGGTAGAGGAAAATGGTCTTTAGGGTGGCTTCGTTTAACTTGCGATAGTCAATACACACACGCCATCCGTAACCAATGAGTTGGAATTAACTCGTTTTCTTCATTTGTGACAACAGTTATGCCACCCTTTTGGAACACGTGAATGGGGTACCCAAGGACTATCAGGGATCGGGTAAATTAAACCGGCATCAAGAAGTTTGAGAACCTCTTGTTTGATAACCTCATGAATCTTAGGATTCACTTCTCTCGATGTTGGATCTGGTTTGAAGTCATCCTCCATCAAGATTTTGTGAGTACAAAACTCGGGTTGATACCCAATGTCGGAGAGTTCCAAGCAATTGCTTGCTTGTGTGACTTCAAGACCTTTATGAAGCGTCTTTCTCCTCCTCGGTTAAATCTTTAGCAATTATGACGGGTAATTTATCATCACCCTCCAAGAATGCATACTCGAGATGAGGAGGTAGGTCCTTAAGTTCAACCTCGGGAAATTCTTCATTAGATGTTTGTACTGATTTGATTTCCTCAATTGTGATCTCTTTCGGAGGAAGTGAAGGTAATGGATCTTCATTTAACAATTGCTCAAGATAAAGGATATCTCCCTCCGAATCATAAACACCATCAATTCCCGGCGGAATTGATTCATCACTAGCAAGAAACTCATCGATCTCTTCCGGAAAGAAGTCACCTCCCTCAAACGGAGTGAGAGAGGGGGAAGAGTCGGCAATGATTGGTTGAGAAGATGTGGTGGAATCCCCACTCACAGAATTATGAAAATAACCAAGAAACTCTTGAGAGTACTCCTCTGAAGCAATATCAATTAAATCGACTCGATTAATAGATTCAGTATCATAATTTGAGGAGTACCTCGAAGTTTGATCAAGGTTAAAGGTAACAGCTTCATTACCCACCCGTAACGTGATTTCTTGCTCAAATACATCAATGGAGACGCACGCCGTTCTCAGGAATCCTCGTCCAACAATGACGGGAACCCGATGATCGGCATCGAAATCAACAACCACAAAGTCAGGTGGAAAATGGAACTTTCCTACTTTCACGAATACATCCTCGGCAATGCCAAGAGGACGCGATATAGAACGATCTGCAAGCTCAAGAGTCATGCGGTAGGAATAAGTTCTGGACGAGAAAGTTTCTTCCATACTGAATAAGGCATCAGATTGATGCTTGCACCAAGATCGGCAAGGGCAAAGCATTCAATCATCCCGGGAAAAACACAAGGAAGAAGAAATTTTCCGGGATCTCCTAGCTTCTCGGGAAGCTTCTTTAACAGCTGCTTGGCAGTTCGTTCAAAGGAGTTTTGGCCATTTCAAACACTTTTTCCTTGTTGCTTAACATGTGTTTTGAGTTGATGCAAACTTGGGCATCAGCATGATGGCATCCGAAAGCTTATGTCAAAATGTATTCTTGGAAATTTGAAAAAATTTCTCCATTTGATGACGGCTTTTCGCGGAGCTTTAGCTCATTTAAACGTGATGGGTAAGGAATAGAAGTTTTGGATTTGGGGTTGTCAACTGGAGGTTCAAAAACAACTCGGGTTTGGTTTTGGGTTTCGGGACAACTGAGGATGGACATTCTTTGGTACTTCCATTATATTAGGAAGTTCCTTGTCCGTTGTCGCCTCGGGTTCACTTTCCACTACCTTCGGGAGAGAAGAAGAAGAGGTAGTAGGAATAGCGGGTCCATTGTATGAAACACCACTTCTGTTTGTGATCGCCTTTGCATCTTCCTCGGGTTAGCGATCGTGTTGCTAGGAAGTTTTCACGAGCGAGGGTCGATCATTTAAAGACTTCTTAATGTCAGAAATCTGGCTAACCAACAACTGTTCATTTCCTCTTGGGATTTCATGAATTGCTTCAACAACTCATCGAGATGATGGTCAGTTGGAACAATGGCTTGAGTTTGTCAGGGAAAATTCGGCCTCTATTGTTTGTATTAGGGCCTTGATTTTGGAAATTTCCTTGATTATTGCCATGAAAATACCTTGGGTTGAAATTTCCCTGACCTTGGTTTCTATTGAAATTTCCTTGGTGTTGGAAGTTTTGACTTTGATTTTGAAAAACCGTTATTTGGACTAAAATTACCTTGGGTTTGAAAACCTTGGTTTGTTCTATTCTGATTTTGATTACGGTTTTGGTTTTGGTTGAAACCGGGTGGTCCAGGTAGTGGTTAGGGCGGTGGTTGGGTCTATAGGACCGGATATTGTTGCCTCTGATTAGAAATCCGCCACAGCGTTTGCTTCTAAAGGGTTACCATCGGTGGCCATACAGTTGTAATAGGCATGGGGGCCACCACAAGTAACACAGACTTCCACTTTCTTAACCGGCGGTGAAGTTTGTGGAAAAGAGACTTTCTTTTAGTTGGAGAGAACCAAAGCTTGAATTGCTTCCGTGAGTTTGTCAATCTTAGCATCGGTGCTAGATTGACTCACGGGCGATGAAGTAGAAGGACCAACACGACTTGAAACGGTTTGCTTCGTGCAGTCGGACTTTAGACTTGTTTTCAATGATCGCTAAAGCCTTTTCAGTTTTGCTCAAGAAATTTCCTCAGTAGGAGGAATTGAAGAATCTTGATGATTGACTCACTCCATTATAGAATGTATCGAGTTGCATCAACTCGGAGAAACCGTGGTGAGGAATTTCTTGGAGCAGCTCCTTAAAACGATCCCACGATTCACTGAAGGATTCATCAAACTTCTGTGTGAACTTGATGATTTCATTTTTAAGACTCGTGGTTTTGGAAGGTGGATAGAATTCATTCAAAATTTCTTCACCAGGTCTTCCCATGTTTCAATTGATTGAGGGGGTTGTTTTCAAGCCAAATCCGGCTTGTCCCTCAGAAAATGGAACGGGAAGAAGCAGCTTGACATCTGTGTAGGGACATTCTTATCCTTGATGGTAGATGCAATCTTGTTAAACCATCGAATATGAGCATGAGGATCATCCCGCTCAAAACCATAGAATTGACTTGAGGTTACAAGATTCAGTAACCGGTTTTGAGTTCAAAATTTTCACCACAATGGCTGGGATAACAATAGCATCTCCATACCCTCGATGGGTGCTGGAAAGCTCACACATAGGACGTTCTTCCGCCATGATACGGAGTAGTGTGAGCATCGGATCTCAGATCCGTGATGGGGCGAGAAAGTCTACGGACACGCCTTCTTGGAATCTTGACAAGCTCACGAAATGGGCTTCACAGATCTAGAAAGCGAGTGCAGCTTACACTAGAGTTAACTCTAAGAGACCTCAGAGTTAAGGAAGGGAATTATGAAAATGAATTATGAAAATGGGGTAGAAGAATCTTTTTTTAGTTTTATGGTTTTGAAAAGTAGATATAACAACAAATCCAATTAAAACAATATCGAGGCAAAACAACAGTGAACTTAAACCAATAATCACAAGATGAATGGCTTCTTTGAAAAAGGTACACCACTCACAGGGACACAAAGGCAAGTTTTAATCTTTGGTTCGGGAACTTATTATGGTACCCAGTTAGGTAGTACCTTTGCCTTGGTTTGCGGTAGTAATTTTTTATGTTGTTATTATTAAACAAAGAAAACGACAAATCTTTTTGTATTTTTATCTTTGATATATATATAGAAACAAAAGAAAAATATTTTTGTGTTTTATACGTTTTTGGATGTTTTGGGTTTTTTATAAGAAAATATATATATATATAGATAGATGGTATGAACAAGGAGTGAATATTCAAATCACTAATCTGCTAAGCGGAAGATAATTAGCCAGACTCCCGTGTGGCGCCAAAAATTTGATCGATTGTGAACCGTCAAGTTTTATCACACAAGCTGACCACTTGTGAATGGCCAACCGTAATAAACTTCAAACAGTTCAGACACCAATGCAATGAAGATCTAGAGGAGTATAGAGTTTTCACAGGTCGTTATGTCCCAGCGGTACATGCGATGAATATCAAACGAATAGTGATGAGAATTTGAACGGAAAAGGGTTGATTTACTACAAGAAAAGTATATATAAACTTAGGGGCTTAAATGCAAATAAAATAAAATTAAAAAGATAAAATATATTAAATAAACGCTATCACTATTTGCAAAATGATGTTTTTGATTTTCTTTTATAAAATTTAAATTAAAACTACGTGCGTACAAAGAAAATGTGAAATTGAAACAATATTAATCCTAAAATATAAAAATGACATTTTACAAACCTAATGATAAGAAAATTTTAGAAAAAGAAAATATTTTTAAACTATTTATCTAATTATTATTAATTAAAAACTATTTTACTTATTTAATAATACCCTAAAATACAAGAAAATATGAAATAAAGCTAGAAAATAAATTATGACTTAGAAAAATCTAAAATAACTAAAGAGAATTTCAAAACTAATTTTATATTTTTCTGATTATTTTTCTATTTTCTATGAATTAAAACTATTTAAAACTAATTAAATTGCTAAAAATTACAAATTAAACTAAGAAAAATCTGGAAAAATATTTTTTGACTTTTTATATTTATCTTAACCTAGGAAAAATGAAAACTTATTTTTTGAAACTTTTCTGATTTATTTGTATTAAAAGCTAATTAAAAATGCCAAAAAACTGTTTAAAAATAAGAAAAATAGCAAACAGTGATGAAAAATTATGAAAATTTCAGGAAAAGTCTAAAATAATATTATGAATCTAAGAAAAATATAAAAACCTGTACTAGTGTACAAGATGATGAAGTTGCAGTTAAATGTGCTTATAAATAAGCACTTGTAATAAAATGAAGGCACCAAATCAACACCAAATGAACACGGAAGCTAAAATATGCTAAAACTACTTAAAAGCAACTAATACAACTGCCTAAACCTCTTAAGTACTAAGCTACAGATTTGATGATTTGAAATCTCAAGTACTAAACAGGTTTGGGGTGCTACTTTGAGCTAAAGCAAAGCAGCTACTCAATAAGATGAAACTCAAACAGATGTTGGGACCTAAAGTAGACTGTAGCTACTTATAAACCAAAGATGAGCACGAGATAAGCTCTAATGAGCTTGGACAAGCTCTGCAAAACACAATGCACACTCATTATACTGAGTGTGTGCATATGGGAGATAAGCCCTTTTGACAAGCTACTTTGAGGCTTGTAGAAAATTACTAAAATTCAACAAAATCATTTATCCAACTTGACCCCTTGATCTTGTAAAACCCAAAATTTCAGAAATTGATCAGAATGAAGCTGAAAAATCACTTTATTTGGGTAAAACGGAATTTTCACTTTTTGACTTTTTAACTTGTTTTGAAGTTTGACTAAAATGAGATTTGAAACCAATTATGGGTGAGATTGATGTTTTATGGTTAAATGAAGCTGATGCAAGCTACTCTCAATGATATCCTAACCACAATTAAGCTTTTGATTTCACAAATTTCCAACAGATCATCAAATTAGGACAGATCATAGATAATTTTTGACTTTTGATGTTCTGAGTGCATGAAGATGACCAAAAGTGACTCAAGTGGAACTAATGAGACTGAATAGACAGATTTTTAAGCATAAAGCCAAAAACTCAAACCTCATTATGCTAACGATCAAACACCACTTGTGTAACTGATTTGCTACTACTTCTACTTAACTGATTATCTAGCTTCTACTAACCACAGCTGAATCCCCTCTAACCTAATAGAGTTAAATAGCATATCTAAACTACATTATGATGAAATCAAGACAGATAAAGATTATGCAAAAATACACTATTAATGAAAACAAGTAAAATACTCACAAGTAGTCCAGCTTATTAGCCACTCATACCAGAACCATAACTATACTAACTGAAGCTATTCAACCTAAATCAATCCTCTGCAACACCCAATTCCATTTCCAAATTGCTTGAACCAACATTCCACAAAGTTTGACTTTTGTTGACCGGATACCAAAATTATTTAAACTTGAGTGATAAGCTTACCAAAAGCTATAAATAGCTTAAAGAAACTTATTTGAACTTAAAAATAAGCTATTAGAAGCTTGAATGAGGAGCTTGAAACAGATTTTCAACAGTGAACATGAAAACTTGGAATTATAATAGAACTTTGAATTGATATTTGAAAGCACATTACAATGATTATCCAACTAAAGTTTAATACATAGAAACTGAGATTACAAATTTTTTACTTAAACTAAAACATTTTTCTTAATAACGATTTGCTTAAAAATATAAAAACTAGTTACTCCTCCTCCTTGCCTTCTCCTCTCTTTTTATACAAAGTGCTTCACTTGCTTGAGCAAATCCCACTTGCATTTGGGACCATTGGATGGCTTGAGCTATTATTGGCCGTTTGATCACTTTTGGCGCCAAAATGGTTTTTGCCAGTGGGGGGTTGAGTGCAAGGGAAAGGGAGGCA
>OU343218.1:16527728-16615884 GCA_910596185.1 Chrysanthemum makinoi
TTTTAAGAAAAATGTTTTAGTTTAAGTAAAAAATTTGTAATCTCAGTTTCTATGTATTAAACTTTAGTTGGATAATCATTGTAATGTGCTTTCAAATATCAATTCAAAGTTCTATTATAATTCCAAGTTTTCATGTTCACTGTTGAAAAATTCAGTTTCAAGCTCCTACATTCAAGCTTCTAATAGCTTATTTTTAAGTTCAAATAAGTTTCTTTAAGCTATTTATAGCTTTTGGTAAGCTTATCACTCAAGTTTAAATAATCTTGGTATCCGGTCAACAAAAGTCAAACTTTGTTGAATGTTGGTTCAAGCAGTCTTGGAAATGGAATTGGGTGTTGCAGAGATTGATTTAGGTTGGAATAGCTTCAGTTAGTATAGTTATGGTTCTGGTATGAGTGGCTAATAAGCTGGACTACTTGTGAGTATTTTACTTGTTTTCATTAATAGTGTATTTTTGCATAATCTTTATCTGTCTTGATTTACTGTTAGCTTTAGTTTAGATATGCTCATTTAACTGCTATTAGGTTAGAGGGATTCAGTTTCAGTGTTAGTAGAAGCTAGATAATCAGTTAAGTAGAAGTAGTAGCAAATCAGTTACACAAGTGGTGTTTGGATCAGTTAGCATAATGAGGTTTGAGCTTTGGCTTATGCTTAAAATCTGTCTATTCAGTCTCAATTAGTTCCACTTGAGTCACTTTGGTCATTCAAGTGCACCTTAGAACCATCAAAGTCAAAATTATCTATGATCTGTCCTAATTTGATGACTGTTGGAAATTTGTGAAATCAAAAGCTTAATCTGTGTTAGGATATCATTAGAGTAGCTTGCATCAGTTTCATTTAACCATAAAACATCAATCTCAGTCCAATAATTGGTTTCAAATCTCATTTTAGTCAAACCTTTCAAAACTGTTTCAAAAGTCAAAAAAGTGAAAATCTCAGTTTTCACCCAACTTGGGTGATTTTTCATAGCTTCATTCTTGGATCAATTTAAGTGAAATTTTGGGTTTTACAAGATCAGTGGGTCAAGGTTGGATAAATGATTTTAGTTGAATTTTAGTAATTTTCTACAAGCCTCAAAGTAGCTTGTCAAAAAGGGCTTATCTCCCCTGTGCACACACTCAGTGTATACTGAGTGTGCACAGGCTTCTTGCAGAGCTTGTCTCAAGCTCATTAGAGCTTATTTCATGCTCATCTTTGGTTTATAAGTAGCTAGCCAGGTCTACTTTAGGTCCCAACATCTGGTTTTGAGTTTCATCTTATTGAGTAGCTTATTTTCAAGCTACAAAGTAGTACCCCAAACCTGTTTAGTACTTGAGATTTCAAATCATCAAATCTGTTCAGTTAGTACTTAAGTGGTTTAGGCCAGTTGTAATTAGTTGCTTTTAAGTAGTTGTAGCATATTTTAGCTTCTGTGTTCATTTGGTGTTGATTTGGTGCCTTCAGCTTATTACAAGTGCTTATTTATAAGCACATTTAACTGCAACTTCATCATCTTGTACACTAGTATAGGTTTTTATATTTTTCTTAGATTCATTATTTTAGATTTTCCTGAAATTTTCGTAATTTATCATTGGTGCTATATTTTTCTTATTTTAAACAGTTTTGTGCATTTTTAATTAGCTTTTAATACAAATAAATCGAAAGGTTTCAAAAATAAGTTTTTTTTCATAGGTTAAGATAAATATATAAAAGTCAAAAAATATTTTACTTTTTCTTAGTTTAATTTGTAATTTCTAGCAATTTAATTAGTTTCAAATAGATTTTAATTCATAGAAAATAGAAAATAATCAGAAAAATACAAAATTAGTTTTGAAAATTCTCTTTAGTTATTTTAGATTTTTCTAAGTCATAATTTCATTTTTCTAGCTTTATTTCATATTTCTTGTATTTTAGGGTATAATTAAATAGTTAAAAATAGTTTTTAATTAATAATAATTAGATAAATAGTTTTAAAAATAATTTTCTTTTTCTAAAAATTTTCTCTTATCATTAGGTTTGTAAAAATGTCATTTTTATATTTTTAGGATTAATATTGTTTAAATTTCACATTTTCTTTTGTACGTCACGTAGTTTTTAAGTTAAATTTTATAAAAGAAAAATCAAAAACATCATTTTGCAAATAGTGATAGCGTTTATTTAATATATTTTATCTTTTTAATTTTCTTTAATTTGCATTTAAGCCCCTGTAGTTTATATACTTTTTCTTTAGGTATAAATCAATCACCCTCTTTCCCGTTCAAATTCTCTCGATCACTATTCGTTTGATTATTCATCGCACAGCTCATTGGGACATAACGACCTGGGGAAACTCTATACTCCTCTAGATCTTCATTGCATTGGTGTCTGAACTGTTTGAAGTTTATTACGGTTGGCCATTCACAAGTGGTCAGCTTGTGTGATAAAACTTGACGGTTCACCATCGATCAGTAATCATACATCTGGATTAACTTGAATTAAAAGGTAATGTAAGTAGTATATAGGACATATATTTGTTACCTGTTCCACCATAGCCATAAACAAAAAACATGCCTCCCTTTTCATGCTGCACAGCATCCAAAATAGTAGCGTAAATGCACTTTTGCTCATCCATTAAAGTCTGGTACATCTTAAGATGCAATGCAGATAACTATGTCCTATTGTATTTCATTTCATCGTTGACAAGTCTGTTGTAACCTTGCATCGTATATTGTGCATCAGGGTAAGGCATGTTTTCAATTGTCTTTAACGACCTGTTGTTGCAAAGTAACATGTGCTCGATGTATGTAACGCATATATTGTACCTTTGTTCATCATCAACCTAACTCTGATAAACCGACACTGGGTTATGCATAAATGGTAATGTTTGTGTATACAAATTTGATATAGTTATGAAAACACGATAACGCATGACTAATATGTTAAAAATTGTTTCTCGGATATGCAACCTATATACATTCACGCCATCAACATAGTAGTTATCAAGTTTTTAATAATGTGTAATGTAGTTAAATAAAAAGGTGTACGCCTATGTACTTATTGATGCAAATATCAGGTTATTGAACATGTATTTCGCAATTAATGCAAAATCATAAGTTAGAAAAGGAGTGTTTGGGATTGCTTAATCATTGTTGGAGTCCTTGACACATGGTGAAATAATGACAAAAGCAGTGGGGCAAATCTATTAGTAGGTATTAAGAATGGTTTGTGAAGTTGTAGCACATAAGATAAGTAATCTTTGGAATTGGAAATGTATAAATATACCTGGATCATTATGTATACGGTGTTCTTTCCACTGCACATCTTCAGCCAAAGACGCCATGTTTTGTTCCAAACAAAATCGGGCCGCGACATACTATCTGTCATGATGAGCTACAAATAAAGATCTTAGATAGTCTCCAATCCCCCGGGCTTGCTTCTATTAGACCTCAATATACTCTCTTTGTCATCCTGAACAAACCTCTTTAAGCAAGCTTCTCTATGAGTTGAGTAAAGGACTGGTCAATGGTCTTAAACTCCTCCCATTCTTGAAATCCGTGTATTTTGTTTATAAAGATATCTACGAAGATAGTACATTTCTCCCATGATGGAGGAACTCGATGTATGCTACCAATGGTATTTCCCTTCTGTCTAGGTTCCCATTCACAATCTTGTTTTTTCCAAACATATTTGGATGGAAAATCTACATACAACAAAATTGTCTTGCTTCAAATAAGTGGTTTTGTTATGTTCCATCCATTTTAAAAACTTTGATGTATTGTTTGATTCCTTTTCTAGGACATAATCAATACTCTCTGTTGGATCAAAAAGACAAAGATGCTCGTTTGGTAGGTGAAACGGAAGCCTTTCAGCTTATGGAGACCGTGGGTGGTATCAAATTGAAAAATCCTCCATGCAGACTCACATGCGGATAGGTAACGGCAATTGATCGGTGCCAAACTGTCAAGTTATCTCACACAAGCTAGCCACTTGTGAATGGCTAACCGTAAGAAACTTAAAACAGTTCAGACACCAATGCAATGAAGATCAGGAGAGTATAGTATTTCCCCATGTCGTTAAGTCCCAACGAGCTGTGCGAGAATAGTCAAACGAATAGTGATCGAGAGGATTTGAATGGGAAAAGAGATGTGATTGATTATAACTAAAGAAAGAGTATACAAATTACAGGGGCTTAAATGCAAATTAAAGAAAATTAAAAAGATAAATTATATTAAATAAACGCTATCACTATTTTTAAACTGATGTTTTTTTTTATTTTTCTTTTATAAACTTGAATTAAAAACTACGTGACGTACAAAAGAAAAATGAAACAGAAGCAGTATTAATCCTAAAAATATGAAAATGACATTTTTACAAACCTAATGATAAAATAAAATTTTAAGAAAAATAAAATTATTTTTAGAACTATTTATCTAATTATTATTAATTAAAAACTAATTTTAACTATTTAATAACACCCTAAAATACAAGAAATTATGAAATAAAGCTTGAAAAATGAAATTATGACTTAGAAAAATCTAAAATAACTAAAAAGAATTTTCAAAACTAATTTTTTATTTTTCTGATTATTTTTCTATTTTCTATGAATTAAAAACTATTTAAAACTAATTAAATTGCTAAAAATTACAAATTTAACTAAGAAAAATCTGGAAAAATAATTTTTTGACTTTTTATATTTATCTTAACCTAAGAAAAATGAAAAATTGTTTTTTTGAAACTTTTCTGAATTAATTATATTAAAAGCTATTTAAAATTACCTAAAACCTGTTTTAAATGAAGAAAAATAGCAAACAGTGATGAAAAATTATGAAAATTTCAGAAAAAGTCTAAATTAATATTATTAATCTAAGAAAAATATAAAAACAGTAGCTTGTGTGTAAGAAAATGAAACTGAAATGCAAGTGCTTATGTAATAAGCACTTGAAATAAGCCAAAGAGCACAATAAGCTACCAAACTATCACAGAACCTATAATATGTTAAAACTACTCTAAAACAACTTATTACAACAAGCCTTAACCTCTGAAATGCAAACTACTCAGTTTTGATGATTTGAAGACTTGTGCCAAAAGAGATTTCTATACCTATTTTGCAGCTTAAGCACAAGTTTATCAAATAAGCTAAACTTAAATCCAGAAGTTGGAACCTAGGATAGACCTGGCTAACTACTTATAAACTAAAAACCAGACCAAGAGAAGCTAAACTGAGCTCTTAATGATTCGAAATCACTGCATACTTATTTCGAAGTATGTGCAATGGGAGATAAGACCCAAATGACAAGCTCATTTGGAGCTTTAAAAAGTTTACAAAATCTACAAAATGACATTAAGAAAATAGACCAATTGAAGTTTATAAAACCTAAGTTTCACTGGATTTGGACCAAAATTGAACCTGTGAAAAATCACCCAAGTTGGGCTGAAAATGACTTTTTCATTTTTTGACTTTAGCGCTTATGAAACTTTGACTTTTGTGAACTTTGATTCCAATTTATGAACTGGTGTTGATGTTAAATGGTAAATTAAGACTAATGCAAGCAATATCCATGATTTCTGAACACAATACAAGTTTTTGATCTCACAAAATCTCAACAGACATGAGATTAAGACATTTTAAAAGTGATTTTGACTTTCACTTATCTAGGGTGCAAATAAATGACTGAAATGGTTATATTACAACTAAAGAGGACTTAAGCAACAGGTTTTAAACACAGAACAGGCCTTTCACTCAAGTAATGCAGCAGATCCAAACACCATTTTACACAACTGTTTTGCAGTTTATACTATGTAAACTAGTGAGCTAGCTTATTTTATCACTTAAACTAAATCTAATATCCTAAGTATAACTAGATAGACGGGTTTAAGTTTATTAATCACCACAGGTTCAAACACAACAAGTTATGCAGATTTAAAACAAAATATAGTGCAAAGAAGTTTGGAACTCACAACTTGTCCAGCTTATTAGCAACTCAAACCAGAACCATTTACTACTATTCTAAACCAATTCCAACCCATATCCATCACTGCATCAAACCAGTTCCAAACTTGTACCCATTTTGCTTCCTCAGTTGATTTTTGTTGACTTTTTAGCACTTTTGATTGAAACTGTTTCTTAAGCTTACCAAAAGCTATAATGAGCTTAAATAAGCTTGTTTGAACTTAAATGAAGCTTATTGAAGCTTGGTTTTTAAGAGTTTGAAACTAAAATTTGCAACAAAGAAACTTAAAACTTGAAATGTTGTTTTACCTTGAATTGATACTTGAATATGGATTATATTGATAAATTAACTTAAGTTGAGTACATAGGAACAGAAAATTAAAGCTTTTAAATTAAACTAAAACATTGAAATTGAAAACGACATACATATGAAAAATAAAACTAAGTACTGCCTTGTCTCTTGCTTCTTCTTCCTCTTTTATACACCCAATTTGCTTTCACTTGTCCTCTGATCAAATCCCACTAAAAATCTCAGCCATTGGATGTCTTGAGCTTATTTTGGCCATTGGATCAAAATTGGCGGGAAAGATGGTTTTGACCTGTGGGCTTCTGAATTTGCAACTAGGGGGGTGATGATTAGGTGTGATGATTATGGGGTGAGAGTTGCAGGGATAAGGTCTGAGGGGTGATGGGAGAGTGTAGAGTTGCAGGCAAGTAGTTGGGGAAGAAGGGATAAGGTGGGCGGGAGAGGTGGTTTGACTGGTGGGTTTGACTAGGGTCCAAAACAGGTAATGGCAGGGGGGTCAAAAAGGATTATGAAAGGGGTCAAAGGTTCAAGGGGTTATGGCTTGTTTGTTATTACAAGGACTAGACTTGTAATTTCTGAAAGACCAAGGACCAAAGCTGCCCATTTTCCAAAGTTGTTACAAGGGACCGAAATTGACAAGTTTCAATAGTACAAGGACTATTTTTGACATTTTCAAACTTCCAGGGATCAAACTTGACATTTTTGAAAGTTTAGGGACCTAAGTTGTAATTTTGCAAATTTAAATCTCAAGGACCAATTTTGACAACTCATGAATCCCTAAGGACTTAAAATAATATTTTTCTTTATTTTGTTTTACCAGGGACTGTTTTTGACAACTTTTGAAACTTGGGGGACTAAAACTGCCAATTATGCAAACTTGATACGCTTTTTCACCGATTTTGATATTTTTGCATTTAAAACACATAAAACACTTATTTGTGATATTTTTATCATTTTGATGCATTTCTGAGTGTTTTCAGATGTTTTTGCAGTTTAAATGGTACAAAAATGATGAGTATTTAGACACTCATCAGCAATCGTAATAATCTTTAATCTCGTCGACTTCTTCTTCATCCACCACTGCAGTGACTCGATCAGGTCCTTTGTTTATATACTTGAAAAGGTACTTGATAGAACCAAACTGATTGCAGTATTCAACGTTTATATGTGCCTGGTATTGTTTCAACAAACCTGGGTTATACGGCACGACAAATCCATTGTCCAAATCAGCGCCACTTTTAGACACCTTTCTACCATTTTCAGGTCTCTTGTAAATAGCGTACCCATTCTCATCGATAAAAAGTCTCCTCATTAAATGATTTTGGAAACTTTTTTGTGCATTTACGATTGACCATACATGGACAGTCCTGATGTTCAATACCGCAAGGACTGTGCATCATGTTCTCAGTCATAAGTTGGTACAAAGCTGGGTCAAGGTCCTTATCAAGAATTTCAGCGGATATACAATTGTCAATCTGTTGTGGAGTACGTAGTTTATCATTTGGTTCCAACCAAAGGCAAATATGACAATAGGGTAGTCCACGTTTCTGAAATTCAATTGTGTACAATTCTGCGCATATATAAGACAACCAAATTTTAGTTAAATATATAAATAATATTAGTTTGAAACTCAGAATGATAATGTTATTAGTATGTTGATGTGTACAATAATAAATCTGAAATAAATTTTAAATACCTCCTTTTACACGTCCGAATGTGCGTTTTTGTTTAAAATCTTTCATCAACATGTCCAACTTCATTTTGAATACCCTTGTAGTCGATCCGCCGATCTTCTCGATTTCAACCCTTTTTCCTCCATATACCGCGTAATCTCAGCCGCTTGGGTTACACGTAAAAGTGATGAATAGATCCGGGTATCCGTATACCTTGCAAATAGACATAGCATCAAGGTAGTTCTGTAACATGTATCTTGGACTCCCAGTGTGTGACGAAGGCAGGATAACCTTTTTCCCTCGAAGAACACGTGGTCCATTTGATGTACTTGCCATGCTAGCCAGCCTAGTATATGTTTCACATCACAGCTCTTTTTGATTTTTTCTATAATAAGACATCCTTTCAGACTCCACCATAGTGTAACCATCTACCAAAAACTGCTGGAACAACCTTCTTGAGTGAAGAATCACGGAATAAACATTTGGTCTATCTTGTAGACGATGTGCAAACCACTCACGCATAGTTACTCTAGTGCGTTGTTTTGTTGGTGTCGAGTCTGTAATACCTCTATGGTATACATCAGTTCTGTATCCATCTTCTGCGTAGGGAAACAATAACGGATACTAAAGAGCCAAGTACTCAACGCAGCTCACACTTCTTCTGGTTTCATCGCCATGCATGTGCAAAATAATGTCTCTCTTATCTTTCAAAGAGTCAAATTCACCGACTATAAGTGCAGCTACCTCAGATGCAGTTGGTAAATTATGTGTCCGTCCATCACGATCTCTTTTGCCAATAAGCCTAAGTCTTATTTTCTGGTCATCATCTACGGTTGCCATACGTTGACCAGCCATTCGGAACTCTTTGACCAATGGATTATTGGCATCAAGCATCTCTTTTAAGTCTTTTGTTAGCTGATGATTAATTTTGGTGGGGTTTGATGAATTTGAGGAGCCACTACTGCAACATTAAGTTTAAAAAATTATACCATGAAGATAATGAAAACACTTCGGAACTGCATATCAAATAAAATATTAGTCACCAAAATTGTAAGTTTGTATAAAAATTAGAATATGCATACCTGACAACATTTATTATATTCTGTATCTCTTTTCTTGTGTCATGTTTGTATATTTGCGCAAACTTAGGAGTCTTGCCGTTTTCAGGCATCAAAGAACCAATTATGTGGTAGTTCTCTCCCTGAAGCCTAAAACAATATGGACCCCGTCCGTTGTTAATTGTTTGGTCTACTTTACCACCAAGAGATGTGAATGAAAACATGGAGTTGTAACGCCTTATATTTTCAAGGAACCCTTTGCTTTTTGGATGTTCATTTTTCACCAAGCTCATGAGCAAACTTGGAGGGGGTTTCAATTCAACTGGTAGTTGAACTTTACCCCTCATGCAACATAGAGAATATGAATCATCTGTTCTGTGGCCTCTTTTTACTGCTTCCCACAACAATGCCCCACAATCGAGCATTGTACATTTGGATCACCGAGGTCGATATTCTGCGAAAAATTTTAATATTTTACAATCAGTTATGAAAGTGTATATGTAAAGAATAAATTAAGTAATAAAACAGTACGTTTGTTGAATTTATATATTGCTTTCGAATTGAAATTACCACTTGAAATACCAACGAATGGATTTCTGTTCACATGATTTTGTACATCAGCATCATTGGTGAAGTTAATACATCGTGATGTGGATCCTAAAACACACTTGCTTTTTCTCCTATGTGGCTCATAAGTAAGTGTTGATTTGGTAACATTGTTTGATGTAATATCCGATGAAACCGATGAACAACCTGTGTAAAAGTATAGATGATGTTGTGGCTGAATTACTTAATACTAACAAAGTCTATTCAATAGTTAAGTGGTTTATTAAGAAAAAAAATATATCTATGTCAAATGCGACAGGAGATTTGCCGCTAAACCTTGTGGTTTTGTTAGGACGCATAGGAGTTCCTATTTAAGAACAGTTAAGTTATCTATAGATTTTAAAAAAACGAACGGAAAAGATATATTAAAAGGAGTACACAAGCATACTTTGTGTTATGTCATCTAAATGTGGCCTTCCTGGACGTCTTGTAGTTAATGATGAAGGTATGACAGGACTTGCAGTTACAGATGGAGTAGTGGTTTCTTTTGGTGGCCTTCCTGGTCTACGTCTAGGAGTTATTATTGAAATTACACTCGTTGGTGTGACAGGACTTGGAGATACAGATGGAGTTGGAGTTGGTAAATCTATGGCATCAAGTAAACGTATATGTCATAAAAAATGCAAAGACATTTTGGTAAAACAAATTTTAGTTAAAGTATTTGGGAGAAAAAGGATTTATATGCCTGGAGTAGTCATTTCTTTTCGTGGCCTTCCTGGTTTTCGCCGAGTAATTATATTTGAAATTACAGGTGTTGGTATGATAGGGGTTGGAGTTATAGTTGGAGATGTAGCTGATAACTCTGTCAGATTAAGTAAACGTTTTGGTTTATATAAAGAATTTATAGCATAATAACAAAAAATCAATAAAACAAAATGTAGATAAAAAGTTTGTGAAAGGAAGGTATTAGATGCCTGGAGTAGTCGTTTCTATTAATTTCCTTCCTGGTCTTTGTCGAGGAATTATTGTTATTGTTGAATTAACAGACACTTTAGTTGTTGTTTGTGTAGAATTCTTTGGCGGTCTTCCTCTCCGTCTAACTGTTGGTGTAGCAGAAGATGATCCATCTAAAAGGATAACTATAGGTTATTACATTATAACTATTTCATACTGAAATTAGTATTTTTGTTAATGGATATTAACATTAAATTTCATGAAAGCGTTTACTTACTATTAGTTATATCAATAAAATCAGGTCTAACGGCTGGATTCAGTGTGAAGTCATCTATGGAATTAGTTGTGGATGTAGTTCTCATAAAACTAACATCTTCTTGAGTACTTAATGGTCTTCGCTTACTGGAGTTGATATCCATATCATGTAGCCTTGCAGTTGGTGTGTTTTCTTTTCCAGGAGATAACGTGTTGTTGATAACAACAGCTTTCCTCTTGTTATTGGAATCCATGAACTAATACAAATGCAAAACTAAGTTATAAGTGTCTTTTGCAGTAAACAACAAATTTGTAATGTTTGGTTATCAATATCACTAATACCATAAGTATTGTATGAAGATGCTAACAATATATTATAATCCCATCATATTGCAATGAAATGATACTGATAATGGTGTATTAAGTTGATATAGATATGTGGACATATTAGAGTATTTACATGCAATGAAATAATACTGGATGTGTTTTTCTTGGAATCAAAGATAGGTTTCTTGTTGTAATTGTATCTGAAAAAAAACTCTTAGTGAAAGGATTAGTATATGTTTTAGCTAATTAGTAGGGATAATGCAAAATTTGTATACAAAAATCATCATATATTTATGGTAAAGGGAATAATGTGATTACAAATAATGTAATGATGTTACATTATGATCCTGATATTTAGGGATTGATAAGGCATGTTAAAAACGGAAATTGAGTATTCAATAATATTAGTATTAATTGACCAAGATCATATATTCTACTTGTTATGTTAAGGTATGTAAACTATAATGGTTATTATTTCAAAAGTAACTATATATTAGTTTTGAAATAATAATACAATGTACGTACGATGTTGTGTGTGTAGCATCCAGATTTTGATAATTTCGCATAGTCTAATTAGAATTCCATGTGAAGTCGTATTGGCCATTTAATTATGTGTATTGCGAATTATTGAATGACATTACAATTTTGTTCAAAGTTGTAGCTATGAAAACGGGATCTCTTTTAATTTTATTGTTTTGAACATTTGTTTAAGGTTTGAAGGGAGTATAATACATGTATTGGTAAGCAACCTCAAAATACATACATTGGTTAGTAGAAAATTACAATAATTGATTAATATTAAGGAAAGCATATAACAAAAGCTACATTAAGTAAAACAAACAAATAACGTAATATCACCTATTGATAATTAAAGTGGATGATAATGTTTGAAACTTCTTCCTCCATTCAAATGAGATGAATTAATAATCGATGATTGATGAACTTCTTTCGGTCGAATCTTTGGTATAACATTACACATTTCGTGTTTACAAAACGAAGAATGAAATGGTTGATACGAATTCTCATATTGAAGAGTTGTAGGATCAAGAAGTTGTGTTTTATGTATTTTCTTATAACTTTGGATTCATAATACTTCAATGATCCCCTGCATTCAAATCAGAAAAACGTTTAATTGTGATTGGTAAATGTTATTGTGTAAAAAAAATGTTTTAACTTATACATGCATTAGTATTGAGTATACATTAGTCTTGTCGGTATCTCTTTGTATTATAAGTTAGCTCATACATCCATATTTGGCCCAAGTTTGTTAGCCTTATTGACGGTCAACCACAAAGTCATATGGTCAATATTTTTTTGCCGTGTAATAGATATATATTGCGTTTTCCAAGTGAATAAATCATTACATGCTATGAAGTTTTAGGTGACACCCTAACACTCCTGTCAAATCACCACATTGATCACAAATCTGGAAATCAACTCCAAGGTTAGTAAGATGAAAACTTTTGATCAAATAGGTTAATAAAAACATAATCAAAGGTATTTGTTAGTGGATTTGAAGCTATGAAGTCGTTAGGTATAGTATACCCCTTTTTGAAAACCTTGCATGATGATAAGTTTTAGATCATCCAACTTCTTGTAAGATAATGGTAACAAATAAGTTAATGATGATAGTTGTTCATTGAAAAAAATGCATTATATTTGTGAAAATGATTATGTATATAACTGTTATACATCTTGAATACCCTAATCGTTTGAATCTTAGTTAAATAGTAATGCATGTGGTTGTTGTTTGAAATTAGTGTTTCTTTATAGTAGGTTGGAAGTATGTTTAACATTTATGTTGGAAATTAGTCAAACACTAAGGTATATGGTAAAAAAAATTAGTCTGTAAGTGATAATAATGGTGTAATCTTATGGTAGGATTTTCTGAGTTTGATTGATTAATTGTTTACTATATAGGACTACTGAAATATAAGTGAAAACATGAAATAGATTTTGGTTTGTATGCAAAATGATTTTGTGTAAGTGATGATAATGGTTAGTAAATAGTGTTTGCGATATTATGGTTGTATACTTTTAAGTTGACACATTCGAATACGGTTAATAGATTTTGATAACAAAAGCAAGAGCATAGTATTATGCTGGTTATGAGTTATTACAGAAAGTATAACTGGTTTGATATTTAAAGTACGTTTGTTTATAGCAGGAAAATGCCGTTAGAGTTCGTAGTGTTGGTTAACCGAAGAACATACCCTAATAAACAGGTAAATAAAAGAACACCATATTATCATTTATAAGTTTTATTGTAGAGTGAAAAGTAAAGTAAATGTTTGAATAATTCTACAGGAACTTCCTGAGGTGTTTGAATTTGAAGGATATAATGGGAACAACTATATCTATCTTACCACCAGAAGAATCCGTAAGAAAGTCTGGTTTATAACACCTATCGTAGGACCTATCACACTTGAAGGCGGGATTGGAAGAAGTTTGCTAAGGACAACATCGGTCCGTATGTAGATTGGTTGCATTTCATACAGGAGGGAGATGACAGTTTCTACATGACAGGATACGATGTTAGAGATGGAAAAGAATACAGGGGTATGATGAAGACAACAACCGTTACTATCGTTTTAAGAGTCGTGTCTGGGCCGACACAAACAGGCCCCATGTATCAATTAATATATACCTTAATCTTGTATAACCTTTATTAGTAAGTTAATGTATTTTATTAAAATGTGTATTTACGACAAACGTGAACTTCATGTACGAGAATTGCCTGGTGATTTCTTGAGTGGTATAGGGCAGGCAGATCATATTAGGATTAATTGTGGACAAGACTACTTCATGGTTCATGTGACACATGTTAATGTTCCTAATCAGGCTGGTGAATATGAATTGGATCATCAGCTTTGGAATATTATGAAATTCACTCTAGGTTTGCAAGCTGGGCAGATCTTGGTGTTTACCAAGGAGCATAATACTGTTTTGAGGTTGATGGCGTTTAACTTTGATGGTAGTCCGCATACACCGATGCATTTCTATGGTGCGACACAACTCCATCACATGCAACCTCCTGTAGAGTTTGACGACAAAGATAATATAAATATTTACATCCTTATTTAGTTGAAAATTCTATATGTCTTTATATAATTCATTAGTTTAAGGGCATAAAAGTGTAGTTAGATATTAGTGTAGTTCGATAGTATTAGGAGGTATTCTAACATGGTAAATGTATTGTCAGATGATGATAGGATGCACCACATCTGTCGATGGGCGTGACATCAAGACCACTTTGGTGAAGTTGGTGACACTTTCTATAAGTGTTTTAATATGATTACAGTTTTGAAACGACTCGTAAGTATTATTATTAGGTGAAACGTATTTATCATAAAATGTTATTAATGTATATGAAGAATTATGTATTCAAATGGTGGCCATTGTTTATTGCAGGCCATACCTGCCGAGTTCTTGGAATACCACCCGATGCACACATACAGGACGGTCTTGATGATACACCAGGATGTGGAGTGCAGCTTTAATATAAGGATGCAGTTTCATAAGGAGGAACCTGGAAGGACGAACCATGTCAACGTATTTGGTGAATGGAGGGAGTTTGCACGTGATTGTAACTTTGGCTACAACAAAATGATAAGGTTCAAGTTCATGCATTTGCTCACAGATGTGGTCGGAGATGAAGTGGAAGATTACCCTGTGTTCCACGTCTGTTAAAAACTTATGCTATAAAAACTTATGTTTATTTTGGATTGTTAGTATGATCTGAACTTATGTGTGGATATATGGTATGTTATGTTATGTTATGTGGTGATGGTCAAGAAATTTGCTGTTTTTTGGATTATCAGATAGCCTATTATGGATAGGTTAATCAGTTGTTTGTAAAAACAATATCCTTGCACTTTAATCTATGTGGTTCCTTAAGCTGTGTCTTTGTTTTAAAGTTATATGTTCTTTAAGATGTGTCTTTGTTTTCAAGTTATATGTTTCTAGATGTTTGATGAAATATGTTGTTGATAGTTAAATGAAATGATTATCCATTCATATTTTGGTGTGTTGGTCTTATGATTTGTTGGTGATGATGTGAATCTCATATACAGTTTTTGTTTAATTCAAAGTTGGAAAGTTTGTTAGTAATAATTTTAGTAGGAGATTGCATAATAATTTGGTTTCAAAATACCTTATGATGAAGTGTTGTAATGGTTTTCTATCAGATATATCATCTCAGTGATGTCCAATATGTGATAAAGAGTAACAATTATATGGTAAGGAGTAAGTATTTGTTGATGTCTTCAGATATAACACTTATCTGATAAGGAGTAACCATTAAGAAACAAACATGTTTTGCAATAATAGACGTAATGAAATTTGAGATAATGTAAATTACTTATGAAAATAACCGATAACATATGTTTATAACGACATTTTACGAATAAACTTATTGATAATAATGTGAAACTTATAAGAGTATTATTTTTGATGAAAAACTTCATCACAACCATTTGATGCACCGGACTCTTCATTAACATTTGATGCACCGGATTCATTGTCATCATGATACTCCATTGGATGATTGTGATGTTTGCAGTCTTTGTTAATGCAAATCCATTCATCTTTGTCCTCATCAACAGAGTCTTGAAGATCAACAATATTGTTTAATACATAATTGTCTTCCGGCATAGGATGGTATAGACATCCTTTCTTAATACAAATAAAACTCTCTTTGTCAGTTTGAGGATCGACAACATGACCACCATTGATAGGCTCATGTGAAGAATCATTGAATAGTAGGTGACATGCAATATTCTCGGGATTTCCGGAATTAATAGAATATAAATTACAGTGAATATGCAGTTCTAATTATCATTAGGTATGAGTAACTTATATGTAACCATTTCATCATCTGATAGAATGATAACAGGTGGCTCTTCAATCTACAAACCATTAGGTGAGTTTGAAATATCTTCTTTCTGTATTGTAATGAAATGTATAAATGACAAAGAATAAGTATAAACTATTAGTAAAATGCAGTTTTGTATGACTAATATTGAACATTGTAAGAAATTGGTAAAAAGCAGTTTTACCTTTGGTGAGTTGTGATGATCCATATGATATTCTTTAAGGAATTTTAGAAAACAGTTTTGTTTGGTGTTTTGTGTGTTGATGTTGAGAGTTTATATAATGCTTAGACTGATTGTTATAGTTGGAAATGATATGTTTGAATTATTATTTTTATATGACGATTCAAACATTTAATTTTCAGTTATATTAGAAGAATTTCGTTTTTTAAAAGATTCATATATATAGTACTGTTTACATAAAAATGGAAAGATATATATTTCAATTTTATTTGTAATTGTATATTACAATTATGATATTTGAGTCAAAATATCAAAGAGTCTAATAATAAGGTTGTATGATTGATGGAAGTGGACAGGGAAATATCTAAATGAAGTGGCTATTGATATAGTGAAATGTGTGATTTGCAGGCTGATTGTTTTAATATGTGTGAAGTAAATGTAACCAAGGAATACTCCTAAAAATGAGTCTTATAAAATCAGAATATGGTAAGATGTCTACTAACAGTGTATTTAATACATGAAGTTAAATAATTATTCTAATAGTTGAATAGGAAATGCTTACTGGTTGGAGAAGTCGGAAACCACGAACCGCTGATCAGACCGTGTGGTTACAAAACATCTCAGGTGTGATCTTCACAGCTGGATGGGTGACATACATGAATATAGTCCTGGAATAGTAGTCAAAATGATGATGTTAAAAGAACAGTGTGTTCAACTGTGTAATAACTTTCAATGCAAATTCTGCATTTGAGGTAGTATGCACTATTGAGACACAATGATAGTGTATATATATACAGGTAAGGCATAAAAAAATGGGTAAGATCAAACAGATAATAAGGCATAACATATGAATAAAATGTAATGAAAACAAATATATTGACCAAATCTCCATGCCTGATAACAGGATAACCATGGCATAAGGCACATATTGCATTAGCCAACTTATTGTACATGAAAATTGAAATTAAAACCTTAAGCAAATCCGTAAAATACGACCAAAGGAAATAAAGTGTAAAAGTCTGAAACGAAAACACATTTGGTACGAATGGAATTAAATAAACATGGAGACGATCAATAGAACGGCAATCACTCGTCTTTCTCAATTTTGACGGTTGCAAGAAGGGGTTTCTTGGCAGTTGCTGAGGCCTCATCTTCATCTGGCAAGTCATCCAGGTCAATGATATCTCGTTTCTTGTTGATTGATTAACTTCCTGGCGATTCATCGTTCTTTTCACCACTTACAGATTTTCCAGATGCACTCTTCTTTTCCAACTGCATCGCACCAGTACCTTTTGATGTGGAATGAGTTTCATTATCTGGCGTTTGAAGCAGATATTTTTGGATGTTTGCAGAGGCTGCAGCACAAAGGGTTGTTGAAGATTGAGATTGATTATCTGGTGTTTCGAGTAGAAACTTATGGATATTTAAAGCCGATGCATCCAAGCCAAGAGATTGTGCAGGAGAACTGGTATCAGGAGTTTTATACTGATCATCCGCATCCTGCAAGCATATGAAATTAACGCATTAACGAAATGTATTACGGCTAAATAAATTGAGAAAAAGGGTTTTGGAATTAAAATTGATACATGTCCATCAGCAAATCCTTCCTTAAAGTGAGAAACTAAATCGGCATCATCAGACACCGACTTGGCAGTGTAAACTTGGGTGTTGGAGTTTACATTATGTTGTGTGTAGGTGAACTTAAAAAGGTATTTCTTGCCAACAAAAACATTCAATTCATCAGGGAAATACTCGGATGTGTTCTGCCCATGTTTGGTCATTAATTCATACGCGGAAACACCATTACACATCTTACTAATATTTGTATCAAAAAAAACAAATGGTGCCGATCCAGTCTCATCAATAACCCTCAATATCAACTTGAACCTAAATTTGTAATAAACATTGTATTGTTACAATTAAAATCTAAATCTGTAATTAAAATTTAAAGTTTTTAACAATATATAATAGATGGAGAGTTAAATTGTTACCTTGGAACGACCTGGTAAATAACACCATGATAAGGGCAACTGTATGCCTTTTTGGAAGCTGAAGATGTAGATTGTTTTGCCATTTTGTTTCACCTTTTACATGCATCATAACACCAGCCGTGTTCTTTGTGGATTCGATGAACTTTTGCATAAAGTACGTTTCAGGTTCCCTGAATGATAAACATAAGTGTTATGTTTGTGGTCGTAAAATAACAAAAGCTATGTAAATGCTGTCGAACGAGTTTGGTTGTATAATCGAATAGTGATTGCTTCGGTTCGAGATGGGATACCACCGATAGTTGATCGACCGTGTGTTTAAAAACATCTCGGTGTGATCTTGTCAACCTGGAGGCGAATACCTCAATCTTATGGTCACCGTCAGCGTAACCTTCTTTGGATGTGTACCTAAATTGATTACAAAATTAACTGTTAACTAAATGAAGCATTTGGTAAACATATTCGGTAATTAAACAAAAAGATAAAATAGCTTACATTTCCTTGAATGATGTGATGGCCGGGATTTCCTTGTTAATGAAAATCCTACTTCCGAAAAGTGAGTTGTGGACTGCAGCTCATCTGAAGAAAGCACAAATAATGAGCGGGTTAACAAATTACAAATAGTTTACATGGTACGATTATTTGGTAGTATTTATTTGTTTAAAAGAAATAGTTAGTGTTACCTCGGAAATATTTCACTTTTGCAAGCTGCAACACAAAAATGACCAGACCGATATCCTCATTGTTAGCATACTGATTAAACATTTCAGCCCAACTGTCCCAGAAAGTACATTTAACTCTTGTTCCCCTGAAATAGAACAACAAACAATTATAAGTTTTAGGAATGTAATATTCTAAATTGTACATCAAGCGTATCAGTTTTAATGTAGAATGAATGTTTAAAATAATTCATACTCTTTGTCTTCAATGACAATAGTGTGTCTGACTTCTTTCACAAGAGTATTTGGAACTTGCATAATATCACCAATTGCTACAATAGCTCCAATGACATCTGCATTTTAAGAATATAATGTAAGCTAAACTGACGGCATGGTATTTGAAGTTTTGTGAGAATAAAAATAGTGTGTGTTAAGTAAGTAAGCTTACCAACAGAGTCCTTTTCATTGTATTTCTTACTCAAAATCTGACGAAAAGGTTCTAATTTGAAACCGAATACATCATCATCAAAGTGGTCAATCCGTGTAACTTTGGTTGACTGAAAAAATGTTATCTTGTACTTGTGATTCAACAATGGTAGTATACCATTGTTCTCACCAATGCTGAAATCAGTAATGATATAACAATGACCCTGTTGGAAAAGGGGTTTAAACCGATACATGTCATTGTTCCGTGCAGTACATTGGATGCGATTACCCTGCAAAAATTGGTTAGAATGTGTTAAGATAAAGCTACATGGTATGAAATTAAAAATACAGATTCTATGTGATTATAAAGATGATATTAATAAAAGTACCTGCATATCCTGTAACACGATATCAAAACTGTACGCTTGCTTAGGTTTCCCAGCAGGGTGGCTATGCCACATTGAAATACACCTTCCTTTGATTTTTATGTTATCAAGCATTGGATCTATTTGATCCAAGGAAGTGAATTCCAAATCACTCTGAGATGCAGCATTTTCCCCCTTATCATTCACTCGAGAATTCTTAACGTTGTTACTAACATTGCTTTCAGCTTCAGTAATGGAATCTTCTGCAAATGTTGAAAAAGTGAAGAGCTTTAAAAAACAATGACTTTTAAAAAGAAGGCTGAATATAAATACATGTATGAAATAAACGGTACAGTTGGTAAAAAGCATCCAAATCAGAGAATTGCCAAAACGATACAGTTGGGAAAAAGCATCCAAATTAGTAACATCTAGCTGCATCTAAAATATAAGGGATTCATGACATTGGCAAGTTATACTAATTTTTCCTCAAGTTAAAATAAACTTTTAACACATATTAGTGATAGCAATGGCTACACTTTACAATCAAATGCATTATTTCGATACAGTTGGTAAAAAGCATCCAAATCAGAGAATTGCCAAAACGATACAGTTGGGAAAAAGCATACAAATTAGTAACATCTAGCTGCATCTAAAATATAAGGGATTCATGACATTGGCAAGTTATACTAAGTTTTCCTCAATTTAAAATAAACTTTTAACACATATTAGTGATAGTAATGGCTACACTTTACAATCAAATGCATTAATAAAAAATATTCTGCATCTAATTACAAACACATTCATAACAGTTATCATTTATACGCATAAGATGGGTATCAAAAACATTATGAGAAAGTTAAAAAACTTACTTTGGTATCCAAATGTCATTGTGAGATAGTGGTTTTTCCGACCGAATGATTGTGATATGAACAAAACCAACACAATCGTCCAATTTATAGGCGGCTGGTTTAGGGTTAAGAATGATATTCAAGAAAAGGATTGATATCAATCTTTTCATTATCAACATATCACTGGAACAATTAAACACCATTACAATAGATTGATATGGTTGTAACAAATAATTTTGAATCATGACCAAAAATAGGATGATTTGGTGATTTTCAACGAATGAATCAAAACTGGTTTAGGGTTAAGATTGATTTCTTGTTTGAAACGTATGTGTAGTTTAATTTTGGGCAATAGAAATTGAATTGATTGTGTTGCTGAAGATCAGGATTGGGAGTTTCTGTTTGTGGGAGGCGTGTGTTCTTGGTTGTGTTTGAGTGTGTGGAGCGTGTGGAAATAAATAGCTGGCATTGACACCTAATTAAATCTTGCCAGCATGACATTTATGTCTGCCAAGTGGCATATGTGACTAAGCATGTTCCTCTATTATATATGTGGGGAGATAACAAATTATAAATGCCTACTACTGAATTAGAATTCTAGTGTGGGTTTTAATCTCAAGTTGTAATTATTCTTACCGCAAACTACTCGGTATGCATCTCAAAGTAAATGATAGATGGGCTTGGGGCATTTTAAAATCATAAGTTCTCTCTCATGTCCATATAATATAGAGAATTTTTTTTAAACGACTCATTTCTGTTACTATTTTACGAAATGAACTTCGCTCGTGTTTTTTACAAAAGTAAACTATTCAATATCATCCGTTAGATCAATTCCTGGATACATTTTCAACCGTACATGTGTCTGATTGTTTCAAGCATTCCAGGCTACAATAATTATCCCTAATTGTAAGTTCCACTAACAAAGAGATGTGTTTGGATTCTCATTTTAAAATGAATTAGCAAAACTGGTGAGGATCTTATAATTATGGATAGTTTAGTGACTCTACCTAGGGGTGTTAAAAAAAAACCGTGAAACCGACAAACCGAGCCGAACCGCTCAATCCGAAACAAAAAAAAACCCGAAACCGAAGAAACCAAAACCGATAAAACTCGAAACCGAAAAAACCCGCTTATTACGGATCGGTTTCGGTTTTTATATTTAGATATCCATGGTTAACCGAACTGAACCATATATAATGTACATGAAGGTTTTTAACTAAATATTTAAATAATAGTACAAGTATCGATTATACTACACTACTCTTGTTGTATAAAGACTTTTTTCTCCTAATGTACACGATTACTAAACATGTATGTGTGAAAATAGATTAATGTGTTTGTAACATATAAACGTCGAACAAGTATTTTTTTTAATGTGTCATTTATGTTTATTTGAACGTAATTATTGCGAAAGAATAATTTTAAAATGACTTTAGTCTATTCAATATTATTTAATACATTTAAATTGCGTTTTACTTTTTAGATCATGTTATTGTTCATACGGTTAAACTTGTTTAAACGTCTAAAATGGTTAACCGTGAACCGAACCGCGGATAATCGCTCATTTCAGGTAATCGCATGTCCGGTTACCCGCTTAACACGATTCGGTTTCGGGTAGTAAAATGAATTACCCGCCCCAGGATGGATAGTTAAAATATCTCAACTAACCGAGCCGAGCCGCCCCATGAACACCCCTAACTCTACCTCTACATTTCAATAATCAGTTTTCTTACATTTTATTTTTGGAGGTCTTTAAACCTCGTTAAATTAGTAAATAGTGATAGTAAACTAAAATATGTTTGTGGTGTGACAATTTTGGCAGAATCCATCCAAGTGAGAAGCTATTATCATGAATCATACTTAAAAAGGCAAAAAGTTTGATGAAAGGTCAAGAAAAAACAATTCATCTCACATATGGTTACCGTGAGACTTGTGGCCTTTTAGAAATAAGAGTAAATTAGTTGACCAAAAAAAAAACGCCCTTAATCCATCTCAAACTAACGCCGTTAACTTGACGTTAACTAAGGTTTTTAAAGGGATATTTACGTCATTTCACACTTCATCTTCTCTCTTTAATCATCTTCATCTTAGATCTGCATCACCCACCACCATTTTTTTTCCATCATCATAATATCCTCTGATTTATTATTTACCAAAATCATTATCATCATCAACAAAAATAAATCAAACACAAACCGACCTACTAGATCTAAATAAAACTCATACCGACATCACTATTTCAAATCAAACTCATACGTAGAAAAGAAAATCACATCTAAAAAAAACATCAAACCATATGAAAACAAAAAAGCTTTGAGTAACTAAACTTCCAACACCACCTCAAAAACCAGCAACCACCAACTTGATTATTTAACAAACAAACAAAAAATTCTCACTAAACTAGCTATGAAATAAAAATCACAAAACCCACATCATAATTCATCATCATCAACCAACACAAATTTCACTTTTCAAGCATAACAAAAAGCATAAAAGTATAACATACAAATACAAAATCCAATCATCCAAGAAAAAATCAAAGCAGCTCGATACATTCTTCAAAACAACCCTTTTTTCCCTAAATGCCAATTCCTACTAAATCATATCATACCTTGAATATGTAAAGAAGATCTATAAATATTTCTTGTCGAATGGTTACATAAGCCTTTCTCTATAGCATCCGCTTCATACCCGTGTACAATTTCTTCCAAGATTCTTTGAGAAAACTTAAGAAATAATATGCTCCATCAACCCAATGGCAATATGGCTAAAGGTGTCGACATACCCAAGAATGGGAATGAGCAAGAAGATAGGGAGATGATGAAGGTGTGGTCGCGATGGCTCTCGCTCGAAAACAAGCAAAACCGATTCACACAAGGGTGAGATTGGTGAGTTTATCACCCAAACCCATTAATCTACACCTACTAAAACAAGAAAATACGCCAAAAGTGCAAAATGGTGATATAAGGGTTGTAGTGAAGGTCTAATAGAGAGAGATGGGAGATGTGTTATTTTAAGTTTAGGGTAAAATGAGGGTGGTGTAGGGTTTTAATAACCCCAAGGGTAGTTTTTGTCAATTTTGCAAAAAGAGGGCGCTGTAACTTAACGCAGGACCATACGGGTTTAGGGTAAAATCGGAAATACCCTTTAAAACCTCGCTTAACCGACGTTAGTGGAATTGGTGGGCCCAGATGGATGGTTCACACCGCAATTTTGGAGGACTTGTGGACCGTGTAATTTACTCTAGAAATAATTAATGCTTATAAATGAACAAGCTACATGGACGATTCAAAATCAGTTTTTGTTAAAAAAAAAAAAAAAAAACAACAACAACAACACTAATCTTATCTTAGTATCACAACTTCAAACCACGATAACAAGTAACCTCACATTATTACTTTGGCACATTGATCCCATTTTAGAAATGTTTTGGTGTCTAGACCTATTGCTTTTCAATTATTATTACTTTTGCTTCAGAATTGCATACTAGTGGTGCACAAAGTAGACATATGGGTGTTTACTTTATACGAAAATACATTGAAACTTCAATACTATCAACGAAAGTATGACAAAACTTTGGTCATATGAGACAAAAATGAACCTCTCTTTTTTCATTTAATCACAAAAGGATTCGATTAGTAAGCTTAAACATGAAGTAAATACACGAGAATAATACCAACGGGTCTCTGGTCTAGCGGTATGGAGGTTTTACCCTCCTAGGCAAGGTCTCTGGGCTGGACCCAACCATCATAAATTTTTTCTATTCTAAATCGGGCCTGAATGGGCTATTATTTTACCATCATAAACTTTTTGTATTCTAAATTGGGCCTGAATGGGCTATTTTCTTACCGTCACAAACTTTTTCTTTCCACATGGGTTGCATTGCATCACACCTTCAGTAGGTAAGATATTGTAAATGCCTGAGTTACCATTTCCCATTACCCTAGAAATTCAGATCTCCCCAAAATCAATCAAAATGTCAGACAATATCCCCTTTGAAATCCAACTTGAAATCATAAAAAAGGTTCCTGATGTCAAGTCATTGCTTCGATTCAGGGCCGTTTCCAAACCATGGCAGTCTTTCATCGACAGCTCCGAGTTTATCACTTGTTACGGCGCCCGCGACACTAATCGTTTGCTTTTAAGGTACACAGATAATTCCAATGTGGTAAAATATCTTTCATTTGCAGATGATGAAAATGGCACTTTGACCCAACAGCAACAACAAGACTTTGCCCCAAATGTTACTGACCTCATGAAACAATTTAATGATTTGAAAGTAATTGGTTCTTCTCATGGTTTGTTGTGTTTGTATAGTCCCAACAAAAGGATGTTTGTTTTTTGGAATTCCTCACTCAAAAAATCTGTTGGTATTGCTTCAACTCATAGACCTTTCATCAGAAGATCTGTTAACCCTAATTTAGTTAGTGATGATGTTGGTTTTATGGTTTGTCCAGTCACCGGGGATCCTACCCTTGTCGACTTTTCACATCGTGGGCAACTTCACATTTTTACATTGAGCTCTAAGAGATGGAACCTGTTTCCGTGTAGCAATCTTCCTCATGAGTCAGTTTACATTGGCTCGAGGCAGGTTGTTATAGATAGCTGTATTTATTGGGTTGCTAAAGAGTTTACCCGGAATAGTTTTAGCTTTGATTATATGATCCTATCATTTGATTTGAATGCTAAACAATTTAGAGTCATAGACATACCACACAGCCTAAAACCGTATTGCCAAAGTGTAATCATATCTAAGCTAAGGGAGTCTCTTGTTTTTTTTGAAACAATAGCTTGGGGTGTATGGAAGATGGAGCATGATGGTTCCTTCACAAAGCTATTCACCATCAACACACCTGGTTCAACAATAGATAATATATTGGGATTTAGGAAGAATAGTGAACCTGTAATAGAAACTAAAACGGAGATCGAACATGTTACAGCACTTGAAGTTTACCAACCATGCTCTGAACAGATCAGTGATCTTGGGATTTCTGGAATAAGGAATTCATTCTTCATGGACTCTTACAAGGAAACGTTACTTTTGCTCAATCACTCAGATGGCTCTGTATATCCTGAATTAAGTTTATTCTGGAGATGAATGGCCACATTGCAAGGTGTGGATTATGAAGTGATATTTTGTCTAGTGGGGAGAGGAGCCTAGTTTGTAGCTAAGCTGTGGAACAATCAACTTCATGTAATTTTCACACTTTTTAATGTAGACAAGTTGGTATCATTTGAATGTTTAGATTCATCACTATTCTAAACGCATATATGATTATCAAGGTTTATGTATTTCAAGTTAGTATGGTTACAAATAGGAATGCATTGATGTAGTCCTCATTAATTTTTTTTCCTAATTAATTAGTGAGTCAGCCTTGATGATAATTCTTGTTGCTTCTGGTCATTGTCTATGATGCATTTTGGAGAATGGATGTTGTCTTCTAAACATGGTGTATTGCTTAAGTAATCAATGATGACATGCCTTTCAATTGTTCTTCGCGTGTTTAAATCTTGATAACATTATTGGCTTTCACCCATGTTACATTCTCCTTTCCTTTTGCTTGAGGCCTATAGCAGTTAATCTGTAATTAATAGAGTGTATCATCAGTCTTCAGGTATGCGACATTGCAATGTATAACTACTAACTAGCTATCTATATGTGAGGAGTCAATATGCTAAACCGGAAAGCCTAGAAAGTTGCTAGACATGATACAACCATACAAGTATATCCCAATTGTAAATAACAGAGCAGAACTAGAGCTATGACTACAAATACCTACATCAGTTGAGTATCACTATGGGGACTGCAATCCAGCTCTTACTGCACCTGCATTAGACTTCCCAGCAGTGGGTTATAGCACCATTCAAACCATTTCACATGAGTGCATGATCCATACGACTCTTATGTTGCAACCACTTTTTTTACTTCTTAGGAAGTGTAATTACAAAACATTTCAAGATCTTATTGCAAATGTACAGAAATAGAAGTTGCTTTATTTTCTCTGTATAAAGTTTTTGTAAATATAGTAATGGCTAACTGCCTTAGTCGCTCCCGATTGTGTAAAAAATTAACATTAATGTGGCTTAGACTTAATCAGCGAAAGAGATGGTCGTTGATTGAATTAGGTTCTCTCAAGTGAGTATAATATATTGTTTTCGTGACTTATATTTGAAAGTTAAATAGAAGTACCAATTATATGTCCTATAAACGAAATGTAACATTATAATGGCTTAGCTTTTGCGTATGATCACAACGTGGTGCGTTCTAGTGTATAGTCGAAATGACCTTCAAAAAACTTTAAAGTTTCATGAAGTGAATCAGTCAATCTCAACAACTTGGACAAGAAGTGTTCGATGTCGTGATCCAAACGGTCATTTTGGGTCATTCAGAGATACCCGAACATAGTTTGTTTCGATTTAAAGCCATTGCCTAGGAAATTTTGTTTGGCTTTTTTAGGATAAGTCGTAATGGTTTTTAGGTTGGCAAGGGGAGATTTTTTTAACACTAGTCCCTAAGATGTTTTTCAAGTAAAAAACATTCAATGTGAATTACGTAGCTATAATAATCATAGTAAAAGATTACCTGGTTCAGTCTCGAAGAGCATTCAAATCTCAATTTAAACACTAACTTTCATTTTTTTTAATTTTAAAAAAAAAAAAAATAATAATAATAATAAAATAAATCTAGAATATATATACTCCGTAATGTTTTAAAACATGCACACAAATCTTTTTAGAAAATTAACCAGCTTTTTACATATACAAGAATGACCATCAAGCTCTTCTGTTATCTTATCTTAACAGACTTTACATATAAAAAAAAACAAAACAAAAAAAAAAAAAAACAAAAACTAATGTGTTTAAAAAAATAAAAATGAATAAATAAATAAATAAACAAAAAAAAGTATAATTCTTTTTATGCTAAACCCCTTATTTCTAAAATCATCATACTTAACATCTACTGTAACAAGTAACAAAAGATAATTCCCCCTAGCTATCTTTAATGTGTGTATATAGCTATATACCAAGTATATCATATTTGTAACTAGTTATAATACTCGTGCACGCACGAGGTTTTCACTAAAGTTTTAATTATGTATTATTATGTATTATTATTATTTTCTTATTTATTTTTATTTTTAAATTTTGTTCATAAGATATAGCAAGACCTAAAAACAAGACTAAAATGCATCGTTGGTCCCTAAACTTGGCTGGCCGGATCGCGATGGGACGAACCTCGCCCTTTTCATCGCCACAGGTCCAAACCTTGGCCATTAAATGCCAGATTCGTCCCTTGACCAATAATGCCGTTGTCAACGTTATGTTGATGAGGGCAAAACCGTCTTTCACTGTAGCGTACTAAATAAAACCGTTGTACAGTGTATGTAGCTAGTATATGTGTGTAAAAAGGTTTGGTCTACATTTATCACCCATCCCTAAACTATCCTTCAAAACCCGTCTTCTTCAAAACGATAATTGTTTGAAGATGGTACGTTGCTGGTGTGGTAAGCAAGCTATTATTCGCACTTCGTGGACCTCTGCCAACCCAGGGCGTCGATTCTTTGCTTGTCCTGTTCAAGTAAGTGCGTCATAATATTTCTTGTGTAAGTTTGTAACAATGGTGGTTGTTTAATGATATCTCATAATCATCAATATGGGTCTTCTTGTCGGTGGATAAGATTGTATGATCCTGAAATCTGTGCTCGTTCAAGAATGATCATACCAGGACTTTTGAGGGGGAAAAATGAGCTTGAGGCAAGATTAGTAGCTGCTCAAGGTGATGTAAGGAAGTGGAAGATTTACATGGTGCTAAGTTGGATGTTGTTCTTAATTGTTTATGCATTGGGATAACTTTTTAACCTTTTATGTAATGAGGCTACGTGGTTAATGTTCTGTATCTTGAATTGTAGTAACCTTGTTATGAAGTATTTACTTTTGTTTGTTTCTGATTTTCTATGCCTTATGGGTATGCAGATGGTTAGCAATTTGTTTAGGGTTGACTTTTAAATGTCAACATTCTTATGAGGTTCTATTTAGCTTTGGTTACTTTTGATGCAAATTATTCACACATCAAGCTTAGTCAATCTAAAAAATACACAATAATGACATGGTTCCATAGTTAATGCAAATGGATATAATTTCAACTGCATAAAATTGCATACTTTTCAAAGCATGAGAGCTACTGATTAGACACACACACAAACATATGTTTTTAGAGTAAATAACTTGTCCATCGGAAATAACATAGATGAAACATCGTCTAGATAATTAGCATAACAGATTTGACTTATGGTGAGGCCATCATTCTTTCCGGTGCAGCCTGCGCCTAGTCATTCTTCGTGTAGCGGGATGGGTTGAAGCAAAAGTGCTTGAACATCGATCGACTGCGTCGAGAATCGACCGGGATTGATCATGTTCTGGGATTGACCTGGGCTTGCTCATGCATGATGGGATCGGCAATTGCTTCAGCTTGATGTTGTTGGGATTGTGACTGAGATGCATCATGTATGATGGGATCTTCATTCTTGGATCTTGATTTTCAGATTGAACACCACTTCCTTGAACTGCACTAACTTGGCTTTCAACAACAATACATGTACCTTCAGCTTCTTTATCTGCTGCTACCTTTTTACCTTTACGATGTTTCTTTTTCCTGCAGCTTTAGTAGGCACCTGTTTGACATTTCCCTTTTTGGCAGTTCCACTACTTCCAGCTCCAGCATACCCTAGGCATGTTACTTTGTTGTGTCCAGCAATGCCACAAATACTACACCTGACACTCTTCCAAGCCCTTGACAACTTACCATCCTTCACAATCTCTTCAGTTTCAGGAGCTATCCTAACTCTTTTTCTACCTCTTGTGGTAGCCGGGTGTGTTTCGGATTTTGGTGGAACAATTGTTGTTGGCATAGTTGATTTTTTCCAATGTACACTGCTAGTTATAGGCTGGACATGGTGTTTGTAGGTAGCCTCCCAAGTGAGAAGATAGTAACAAGGATGAGCCCATGTTTCTACAGCTCCGACTTGTTGGCCATTTAAAGCCATATTCCAATTGGTAGCAACAACATGTTTACATGGTAAACCTGTTATCTCCCACCTTCTGCAAGTACAAGTCTTGTGTACAACATTAACTACACATTGGTTACCCCATGGTCCACTAACCTGAAACTTTGATCCCCCATTCCATAACACATTATACTTGACCTCTTTCTTAATAGCCTCTAGCATGTGTTGTGCAGTTGGTGTTAGTGGCCCATCACTCTTCTCAATCACCATAAGAACATGCATTATCATCTTCATACAGTATTCCCTGATGTATTCTAAGGCTGTAATAATTGGTTTGCTTAACCCCTCTATTATTTTCTCATGAAACACTTGACACATGTTATTAAGTAACACATCGAAGTAGCTCTCCTAAAGATGACAAGTAATAAACATGTATTAATTATAACTATTTATACTGCATTTATGAATACAAAGTAAGTGAAACTGATAGATCACTTACATGAAAAATGTGACCTTGACCAATGAATCGGTGGTATCTTACTTAACCAATCATGGGTTGGTTGATTAAGTTTCTTGAGATCAGCCATAGCTTTCAGAAACTGTACAACATTTGAGGTTGTTGCACATTTTCACAGATGGTATTTGTAGGCCCTACCTTTCCATTGCAATTTCATTTTCTCATGAATGCTTTTAATACAGAATCTGTGTTCTGCACTTTCAAAAACTTCTGCTACAGCTGTACTTATATCCTGCACAAAATCAAATATCTTTACTGTCTGTTTCAAAAACATTGAGACTTAAATTCATGAACAGAGTAAGAGAGTACCTTATTCATGTCAGTAATAAAAGTGATGCTTGAAATTGGCCCCAAGTGCTAAATCATCAGATAAACAATGAAGAAACCAAGTCCATGATCCTATGTTATCTGAATCAACAAAAGCATAAACGAAAGGGTATATACCATTGTTGCTATCAATTCCCACAGCTGTCATCAATTGACCATTGAAAGGACCACGAATTGGAAAAGCATCCAGCCCCAACAACGATCTCCCACAATCTTTAAATCCTTGCTTCAGTGCACCTAAACAAACATACACTCTCTTGAATTCTCTGGTTGGAAGAGACTCATCCGGAGGTCGTTCCACATTCATCTCCACTGTTGTATTAGGGTTTGTCTTCTGCAACTCTTAAACATAATCTCTCAACATGGTAAATTGTAGCTTGAATTGACCCCGATGGTGTTATTGCTAGGTTTTTGGCCCTTAAAACCTTCTGCAGGGACACTTGAAGGTCGTATTGGTTGGTTAGTTGATTATGCACAGACTGAGGAAGCTCTGGATTTCTTTCAACTTGTGCTGTAATTTTCTGTGAGATATAGCGAAGGTCAAAAGCTCTGACTTCCCTTGATTGCAAACAAGTGTTTGCTCATTATATGTTCGACCGACCGGATACTGTCTCACCATTCCTGCCGACAAACAATAGCCATGGGCAGAGTATTTGTGAAGGGTCATTTTTGGAAGAAAGCAATGCACTTAAACCCCTTTTACTTAATGGACTTCTAGATGGGCCAATATCCAGTCCAGGACCTTCAGTTGGGCCTGAAACTGGAACACAACCCCTACACCTGACCCTTATTCTTGTTTTGTCATTCTTCACAAAAAATAACTCCCTCCTAGTTTCTATTGAATGCTCTCTTACTAGGTTTTTACTTCCCTACTGATACCAAACTCGACCGATAGAAAAAAGTGGTATAGACGCCATTAGCAAAGTGTGCGTGTTGGAAACTAACATGGTCACTGCAAAATACTTCATCAACCATCACATGTAAATCATTTACCAACTGCCTGTCATCACTTATATTACTGGTTGTTCCTTCTTCACCTAAATCATTACTCTGACCTACTTGTAGCATACCAAGTTGTGCATCATTCTCTTGACAAGTGTTATCTTGATTTGGTTCAACTGCATTGCCAAATTCACTAGTGTCACTCGCTTGTAATAGAGTAAGATCAACAACAGGATCCTCTTCCATGTTATCCTGAGTCAGTTGAAACAGAGTTACATCCAAATCAGGCTCCTCAAACCTGTTATTCACATCAACTAGTGGTATGCCTGCTTTGTGTAAATGCTTCTCCCGTGTCAATTGAAACATATTAACCTCAAAATTTTCAGGCTCCTCAAAGGTGTTATTGACATCAACTAGTGTTGTTCCACCTTTGTCAAAGTCCTTCCCCTGAATCACTCTAAACAAATTAACCTCAACATTATCAGGCTCCTTTATAGCATTCTCCTCATCAATAACTACTAAAGCACGCTCCTTTGTTTTGAACAGGTTGGCTAGCAAATGAGCAGTCTAAGGTGGAAAGCAGTGGCTCAATGTTTGGCAAATTGCTAGATTCACCAATATCATTGGCGTCCACAGGAAATTGTGTAAGTTGGATAAACGGATCTAGGGCAGGTTCATTATCTATATCATCTAACACCAACCGTCTACAACAGGATTGAATAGCCGCAGTAGCAACTTTTCTTCTATCTTCATCCATCTCCCAAAACACAGTCTTAATTGATTGTGGGGACATTTCAGAAAGTTCTAATCTAGTCTTCCCTATTTCAACATACACGTCTATCAGTTTATGCTGTATGACAACATCTTTCAACAAGTCTAGATTAGCAACTTCACGCAAAGAAAACAAACCGTCGTCTAATGTACAAACAGGCTTAAGAAAGTAGAAATAATTGGTTTGTCCAGACTCATAACCGATTTGGGTCATGAGAGCATCCATTTCATCAACAGATACCTCTTTTATTTCCACAAGATCAACAAGGCATTTCTTGCCTCCTTGATATATCCTACCTGGAAAGTATTTGAATGTACCTTCATAATGGAACTTCATGCTAAACGATCCGGGTTCACCACGTATAAAAAATGTACAAAAACATTGTTAAGCTAAAGTTACCTAAAAGGGGAATAACTTAATCAGTCATACTAACATATGATTGTAATAGGCTCTAACCAAAAAAAGACTTACAATATCTCCTGACTGCAGCTCTTTCCTCCGTTTCACGATCATCATATAAAGGATATTCCCTTACTCGCCACAGAGTAAATCCAAGGTGGTTGTTTGTTATTTTCTTACTCAGATTATTTGATTTAATGATAGACATTGCATTTGGGTTTTCTGGGTAGGCTTCCAAAACAAGTTTGGGGATGAGCAATGAGTATACGGTTTTGTTATATTGTACAAAATGGCGGGAAGTTGGACAAGACATGTGCTACAATATATATCACAAAATGACTATCGTACCCTCAACAGTAACTTGATTACGAGTTTTTTTTTGCGTATAACGAAACTTTGACAACGCCGTTATTGGTCAAGGGACGAATCTGGCATTTAATGGCCAAGGTTTGGACCTGTGGCGATGAAAAGGGCGAGGTTCGTCCCATCGCGATCCGGCCAGCCAAGTTTAGGGACCAACGGTGTATTTTAGTCTAAAAACAATCATCAAACTCTTATCTTTTATTAGCACATTTATACACATCATATATTGCACACACCATGTCACAATTACATTTCTCTATATAAAGTTTATTTTTTGAAGATCCAAAATTATATGCTACATTTCAAATGATGTTAATCTTTTTCTTTTTTCTTTTTTTTTAACATAAAGATTGGCATGATCAGTGATAAGAACTAAAATGTCATTGTTAAAGAAATCATAAGTCCACAATAGATAAAAGCATATGAACATAGAAACACTATATGCACGTAGCAATTTCTTATTATCATGCATCAAGAAAATTCAAGCAAGAATTATGATAAACAACTAAAATAAAAACATAAATGAAGTTTTAGTTAGGTTATTATATACGGATTTTTGATATGTTGTGATTTTTAATTGATACAGTGATTTTTAACTTTTGTTTTATTTTTATATACTTATTTTATAAAAGTGTACCATATAGCATGTATACATACACTAAACTTATCAAACCATAAAAAAAATTGATTTGAGTATGCACACATCAAATATATTAAAATATGAAATAAAGTAATATTAATACATTTGTTATTCGGAACTAAACGAATTTCTTGATATCATAGAATGCTCGTCGTTCTTTTCATCTTGAAACATTTGTTGTTGTTGGGACTCGAAGCGAATTAATGACATGTTCCTTTCGAAAAACAATGCTAAACACCCTCTATAAATAATTACAGTTGCATGAAAATGAAACAACAAATTAATAGTTCCACATATGGTTATAAGGCATATACAAAGGACAAAATGCTAAGGATACTATTTCAAATACCCAGTAAAGGAAATGGACATATAATCATCTTTTAGCACTACTACCAGACATAAAACACGACCACCAAAACCTGTAGAAATAATCACCCGTTGAAGCCTTTAGCACTATAGTAATTTTAACTCATGTTTGTATGAAATCTTTACTTGCACCCTCTCTAAATGTAGCTCGGGTTTCCTTTAATAGATAGAATTTAATTAATGAAGTCTTTTTTGCTTTCATCAATTAAATGTAGCCAAAACATCAAAGAAATGACTACCGGCTGAACATCTTGTCACATGTCCAGAATTCTCGATGATGAACTCAACTCTCTTACAGTTTGTATTTATGTACCTTCAGAGATATGCTCTTCGTGGGTACCTTCGAAAAGAGATAAATCTATTGTCTATATTTATGAAAGACATTTGACATGAATCACATTCAGTTCTCCTGCAGTAAAGGATCAAGTTTATCATTTAAATCAGGTAAGCCACCAGTAATGAAGGGACTTATAAGTCAGAAAATATATCAATAGTTGAAGTGAATATTAACATACTGACATAGTGTATTTCAAAGCCTGTTTAGCAGAGTAACATTGCTACAGTTATCGTTCATAGTTTTTGCCTCGGTGCAATTAATATAGAATTCCTAATTAGCAAAGTGACATAAGGTTATGTGTGAAGTCTCGTAGACTACTAACTTATAAGAATAGCAAGACTAACTTATGAGGAAATGCAGGAGTTAATTTCTCACAGCACATTGACTAAACATAGATAACCTATATAAAATAATAGTGGGTCGAGCTACTAACCTTCCAATTTGCTAAGTTTTCTAAATCACATGATGTAGTACGTCAAGCCAAATCGCCAACATCGAGACTTCTACCACCATGGTGGTCATCATAACGCGACATATCTTCTGAAACAACAAATAGATTGAAACACAAATATGAACTCAAAGGACAAAGATATAATAAGTTCAAACTTTTATAACTAATGTATAAGAATCCAACATAAACAAAAGTCATAAGGAAATTTTATAAAACAATAAGCATATCATAAGTTTTGATAAGCAATCCACACACCCTCCAAGTTCCTAAGTTTTGCGTTGAAACAAACATTTATTATATATTGGTAAATATCTACATTAAAACACACATATTGTATCATGGTTCTAAAAGCCTAACAAAGGCATGAGGCTTGGTCATGCCGCCACGCCGCCTTATGCTACATCTTTTCATAAACTCGATATATATGAAATATGATATAAATATATAAAAATTTTCATATTTTGTGCTGCCTTATGCTACGCCTTATAAACGCAAAAGCTTTGCCTTGGCCGCAAAGGCGTGAAGCTTGATCATGCCGCCACGCCACACCTCACGCTATTATAACCTTGTATTGTATACTCACCAACAATAAAAAAACATTGGTCAAACTTATGATATTTAAGGGTTGTTCTAGTAAGCTTCACATTAATAGCTTATTTCACTCCACATAGTCATGAGCTCACAAAAAAAAACCTAAAACATACACATTAATCAAGCTTATAAGATTTCTTAAAGCAAAGGTAATCTTAGCGAAACACCCGCTTGATACATATTGTTAACTTTAAACAGTTTCACTTTTACTATAAACAATTACAATAACACATATAACCAACAAAATACCAAAAACCCAATATCATTACTTCATATAGCAATCGCTATCTCTCAAGACTTCAAACAAACACTTGAGATGGTAGGATCCATTATCAATGTAGTCAAAATGACCATCATTGAATTAGTTGTGAAATTTGAAAACATGTAGCTTACGCGATAGAACGCGAGATGGCATGTAATCTCTCTACTAAAACTTCCCAACAATAGAAAGATTATACATTAGCCACACCATCTATTTTTTAGTATTCATTTTCCTTATTCATCTCAGCAAGCCAAGGAACATGATTCATCATCTTCTTCTTCTTTTTTTTTATTTATTTTTTATTTTTTTATAATAAAGGTACTATAGATTTCTATTGAGTACTTTCATATTTAGAAAGTTATATAAAATGAAACAATTATTATGCCTAACTAAAAGTATATGAGATGCAAAATAACCTACAAAAAAAAGATGCATTATTAGTTATTACTCTTTCCCTTCCACATATGTTTGCACTACATCTTTTATATAATAATTATTAGCAACCCAAGTTAATATCTTGAATTATGGTCCATTTATTTGGCCTTTCATCTGAAGATGATTCAACCCTTAGAGCGGACGGTGTGGTTCCAGTTGTCGCTCGCCGTCGCCCACGTGGAGGGTCGCCGTGGGCCGCCGCCACACCGGCGTTGCCCGTCGTGGCTCGGCGTCGCTTCGAAAATCGTCGGGACGACGAGCATTCTTTCTGACACAAAAGCATTATTTTATTTGTGTTATTAGTGTGTGTTTGTATTGTTGTGTGTGTTTGTAGTGTGTGTTTTTGTGTGTGTGTTTGAAGGAGGAAGAAGAAGCAGTAAAGTTTTTTTTTTTTTTTTTTTTTTTTTTAATGGATGAGAAGTGGTGAATATAGTAGCAACGTTTTACATTCAAACTTTTTTTTTTTTTTTTATATTTTGAATATATTGTTTTGTATTTTTATTTAATAAATAAATTTAGTTTAGATGAAAAGGTTGAGGTTTAGTTATGTATTGTATTTTTAATTTGAATGAAATGAATTTATTTAGTTTTTATTTGGAAGTGAAAATTGAATAAAAAAAATAAAGTGGTAGTGGTGGGCCCCAAATGAAGAAGTTGATGTTTGTTATGAGTGAGGAGGGGGTTTGTTGTGGTTAGTTGTGGGAAAATAGGATGCTGATGTGGCGCTGAGGTGGCGCGACGACGAACTTTCACTTCGTTATGACACCTAGCTCTCTAAGGGCAAAGGACCATGGACTGTAAAGAAGCTTCTGACACAATTTATATTTTCCTTACTCATCTCATCAAGAAGTTTTTGTAACAGTGGTGGAACAAACTATGCTGTAATCCCTTCATACAACCAATATCATGATAGAAATTTAGATTGTTTGCTCCTAAAGATGGCAAAATGGGTAATATTAACGGGTAAGGTGGATTGAATCAAAACACTGATTTTTTTTTTGATACCTTTTATTTCTAAGCATCATAATGTTCACTATGTGGTCACGACATAACCATAACCCGCAAGCCGCAACCTAAACATATATTCAACAAAACTAACACAAAAACATCAATTTTGCGATATGCAATATTATGAAACTTTAACTTACATAAATGTAATCAGATACACAAAAACATGACAACAAACAATTAATAGTTTACCCAAATCCATGTCGACAATAGTTGTATCATCTTCTTCAGTCAAGTTGGGATTTAGTTTCAGAATAGGATAATTAGGATTTTAAGGTTTTTTGTTTGAAGATCTACCGATTTCTTTGATGGATTTTTTTTTTAATTTTTTATTTTTTATTTTTTTTTTATTTTTTTTCAATTGATAGTTTCAGTTGTCTGTGGTGATGAATGTTTAAGGAAGAGTTCACCTATTTTTAAAGAACTTTTATAATTTGATCCACAATTATCATAAATTAGCTAGGAAGCCCATGTGTATTTTGACATTTTTTCTTTATCTGAATCAAAATTCGATTTTTTATTTTATTTTGACTAAATTAAGAAACATTTTATCTTTTATTATCTTTCAGTATCTCAATATAAAATTAAATTAAAATAAATTATTACCAAATAAGGTATGAATTAATTTTTTTGAAATTAAAAATTTCCACTAGAGGATAAATTATTACCAAATAAGGTATAAATTGATTTTTTTGAAATGAAAAATTCTCGTGTTTTGTTTTATTATATAAAAGATTCCGATATCCAGATCATAAACATCTCAGAAGAAATAAGGAATCACCCAAAAATTTAGACTAATGTTCTATCTATCTAACTGACCGGCCCCAGGCTGCCGACTGCCGTTTCATAATCTCAAAATCCTCAACACACTTATCAAACGATAACTTCGAAACCCTTTTCCTTATAGCTGCGAGCTTCTTTCCAACGACTCCATCAAACAAATCTTCCCACCCATCTTCCCATTTGTCATGACCATATATTAGCACTTTCTGTCCAACTCCATTGCCTGTCTAACCCATTCAGGACCATTTCCGCCCATTTGCTCGAAAAACTAGACCTACATGGCCTGCATTTCACCCCACTCAAAGGCCCTTTACTCGATAAAGATGCTACAGGAACACCAAACCTTCCTGGAGGAAAATCATACGTTCGATCAGAGACAATGCAAAATGGGATTCTTTTAGTGAGACATGACACATTTCTTAGTTTAAGTTGAGCTTGAAATGCAGATTCTGAGTTGAGCTCGTGGAGCCCTGCATTGTCGAGTTCTGGGATCATAGAGAGACGGGAAAGGGCCGTGATCGTAGTGTTGTAATCACCAATGTGTACGAGGATCCGGATGGGACTACGTATTGACCCGGATGAAGAGGTCGGGTTGGAGTCTAGCTGACCAGTAACTATCTACTCGAGTTCGGATTATCCAGTCGTAGGTGAAGTTGTTATGTTGTTGGTGAGAATTGATCATTGTTAAGCAACCTTCTACCAAATTGAAATATTGTAACAAACCCTGAAGAAAAAAAAGGTGGCATCGTTAATTGACTATTCTACCCTCGTTAATTGACTATTCTACCCTTTAGACAAGTAGCTACTTTCGTGTCAAACATGTTAGGCGACATTTTGAGAATTGATACTTTTCACGTTTAGTTTGTCAAGAGACGTGTTGCCATCAGTGCCGTAGCTGAGTTAGCGGATGTCCTGTGCAAAAAATTTCATAAGGCCTAAACATGATGATGAAAAATTATTGTAACCATGTGGCTTTAAGTTTTAATGAGTTCCTCGTCACTCTAGACCACTTTAAGACGAGTTTAACAGATATTTAGAGTATAATTTCATATATCGTTAACATTTTGAAGTTGGAAGTAAAGTTTGAGGCTATAAAATATATAAAAGGATATATATTTTGAGGCCTCTAAAATTTTGAGGCCATGTGAGGTAGCGCACCTCGCACACCTTCAAATACGGCTTTGGTTGCCATATTCTAACAAAATGATACGAAACATTGTAATACATTATGTTTGACCTCGTTATTTTGGCATATTTCATTTTCTACTTTTATCCTTTCGAGAATAACATATTTGACAAATCACACATACATAAATGGGAATATATTAGCTACAATTTTTTGTAGCTAATTGGCTACAATATTGTGCTTCAAATTGTGGGTCTCTGACTTTTTTTGTGGGTCCTGAGTTATTACTGCGGGTCCCTGATTAATTTTTTGTGTATTTTTTGTGGAGGATTGTAGCTAATTGGCTACAAAAATTATAGCCAAGATATCCTCTACATAAATATATATTGTAAAATAATGATAGACCTCTAAACTCAAACATGCAAATATTTTTATTGATGGCCGTCTAAACGAATAACCACTTCATATTTCAACAAATAAAAAAAAATCACTAAATATATAACTTTATTGGTGAAAAATGTTGTTAATAGACTTTTAAAACTTGATGCATTTTCCATGTGTTACTATAATGAGACGGAAGAAATATTTATGATATGACATCACTTTCTATATCAAGGAATAAAACACACTGTATTATGGAATAAAACATATAAAAAATGCTTTTTTGCTTGAAACAAAAATATCTATATAAAAGTCCAAAACTCACTTTCATAGTATTTGATTCTCATAGAAAGTAAATTTTATCTATGGAATAAATTCCCTAAATCTGGTATATTACATCAAAAGATATTATACTTATAATATAGATCGAATATTTTTTATTTGAAAAATGATTGTTGTGCCTACTAATTATGTCTACATATAAACCTAAAGATTTGATTAGTTAATTTTGAAAAATGATTGGTAAAAATTAAAAGAGATAAAGTACTTAATGCAATTATATAAGTGATTTGTGCATTAAACATATATTTAATCTTGCGTTGTAGGTCTAAATTACATTACCCTTTTTATTTTATTATTCAAGTTTTTTTATTAATAACATTTTTGATAAGCAAACATGAGACCACCACCATAAAATGCATCCCCACACAGACATTTCCATTAACGAGTTATGGATATCTTACCAATTGATTGCAACAACTAACCTAGATTTGAATGCGACACTTTTCTAATTCTGTAAAATTATCAATACTTGGATTGTAATCAATAGACTTTTCAAATTTATAATCCGGGGCAGTTTATACGGACTCCTATAGGGGTGGGGGTTTTCAATCATTGCACGCATTAAAAGGTTGTACAATGTACATCACGGTGTTATACTATGTGCTTTGCGGTTTGTACGGTTGACCCTTATGAGGGATTATGCTTATTTTTTCAAAAAGTAAGCTACTTAAAAAATAATATTTGTTTGGCAGACAGATTTTATAAGAGATTGTGAAAAACTAGAAGGGGGATTGAATAGTTTTACCGATTAAAACTTTCTTTTAAACTATTTAGATTGACTTATGTCAATCTATTAGATATGTATGTTGGATGTTGATAGATAAGTATGTAAATACGTAATGTAAAGGTAGAGAGTAAGAAACACAAAACCACGACACGAGTGTTTATAGTGGTTTGGCTACAAAGACATCTTCCTTGCCCTACTCCACTCCCCGAGTCACCTACTCGAGAGTTCGTTAGCACTACACAACACAAACTCCTTGTGGCGGAGAAGCTTTCACAACGTCGCCTACTCTTTATCCGGTACAAGGCTAGACACTGGGTTCTTCCACAAGGTAGAACCAAACCTATCACAACGTCGCCTATACTTTATCCGGTACAAGGCTAGATACCGAGTTCCATTACCAAGGAGGAACTACTACCTAGCACAACACAATACCTATCCCAAAGGAGACACACTCCTTATTACAACATCATCAAGGATATCAATATCCTTTGCCTAAACTAATCTATCTTGTACATCGATGCACCTTATCGAATGTACACTTTAGGCACCTTTCACTAATGCCTTCAACACGATCCTCCATCATCTTTAACTAATGCCTTCAACAAGGACCTTTGACATCTTTCACTAATGCCTTTGACATGTACGTTTGTCATCTTTCACTAATGCCTTCGACTTGACCCTTTTGGCATCTTTCACTAATGCCTTCAACACAACACTTCTAGGGAGGACGAAAGAACTATCAACAAGAGAACTTCAGTAGTCTTGATGATGACGAAGCTTGGCAACTAATGGACTTGAGCTTGCTCGACTTCAAGAGGTGGTGATCTCGCCTTTAAGAGGAACCTAGAGAATCACACAAACACAAAACTACATAGAAAGATCCTTTGAATCTGAGGTTAAAGAGTTTACAGTACTAAGAGAAAGTATGTGTAAAAGTGGCACCTTACAATGAAGAAATGGCTCACTATTTATAGGCAAAAACAACTACTGTCCCCCGGATCCCACGAATCCCTTGTTTGAGAGACCCGTCCAGTGTATTCCTGGGGATCCACCAGACGCTCCTCCATATTTGGGTTATGGGTCATGGATCATGGGTCATGGGTTATGGGCTTTGGATCATGGGTATCCAAATAGATACAATGTATCTAGAAGATGCAATGCATCTAGTTAATGGGTCATGGGTATGGGTCATGGACCATGGATAATACCCAACATGACTTCATGCATAATGTCATGCAATGGGTCATGGGTTATGGATCATGCTCCATGGGTATGGGTCATGGACTTTGGGTTTTACCCAACTACATTAATGTATCTAGTTAATGGGTCAAGTACTTAGATTCTTACCCATTACATTACCCATTACAATATATACTAAGTATGTATATATATACCCATTATGTAAACACTAGTTGTTATACATATGCATTTCTATAAAATGTAAACACTATTAATTGTTTAGTGTTTTATATGAAAATTTAAGTGTGTTAGTAAACTATTGGCTTAAACCATTTACGTATTTTATTTGTTTCGTTAAAATGATTTTACGTTTGTTATCGACAAAACATTAGAAAATCGTAAAATATAAATAAACGTTTTTACGGCTTATTTGTATTAACAATCTCCTCCTTTTTTTTGATGACAAAACATAAGATTATTTTAAGAAAAAACTAAAATTCGTAAAATTTTGAATTGGAGTTTTTACTCTCCTCTCCCCTTTTTTGTCGAAACAAAAAGAGTGTCGAAAAGAAACTAACACATTGTTTGAAGAAAAACATGTGAAAAGTAAAAATATGAAAAAAATTAAAGAGTAAGAAAAGAGAAGGATTCTTGTCTTAGCTCCCCATTGACGGGTGCTTCCCTTTGTTGAGGGCATCAATTAATTAAGAAAGCTAAACGAGTGTTTTGCAATATCGTTTGCAAATGGTTTCGTCTTTTAGACGAACATGCTCCCCCTTGATGAGTGCTCCTTTGCGAGGAGGACGTCAAGTAGTAATGTACTCCTATGTGAAAGTATTGCAAGCGTTTTTGCAACGTTTCGCTTTGACAAGAAACTCCCCCTTGTTGAGGGTGTCAAAGTGTTCAAGTGTATATTGAAAATCTACAAAATAAATGTTAGAAAACAAGTATATGATGCATAATTTCCTGCAAGTAAGACTCATATTAGTAAGAAAAATTGTTCCTGTTGCACGGATCCCACGGTTCCTCCTTAGAGGGATCCGTCTATGCCAAAGTGAGGGATCCGTCTCCCTGCATACTTAAGACAGCAATATGGATGTTAAATGTGGTGTCAATACCAACAAGAGTTATGTATGTAAGGCACCAAACATATTCTCAAGACCATATGGCATGTAACATGTACTTTCATTCAATAAAAACATGAAAAATGATATACATATCTTTAAAACTAAGAGAATGACTAAAACATGTAATACATTTTCTAATAATTCTAAGAAGTGACAGAAACCAAAAAAAAAAAAAAAATCATTGTGCTTGAAATCTAAGGACGAGTAGATTTGTTGTTTTGCTCCAATCGTTCAAGGAGATGATTAAACATGAAATACAACTCATTTCGTACTTCTTGAACAATTTCTTGTGTGTTGACAATTAGAGCAATTATTGTCATGACTAGGAACCAGAGGAGGTGGAATGTTTTGAGGAGGCTCCACAAAGGATGGTGGAATTAGGGAAAGTGAGTTGAGTGACATAGGGTATGGTTCAACTAAAAATGAGGGTGATGATGCACGAGTTAGTGGTGGAGATTAGAAGTCCTCTATATGGTTGGGTCTTTGGTGATTTCTTGTCTCCAGAGATGGACTATTTGGTGGTGAAGGTGGTTCCCTATTTAACGAGAAAGTTGGTGAGTAGGAAGTCCTTGGTGGTAAGTCTTCTAACGAGTAGAGATTTGGATGGGAAAGAGGTTCGGTAAAGGAATGTAGTCTAGGTTCTATAAATGAAGGCTTGGGTGTTTTACTAGATCTAGGAGTGTTTGGTTTAGTGCTTGATTTAGGCCTTTCCAACTCAAAAGGTCGAATGCTAATCCTAGCGGTTTTTATAGCTTTGTTTGATTGAGTTTGTTGAGGTGGGATTCTAGCATTTGGACTTCTTACGGGGGATGACTCGCTAGAAGATATCTCATGAACCATATGAACATTATTTTTGGATGAACCTTTGGTTGAAGAGTTCTTGTTAGATGCTTTAGTCATAGTGAAAGAGAGGATGTAATAGATGTCCTAGCTACTGATTTTTGGATTGTGGTAGAATGGTAGTTTAAGCTCATAAGAATACTTGGTTTATAAAGGATGAAGTTGAGTTAATGAATTAAATTCTTGACCACTAAGAATTTTGGCATACACTAAGGTCAACTATAGTGTTGTTCTATTCTAGGGAGTCATTTAATGGCAAGTAAAAGTGTTTAAACTACCAAAGAGAGTTTGAATTAGAAGAGAAAACTGATCATAATCTGTTCTGGAGACCCGGATCCTAAGGTTCCCTATCTTTAGGGATCCGTCTAGTTATAAACTAGGGATCCGTCTATCAGACAGCAAAATGGTGGAGTGATTATGTTCTTTTAGGGTCTAGTACCTATAAGTCTTGAGTATTTGGGTTCCCTAATATGTCTTCAATGATATGGGACTTAAATATCCAACCATAAGGAGTGAGGATACATAATGATGGTTTTTTGTAAGAAAGTAGACTTTTTGAGAGTGCAACTAAGTATTTAAGGATGATACTAATGATTTGAGGATGACAAATGAGGACAATTGATCCTAGAGATTAGATGGTAGCTTAAGAAAAATTTGGAAAATTACTAAAAAATAAAAAGAAATGAAAAACTAGTTTTAAGCCTATTTTGGGGTAAAGACGACTAAAATCAATTTGTCAAAATTAAGAGAAACAGCAAACTAAGTGTTTTGAGATGTGAGGAACAATGTGTGAGTTTTGGAGCGGAAATATGGTGAGTTTTGGTGAGGTGATAAATCAAAAATATCTTGAATGTGATCCTATGTTAGTTATGAGTGAGTATGAAACCTACTGATCTTGAGGAAGACTAAATAGATCCTAAAGTATCATGTTTAGCTAGTATGATAAGGTCTAGAGGATTGGATTGAGGTGATAGTGTATAAATCCTATGTCTGTTTACTCGGATCCCACGGTTCCCTCATCTGAGGGATTCAGATACTGCTGACTAGTAGCTTCTCAGCAAATGTGCAGAATTTGCAGTCTTTAACAAATACTCATCCTAATCATTTCTAAATTCAATAATCAAATATGCAAGCAACAAGTATTACGCATAGTAAGTAAGGGCGACTAGAAGGTAAGCAAAATGAGCGGGACCGACTTCTTGATTGTAATCAAGCCGTCGTAAAATTCTCATTTTTGGGTTCCCTAGGTTAGAATGTTTTAGTTCATATCATGCCATCTACTTAGAGCTAAGTACTGAGCTACATAATATTGTTTAAGTTGTTTTACAGACCATTGTTCACAAATAAAGGTCCACGACTTTACCTTCCCTCCCATTCAAACTCCTACTCCATCGCCTCTACTCTTCACTCTTCAACCCTTCACCCTTACTTCTTCTTCTTCATGAGGAAGTTAGCAAAACATTTGAATATCCCTTTTGTTTGTTGAAATTCTTGTGATGGGCTCGGGATGTCTGGCAGTTGGTCAATGTATGCTAGGGGGTCAAGTTGAACGTTGCCAATGAGGTTGCTTCCTTCTCCCTCTCTTTCATATGATGATGCCGTTGGTGGGTGAGGTCTCTTGCCTTCAACCATAATCCTTGTAGTCTTCTCATCTGACAAGGGCACCATGACCTTGTTGCAAAATGTGTGGTCATCGGAGTAGGGAGATGGATCTAGAGCAAAGACGAAATTGGCTAGGTGAGTTAAGAGCATGGCCTAGGGGAGCACCATCTTGTCCGTCCTTTTCACACTTGCCATCCGTTTGACCATGTAATAGGCGAGATTGAAATGAGTCCCGGTAACAAGGCAATAGATCATGTAGGTTTTGGAAAGCGTTGGGATGATCCTTATTTCCCACCAAACAAAGGACGTTCTCCCTTAGCACTAGTTCCTATTTCTTGTATAATGGGAGCATCTCCGAAAGCTCCTTTTGAAAAGGATCCCTATAGATGACCTTGGACTTTCTAGTGACTCTTGACGGAGAGGCTCTTTCCATGAAGACGGTATCTCTTACCGTAGCCGGTTCCGGGAGGGGTATGAAGTATACCTTGTGATGATCCACCATGTCATGAAGATCGGCCAATGACCATTCATTTGAGTACATGCATACTCCTTGACAAGGGATACGAAGTATCCAAGCAAAATCTTCAAGATTGAAGGTGAATTCGTGCTCATTGATGATAAAAGCTATCGAAATGGTTCCATCTTCATTTCGAATGATCCTCATGCTACACCGGACAAATTTGTTCATTGATGCTCAAGAGGCATTGGAAGTTTATTCCCGCAAAGACTTGGGGAATGTCGGTGTTGTTGATGAATGAGGGTTCAACTACTCGTCCTTCGTGGAATAGTCTCTTTTCCACCAATTTGAAAGCTTTTCGGTCATCCGGGTTCAAGCCATCATTTCTATGATACATGGGAATGTAATGTGCCGTGTCTTGGTAATCTTGTTGTCTATTGCTAGGCATGATTGGTCCTAAACATCAAAACCACAATGTGGTGTTAATTGTGTGAATAGTATCCTAATGGGGTTCATCACAATTTTGCTCAATACATCTTCATTGAATTCAAAAAATGAGTTTAATTTGTATTAACAATGTTGATCCTTTGATTTAGTTTATCTTAGAAAACAATGTGATATCAAATTGTGATAAACCCATTTGAACTCAATTTCTTAAGATGAAAATCGTACTCCTAGGAATTAAAGAATGGAAATAACAATGTAGTGAAGATTATACTTACACAAGTGATTGTTTCCTTTGAAAAGATGATGAATGAACTCATGTGAACAGTAAATTAGGTTTTATGTTCGTGAGTTTGAGAGAGTAAAGTGAAGAATAGAACTCCACATTGATCATCTATTACTTAATCTGTCTTCTGATGTGCCGGTTCCCACGGATCCCTTGAATAAGGGATCCAGCTAGTTCAAACTTAGGGATTCGGCATATCAGTAGTTAACAGTTTAAGTGAGCTTTGATAATTTTGATTTGGGAGTTCTAATTCTTGGCTAGAGTTGGTGTAATCCAGCACTTACTGCACCTGCATCATCCAAACCATTTTCACATGAGCGCATGATCCGTACGACTCTTATGATGATATTGTGAATTGTTAGTGGTTAGGAGCCCAGAGTAGGGTGAAGATAATTAATAGCAAACCAAATACCAATACAGGTTACCGGATATCACTTAAAATCATGTTATCACTTTCCAAAGTAAACTATTCGACCCTAATGCATGGGTATCACGAATATCTATTTGGGATAAGACCAAATGTATGTTAATGATTTAGGCACAAATCAATAACCCTTTTACATCCAAGTGTTTATATTTTTTGTATCACCTTCATGCATAATATGATTTCTTATTTATAGGAAAATTCTCATAGCTAGTCAAATGGAATTATGATGATTAATCGCCTCATTAATCGCCTCATAATTATCCCCATTAAAGCTAATAGTGGTTACATGACCAATTAAACGTGGTCTTTAAGCAGTTATAACTTCCACTAGAAAAAGTCAAAGCTTGTTACAAGTTACTTCCAGCAGCACTAGCAGTAGTAACTCTGCCTACCTGTACTAACATTAATACTAGTAGTATTAACTCTGCCCAATAGTATTAACATCAATACTATCAATATTAACTCTGCCTAACAGTACTAACATTATGAATCTTACCACTATAGAGTCAGGGTGTTCAGGGACCTTATGGGTGTACACTTCGTACCTCCTGACCCATTACCAGGTGTGAACTAATCCCACAAGTGCACTAAATTTTCCATCAATCTTCCCCAAATTTAGTTCACTTCCTTTGCATGAAAATTAAAAATTAAACAAAACATGTGCATAAACGAAATATATTGAGGATTAAATTTCCATCTTAGTACATTACATGTTCAAATATTCGAGAATCAGGGTGTTCTAAGAATTGAACCCTTCAACCCATTTGAATACCTGAAGATAAAATACACACAAGTTTTCAAACACTTAAAAGCTCCTGACACTATACAATCCATGTGCCATATCTAATTCATAAATGATGTAAAAGCCAAAATTCCAAAGCATGTGCATAAACGAAAATATCTTGAGGATTAAATTTCCATCCTAGTACATTACATGTTCAAATATTCGAGAATCAGGGTGTTCTAAGAATTGAACCCTTCAACCCATTTGAATACCTGAAGATAAAATACACACAAGTTTTTAAACACTTAAAAGCTCCTGACACTATACAATCCATGTGTCCATATCTAATTCATAAATGTTGTAAGAGCCAAAATTCCAAAGCATGTGCATAAACGAAAATATCCTGAGGATTAAATTTCCATCTTAGTACATTACATATTCAAATATTCGAGAATCAGGGTGTTCTAAGAATTGAACCCTTCAACCCATTTGAATACATGAAGATAAAATACACACAAGTTTTCAAACACTTAAATGTTGTAAGAGCCAAATTTCCAAAGCTCCCTATAACGGAAAAACTTCAACATTCACATAGGTGGTTCCTCTTTATTCATGCTCCTGCTAAGCACTTTTTCAAAGAAATTACCCATTAAAAAGTAAAGACTTCATCATCCTTAGCAGCAGGTTCTGAGCACAACCTTAGGATGTATAATAAAATATGTGATCCAGTCCACTAAATGTTCAGCTTTCCACATTGAACTCAACTCCCAAGTTTCCTGAGGATGGAGTTGGGTGTCTTAGCATTCAGTGACTAAGTTTGACTTAAATCCATCCCTTTATCAGACTTTATAACCAAGTCTCTAGCCAAACCCTTCGTCAAGCAATCAAATAAATTTTTTTGAGATCTAGCAAACTCTATAGATACCACCCCATTCATAATAAGCTCACGATTCATGCTATGTCTGACACCTAAGTGTCTAGACTTCCCATTGTACATCTGGCTATAAGCATTTGCCAATATAGTTGCACTGTCATAGCTGGTAGAAATAGGTGCTATAGGTTTAGGCCACAATGGAATCTCAAGAAGCAAGCTTTTCAACCATTCAGCTTCTTTACCAGCAGCTGCTAAGGCCACAAATTCAGATTCCATTATTGAACTGGTGATGCAAGTTTGCTTCTTGGATGCCCAAGAAATTGCACCTCCACTAAGTAGGAATACCCAGCCACTGGTAGACGAATTGTCTTCAGTGTTACTGATCCAACTTGCATAAATGTATCCTTCTAACAATGAAGGATAATCATTATAAGAGAGAGTGTAATCCGTAATTCTCTTTAGATACTTCAGTACCCTCTAAACTGCTTGCCAGTGATGAGCATTATGATTGCTAGTATACCTGCTCATTTAACCCACTGCAAATGCAATATCAGGTCTTGTACAAGTCATGGCATACATCAGGCAGTCAATTACCCTAGAATACTCAAGTTGAGATACAACCTTGCCATTATTAGGCATCAGCTTCTCACAAGTATCCATGGGTGTACTCACTGGAGTACGATCAAAATAATTGAATTTCCTCAACACCTTCTCAATATAATGAGAATGAGAAATAAAATTCTTTTACTTTCATGTTTAATCCTTATACTAAGGATAACATCAGCCTCCCCTATGTCCTTCATGGAGAACCTTGATGACAAAAATTCTATTGTTAAGTTAACCTGATTTTGGTCAGTGTCAAAGATCAGCATGTCATCAACATATAGACAAATGATGACTCCTTTACCAGATTTTTAAATTTGCTATATACACATTTGTTAGCTTGGTTAAGAAGATAACCATTTGACAAAACCACTTCATCAATTTTTTGATGCCATTGTTTAGGTGTCTGCTTTAGTCCATACAAAGACTTAATCAGTTTACACACCTTATTTTCATTGCAAGGCATGATGAAGCCCTGAGGTTGGTTCACATAAACCCCCTAATCTAATTCACTATTCAAGAAAGTTGTTTTCACATCCATCTGATGAATAATTAGATTGTGAATTGATGCCAAAGCAATCAACAGTCTTATGGTACTGATACGAGCCACAGGGGCATAAGTATCAAAATAGTATATTCCTAACTTTTGTTTAAAGCCCTGAATGACTAGTCTAGCCTTGAACTTTTTAATAGTTCCATCTACCTTCATGAGTTCCATTAGGAATCCTCTGACTTGGTCTAGGGACTGATGAGAATCTATTCTCAACAAAGATTACATCCCTTAATTCAATTATAGAGTTAATTGAAACACTTTCATTAGGTTCTCTAACATAGAATCTAAAAGCTTTGAAATGCTCAGCATATCAAACAAAGATGCATTCAATGCCTCTTTTACTCAAAGTTTTTACTTTTGGATCAGGGAGTCTTACAACAACCCTACAACCCCAAACCCTGAGAAAGTTCAGGTTGGGTTTCCTTTTAGTCCAAGAATTCATAAAGGGTAATCTTGTTCCTTTTATTGGGAACACTATTTAATAAATAAAAGTTGTTAACATAGCTTTACCCCAGAACCCTTGACTCAGTCCTGAATAGGACAACATGGAATTAACCATCTCCTTTAGTACTCTGTTTTTCTTTTCAAAAATACTATTTTGTTAAGGAGTATAGGGAGCAGTCGTTTCATAGATAATTCCAACAGACTGAAAATACAGAGTATCCATGTACTCATCTCCCCTATCAGTCCTTAATCTTTTGATCAGGGACCCAAGTTGCAATTCAACTTCAGTTTTAAACACCTTGAATTTATATAATGCTTCATCCTTAGTATGTAACAGATAGACATAACAGAACCTAGAAGCTTCATCAATAAATGTCAAAAAGTACTTCTTATTCCCCAAAGAGGGAGTGACATGCAAATCATACATGTCACTGTGTATCAGCTCCAAGAGCTTAGTTTCACGATTAACACCCTGAAAAGGTTTCTTAGTTATTTTGGTCAACATGCAAGTTTTACACTTTTCAGTGTCCATGTCAAATGTTAGGATTAACCCATCCTTAGACATATCTTGCATCCTTTTATAGTGTACATGGCCAAGTCTAGCATGCCATAGGGTAGAGTCAGTCAGGTAAGAGGAGGTCATAAAGGCTGAATTATCACAATCATTAAAAATATTCAACTTGAACATTTGATTACTCAAATATCCAAAACCAATAAATACACCACTTTTAGACAAAACAAATTTATCAGATTCAATAACTTGTTTAAAACCATGATTATTCAAAACATTACTTGAAACTAAGTTTTTCCTTATATCAGGAACATGAATAGCATTAAACAAATATACAATTTTTCCAGAACTAAACCTAAGATCTACAAAACGACGTCCATGCACCAGGGCTGTTGACTCATTTCCCATGTGAAGAATAGAACTATCATTCAGTGACTCGTAAGTCTTAAACCAGCTTCTATCTTTGCACACATGAACAGTTGCTCTAGAGTCAACCCACCACGCAACAACATCATCCTGCACATAGTTAGATTCAGATACATATGTAACATAATAAACATGAAGAGATTTATTAAACATATTCTGACCTTTCACAGGAACTGAACCATTCCCTGATCCACTAGTGCTTGATCCATTGGTTTTACCACCAATCTTAACACCTTTGCAATCCCTTTTAATGTGATCAAATTTGCCACATTTTCAACAAGTAGGTGTTGCCTTCTTGTTAGGGTCTTACCTTGTGTTATCCAGATATTTACGTTTACCCTTGTTGTCATTGTACCTAGTAGAGTTGTTATGCTCCATCATACTAACAACAGATGCACCAACAACATTGTTGCTTTTTGGCTTGTCATTATCCTGCACCCTGAGTGATTCCTCAATGCGCAGATAACTGCCCAACGCAACAAGAGTTAACTCATCCTTCTTATGTTTCTAGGTATGATTGAAATCTTTCCAAGAAGGAGGGAGTTTGTCAATGATACAAGAGACTAAAATAGCCTCATCTATGTTCATTTTGTGTTGTGTAAACCTACCAAGTATACCAAGAATTTCATTGTATTGTTCCATAACTGGTATTGAATAAGTCATTTTGTAATTTGTGAAATTACTTACAAGGAACTTCTTACTTGATGCATCCTCATCCATATATTTGGCATCCAAGGAATCCTATAGTTCTTTGGAAGATTCAACATTCTGATAGATATCAACGAGAGAATCAGACATACCATTGAGGATTAAACCTATGAAAATGTAATCATCAATCTCCCATTTGCTCCTCTTCCTGATCTGTTCCACAGTAGCATCATCCGCATCATCCACATCATCTGGAATTGGTGTGCTCATAACATACACCACACTCATGCTTGACAACATAAAATGCATCTTCTTTTGCCATCTTCTGAAATCCACCCCTTCAAACTTATCCAGTTTGGAGAAGTTAGCAACCATATGCTTCATAGCAGCAACCATTGATTATCACAAAATAGTTTACTTGATTGTTGGTGGTTAGGAGCCCAGAGCAGGGTGAAGATAATCAATAGCAAACAAAATACCAATACAGGTTACCGAATATCAGTTGGAATCGTGTTATCACTTTCCAAAGTAAACTATTCGACCCTAATTCCTGGGTATCACGAATATCTACTTGGGATAAGATCAAATGTATGTTAATGATTTAGGCACAACTCAATAACCCTTTGGTATCCAAGTGTTTATATTTTTTGTATCACCTTCATGCATAATATGATTTCCTATTTATAGGAAAATACTCATAGCTAGTCAAATGGAATTATGATGATTAATTGGCTCATTAATCGCCTCATAGTTATCCCCATTAAAGCTAATAGTGGTCATTAAACGTGGTCATTAAACAGTTATAACTGTCACTTGAAAAGGTCAATGCCTGTTACAAGTTACTTCCAACAGCACTAGCAGTAGTAACTTTGCCTAACAGTACTAACATTAATACTAGCAGTATTAACTCTGCTCAACAGTATTAACATTAATACTAGCAGTATTAACTATGCCTAACAGTACTAACATTATGAACCTTACCACTATAGAGTCAGGGTGTTTAGGGACCTTATCGGTGTACACTCGGTACCTCCTGATCCATTATCAGGTGTGAACTAATCCGACAAGTGCACTAAATTTTCCAACAATCCTCCCCAAATTTAGTTTACTTCCTTTGCATGGAAATTACACATCTATACTATATAAAATGAAAAAATGGTCAAAGTGAAAAAGTGAAAAATGTTGAAAGTTGAATGTTGAAAACATGGTCAATGGAGAGAGAAATAAATAATATAATTAATACTCTTATTAAAACACCCCATTACTTAAAAGTACAATAATTTATTCACATTGTACACCCAATTAAAAGCACATCTACCAAATTAAAAACAACCAATTGAAACTGATACCGGGTTGACCCGTTGAAACCGATACCGGGTTGACTTGTTGAAACCGATACCGGGTTGACCCGGGACGCTTCAAACCCGCGGGTGACCGGTTTAATTTGCATTTTTCGACCCAACCTATCGGTTTGACTCGGTTTAAATCGACCTGTTTTTTATCGGAACGGTTCAAACAGTTGAACCACCCGGGTGAAATCGGGTTTCAAATTTGACAAAATTATATGACAATTTTTTTGAAAGGAGAGTCCAAGTAATTGTAGTTTTTGGTTTATTTTGCTTTGACACATGTAATTTGTCATTTGTATAATGTTATTTTAAAAAATGTTGCTCTTGCACCATTTAAGGGACTAGCATATATGAATCATCGTTTAAAAGTTAATATATATTGTATAGCCCTTTGTCAAGTGTATCAATAATGTTATGTAAGTTTATTAAAATCACAAAAATAAATAGTATTGTTATCTTTAGCGATAATTATTTGTACCTCAAACAAATAGCTTTGAACAATGCATAAATATCTATACAAATTGATAGTACAAAATAATCTTATATGGTGATATCCAATTTGCAAAGTTACAATTTTAAAAGCCAAACACCAAATGATAAACGTTACACATGTAAAAAAAATAGTTATCACTGCCTAAATTACTGACAAAACAAGAAAAGGCGGTCACACATGTTGCCTATACCTCTAAACTACAATATAATATTGCCAACTACATAATACCGTTGCTTTTTGTAATGCTTGAATCTATTATTACTAAAAATCTTAATAACTTAAAACAATCCTATTAGAAAATATACTCACACACTTAGATTGACTCCACATAATTTTTTTAAAAACTATATATTTATCTTTGCTATGCAACCACGCATCAATTGTAGTTATTCAAAACGATTCTCTAATGCTACAAATACTGACTTGTTGAAAGAAACTTATGGGTCATCGAACTTTGAGAAAACTAGACATCTGCGCGGTCTTCGTCTAGTTAAATAAAACATGTGCATAAACAAAAATATCTTGAGGATTCAATTTTCATCTTAGTACATTACACGTTCAAATAATCAAGAATCACGTTCAAATTTCCTTTTATAGGAAGTCGCAAATCCTTTATAATGTAGTATAGATAAGCATTTTGTCTTAAAGCACTACAATTATTATTAATACGGTGAGTTTATTATTTTTATGTTTTATATTTGTTTACAATTATAGATATGTCAACTTAACAACTAATTTATCAAAAACTTTTATTGAAAAAAAACCCTTGTAGCTCATGCTTGCAGTTTACACCTTACAGTATACAACTTACAATTTATAGCTTATATCTTGCTTTGCCAAACATACCCTTTAAGTGAGTTAACATAAAGAAAGACCAAGGTGTTTTAAAGAAAACGAAAAGTATAATTCTTTTTAATCTAAACTTATTTCTAAAATTATCATATATACTTAATATCTAGCAAGTGACAAAAAAAAATGACTTTATCTTTAATGTGTGTATATAGACTATTTACCAAGTAATATTTGTAATTCCAAATTCCAGATCGTTAGGAATCACCAAAAAATTTAGACTAATGTTCTATCTTCCTAACTGACCAGCAAAGCTCCTCAGCCGGCGGTACGTCCCAGGCTGCCGACTGCCGTTTCATAATCTCAAAATCCTCAACACACTCATCAAACGACATCTTCGAAACCCTTTTCCTTATAGCTGCGAGCTTCTTTCCAGCAACTTTATCAAACAAATCTTCCCACCCATCTTCCCATTTTTCATGACCATCACAAAGCTGCAGTGTCCCATTAGCACTTTCTGTCCAACTCCATTGCCTGTCTAACCCGTTCAGGACCATTTCCGCCCATTTGCTTGAAAAACTAGACCTGCATAGCCTGCAGTTCACCCCACTCAAAGGCCCTTTGCTCGATAAAGATGCTACAAGAACACCAAACCTTCCTGGAGGAAAATTGTACGTCCGATCATAGACAATGCAAAATGGGATTCGTTTAGTGAGATATGACACATTTCTTAGTTTAAGTTGAGCTTGAAATGCAGATTCCGAGTTGAGTTCGTGGAGCCCTGCATTGTCGAGTTCTGGGATCATGGAGAGACGGGAAAGGGCCGTGATAGTAGTGTTGTAATCACCAACGCCAAAACGGTTGTTGAGACCGCCGTATGAGGATCCGGATGGGACTACGTATTGACCCGGGATGAAGAGGTCCGGTTCAAGTTTAGTTGACCAGTAACCATCTACTCGAGTTCGGATTATCCAGTCGTAGGTGAAGTTGTTACGTTGTTGGTGAGAACTGATCATTGTTAAGCAACCTTCCACCAAATTGAAATATTGTAAGAAACCCTGATGAAAAAAAGGTGGCATTGTTAATTGACTATTCTACCCTCGGTGAAACTTGGTTCATACAATAGCTATAAAGTATACTTTAATTAGACAAGTAGCTACTTTCTTTATAAATCTTAAAAAGTGTGTTATTTCGTGTCAAACATGTTAGGCGACATTTTGAGAATTGATACTTTTCACGTTTAGTTTGTCAAGAGACGTGTTGCCATATTCTAACAAAATGATACGAAACATTGTAATACATTATGTTTGACCTCGCTATTTTGGCATATTTCATTTTCTACTTTTATCCTTTCGAGAATAACATATTTGACAAATCACAAATACATAAATATATACTAGCGATAAATATAGTTATATGTGTTTGGTTACCCGTTTAGTGAATTAGTTTCACAACACTTTGAATGTATATGTGTTAGTTGTAAGTGTTTGTTTGGGTTACCCGTAACTTTCCCGCGACATCATTATTCCCGCATATAGAAATACCCTCGCAATCTCTTACGCGTCAAACACTACCCCAAAAGTATATGATTTTGACGAATCAAGATTATATTGATTGAAATAAATAAAATAAAGGTTAAAGTTGTAAAAATTTGAATTAAAATAAAATAAACCCATTAAAAATATAAAAACTAAAAACTCATAAAAATATATCAAAATGGATGTTGAATTAAAGAGCATAAAATTTTAGAAAATAAGGTGAAATTAAATTATAAAAAAAATAAGTAGATAAAAAGATATTTTAATTTAAAAATAAAGATGAATTTTTAGTTGAGAAATGACACATGTCATTTTATAATTAGAGCTATTTATCTTAATTTTTAGTGGTTAGGAGTTAGGTTTGGAGTTTGTTAGAAGTTAGGCTTGGAGTTTGTTAAGAAATGACACATGTCATCTCATGATTGGAGCTCCTTATCTTAATTTTAAGTTAGAAAAACTCTTTCCATAATAAGTAAGTAAAAAAGTCTGAATTTTTAAGCCTTCTAATTTTAGAAGGCCTAAATGCATTATAAAGTAGTATAGATTGTAAAATAATGATAGACCTCTAAACTCATAAACATGCAACTATTTTTATTGATGGCCGTCTAAACGAATAACCACTTCATATTTCAACAAATAAAAAAAAAATCACTAAATATATAACTTTATTGGTGAAAAATGTTGTTAATAGACTTTTAAAACTTGATGCATTTTCCATGTGTTACTATAAGAGCATGTTCAATCATAACACCATAACACCAATAACACCGTTCACGTCAGCGCCACATCAGCTTTAACATTTCACCTGAACATCCCCAAAAAACACCCACAACAATAACATCCCAATAACATCAATAACATTTCATATTTTCAATTTCAACCCCTAAACTAAAACAAACACTTCATTTATTAAACTAAAACAAACACTTCATTAAAATTGAAAACATATTACAATACGAGATTAAAAAAAAAAAGTTTACAACGAAATAAAAAAAACACACTGCAAATAAAACGTTACAACAAATTAAAGGAAATGACGAGAATACGATCTACTGACGAGGTTTCAAGTTATATTTTTTGATGATTCGATCTTTTTCATCATTGATCCACTCAACAACCATTGGATCTTGCCCTTCAGTAGGCGTCATCAAAAACTTTATATCTTCCAACCTTGTTATTGTGAGATCTTTTTCCTGCTGGGCCCGATACGCCGCTTCGGCGGTTTCACCAGTGCTTGCTCCCCCAGTACTTGTTGTAGTCTCGGATCTTGCTTTCTTGGTAGCACGTTTCTTTCCCATGGGGCGTGGTTGTTCATCATTACCAAACAAAGCCTCGTTTGTTTGGCTTGGCACATCGCCGATTAAATCAACCGGTTCCGGCGTGTCCCATTTCTTATAATGACGCAAAACCTCCCAAGCGCCATCGAGACCAAACAATGCTCCGTTGTTTTCCTCACGATACCATTGCTTTGCCCGTTTCATCACATCCAGCTCACTTTCCCCGCTTCGTTGATCCTGTTGCGCGTATGTAACAAGCGTTGAACTTTGTGCATATGCCGTTCAACGTTTTCCATTTGCTTGACATCATGTCCTTGGTGCGCCGTTGAAAGTTGTTTCTATTGAACTCATTTCTGACCCGATACCAAAACGTATCTCTGGGTTGGCACTTTCCAACTTCCGGATCCTCCGAAACAGCTATGTAACACCTTGCAAGTAATGCTTCCTCTGCTGAAGTCCAACGCGCAATAACGACAACCTCCTCTTCATCAGAATCAATTGGTTCGGGCTCGGGGTCTTTGGAATTTTTTTATTTTCGCTTAATACGACCTTTTCCTTTTTTTGGAGGAGACGTGGGTGTGTCAGCAACATCATGTGTTTCAGTTTGCGATTGTTGTGACTGTTGTGTGAATTGTAGATTTTAAAAGTTGGAGTTTAAGGTGCTTTGTTGGTTTTGTTGTTGCCAATACAGAAATGTTTGATGTTGTTGATACATTTCTTGGCTCGATAAGCCTAGTGGGTTGGGGTTTGAAGATGAACCCGCGTTCGGGTTAGATGATGAACCCGGGTTTGAGGGATTCCACCCACCACCGAGAAGATTGAAGAAAGTATCATCGTTGCCTCCCGACATTGTTTTTTTTGCAGTTAATTGAAGTTGAAAGATTGAGAGTATTGAGAGGATTTAGTAGTGGAAGTGTGAAAAAAAAAAGGTGTTTTAATTGTGTATTTATAGTGGTAAAAAAAGGTTTTTGAATTTTTTATTAATTTCTTTTATATAAAAAGTAGCCCGTTAGGGGTGTTTTTTGAAATTTTTTTTTAAAACATAACGGCTAGTAGCCGTTAGAAGGACTTGTTTTGAAAATTTTTTGAATTTTTTTTTCTACGCCTTTAACGCGCGTTAATGGGTTAACGGGGAGGGACCAACGCCGTGAAAGAACCTAGCCTCCAAAGGTGTAACGCCGATAACAGCGTTATTTGGCCTCTAACGAGCGTTACCCCGTTAACGTTGCACATGCTCTAATGAGACGGAAGAAATATTTATGATGTGACATCACTTTCTATATCAAGGAATAAAACACACTGTATTATGGAATAAAACATATAAAAAAAGCTTTTTAGCTTGAAACAAAAATATCTATATAAAAGTCCAAAACTCACTTTCATAGTATTTGATTCTCATAGAAAGTAAATTTTATCTATGGGATAAATTCCCTAAATCTGGTGAATTACATCAAAAGATATTATACTTATAATATAGAATATTTTTTATTTGAAAAATGATTGTTGTGCCTACTAATTATATCTACAAATAAACTTAAAGATTTGATTGGTTAATTTTGAAAAATGATTGGTAAAAATTAAAAAAGATAAAATACTTAATGCAATTATACAAGTGATTTGTGCATTAAACATATATTTAAACTTGCGTTGTAGGTCTAAATAACATTACCCTTTTTATTTAACTATTCAAGTTTTTTTATTAATAACATTTTTGATAAGCAAACATGATACCACCACCATAAAATGCATCCCCACACAGTCATTTCCATTAACGAGTTATGGATATCTTACCAATTGATTGCAACAACTAACCTAGATTTGAATGTGACACTTCTCTAATTTTGTAAAATTATCAATACTTGGATTGTAATCAATAGACTTTTCACATTTATAATCCGGGGCAGTTTATACGGACTCCTATAAAGGTTGTACAGTGTACATCACGGTGTTATACTATGTGCTTTGCGGTTTGTACGGTTGACCCTTATGAGGGATTATGCTTATTTTTTCAAAAAGTAAGCTACTTAAAAAATAATATTTGTTTGGCAGACAGATTTTATAAGAGATTGTGGAAAACTAGAAGGGGGGTTGAATAGTTTACCGATTAAAACTTTGTTTTAAACTATTTAGATTGACTTATGTCAATCTATTAGATATGTATGTTGGATGTTGATAGATAAGTATGTAAATACGTAATGTAAAGGTAGAGAGTAAGAAACACAAAACCACGACACGAGTGTTTATAGTGGTTTGGCTACAAAGACACATTCCTTGCCCTACTCCACTCCCCGAGTCACCTACTCGAGAGTTCGTTAGCACTACACAACACAAACTCCTTGTGGCGGAGAAGCTTTCACAACGTCGCCTACTCTTTATCCGGTACAAGGCTAGACACCGGGTTCTTCCACAAGGTAGAACCAAACCTATCACAACGTCGCCTATACTTTATCCGGTACAAGGCTCGATACCGAGTTCCATTACAAAGGAGGAACAACTACCCAGCACTACACAACACCTATCCCAAAGGAGACACACTCCTTACTACAACATCATCAAGGATATCAATATCATTTGCCTAAACTAATCTATCTTGTACATCGATGCACCTTATCGAATGTACACTCTAGGCACCTTTCACTAATGCCTCCAACACGATCCTCCAGCATCTTTAACTAATGCCTTCAACAAGGACCTTTGACATCTTTCACTAATGTCTTTGACATGTACGTTTGGCATCTTTCACTAATGCCTTCGAATTGACCATTTTGGCATCTTTCACTAATGCCTTCAACACAACACTTCTAGCGAGGACGAAAGAACTATCAACAAGAGAACTTCAGTAGTCTTGATGATGACGAAGTGTTAGGATTTAGTAAATCCAGTTATTAAAGAGTCGGTCACCTCAAGTATGTGTAATCGTTAGAAAGCTCGTAGTCGTAGATTATTTAATGATAAGTAGTATTTAGTTGTGTATCACCGTGGAGGACGGACGGGTCTTTACCCACTGTATGCCTGATCCACAGCCCGTAGGTGGCGATTTGTGTAAGACTATAAATACTCTCTACCTCCCAAGGTAGAGAGTTGGAGCTCATAATAATACTTTCATTTTCTCTCACTAAGTTCCCAAACCTCTAACTCTTTCTCTCTCTAAAACCTCATCTTATACGCCTCTTTTGATTGTGATATGATGTGTTTGTGAAATCCAATATGTTACAAATGGTATCAAGAGCCATGGTTTGATCATCTCTTTTACATATCCTTGGATTTCTTGTGGTTTTTGAGTTTGAAAAAGTTTAGTGGTTTTTGCATCATTTGGATCATTTCTAGTGTTAAAGTTTGAATTTTGGGTGTACTTTTGTGTTTAGAATCATTGTAAGTGCTTGGGTTTTGATTTGGTAAGCTTGAATCACTGTGGTTGAGCTTGTTTTGGATTGAAAAGTGTGTTTTTTGAAGTTTTTCTTGCTAGCGACTTGGTTCTCGTACTGTTTTTCATCATAGTGACTTGCTTCAGTAAAAGGTAGCGAGTTGTAGTGTTAATTGTTAGCGACTTGTCTATTGAGACAAGCCGACAAAGAGTACAACTTAGTAGATTCTCCACTACGGTTAGCGACTTGGTGAAGTTAGCGACTTGCTTTCTATTTTGTTAGCGACTTGTACTTAGTATTCTTAGCGACTTGGTGTTAGCGACTTGGAGTTTAGCGAGTTGCTCTTTAGCGACTTGACTGTGTAGCGACTTGAGTCTTAGCGACTTGGTTCACAGGAAATTGAGATCTTAGCGAGTTGCTACTTAGCGACTTGGTGCTTAGCGACTTGGTTCAAGAATTCTTAGCGACTTTGTTGATTTTTGTTTGTAATACGGTTTTCTCTTGATTTAGTAAAATCCCGTGAAAGAATCTATTTCCTGGTTTAATCATAGAGTTATAAAATCCCGTGTAATCTGTTAACATGTCTACCAACGCACCTACAATCATCTCCACTGTTGCTGAGGATGTTCAAGCAGTTGGTTCGGATACTCGTCCACCTATGCTTGACGAATGACTACGACTCTTGGGCTCAACGAATCGATTGTATTGTCTTGGAAAGGAAAATGGGGTCAACATTCTCAAATCCATTGATGAAGGACCTTATCAGATTGAGACTACAAGAGACTTAATTGACACAGCTGCAGATGGAACAATGATATATGGATTAGACAGACCAAAGACGTATGATGAGCTCAATGATAAGGAGAAAAAGAGATTCGATGTCGATATCGGGCTTCTAACATTATACTTCGGGTCTTCCAAAAGATATCTACAAGCTTATCAATCACAACACTGAAGCCAAGGCAGTTTGGGATAATGTCAAGATGCTTCTCTCCGGTTCTGAATTAACCAAGGAAGACAGAGAATCACAACTGTATGATGAGTTTGAGCACTTTAAGATGAAACCAGATGAGAGTGTCTATGAGTACTACGTGAGATTCCATAAGCTTGTGAATGACATGAGGAACATCAAAATGACCATGCCAAACATTCAACTGAACTCAAAGTTTGTGAACAACATGAGTCCCAAATGGCACAAATTTGTCATCGCTGTGAAGCTAACCAAAGGATTGAAGAATACAAACTATGAGCAACTGTATGCCTTTCTTCTTCAAAATGAGAGACATTCTATGTTTGAAAAAAGGATTCTTGAACAGCTCAAAACCAACCAGGGAGAAACAAGTTCCTCAAATGATTCAACAGCCTTCTACACAAATGTTGGAATTACCACCAAAGCTTCTCAAGTTATACCCACGGGTAATGGTAATCACAAACTCATTCCTGATCCAATGTTCAAACAAGCTGATGCTGATGCAGTCATCGGACACTTCATCAATCAACTGGCTCTTATGATTAAACAAAACTTGACTCTCAATCCACATACCAACAGTCTTCACACTAACAATGAGATCAGAATTGCATCCAACCTTCACAATCATGCGGTTGTCAGAGATGGAAAAGTTATGGTACAACCAGTTCAAGGAAGGCAATATGAACAGGGAAGAGGTGGAGTAGGTGGATGTTATATTGGAAATCGAGAATCGGGAAGGAATGGAAATCAAGGTCAAGCAAAGCCAATTAAGTGCTACAACTGTGGTGGTGAGGGACATATTGCTAGGAACTACACATCTCCAAAATGTCCACGAATGCGAATACTTGGAGACAAGATGTTGCTTGTGCAAGCTCAGGATAATGGAGCAGCTTTGGATGAAGAGGAGTTGTTGTTTCTTGATGAGGGAAATGCCCGAACCTATGATGCGATGTTGATGAACGACCAATTCGGAGATAGGTCATAATAATCAAAATGCCTTTCAAGTAGCTGACTGTGATGCATTTGACTCTGATGTCGATGATGAACCTACTGCCCAAACAATCTTCATGGCTAGCATCTCACCTATGGTCTCTCCAAAGGTCTCTCCACCACAACAACCAGGTCCATCCAAGGAATCAATCATCTCAGAGGTATTAAAACTATACGATGATGTTGATGTGCAAAAGATACATGACAAAGTACAATCAACTGAAACTATTGAGTCAGATATTGAAAATATGGGTAATATCAATGTTGTTCCATATGATCAATACGTGAAACAAAGTGAAAGTGAGATTGTAATAAGTGATGCATCTTCTGCAGTAAATGATGACTATATTTTTTATGAATACACTGCATGTGCCCCTGATGATTCTGTTATTTCTGAACTAAATGCCTATAAAGAACAAGTTGTCATTTATGAACAACGTGCTAAGTTTGAGTTAACTACTCGTGAGCAGGAGTTGGATAACCAAATGCGTACAATTATCAGAAAAAGTAATTTTAGAAAAGAAGTGTTAAAACAAGAGTTAAACTCCTTACAAGAAAAGCTTTCTAAAACTGTTAAGCAAAAGCAAGAGCTTCAAGATAATGTTAAAGTGCTTAAACAAGAATTTAATGCTAAGGAATCAAAACTTTTGAATGACTTTTCAAATCTAAAAACTTTGAAAAATAAGCTTGAAAATAAGTTGTACGTACAAGGGAACACCATTCAGACTGCTCACATGATCACTAAGCATAGAGTCTTAAGCGATAAGCATAGTATCCCCATTATAAAGGAATCCAACCCTGAGTATGGTAAGAAAGAAAAAGCTGCTCAAAATGTAATATATGATGGCAATTAGATTCTTAAACCTAGACAGAAACCTAGTTACATTGAGTGCACTGAGGAAGATAGAAAATTAGATGATGCATCTAGGGAGAAAATGGAGATGAAGCTTAACAATCATGCGTGTAAAGAGAATAACATAACGATCAAACCCCATGATTGCACTAAGGAAAATTGGATCTCCTTAAACAAGTTTAAGCCTCAGACTCTATTAACCCCTTAACAATTGTTCTGGAAAAAGGATATGGATATGCAAAAAGCTGAAAATCTTGTTGAAAAAAATCCCCCATGTAGGAGAATGCTTCCTGCCACTGTTTATCCCCCAAATACCCCAATGCATTTAGTTCCTAGATCTATACCCACTAAGAGCAAGACCTTAATCAATCAATATATAATCTTTCAATTATTTGTTGATTTTGAGAAAACTTGTAAGAAAATGATCACACCCACTGGGATAACTGAAGGGGAAAGGGTTTTGAGCAAACTAAAGAATGTTATTTAACTGAGGTCATGCCTTTCTTTAAACAATTAAAAGATCAATTTGAGAGTCTAAAAAAGGGGACATATTCAGATATTAAAGAAATGGAAAAGGAATTTGATGCAATGATAGTTGAAGTTAGTGACTATGAGCGTGAATTAAAATATAATGAGATTGAGAGGAAGAACTTGCATACCTTGAATGAGAATCTTATTTCTGAATGCATTACTCAAGATGTGTTTTACACTGCTACGAATTGTTCCATTAATGCCTCTCAATTTCATGAATTATCTGTTGCTATGAAAGTCTCCCATGATCGTGTCATTGAACTTGAAAAATCTAATTCTAAATTGCATGAGAAAATTGATCAGGATGATCACGATAATTTGGTAAAACATCTTTCTAAACTAGAAGTTGAACATTTTGATTTGCAACTAAAATATCAACATCTTAAAGAAAATGTCAAAACCACAAATATCAAGACATCCTCAGATGTTCCAGAGTTTGATGCAGTTTTTCAGATAAACAAACGTGACGAACATATTCAAGCTCATTGTAACACGATCAGAAAGTTGAAAGCCCAAATTTCACAATTAAAGGGTGAAAAGAACAATGCGACTAGCTCCCAAATGCCTCCTCCTTTAGATTCTCAGTACTCTCAAACTTTTCATCTTCAAAACTTGGTTAATGTTTTGCAAAAGGAAAACGAGAGTTTTCTAGAAGAAAATGAAAAGGTTAAACGACACTTTAAAGAGTTATATGATTCAAGGAAAGTCACTCGTGACAAAAACAACGAAAAAATAACGTCTTTACAAAAAGAGATTGAAAATCTGAGGAGACAGGAAAAAGGGAAACTGCCACTTGTTTTTAATGAGAATGTTGAATCAAAGTCATCTACAGACTACAAATATACTGTGACTGTTAGATACATTCCTCCTCATCTTAGGAATAATGAACTTGTGTTTCATAACTACTTCGCTCACCTTAATGATAGTCTAGAATGTCTCTGTGAGATTGTGGAAGAGGATTTCATTAATAAACCTCTTGATAGAGAAATTAGGTTTGCTTGCCTCTAGGCCAAACGATCTCGAGTCGCTAGAATGTTTAATTGCAACATGTCCTAAATCCTTAAGTGCGAAAGGTAAAGCTGTGATGCCCTGTTCAATGCCTAGTGCCAAGTATACAAACCATTCTATGCCCAGTAATATGAAAGTGAACTCTAAGGTGCCTTCTAGTAGTTCAGATCCTTGCACGTCTAGTTCAGGAATGCAAAAAGAAGCTCAACCAACTAATGTTCCCATAATTCCCTCTACAGGAGTAATCAGTGACATAAAAGCAAGCGGGTCAAAGCCTCCAAGAAATACGAAGCAAGATAGGACCTCGCAAGCTAAGAATGTGCATTGGAAGAGAGTAGAAGACCATCCTAGGAGCTTTAAGTTTGAGTTGAATAAAACGAATCATGTTGATTCTAGTATTAGCGATAAGCGTACTGTAATTAATTCGAATTCTGCTACTATCTGCAAACCATGTACTGATGATTGCTTGAATTTTGTTACTAATCATGAATGTGGTGTAAATGATTTGATTAATGCTATTAAATGCCCTTTAAAATTGTTAATGTTAAAAATCAAGCTAAGAATGCTAAAAGGCAAAGGCGAATGAAAGTTAGAAAACAGTGGAAACCCACAGGGAGAAAATTCAGTAATATAGGTTATCAATGGATACCTACTGACCGTAAGGTTAATGAGTTTTGCCCTAAATTTGCTATGTCAATGCCCACTAGAAAATGGATTCCTACTGGTAGAACTATTCCCTTAAGAAGTGAACATACTTTGAATAGGTCAAATACAGACACTAGCACTGCATCTATTTCTAATGATTCCATTGTTTCTACTTCTGATGTGGGTGTTCAAATCACCATTACTAACGAAGTGGAACCCATTATTGCATGGGGTTCCCAATTATCCAATTATCCACTCTTGTCTGTGTGCAACTGCAAATCGTTCAAATTCGTTCGTGGTACCGGACTCAGCCGTTTCCAAGCATATGACCGGTGATCGCATGCTCATGAACTTTGTAAGTAAATTCATCGGGATCAGTAGATTCGGGAACGACCATTTTGGAGCAATTATGGGTTATGGTGACTATGTAGTTGGCAAAAGTGTAATCTCCTTGGTATATTATGTTGAAGGTCTTGGTCATAACTTGTTTTCTGTTGGTCAATTCTGTGATTCTGATCTAGAAGTGGCATTTAGAAAACATACTTGTTTTGTTAGAGAACTCGATGGTGTGAAACTATTAAGAGGAACCCGTGGTTCAAATCTATACACCATCTCTATCGAAGACATGATAAAGTCCTCTCCAATCTGCTTGTTGTCAAAGGCTTCGAAAACAAAGTCATGGTTATGGCATCGTCGTCTCAATCACTTGAACTTCGGCACCATTAATAACCTTTCCAGAAAGGACCTTGTCAGAGGCTTACCCAGATTAAAATATGAAAAAGATCATCTTTGTTCAGCTTGCCAATTAGGAAAAAGCACCAAATATGCCCACAAACCAAAACCCACAAACTCAGTAATGGAAGTTTCTGTGCGGACCAATGAGAGTGCAAATGATAAATGGGAAGAAATACATTCTAGTAGTTGTTGATGACTACTCTCGATTTACTTGGGTAAAGTTTTTGAGGACAAAGGATGAAACTCTAGATGTCATCATCAAACTTATCAAACAGCTTCAGGTTCGACTCAACAATACAGTTAGAATTGTTCGAACAGACAATGGCACAAAGTTCGTTAACAAAGACTTAATTCAGTTTTATGAAAGTGTTGGAATCAGTCATCAAAGAAGTGTTCCACGAACTCCTCAACAGAACAGTGTAGTTGAAAGACGAAATCGAACTCTTGTGGAAGCCGTAAGAACAATGTTTATTTACTCAAAGGTTCCAATGTTTCTCTGGGCTGAAGCCATTGCCATTGCTTGCTACACCCAAAATCGTTCCCTTATACATACCTTTCATGGAAAAACTCCATATGAACTTGTCCATAAACGAAAACCTGATCTATCCTACCTTCGTGTGTTTAGTGCTTTGTGCTATCCAACAAATGCCGATCAAGATTTAGGTAAATTAAGAGCTAAGACGGACATTGGAGTGTTTGTAGGTTATGCATCAAACAAGAAGGGTTACCGAATTTACAACAAAAGAACTCGAGATATCATGGAAACTATTCACGTCACGTTCGATGAGCTGTCCGGGCAAATGGCTCCAGGACAATCCAGTTCTGGACCCGCATTTCAATCTTCATCAAGTAGTCCTATCAGTTCTACTCTTGTTTCAAATCCCTCACCAGCAACTTCTTATGTACCTCCTTCAGAAGATGATTTAAATAAATTATTTGATCCAATGTTTGATGAACACTATGAGCCAAGTGCTAATGATCTACCAATTCCATCAACAGAGGTCGCCTATCTCTGTCAATGAAGTTAACCCTTCAGTTTCAATATCATTAAGTCAAGAAGCGCTGCCGATCACTCTGTCTCATCATCAAATCATCAATCATCGAATGTACATCATGGAATTGTTTCTGGCACCCATGATGAAGTTAATCCCTTTGCTACTCCCGAAGATGCTCTATTCGAAAACATATTCGCTCTGAATCATCATCGAACCATCTTCATCGGGAGATATCGACTCGCTACGTCGGTTCCTCAACAACAACCACATGAACACCTTAGAAAGTGGACACATGATCATCCATTGGACAACATCATTGGAAACCCTTCTCGTCCGGTATCCACACGGAAACAACTTGCAACCGATGCCTTATGGTGCTTCTTCAACTCCGTACTCTCTAAGATCGAACCAAAAGATGTTAAAACCGCCATGAATGAAGACATTTGGTTCAATGCCATGCAAGAAGAAATTCATGAGTTTGATCGACTAGATGTATGGGAATTAGTACCTGCTCCAGATTGTGCTATGATTATTGCTCTAAAGTAGATCTTCAAAGTGAAACTTGATGAGCATGGTGATGTTTTAAAGAACAAGGCTCGATTGGTTGCAAAAGGATACCATCAAGAGGAGGGTATTGACTTTGAAGAATCATTTGCTCCAGTTGCTCGTATCGAGGCAATCAGAATCTTCTTGGCTAATGCTGCAAGCAAGAACATGGTGGTGTATCAAATGGATGTAAAGACGGCTTTTCTTAACGGAGATCTTAAAGAAGTCGTATACGTCAGCCAATCTGAAGGGTTTGTGAATCCAGAGCATCCTACACACGTCTATCGTTTGAAGAAGGCTCCTTACGGTTTGAAGCAAGCTCCAAGGGCATGGTATGATACGCTATCAAAGTTTCTTATATCTACTGGATTCAAAGGAGCAGATTGATCCGACATTGTTCACCGAAAGTCGCAAACATTTAATTCACGTTCAAATATATGTTGATGATATTATCTTTGCCTCGATTGACCCCAATGAATGTGATCGTTTTCAAATGAAATGGGTTCCAAATTTCAAATGTCTATGATGGGACAAATGTCATTTTTCTTGGGATTACAAATTTCACAAAGTCCCGGAGGCATTTTTATAAATCAATCTAAATATGCAAATGAGATTTTAAAGAAATTTGGATTTGATTCTAGTGACCTGTTGACACTCCCATGATAGAGCGTACTAAACCGGATGAGGACCACTCAGGGATCATGGTAGACCAAACGAAATATCGTAGTATGATTGGATCCTCGATGTACCTCACGCCAGAGACCGACATACGTTCATTTGTTTGTATGTGTGCTAGATATCGGCTAAGCCTACCAAAAGCACCTTGAAGCGGTTAAACGGGTCTTTCGGTATCTCCAAGGAACCATCAATATGGGACTTTGGTACCGAAGGACACCGGTATGTCACTAACGACCTATGCAGATGCCTTGATCATGCGGGATGTCAAGATACACGTCGGCACGCCCGGAGGTGCTCGGTTTGGGTGATAAGCTTGTGAGCTAGTCTTCAAAGAAGCAAATGAGTACTTCTATTTCCTCTACAGAGGCTGAATACATAGCCATGTCATCTTGTTGTGCTTAAATCCTATGGATGAGATCCCAATTATCTGACTATGGCTTTGAATTCAACAAAATCCCTCTTTACAGTGATAATAAAAGTGCTATTGCTCTCTCATGCAACAATGTACAACACTCAAGAGCAAAACACATCGACATTCGACATCATTTCATCAGGGAGCAAGTAGAAAACGGTGTGGTGGAACTCTATTTTGTGAGGACTGAATACCAGTTAGCAGACATCTTCACCAAAGCTCTTCCTAGAGAACGTTTTGAGTTTATCCTCCCACGACTTGGTCTAAAGAGTCTTCAACAGGAAACACTCAAACGTCTTCAAGAGGAAAACGATCCATCCCTTGTAAATACTTATTCGAAAAACAAAATACAAAATTACAAAACCTTCAAAAAGCAAATAGAAAAATATAAAACTTAAAAAAAAAAAAAAAAAAAAAATCCATAAAAATTTGAAAAATCTTGAAAATTTTCAAAAAATATTGTCTTTTTGTCATATTTTTCTCGATTCGAAAATATCTACGGTCTTTGTGATGTCATTCAAAGAATGACACGGGACTTTAGATATTGTTCGAATGTTCTTAAAAAAAAAAAAAACAAAAATTGGGAGAAAGTGAAACTATGGTTTATTGTTATTTCAGGCAGTAACCCGTTTTTCAATGAAAGAACAGAGCCATGCTTTATTTTGTTTGTCAAATCTCATGCTATGATTCTATAAACAATTACTTACTATCTAATGAAAACTAATTGCTTTGTAAAATAACTCAGACTCTATTTTTGAAAATCATCTGGACTTAACGTTTGTCAAAAATATCTATCTCTCAATCAACAACTTATGTCATTGATTGAGGGGGAGAATGATTTCAATTAAATCAAAAGGTTATTCGTCATACAATTGTTTTCAAAAGATAATCATGCATGTTTAATCAATGGAGTTTAAAGTCTCATAATCCGATCCTTATCAGTTAAAAAGTTTTCATAATCAAGTCACAATTCTCCTCAAAAGCTTTCAAAATCAATTTAAATCTACAGAGATCACAAATCTCAAATGATTTGAAAATTGTGATCGAGGGAGAATTTGTGATTTAAATTGGATTTAAACTGATAATTCGATAAATGGTTTCATAAGTGTTTAGCAAGCTTTCCTCCCCACATGTGCCAAACGATTTCAAATTTTCCATGCACATGTTGAGGGGGTGCAACTTTTTTCTAAACCACAAAGAATTGAAATGTGATTGATTTGTCTCTAAGTGCAGGTTCCCTCTAATATGTGCAAAACTCTTTCAAACCTCGAGGCACATATTGAGGGGGAGCAAACTTTTGAAAACCTCATCCTTCCCCAATATGCTTTATCTACTTGATTTGATCAGGGAAGTGATGTTGATATCTTTTAGAAAATGGTAATCAAAGAAGTTAATTCTTCCTCTTGCCTCCGTGTGCCAAAACAATTTCAAATTCATGAGACACATGTTGAGGGGGAGCTCTTCTTCTAAAAATATCAAAAACAATTCAGGTACAAAATGCTTTGATAATATATCACAAGTATTTGGATTGATTTTCAAATGGTTTTCAATTGGTTCCAATGGCAGATGAACAGTACCAAATAGACCGACCAAATTTACTTTATGTATGGTGATATAAGGATGGTTAGCTTAAGTATTCGTTCCCACGATCCCGCCAGAGCCGGAGGGATCTACCCAGGGACAATCCACTAGATAGTGTAGAGTCCTTAGGTATGATGAAAATAGGAGAAAAGTGAAATATGGGAAGAATGCGGACTGAGACAGAGCTAGAACTAGAATAAACCCAACAAGGTTCTAGTAATGAATTCTCGGTAAGCACTGAAGGGGTTGAAGAATGAAAAATAATTGAATGAGAAAAGGGTGAAAATAAATAGCCCTCCATTTATTCAACCTTAGGGCAGAAACCGGTTCAATTCATATGCTACTGGTGGTTACCAAGGTAACATCGGTATTGAAGACAAGACGTCATGGACCCAGTGACGCCCTGCACTACAACTTCCCAAGCTACTCAAGTTCCTCTTAAAAGGACTTGTTTCATTCTCACAGGGAACCTACATTATCTATCGACTTTCTCTTAGAGTTTGTTGATATTGAAGAAGGAGACCCTCTCTCTAGTCTCCGACATAGGAACCAAAATATGCACAATTGAGTCTAGAGCCACGAGATCATCTATAAATCTCTTTAGGACACTGTCAATGAAGACTCTCTGTTTCATACTATGTGGAAAGAGAGATTATATCTTATGAGTCCTACGCATTATCCTTGTGGTATTGCCAGAACATCTGAGTGATATGCATACATATTCACAATGAAGATGGAAAGCCTTCTGGAGCCAACATCAAACAAGCTCCTGGTGGGTGGCATGTGAGATTTATCCAATAGATCAACCATGTGACAACTGAACAGAAAAAATGGGGCGATTCGATCTTTTGAATCAATCCTGGTTCAGGTTATGGATTGACGGATACCTTTGAAAAACCGGTCTTTGTGCTTAAAAACTCTTTTCTTTAGCACATCGACTGTGTACTAATATTTCAAAATAAAAGGTGTTTATGATTGATAATTGATTTTCATTAAAACCTTCGTTGTATTGCAAAAACCAATTTCTATTGTGCAGTACACGATTGTTTTTCAAATCTCTTTTCATCAATCAGTGAATCTCAATTCGCTGGTTCACTCACTCCGTGTTGTCTTCTTTGAGACGTTCCGCATTGAGAACAGCTAGAGCACCGCTAAACCCTGTCAAGGAAATTCTTAAGAATTATACCCGATCACAGGCAGTACTTGTATCGATCAACGGGAACCGTGGGCCGTGTACCTCAATTCAACGAAAGTGATCAAAGACACTTTCGTTCGCTTTATTTCTAACTGTTGTATGCGTGTACGCGACGCGTTTGTAGGTGATCGTAATGAAGCGGTCAATCCATAGCCGCATGCTCACTCAACACATTCATTTTTAAAGAAATCATGATAAGTGCATCAATGACTCTAATATTTTCACTCCATGCTTCTGCTACACTGCTGCCAATATCATGAATCAACGAAAGCTTCCGCTACGCTGATGAGAATATATCATGATCCAGAATGTGAGCATGTCGGTCCAAATGTCACAACATCACATAATACCAACACCACAATGGAAGAGTCAGAGATTTATGTTAGTTGATGATCTCAAAGCTGGCTCAAAACTCATTATCATGTGGATCAGTTAAAGACCTCCACTTAGATCAACCAAACATGCAAAATGAAGAATCAATGACTACGAGCTACAGAGCAAAGAACTTTAACAAGAATCCATGAACAATTTTAATGTAATATCTGTTTGTATTCAATGTATTTTGAGGTGACCTCCCTTAGGGGGAGATTGTTAGGATTTAGTAAATCCAGTTATTAAAGAGTCGGTCACCTCAAGTATATGTAATCGTTAGAAAGCTCGTAGTCGTAGATTATTTAATGATAAGTAGTATTTAGTTGTGTATCACCGTGGAGGACGGACGGGTCTTTACCCACTGTATGCCTGATCCACAGCCCGTAGGAGGCGATTTGTGTAAGACTATAAATACTCTCTACCTCCTAAGGTAGAGAGTTGGAGCACATAATAATACTTTCATTTTCTCTCACTAAGTTCCCAAACCTCTAACTCTTTCTCTCTCTAAAACCTCATCTTATACGCCTCTTTTGATTGTGATATGATGTGTTTGTGAAATCTAATATGTTACACGAAGCTTGGCAACTCATGGACTTGAGCTTGCTCGACTTCAAGAGGTGGTGATCTCGCCTTTAAGAGGAACCTAGAGAATCACACAAACACAAAACTACATAGAAAGATCCTTTGGATCTGAGGTTAGAGAGTTTACAGTACTAAGAGAAAGTATGTGTAAAAGTGGCACCTTACAATGAAGAAATTGCTCATTATTTATAGGAAAAAACAACTACTGTCCCCCGGATCCCACAAATCCCTTGCTTGAGAGACCCGTCCAGTGTATTCACGGGATCCACCAGGCGCTCCTCCATATTTGGGTTATGGGTCATGGATCATGGGTCATGGGTTATGGGCTTTGGATCATGGGTATCCAAATAGATACAATGTATCTAGAAGATGCAATGCATCTAGTTAATGAGTCATAGGTATGGGTCATGGACCATGGATAATACCCAACATGACTTCATGCATAATGTCATGCAATGGGTCATGGGTTATGGGTATGGGTCATGGACTTTTGGTTTTACCCAACTACATTAATGTATCTAGTTAATGGCTCAAGTACTTAGATTCTTACCCATTACATTACCCATTACAATATATACTAAGTATGTATATATATACCCATTATGTAAACACTAGTTGTTATACATATGCATTTCTATAAAATGTAAACACTATTATTTGTTTAGTGTTTTATATGAAAATGTAAGTGTGTTAGTAAACTATTTTCTTAAACCATTTACGTATTTTATTTGTTTCATTAAAATGATTTTACGTTTGTTATCGACAAAACATTATAAAATCGTAAAATATAAATAAACGTTTTTACGGCTTATTTGTATTAACAATCTCCCCCTTTTTGTTGATGACAAAACATAAGATTATTTTAAGAAAAAACTAAAATTCGTAAAATTTTGAATTGAAGTTTTTACTCTCTTCTCCCCCTTTTTGTCGAAACAAAAAAAAGTTTCGAAAAGAAACTAACACATTGTTTAAAGAAAAACATGTGAAAAGTATAAATATGAAAAAAATTAAAGAGTAAGAAAAGAGAAGGATTCTCGTCTTAGCTCCACATTGACGGGTGCTTCCCTTTGTTGAGGGCATCAATTAATTAGGAAAGCTAAACGAGTGTTTTGCAATATCGTTTGCAAATGGTTTCGTCTTTTAGACGAACATGCTCCCCCTTGACGAGTGCTCCTTTGCGATGAGGACGTCAAGTAGTAATGTACTCCTATGTGAAAGTATTGCAAGCGTTTTTGCAACGTTTCGCTTTGACAAGAAACTCCCCCTTGTTGAGGGTGTCAAAGTGTTCAAGTGTATATTGAAAATCTACAAAACAAATGTTAGAAAACAAGTATATGATGCATAATTTCCTGCAAGTAAGACTCATATTAGTAAGAAAAATTTTTCCTGTTGCACGGATCCCACGGTTCTTCCCTAGAGGGATCCGTCTAGGCCAAATTGAGGGATCCGTCTCCCTGCATACTTAAGACAGCAATATGGATGTTAAATGTGGTGTCAATACCAACAAGAGTTATGTATGTAAGGCACCAAACATATTCTCAAGACCATATGGCATATAACATGTAATTTCATTCAATAAAAACACGAAAAATGATATACATATCTTTAAAACTAAGAGAATGACTAAAACATGTAATACATTTTCTAATAATTCTAAGAAGTGACAGAAACCAAAAAAAATATCAATGTGCTTGAAATCTAAGGACGAGTAGATTTGTTGTTTTGCTCCAATCGTTCAAGGAGATGATTAAACATGAAATGCAACTCATTTCGTACTTCTTGAACAATTTCTTGGGTGTGTTGACAATTAGAGCAATTATTGTCATGACTAGGAACCGGAGGAGGTGGAATGTTTTGAGGAGGCTCCACAAAGGATGGTGGAATTAGGGAAGGTGAGTTGAGTGACGTAGGGTGTGGTTCAACTAAAAATGAGGGTGATGATGCACGAGTTAGTGGTGGAGATGATAAGTCCTCTATATGGTTGGGTCTTTGGTGACTTCTTATTTCCAGAGATGGACTATTTGGCGGTGAAGGTGGTTCCCTATTTAACGAGAAAGTTTGTGAGTAGGAAGTCCTTGGTGGTAAGTCTTCTAACGAGTAGATATTTGGATGGGAAAGAGGTTCGGTAAAGGAATGTAGTCTAGGTTCTAGAAATGAAGGCTTGGGTGTTTTACTAGAGCTAGGAGTGTTTGGTTTAGTGCTTGATGAAGGCCTTTCCAACTCAAAAGGTCGAATGCTAATCCTAGCGGTTTTTCTAGCTTTGTTTGATTGAGTTTGTTGAGGTGGGATTCTAGCATTTGGACTTCTTATGGGGGATGACTCGCTAGAAGATATCTCATGAACCATATGAACTTTCTTTTTGGATGAACCTTTGGTTGAAGAGTTCTTGCTAGATGTTTTAGTCATAGTGAAAGGGAGGATGTAATAGATGTCTTAGCTACTGATTTTTGGATTGTGGTAGAATGGTAGTTTAAGCTCATAAGAATACTTGGTTTATAAAGGATGAAGTTGAGTTAATGAATTAAATTCTTGACCACTAAGAATTTTGGCATACACTAAGGTCAACTATAGTGTTGTTCTATTCTAGGGAGTCATTTAATGGCAAGTAAAAGTGTTTAAACTACCAAAGAGAGTTTGAATTAGAAGAGAAAACTGATCATAATCTGTTCTGGAGACCCGGATCCCAAGGTTCCCTATCTTTAGGGATCCGTCTAGTTATAAACTAGGATCCGTCTATCAGACAACAAAATGGTGGAGTGATTATGTTCTTTTAGGGTCTAGTACCTATAAGTCTTGAGTGTTTGGGTTCCCTAATATGTCTTAAATGATATGGGACTTAAATATCCAACCAAAAGGAGTGAGGATACCTAATGATGGTTTTTGGTAAGAAAGTAGACTTTTTGAGAGTGCAACTAAGCATTTAAGGATGATACTAATGATTTGAGGATGACAAATGAGGACAATTGATCCTAGAGATTAGATGGTGGCTTAAGAAAAATTTGGAAAATTCCTAAAAAATAAAAAGAAATGAAAACCTAGTTTTAAGCCTATTTTGAGGTAAAGACGACTAAAATCAATTTGTCAAAATTAAGAGAAACAACAAACTAAGTGTTTTGAGATGTGAGGAACAATGTGTGAGTTTTGGAGCGGAAATATGGTGAGTTTTGGTGAGGTGATAAATCAAAAATATCTTGAATGTGATCATATGTTAGTTATGAGTGAGTGTGAAACCTACTGATCTTGAGGAAGACTAAATAGATCCTAAAGTATCATGTTTAGCTAGTATGATAAGGTCTAGAGGATTGGATTGAGGTGATAGTGTATAAATCCTATGTCTATTTACTCGGATCCCACGGTTCCCTCATCTGAGGGATTCGGCTAGTTATAGCTCAGGGATTCGGCTACTGCTGACCAGTAGCTTCTCAAAGAAATGTGCAGAATTTGCACTCTTTAGCAAATACTCGTTCTAATCATTTCTACATTCAATAATCAAATATGCAAGCAACAAATATTAGGCATAGTAAGTAAGGGCGACTAGAAGGGAAGCAAAATGAGCGGGACCGACTTCTTGATTGTAATCAAGCCGTCATAAAATTCTCATTTTTGGGTTCCCTAGGTTAGAATGTTTTAGTTCATATCATGCCATCTACTTAGAGCTAAGTACTAAGCTACAGAATATTGTTTAAGTTGTTTTACAGACCATTGTTCACAAATAAAGGTCCACGACCTTACCTTCCCTCCCATTCAGACTCCTACTCCATCGCCTCTACTCTTCACTCTTCAACCCTTCACCCCTACTTCTTCTTCTTCGTGAGGAAGTTAGCAAAACATTTTAATATCCCTTTTTTTTTGAAATTCTTGTGATGGGCTCGGGATGTCTGGCAGTTGGTCAATGTATGCTAGGGGGTCAAGTTGAACGTTGCCAATGAGGTTGCTTCCTTCTCCCTCTGTTTCATCTGATGATGTCGTTGGTGGGTGAGGTCTCTTGCCTTCAACCATAATCCTTGTAGTCTTCTCATCTGGCAAGGGCACCATGACTTTGTTGCAAAAGGTGTGGTCATCGGAGTAGGGAGATGGATCTAGAGCAAAGACGAAATTGGCTAGGCGAGTTAAGAGCATGGCATAGGGGAGCACTATCTTGTCCGTCCTTTCCACACTTGCCATCCGTTTGACAATGTAATAAGCAAGATTGAAATGAGTCCCGGTAAAAAGGCAATAGATCATGTAGGTTTTGGAAAGCGTTGGGATGATCCTTATTTCCCACCAAACAAAGGACGTTCTCCCTTAGCACTAGTTCCTATTTCTTGTATAATGGGAACATCTTCGAAAGCTCCATTTGAAAAGGATCCCTATAGATGACCTTGGACTTTCTAGTGACTCTTGACGGAGAGGCTCTTTCCATGAAGACGGTATCTCTTACCGTAGCCGGTTCTGGGAAGGGTGTGAAGTATACCTTGTGATGATCCACCATGTCATGAAGATCGGCCAATGACCATTCATTTGAGTACATGCATACTCCTTGACAAGGGATACGAAGTATCCAAGCGAAATCTTCAAGATTGAAGGTGAATTCGTGCTCATTGATGATAAAAGCTATCGAAATGGTTCCATCTTCATTTCGAATGATCCTCATGCTCTTGTAAAACTCTAGGACAAACACCGGACAAATTTGTTCATTGATGCTCAAGAGGCATTGGAAGTTTATTCCCGCAAAGACTTGGGGAATGTCGGTGTTGTTGATGAATGAGGGTTCAACTACTCGTCCTTCATGGAAAAGTCTCTTTTCCACCAATTTGAAAGCTTTTCAGTCATCCGGGTTCAAGCCATCATTTCTATGATACATGGGAATGTAATGTGCCGTGTCTTGGTAATCTTGTTGTCTTTTGCTAGGCATGATTGGTCCTAAACATCAAAACCACAATGTGGTGTTAATTGTATGAATAGTATCCTAATGGGGTTTATCACAATTTTGCTCAATACATCTGCATTGATTCAAAAAATGAGTTTAATTTGTATTAACAATGTTGATCCTTTGATTTAGTTTATCTTAGAAAACAATGTGATACCAAATTGTGATAAATCCATTTGAACTCAATTTCTTAAAATGAAAATCGTACTCCTAGGAATTAAAGAATGGATATAATAATGTAGTGAAGATTATACTTACACAAGTGATTGTTTCCTTTGAAAAGATGATGAATGAACTCCTGTGAACAGTAAATTAGGTTTTATGTTCGTGAGTTTGAGAGAGTAAAGTGAAGAATAGAACTCCACAATGATCATCTATTACTTAATCTGTCTTCTGATGTGCCGGTTCCCACGGATCCTTTGAATAAGGGATCCAGCTAGTTCAAACTTGGGGATTCGGCATATCAGCAGTTAACAGTTTAAGTGAGCTTTGATAATTTTGATTTGGCTAGAGTTGGTGTAATCCAGCACTTACTGCACCTGCATCATCCAAACCATTTTCACACGAGCGCATGATCCGTACGACTCTTATGATGATATTGTGAATTGTTAGTGGTTAGGAGCCCAGAGCAGGGTGAAGATAATCAATAGCAAACAAAATACCAATACAGCTTACCGAATATCAGTTGTAATCGTGTTATCACTTTCCAAAGTAAACTATTCGACCCTAATTCCTGGGTATCACGAATATCTACTTGGGATAAGATCAAATGTATGTTAATGATTTAGACACAAATCAATAACCCTTTGGTATCCAAGTGTTTATATTTTTTGTATCACCTTCATGCATAATATGATTTCCTATTTATAGGAAAATACTCATAGCTAGTCAAATGGAATTATGATGATTAATTGGCTCATTAATCGCCTCATAGTTATCCCCATTAAAGCTAATAGTGGTCATTAAACGAGGTCATTAAACAGTTATAACTGTCACTTGAAAAGGTCAATGCCTGTTACAAGTTACTTCCAGCAGCACTAGCAGTAGTAACTTTGCCTAACAAGCTAACATTAATACTAGCAGTATTGACTCTGCTCAACAGTATTAACATTAATACTAGCAGTATTAACTCTGCCTAACAGTACTAACATTATGAACCTTACCACTATAGAGTCAGGGTGTTTAGGGACCTTATGGGTGTACACTCGGTACCTCCTGACCCATTATCAGGTGTGAACTAATCCGTCAAGTGCACTAAATTTTCCAACAATCCTCCCCAAATTTAGTTTACTTTCTTTGCATGGAAATTACACATTAAATAAAATATGTGCATAAACAAAAATATCTTGAGGATTAAATTTCCATCTTAGTACATTACACGTTCAAATAATCAAGAATCACGTTCAAATTTCCTTTTATAGGAAGTCGCAAATCCTTTATAATATAGTATAGATAAGCATTTTGTCTTAAAGCACTACAATTATTATTAATATCGTGAGTTTATTATTTTTATGTTTTATATTTGTTTACAATTATAGATATGTCAACTTAACAGCTAATTTATCAAAAACTTTTATTGAAAAAAAAAAATCAACTTGTAGCTCATGCTTGCAGTTTATACCTTACAGTATACAACTTACAATTTATAGCTTATATCTTGCTTTGCCAAACATACCCTTTAATTGAGTTAACATAAAGAAAGACCAAGGTATTTTAAAGAAAACGAAAAGTATAATTCTTTTTAATCTAAAAACTTATTTCTAAAATTATCATATATACTTAATATCTAGCAAGTGACAAAAAAAAATGCCTTTATCTTTAATGTGTGTATATAGACTATTTACCAAGTAATATTTGTAATTCCAAATTCCAGATCGTTAGGAATCACCCAAAAATTTAGACTAATGTTCTATCTTCCTAACTGACCAGCAAAGCTCCTCGGCCGGCGGTACGTCCCAGGCTGCCGACTGCCGTTTCATAATCTCAAAATCCTCAACACACTCATCAAACGACATCTTCGAAACCCTTTTCCTTATAGCTGCGAGCTTCTTTCCAGCAACTTTATCAAACAAATCTTCCCACCCATTTTCCCATTTGTCATGACCATCACAAAGCTGCAGTGTCCGATTAGCACTTTCTGTCCAACTCCATTGCCTGTCTAACCCGTTCAGGATCATTTCCGCCCATTTGCTCGAAAAACTAGACCTGCATGGCCTGCATTTCACCCCACTCAATGGCCCTTTACTTGATAAGGCCGCTACAGGAACACCAAACCTTCCTGGAGGAAAATCGTACGTCCGATCAGAGACAATGCAAAATGGGATTCTTTTAGTGAGATATGACACATTTCTTAGTTTTAGTTGAGCTTGAAATGCGGATTCTGAGTTGAGGTCATGGAGCCCTGCATTGTCGAGTTCTGGGATCATGGAGAGGCGGGAAAGGGCCGTGATCGTAGTATTGTAATCACCAATGCCAAAACGGTCATTGAGACCACCGTATGAGGATCCGGATGGGACTACGTATTGACCCGGGATGAAAAGGTCAGGTTTGAGTCTAGTTGACCAGTAACCATCTACTCGAGTTCGGATTATCCAGTCGTAGGTGAAGTTGTTATGTTGTTGGTGAGAATTGATCATTGTTAAGCAACCTTCTACCAAATTGAAATATTGCAACAAACCCTGAAGAAAAAAAAAGGTGGCATCGTTAATTGACTATTCTACCCTCGGTGAAACACGGTTCAATAGTACAATAGCTATAAGCTATAAAAAAATAGTAATATGTTCACACATTGAATACCCAAAATTGTTAAGCATAGAAGAATTTGGTGTTGTAAAGCGACTATTCTACCCTTGACTGGGAAAAAGCACGCCTTAATTAGACAAAGTAGCACCTTTCTTTATAAATCTTTAAAATTTCAATATTTCGTGTCAAACATGCTAGGCGACCAAAATGATACATTATGTTTCACCTTGTTTAGTTTGTCAAGAGACGTGTTGCCATATATATACTAACAAAAATGATACGAAAAAGTGATTAAGATGACCAACATGATACATGTTCTTTTGGAGTATTTCATTTTCTACTTTTATCCTTTTAGCGTATTTCACATATACATGATAATATATTCTTAAATAATGATAGACCTGTGACTCATAAACATGCAAATATGATTGTATAATAATACAAAAAGGTTAAAAGTGTAGTATTCCATCACTTCAATTTTTTATTTATGGTTGTCTAAAAGAAATTAGTAAGTACCACTTTATATTTCAACAAATAAAAAATAATTATAATTATTATATGACTTTTATTGGAGCAAAATGTTGTTAACTTTTTAAAAATTTGATGCATGTGTATAATGAGATGGAAGAAGTATTTGTGAGTGACAATATATATGACATCACTTTCTATATCAAGGAATAAAACACTGTATTAAGGAATAAAACACATAAAAATGCTTATTAGCTTGAAACAAAAATATCTTTCTAAAAGTCCAATTAAAACTCACTTTTATAGTATTTAATTCTCATTTCATAGTATTTGATTCTCATGGAAGGTAAATTTTATCTATGGGATAAATTCCCTAAATTGGTGAATTACATCAAAAGATATTATAATTATAATATAATTTTAGATTAGAATACTTTCTATTTAAGCATTCTAATTTTTTTGTATTAATAACATTTTGATAGACAAACATGAGACCACCACCATAAAATGCATCCCCACACAGTCATTTTCATTCAGGAGTTATGGATGTTACCAACTGATTGCAACAACTAACCCAGAATTGAAATGTGACACTTCTCCAATTCTGTAAAATTATCAATGCTTGGATTGTACTAGAGTTTTCATACTCATGCTGATTAAGAAGAGTGTTTGGACATTAATAACTTAATAATTATGCGTTTGAAAGCTGCATGTCCAGCGTTTACATTTTACCGAGGGAGATATAAGGTAGCAATGTTTTTTCTTCGATTTTTTAAAGAAGTTGTTGGTCATTAAACTTATCATAATCTATTATTGTGGCATGTACATTTCTCATTTAATTATCCCAACTACCAAACTTAGAAAAACCACTAAGCAAGCAACACCAAAACAATAAATGAAAAAGGAAAAAAAAAAAAAAAACATGGCACACCAGTTTTGGAGGTTGTACCACACACAATAACACCTTTATATCAAAATCAAAACACATGCATTGCATGGTCCATCGAACAAACTCGGTCCGGCCAATACTACTCATACAAAATTTAGACACTAGTTATGCGTTTAATCGGTTCAAGTAGCATAAATTCAAAGTTCATCAAAACATTTTGAAGCTGAATATCATATCTTACTGTTAAGATGTGGCTAAAAAGTTTGAACGTGAATCAAATTTTTGTTTTTATTAAATTGTCTGAACAATCTTAGTTTGCAAAATTTATAATCATCACATTACGATGAATGAGTAACTTTTATAAACAAAAAACTAAACATTTTTATCATACATTTAACGTAATCAATATACCATAATTAAATTATCCTAATACATATAAATTTATGATAACAATACACCACTAGTACACATCATAAAAGAGAAAAACCGCGATCTGATTGCATCTGACTGAGTAAGAGGTAAGAGACCTAATAAAACATTTAAAATAATAATAATAAAAAAAAAAAATTAAAAAAAAAAAAAAAAAAAAAACTATGCTCTCACTATGCAATAACTTTTCCGGATTTTGGTAATAATATTACGAGTAACTTATAAAAAATATAATCAACAATAAAAAAAGGTAAATAAAAGTTACCTGAATACCATTAGGAGAATTACTAGCAGTTAAAACTCTGAGAGCCTCATCACTTTCAGCCATCACCTCCGGCTTAAAAATCCTAATCCCTCCAATTCTCGACACCGTCTTCAACTCCGAAAACTTGTAACTATTCTCATCCAACGGACTATTCAAAAACAAATCCGCATTCGGATATTCTTTCAACACATTTTCAATAATCGAACCTCCAGTTAGCTCAAATCTCCTCGCTCCACCTACTAAACACACCGCTATTCTCGAATCTTTTACGTTCAAATTCTCGTTATTCACATTACTTTGGGTATATAGTAATGAGTTGAGGTTGTTTAAGTAGTTTAACGGATTGTTTTTTACGCTGCGTGTGGTGGTTGTTGAGAGGAATAAAAGGAGCGAAATCGGTACAATAAGTAATAAAAGGTATCGCCATTTGTTGAAATCGGATAAGCGTTTCGTGTTTTGAGTTGTGAGTGTATGTAAGTTTTTGATCATTATATCGAGTGATTAATATCGATGAGTCGAATCGAATTGAATGAGTGTTTGTACGTGTTTATAAAATGATTGATTGAGTAAAATTGAAGTGAAAAATATGTTTAAAGGAGAAGATTAGGAGAGCAGCATGATGTTAATGTTTTGTGAAGGTGAAACGTAACGCATATTTATTCATTCAATTTATACGATTATTGCCTTTTTAACTTATTATATTGTTATTATGACAATTAATCCGTATCTGTGTAGAAGTATGTATTGTTGTGGAATTGGTATGATTATTTTCTTTCCTTTTTTATGTAATTAAAATTTTATGTTCACAAAGGATTTTCTAATGGGTGTCCACCGTGCATTTTATAAAATATAAAAAATGTATTTAACGTGTAGTTAATATGCTTAAGCTTTTCGTTTTACATAAAAAATGTATTTCATAAACATTAATTAAACTTTTAAATTAATATAATTAAATGTGATTTTCCACTTAATTCACTCAAACTTTCCATCTATTTACAATTTAAAAAATACTTAGTGAGCACCCATTAGCAAATTCCGACTAACAATCTGGTATTGAATTAAGTTAATTAACAATTAATCTTCTTTAATCCTTTGTTTTGCATTTGTTAAGCAATAAGTTATAACATTTTGCTCAATTTATTAATAAAAATGTTATAAAAATTTAATAATTGTGTAATTAAACGCGCTTTATATTTATATTCTTTCGTTTTGAAATTTTATAGCACATAAAAATTTAATGCATCTAATTGAATATACTCATGACAATTTGCATCATATTGTTATTAAATAAAACTAATAATTGTGTAATTAAACGATAGCTTATATTATGACTTCTAAAAATTATAATTTTTTATTATACCCTTCTTAACCAACCACCATCAAAAGACCTTAAAGTTTCCACCAAATTAATCCACAAAAACAAAAATGCTGTTATTTTATGAAAAAAAAAACTGTATGAGTTTATTAATGTCAAATAGTGCAAATGTTTAAAGTGTTAACTGCTAATTATATTATTTAAAATACATTACATATACATGTTTTATATTTAGTCTTTATCTTTAACTGCTATAAATCATTTACGTCTTTCTATTAATATAAATCTTTTCAAAAAATAGATTTACATACTTTCTATTTGTACTTTTTAATTTTTAATTTTGCAACATATAATTATTTAATATAATTAATTAAACTTATTCGTGAAATTAACATCATATTGTTATTAAATATAATTATAGTTATGTAACTAAACTTTAGCTTATATCATGACTTCTAAAACGTATAATTTTTTTTGTTAGTACCTTCATAAACAACCATGAAAAACCTTGAAATTTTCACCAAATTAATTCGCAAATACAAAAGAGTTGTTCTTTAATAAAAATATACTTGTATGAATTTATTAAAGACAAATGTGCAAATGTATAAAGTTTTGATTGCTAATTATATTATTTAAAATATATTACACATACATATCTTAGCTTTAACTAATATAAATCATATAGGCATTTCTACTAATAATTAAATTTACAAACTTATCTATGATACTATAAAGTTGAACCCCTTAATTTAAAGTTTACTTAAATAAATGATTCTAACATAACCAAGCAAAGGTCCTGCAGGTAATGGAACAAGATTGCCTTAAATGTATTTAGGCCAATTTGTTATTCACGCAACGATCCTTACAGGTTCAAATATAGGAGACAATGTCATTATACACAGGATTATACTAACATCAAAGCAATCCAAATGGCCATTTATCCTAAAACTACGCATACCCCCTCGTAAGAGCATGTTATGCTTACGACTATCAACAAAAGTCGTACAATCACTTACTTACGCTGGCCTCATTTTGCCTACTACCCCTGTTTACACATGGACAACTTTTATGTGGCGCTGCCTAGAGTTACCACTCCTAATTTTAAGATACTAATGATCAGACAAAGACCCTAAACTTAAGAACTCGCGACACATCGCACATTGTTTTCAAAAGCTTTCTCAAGTATTTGTCTTAGCATATCTATGTAATGTTCCGGATATTAAATATAATAGGTGGTACATTTTATTTTAGATATGCATTATTTGTGTTTCCATATTCGTGATACACGTATAAAATTTGAACAAAGAACACATGTGGATAGTTCAAAGACATTTATTTATTATTACTTTATTAATTGCCACAAACACTCATAAACTTTATAGTATTGTTCCAATTTAACAAGTGTCCATTATTCATATTTCTCATGTTAAAAGACACATAATAAATTAAGTACCACCCATACTTATTCATATACCATTGCTTCTCGATTTATGAAATAACCTCAAAACCTAATCGATACTCATCAAGTGCTATTATTGCAGATAATATTAATAGTATGCACAAATGTTCACATAAATATATAATAAATTAATTTTATGGTTTATTAGGAGTTACATATCCTTTATTAATTTCGTGTCAGCTCAAAAGCTTGATGAGACATTTAAAACCAATTTATCTCAAGAATATAGACATATCAACTCCTTTATTATCATAATGTAAATCGATATCCAAGATTCTAAACTATGTCATTCGCCAGGATGTCGCCTCACACTACTTTCATATGCCCTTAACACCGAAATGCGAAAAAATGCTTTAATGTTGGGTCGCTCTTTTAAAGTGCATTGTCGATTGGTTGGAATTAAATCTTGGCCATATCGAAAACTTCTCAGTTTAGAAAAGTTTATTAACTATTTTTAGGTTAGCAATTAATTGACACTAACTTTTGTTTCTCGATTTCATACCAAACCTCGATTTAAGAGGAGAAAGTTGATCCGCGAAACTTCAATGTTTCCGTGATAAAATAATGATTTCAATCTTATAAAAATGGTTTTCCCTATTTGCTAATATATACATATTTTAAGTCACAAACATTAACATCTAACTATGCTTTTATAGTAATGATTCATATGTTTTCTATATTGTGATATCCAACTTTGTTTTCATTATAGGGCAAGGAAGGTGATTCAAATACTAATGAAAATATACAAGAGATAATCATAAAACCGGCAGAAGAAAAAGACTGATAAAAGGAAGATCAAGAATTAGCAATGCATAACACGAAAAATTAAGACGACGCTTTTCAGTGCTACCTTGTAAACATCCCAACCTAATAAGGGTAGAAGTGTCACGTACCGTGTCATATCAACATACAAGTAAAATTTTCGCTGAAGTCTTAAATAATAATGTACCAAGTCATAATAACCAAAGATTTACAAGGGAAATTACAAAATCCAAATGTTAAAATAAAAAGAAATCTCAAAACGCTAAAGCCTACCAAAACAAGTCCAAATAATAAGGTCACTAGGGTTAGTCCACACTCGTGATAATCCAACCTCACCAATCAAAGCCCATCTTCAAACCTAAAACCCCGCAGAAAAGAAATGCTACCGAGTTAAAAGCCCAAAGGAATGATCTAACAAAGTTTAAAAGCGCTAAATAAAACTGAAATGCAAATGAAACAAAGGAACGGATAACAAGTCGAAGCGAAACGAGTAATGAGTCAAAGAGGATCCCGCTATAACACAATTATATTTATATCCAAACGCAATGATAACAAGGAGTACGGGTTAAGCAAAAGCATCGATGACATATAAACAAGCACATACAAACCGTGACATACAAGAACTAAAATATAAGCAAACATAGCAAAGCGTAGCATCTACACAAATATATAAAACAATTCAGAAATCAAATAACGCATAAAGCCAAACGATATCTACGTAAAAGCTGAAGAATAAATGAATCAAGTGAGCATGGCAATTCACATTGTGTTAAAAACTCTTAATTGAAGACATGATCAAAAGATCGTGAATCCAGAATCAAACATGGCGCCACAAGTAACAAGTAGGATACAAGAAGAACACTATATTAAATGAATTAAATACATAGTAGGGTACATAAACGCTTAACAAGCTAGGCTTCACAAATTGAACCATTTACCCAATCAAACCGTAGCATAAATATAAATGCAAACATGGCGTGTCAAACAACAAAGCGATAAAGGACACCACGGATAGTCATATAGTCCACGCAGGATTAACTCAACGAGGTACAAAAGATAAAACAGATCAACAATCGATTTCACACAAGCACTAGCGCATACATCAAAGGATCACATAACAAGTAAGATAGCATATCATCGATGACAACAGTAATCTTATATCGCATACATTCATATCATACGTAGTAATCGGTGAGTCATATAAACATGAATATCATAATCAAATCCAATAACATATAACAACCCAAAGACGCTGAATGGAACGATAATCTAAGTAACTAATGAGAGTGTGACAAATCAAAGCAATGGAATGTATAAATCTTGGTAGTAGAGTGAGTCATATGGGTACACGTAATATGTAAGGCTTGGGAATGTAAGGTACAATATAGGTATATCAAAAGTGTGTGGTTATCGAATCACCCGGAGCCCCTAAACATATCATATCATATCATATCATAAGTAGCCATTGTATTCGAGGGGTGACCTCTTAATACCATACATACATGTAGGGAGACCTCAAGAATAAATGGAGTAGCTAACTCTCATCATAAGACGCTGATTGCACCCTACATCATTCACCAAACAAAGCTCCAATCAGATTAAATCCCTCGAAACAAATCAAATATAGGATGCATCCATAATGCCCCAAAACATATAATGGCCAAATCAAATACATATAGTGAGCTCATAATCATATCAAAATTGGATCGTGCGGAACATCACTCAACCACACTAAAGTCATGCCATTGGTGCATCAACATTATCAAGCAAGTTACCTTCCCCGACTAGGAAACATATTTGCCTCTGTATCAAACTCAAGGGTCAAAACATATTCATATCACATCATGCGGTTCATATCAAAAATTCATATCGAAGTTCATATCAAAGTTCATATCAAAGTTTCATATCGTAAGTTTTATATCAAAGGTTCATATAGTTTCATATCAAGGGAGCATAGCAGAGTCATAGGGAAGCCCTAATAAAGAGGCTTAGAGTAACGCATAACATATCAAGCTAGAGTCGAAAGATGAATACGTAATCACGAAACCTTAAGAGGCAAGGTCGTATCATCTCTGCACTCTTACATACCCCAAACTAAACACCACGTAAATACCAAGGTCTAAACAAACTCCATCTCTCGCTTAATCTACAATTTAATTCAAGGACCTGTTTTATTAAAACTTATTTAATTCAGACACTTATTTTAGCCTCGGCTTCCAGCTTTTTTAGTAACTTCTTCCATATTTAGCGTGTGTTTCCAAAAATATCGTGTTTCCATTAACAAGTATTTAATGTTACAAATTAGGTTAAGTCTTTATATCGAAGTTATTGAATTTAAGTACATTTTATCAAGTTACAAAAAGTCCGTGGTTTATTATGACAAGTTCACATAGTTTAGGGTTCAAATTGTAATTTTATTAATTTCAAGGGTATAGCATGAAAATATTTCAAGTTACTAATTTAATACACATATTATTCAAAATGACATCATAATCCTCTTTAGTTTCAGAATTTTTACGCTTTATAAATTCTCTAGTTACAATATTTACAAAACTTATATATTAAATCATAATTCCATAATAATTACACAATAGACCCATAAATACTCAAAGTTACCCAAAACACTCTTAATATCATTATTTACTCAAAATGACTTCAAGTTTCCAGAATTTACATTTTTAGTCCCTCTACTTTAATTATTTTAAATCTGCTTCATAATTATACAAA